>OX421930.2:14800000-15517164 GCA_949128155.2 Xanthia icteritia
CACCGAACGTCCGGCATCTTATCAATGCTTTTGTTTATTTTTTGCCAATATTTTGAACTGCTTTCAAGCTAGAACAGTTGTTTTTTTTTTTCGCGATTTCATTTGGTCCCTTAGTATAAGTTATTCAGTTCGATGGTCTAACGCACTCCTTAAAGTTTGTAAAGTTAGTTTTTTATCACCTCATACAGAGTAGATTTTTGAGATGGGCAGTAAGGACACCTACAGCTACCTTAACCGTTCTAGCTACAGGAAAACGGTCTAAGGAGACTGTCCTTAACTTTTTTTAACATTTTGATCTGAATTCACAGATTTTGAAAAAAAAATACAGTTAGCAAGAAAATAGGCGGTTTTCACAAAAACATATTTTGATGCCAGATGTTTTTGTTTCTTATAAGGATCAAAAAACTCTATCGGACCAACTTATACTAGAAAAGTCAAAAATCTCAAATAACTTTTTCCATAAAATAGAAAAACACTCCAACATACTTTTTTGTGACGGACCAACTAGCAAGAAATAAACAAAAAATTAAAACTTGGAATGAATACGTGCTATAATTTTATTTCGTTGTAGCTTGTATACGTTCTGAGAAAAAAAATACCTCAAATAATTTTTGAAATTTCAGACTGGTATGGGTAACGTTAAAAAAGACTCCGCTACAAAAGTCAGAAATTGCGGCTAACATTTGTATGGAAAAAGTTTTTGCAAAAGCAACAAACTACCTACATTTTGTTCTCAAATCAAATAAAATTATAACCCGTATTCGTCCGAAATTAGAAATTCAATTTTCTTTTTGTTTATTTTCGGCCAGTCTATCCATCATGAAAAGTGGGTTGGAGTCTAATTTCCTACGAAACGTATGGGAAAAGTTTTTTGGGCGTTCTGACTTTTCTACGAGGGCGACACTGTAAGTTCTTAGAACTGGCCACTTGTAAACGATATAATAAAAAAATAAGTTAAAATTTTGAAAATGGAACTCTGCCAACATTTTTGTGTATGTATTTTATTAATTCGTCATTTGTTTACGATTTGGCGGCAATTTGAAAATTATCTGTCACGTCAGCATGAATTGAACGCGAGAAAATTGTCGATGTCATTTAAGTCAACAAGAAAGTTATGATAGACTTCGATTGGCCTTTCACCATGAAGCCCCATCTCGTGTCACTGTTTACAACCGGCTTAATGAATTTAAACGTGGTCGCACTAATCTAACCGATGATCTGCGTGAGGGACGGCCTTCTACGGCGACGACTGAAGATAACATCAGTGTTGTGCGGCGTATGATAGAAACTGACAAGAGTGACTTATCAGCAGATTTAAACAAGCTTAGGCATCGGTATGAGTCAAGTGCACAAAATCCTCCATGAACATTTAGCGGTCAGGAACCTTTGTGCCCGGTGGATACCTCATAATTTGACAGAGGTCCAAAAACTCCGTCGTGTTTATTGGTGTCGTGAAATGGTCATACTTACGGGTGACGAAAGCTGGATTTATTGTTATGATCCTGAAACTAAGAGACAGTCTGCTGTCTGGGTGTTTCCTTCCGAGGAGTTGCCAACTAAAGTGAAGAGAGGTCGAAGCGTGGGAAAAAAGATGGTTGCCTCGTTCTTCGGAAGGACAGGTCATTACGCAACAATTGTTTTAAAGGATTGAAAAACAGTTACTACAGAGTGGTACACTAACAATTGCTTGCCACTTGTCTTGGAAAAAGTTCTCGACCTGGCAGTAGGATCCTCCTTCACCACGACAACGCCTCGTCCCACACCGCCATGCAAACAATCGACTTCTCGACGACGTCAGACGTGGAATTACTGGGTCACCCGCCCTATAGCCAAGACCTCGCACCTTGCGATTTTTATTTATTTCCGAAAATAAAAGAAAAACTTCGAGGACAAACATTTTATGGACGCCGAGGAAGCAGTGCCTGCGTTTCGAAATGCGATCGAAGAGACCCCTAAAGACGAGTGAGCAAAGTGCTTTTCTCAGTGGTTCCATCGGATGCAGCGATGTATTGATGTAACTGTAACACTATTTTGAAAAGATATAATAAAACTAATAACTTGCTAGTTTGTTCAGTTTTTGATTTTCTAAGAACTTTCAGTGTCACCCTCGTAGCAGGTACTCAAACCTCTGTTAGTTCGATGGAGTTTTTGATCCTTATAAGAAACAAAAACATCTGGCATCAAAAAAGTTTTTGTGAAAACTGCCTATTTTCTTGTTAGCTGTACCTAATTTTTTTTCAAAATCCGTGAATGCAGATCAAAATGTCTCAAAAAGTTAAGGACAGTCTCCTAAGACCGTTTTCCTGTAGCTACAACGGCAAAGGTAGCTGTCCTTACTTCCCCATCACAAAAATCCACCCTGTATATTTATGTAGGATACCTAGTTAGCTATTTAAGTAAACAGTCAGTAACTTTTTATTCGCACATGATTTCGCAACTAACATTTCAAACCGTTTTTGTAATGCTTAAATAAAGATAATCTCGGTAAAAAACCTTCACTAAGATTTATTTCGCAGATTCGTCTTGTATTAGTCTTATTTTCTGGACTAGTGTAGCCCTCGCTAAGCTCGCTCGTGGTTGGTCAAAGTTCTAACCTAACCTAACCCATTTGATCAGGGTGTCGTCTAGCTTAGGGGTCGTCCATTAATCACGTGATATTTTTAAGCAAATTTTTAAACCCCCCTCCCCGTCTCCCAGCACGCTTAGCATGACCACAATAGAAACGGATTTAGTCGACGAAAGAATAGAAAAAAATGACAGATGGACAATCACAATCTGTTATCTATTCTTCCGTTGACAAAACGCTTTTATATGGTGGTCATGCTACGCGTACTGGTGATACGTGGTGAGGTTTAAGACTAACCCCCTCCACCCCTAATACCCAAAGTCACGTGTATATTTAGGTACAAAGTATCTTTAAAAAATCAGAATACTTATCTTTATAGACAGGTATAATCGTTGATTTCGGTCGTCGGACGTTGAAGAGCACGGATGCTCCCAATTGTGCTGCGCCAAAGATTATTATTATACGTTTAATCAAATGTGCATACCAGATGTTGCAAGTTTGAGTTAAAAGCTGGGCATCGAAATGGAAGCGTTTTGTTGTTTTTTTTTTTGTATTGCTGTAGTTGTAAAAGACATTGCCCATCCTTCTATGGACCGCCGTTGCGCATAAAAATAAGTTGTATGATAGCATAAATTGGACATAAAAGAGGGGAGATGTCATATTTTCCAAGGAAATAAAAATGAACTATTTATTTTGTGGGGTTTTTATTGTTTTTTGATTTTTTGTTCAAGTTTTGAGGTTAGTTTGGAGCCAACCTTCTACTAAAAAAAGCAGTCCTTACAACATTTGAATACTCACAAGACACCAGAAACTAGTTCCATCAAACTAGTGAATAATCCTGAGTAAATAATATTAGCTACAATGGTAGGTAGGTTACACTTACTTAGCATTGTATAATTGCATTGTATAATTGCATGGCACATGTGTGGGCACTATGTACCGACTATAAAGCTACCATTTAGGTACTGAGTATGTCTTTCATTGACTTGAATGTGCCCTGGCGGCTGAGAGTAGGTATGTCATGCTCACTCTAATGTCTCGCTGGCGGTGGCGCGTGTGTTGGATCATTTAGCTCCCTTCAAAATGGTTGAGCTGAATGGTGCTAATCCATGCGTAATGTTCGTGAACGGGCGCCGTCAGTAGGGACTGGTCATCTCTTAGCTGCCACGGCGATTTTAATTTAATTTATATTTTTATTTCTAACGGACGCTTTTATAATGTTTTGCATCGTTCTCACATGTATAACTTCAACTTGAATGATGTAACCAATATTATGTAACCATTTTATTTTATTTAAAGAGTGTCCGTGGAGTTTCTTGCCCGTTCTTCTCCATAGGTACCTACTACGCTTTGGAATGGGCGACTAGCTTCATATTTCTGACTGACCGACCCCTTGACTATTCAAAAGTGCCTGTAATTGGTTTATTTGAAATAAATGCTTTGAGTTTGAGTTTAAATGGGTTTATAGGTTAGTAGTATAGGGAATAGAAAATAAAAATGCTTGTTTATAGGAATAAAATAGTTTTATTGGTCCATATGATCATCATATTCATAAAATATGTCGTCTAAAAACGGAGCCGGCGGCTCAACTGATCTAAATCGAGCCCAACCAAGATACCACAAAATGGTCATTACGTGTGCGCAGCATCCCACGGTTCGATTACCCACCAAACAATTGCAATAGTAACCAGCAATATCAGCTACTGAGTTACTTATAGCCCTATTAACTAAAATGTAAGCATAGTACACTTTTCTGCTAACGTGACGTGATTTAATTCGTCCCCTTACTAAATACTTGTCCGTTCCCAGTATCAGTGGCAAGTCATCCTCAATGTCGTTTGCTAACTCGATTTCGTATTTTCCGTTTCTACGGACATGCTCCCCATAGTACGACCGAGCCTGTTTTAACTGGTAGGAACCTAGAGCTACTGTCATCAGATCATGTAAGGGAAGTCTTGGAAATGTGTCCAAATGTGGATGATCAGCATCTATGGTTAGGAAAATGGCTCTCCTTCTATTAATATTTTCATTTTGTATGTACGCACCCAAATGATTTATTGTATTTAATCTAGCTTTAGCTAATTCTAAGAATTGTTGAGCATCAGGCCGGTCTACTATTGGCGCATGGAACTTATTTAAAAGTGCACATGCAATATTGAAGTCTAACATAAGGTGTGTCGATGCACGGTTGAAGTATTCTTGGCGAAATAATTTAAAATCTCGTTTTATACGTCCATTTACAACTTCAACCACCCATCGACACATTGTTACACATCTAGATCGATTTGCCTGTCCTGTGGTCAACTGATTATGGCCTTCCAAAAGTGACTCAGGCATATAAGCTTTATAACCATGGCTATGCAATTCGCCAATTACATCTCTGAAGCCCCTATCTAAAATAAAAACATCCCCAGGCCTAAAATAATTTCGTAATACACTGGTTTCATTGCGAAATTCAGAGGACATAATGTCCGAATCACTTTTAGTTGCTGGGAATGGGCCAAGTGATTGTAAAATGAATCCATCACAGCAGACAAACAAAAATGGTTTTACCAAATTAAGGTATTTATGTAAGCTGTATGTTTGTTTTTGGTATGAATAATTACTACTACTTTGCACATAGACATAAGTACCATCACATATAACAATTGCTGGCTTGGTAGAAACTGGCATATCTGGGTTTCCAAATAAACCCTCTGGAATGATTTTATTTCTAGCAGCCACATCTTGTATTGACATGTGACCAAGGCCTAAATATAAGGGTACAAATGTATTACCCAAACAATGTCTTGCTTTAGACATATATCTTTCTAAAGTGCTTCTAGGAAGTCGAAACAATGTTGATAAGCGTTCATTGCTGTCACCAGTTCTAAGTTTAACCAACAGTATACTTAAAGCCACACTAGGACAAGGAGTTTCCAGTGCCAGCTGTGGTACATGTGATAACAACTGATAAAATTGTTCAGCATTGATCCCTAACCAATAATGACAGAGATGTGGATTCATTTCTCTAATATTAGAAAAGTCGTACTGTCTGCGAGTACCTCTATCCATAATTGACATCATGTCGTCCATTTGGCCCCCAGTAAAATCATTATAATGAAACTGTAATTCATCCCAAGAACCAATACTAAGATGATAACTGCATATTCGGGCACTAATTGGTGTATACAATTTATGCTCTGACAATAACATTTCCCTTATAACAGATGGTACCAGCAAACGTTCTGTATTCCTACAATCAACAAAAATACAATGCCGTGATGATGCGGCTGCTCTTTTATAAATACGTGAGATTATTTTAGGGCAATGTGCAACATTATGATCCTGATGCAATTGCTGAATAGGTTGTGGTGGTGGTGTAGGTATTGAGAAATCCCTTGAAGGCACAGAAGTTTCTGATGCACTTTCCACTTCACGACTTGATGTAGCAACATCCATGTTCTCTTGTGTTGCAATGGCTTCTTCACGAACAAACTGCGGTTGTCTATCTTGATCATGCTGAGTCTGTCTTCTCACACTTCTATAGGCATTCGTCCAACAACGTAAGCAAACTCTTTCTAGCCTGTGTACCTAAAAAAAGAAAATTGAAAGCTTTAACCTTACTAGAAAGGATTTCAAGCATAAGATTATACACCAAAAACAATTATGATATGTGGAATACAGGTCAAATACCAACTTGAAAATATCATGAGAAGTTTTTGTACATTCTGAGAATTATTTTAATGAGCAGTGTTATTATAATTATATTAAATACAAGTATAGATACCTGCTGAGTAGGTATGCACGACATTATGACATTTCCTTCAGGGCTATCAATTGATACTCTGTGTGTCTTAGCTCTTAATATGGAAGATCCACAGACAAAGCACACTTCTTGATGTCCATAAGCTCGTTCAATTGTTGATCCACCCGATAAGTTAGATGTTCTTTCAAGTATTGTATAACATTCTTGACAAACAACATCTTCCACTGACATCTAAAAATAAATATAAAAGATACATAAAACATTCTGTTTAGATATTGATCTTAGTACTAGTTTAATAGAAAACATACATTTTTGTCACAAACAGGCAAAACAAATACAAAATCAAATCAAAGTAAGACTCCTTTTTTTGTGGTGGTATCTATCATGATGCAATTATTATTTATAATACTTAAAGTAGTTTCTATAGTATCACCTGTGAAAGTTAAATGCACAACCAAATACAAATAGTGCTAAAAGACTTGGACCCCCATGTCTTGGGATAACTAGGATTTTTCTTGTATCTATAGTATCAATATTACTTGTTTAGCTTAGCATGTATGTCTAAAAGTGTGCGAGTCTTGAGAAAAGTGGTAAAAATACAATAAAACATAGCTCAATGAATAAGATTATACTGACCGTTGCTGGTGCAATCCAAGATCGTAAAATTCTAACCATTGCATCCGTTGCTTCCCCGAGTTGACGACGGGGTAAAGGATGTACCAGAGAAAGGGCACAGTTCACACAGCGTGACATTTTTAATACAATCGTTTTGATTTTCTGCACAGAGTCTCGGACCGTAGTCGCAAACAAACGTTCTACACAATCCACAACCCTAGCACAGAAACAGTACAATAGTCTTCAATAAGATATCTTGTTCGTGCAGGAATCCAAAGACTCTACTGGACACGTACTCGACGTAATAATAAGTTATTTGTTGTCACAACAAACTCAACAACTTATCAAGAAAAACAAATTCGTTACCGCAGACGATGCTGTTTGACTTGACAGTGACACTTTTGTCACCTTTTATTTGCCCGTGGTAGTGTTACCAACAGTTAATCTAAATCACCCTGACCATAACTGATGTTTTAACTATTAAAAGATTGTTAACTAGGAAAGAAATATTTTTTTTATAATATTAATTACAAATAAAAATATGAATCACGCGGGAATATTCTATATTTGAAATATTTTTTAAAACAACGTCCGCCTCTACATATCAGTTAAAACCGATTACGGGGAAGTTCTTTAAGTTGCCAACACTGCTTTCACTTTATGAAAGCCATTTTGAAAATATAATGCAATAAAATCGAATTAGTAACTATTAAAACAAAAAAAATAAAACCACATACGATTTCGATCAAGATAAGTAAGAAAAGTTAAAAAAAGATTTCATAATTTATGACTATATTTTTGTTGCTATACTGTTTTCTTTTATAGCGATACTGGTTTTGGGCAATGTCTTTTATGTCGCCACAAATACATTAAAAAAGTACAAAAGTGGGTGGACTAAGCGTTCCTGATCTCGGCGAGCGATCTAGTGCTTAAGTACGGCGAATAACTGCCGCAGGACCCAGTTGCAAGCTTATCTGGTGAGATCTTTCTATATCTTTCAGGGATCTGCTGAAGAAGTCCGCCTAGTCATGAGTGGATCTCATTATAAATCCATACATCTTATATGCTATATTTACAATTTATTCGACTAACTTTAAACTATAATATTATGTGAGTGATTATTTGTGTAGTGCAGTGTTCCAAAATGGTTTGTTTGTTGCGAGTGCGCATTCTTTTGTTAGACATTTGGAGTGAGTCGAGGGTCGCAGGTAGTCGTTGACCAACAAAGCATTCCTTTTAGATTTTATTGCTCTTTGAAGTTATAGGGTTCAAAATCCTAAGCTAAAGCTTGGTGTAGTTTTGTGTATAGTTTACATATTTAAATATTTGTAAAGTTGAAGACGTCCAAAGACCAAAATAAGATTAAGAACGCTGCTAGCAAGATTTACAAGAAACCTGAAATAGATAGTAGCCACTGTAGCCAGACGAAGACAACGGAAACAGCAACATGTAACACAACATAGCAGTGACATAGAAAAAAGTCGAGAAAGCAGTTAACCCCGCCAAAAAAAGTCACCACTGAGGCTGGACATAAAGCAGCGACGTCGGTAAAAGATGTCCATCCATAGATAAATATCACCTGTCTCTCCACTAGACCATTGCCTACTCAAGGATGCATATCCGGTATGGCTCGCAAATCCTTCCATATCTTAAGGGCACGTTCTTTCTTACCATAACCGTGCCACCCGGTCTACCCCCTGATATGCAATGCCTCTCATTGCATATCAGGGAGTAGACTGGGTGGTACGGTAGCACCATGCAACATGAGACCTCAGGGGCTAACCTTGGGGTTCATTCGATTTTTCGAGTCTGGTTAAATCACGCTGAGATCGGTGCATTTCATTCATTCATTCATTTATATACAGTTATAATCGTAGCCTTGCAACGGCGAGTTAAGGTCACGCGCCGCTTTCCGGTTTAGGAATCGCGCATTGAACGAAAAAATTAATACACGTAATATCTCACTGCACCCCCTCCCCCCTTGTGATATTTCGTGATTTGTTCCGCCCCCCCTTTTTTTTTCACGTGGCTTATGCGTTTCATTAAATAGTTCCTATGCCGAAATAACGCAATGAATGTTGTTGAACTGTCAAAATGAAACAAATTTGTAATCGTTTACGAAAATGGGTTGCGTAATTAGATAGCAGGTCTACGCGCTACGGCGCTAGCTATTCGATGAAACGCATTCTAACTGCACCGATAGTTTTCAGAAAGTAAAAAAATGGCTATCATCGGTTAGAAGATGATAGATCAATTAAACATTTCTCAATGAGATTTAGGGGTAATCATAGACAGACTTCTGTTTGATCAACATGTAAATAGCATAGTTACTAAGGCATCCAAAGCTCTGGGATTTATACTACGCACCACGGCCTGTTTCCGATCTCTTAAACCGGTAAAAATCTTCTATTGTTCTTTCGTGCGCAGCCACTTAGAATACGCGTCTCAGGTTTGGAATTCGCAGTATGAGACTTATAAGTCCCGTATTGAAAGCGTACAAAGAAAATTTCTACGTTATCTAGATTATAGGGCTCAGCAATACTCAGTTGACTACGAGCACCGCTGCAAACGGTACCACTTCCTTCCTCTGGAGATGAGACGTTATATTGGAGACATGACTTTACTATTGGGTATCGCGAATGGCCACATTGACTGTCCTGAACTCGTTGCTAATCTGTCATTACGCACGAATCTGATGGGATTAAGTCAACGGCCAATATTAAATGTTCCTTTCGCAATGACTAATTACAGGCGGAATGTTTTCTCAATAAGAAGTGCATTAAGTTTCAATAGGCTTCCTAGGGACCTTAATGTCGACTTGTTCTGCACAAGTGTGGCGACCTTAAGACGGCTTTTGGCAGTCTTTTTTCAAGGATAGTTAACTTATCTACTACTCTCTTACTAATTATATTAACTTTATGTACTTTCTTTTTATCGACTTTTTCTTAAACTAAATGTGGAGGCTTGTTATTAGCAATTTTTTAATATTATATTCTTTATATCATTGGTTTGTTAGTCTGTAACAGGGACCGTGCAACCCCGGTTAAGAGTTAAGCTTTTCGAAAGGGTAAGCCGTTTATGAGGTTACCTTTATCTGATGTAACCCCTTGAATGGGTTCTGTGCTCAAAACCCATTAAAAGGGTTATCTCTTCAATATGGATAACCCATTGAATGGGTTCTATACCTAAAACCCAGTGAAAGGGTTACATGATAACCCATTGAATGGGTTCTATACTTGAAACCCAGTGAAAGGGTTACATGATAACCCATTGAATGGGTTCTATACTCGAACCGCAGTGAAAGGGTTACCCCTTCATTATGATAACCCATATAATATAAGGGTTTTGTTCGGGTTATCATATGGTTTTTCAATAAAATTGTGCTAAATAGGTGATGGTGGGGTGGGGCGAGCACCACGCGCATTGCTTTTATTTCACTAGATATCGTAGGCTTGTAGACGAAACACACGGAGTAAGGTGATGTGTCCTACAAAGGGTGACATTACAAATTTTTTTTTAAAGTCTTTTCTTTAATTTTCTATGGTTTGGTAGTTACTTAGGTAATTTAACAATCTAAACTCTTAAGGACGCGTTTGCAAATTTGATAGGTATAGAATCGAACTACTACATTGACAAAGGTCACACACACAAGTGTACGCACGGTTAGTTGCGGGAATAGTAGTCAAGTGAACTAATTTTGGTACTTTGAAAGTTTTTTTTTCTCTATATTCTTTATAATACATAGGCATCTACAAAAAATATTTCGTATTGTTGTTTGTATTTTTACTAAATAATACTTAGATACAAATACCTACTTCAGTTATTGCTAGGAGGTACTGGAAGCCCTCTTCTGGTAGAAAGATGTGGGCTGTGGACTTTGGGCTAGTTTTGTTAGTTATGATGTGACTTTACCTCCAAACTTGATGGAGTGACCTGAAGGTGTACTTCGGTGACTGCTACTGGTACTCCTCGACGAGTAGAATTAGATGTGCCGAGTTTGGGCTCGTTTTGTTAGTTATGACGAGACCTTACCTTTGGACGAGATGGAGTGACCTGTAGGTGTACTTCGGTGACTGTCACTGGAACTCCTCACGCGTAGAACTAGGTGCGCCGAGTTTGGGCTCGTTTCGTTAGTTATGATGAGACCTTACCTACGGACTGAAAGGAGTGACCTGAAGATGTACTTCGGTGACTACTACGGGTACTCTACGATGAGTAGAACTGGGTGTGCCGAGTTTGGGCTCGTTTTGTTAGTTGTGATGAGACCTCACCACCGGACTTGATGGACTGACCTGAAGGTGTACTTTGGTGACTGCTACTGGTACTCTACGACGAGTAGAACTAGGTGTGCCGAGTTTGGTCTCGTTTTGTTAGTTAGGATGAGACCTTCAGTCCGACAGCATCTCGTCTTGGTTTTGGCATTATAGCGATTGTTCAAAATTCACAAATACGCACTGACTAATAAATACCTAATAATATCGCAAAAGACGCCCGGGTTCAAAAAATCAAACAGCAAGAATGACAATTGTACGGTCCCAGCAAATGCCTGCAATAAAGTAAGTAACAAGTCCAGACATGAAAAAATCATAATAATATGTAATTTCGATATCCAGGCAGCAAAGCTAAAATAAACACTATATTACATGCAATAATGATCATAGATCCCTGTTTAGAAGCCGCTCGGTAAGTAGGCACAAAGGCGCCGCCGCGGCCGCTTAACGCGTGCTATTCCATTTTGCAACCTATGCCCATCATAGAGAGATCATATTAAATTGCTCCGTCAGTCGGAATGTTACGCTGTTATCGTTTTAGGAGAGTTGAAAGTGTAACCCTTTTGAATGGCTTAAATTAAGCCGTTCAAATGGGTTACCCACATCGTATGGGTTTTTAAATAACGGCTTAGAAAAACCCTATCGAAAATCCTTTCAATGGGTAACGGAAATTTGAATGGCTTAAATTAAGCCGTTCAAATGGGTTACCCACATCGTATGGGTTTTTAAATAACGGCTTAGAAAAACCCTATCGGCTTAAATTAAGCCGTTCAAATGGGTTACCCACATCGTATGGGTTTTTAAATAACTGCTTAGAAAAACCCAATCGAAAACCCTTTCAATGGGTAACCCAAATGGTCCCTGGTCTGTAAGCCTTCTTTAAAATAAATAAATAATACATAGTGTGTGTTTTATACAAGATTTGAATTTCGTCGCATTCAATTGAAGTAGTGTGGGGAGGAATTTTATTGTTAAACAGTACCCCATGAAGGATAAGTCTACTTTAGCCTGTTAACATACATTCATATTTTTAGTCTGAGGTTAATATGTGCTACTCTGTGGAAGAAAAGAGAACAAGATGGTGTAATATGTATAGCATGTTGAACAAGAATAAAAGGTTAATTAATAGGTAAAACCAGTCTTTCTTCCTGTGTCCCAATTCCCATCAAACATAGTCTGAAACCTGGTTGAACTAATAGGTCCCTATTTCTTGTACTATAATAAAATTGTCTATCAACTCTTTTACGAAAAAAATTTTTTTTTCTTATGTAAGTACATTATGTTTTCATAGATATATTGACAAGGTCCTGTCATGCATGATGTTAACATCCTTAAATAGTTCCCGTAGAGAGTCGCGCCTGTGGAGATAATAATATATGGCTCTGATCGCTCTTTTCTGCAGAATAAAAACACTCTATGATAGACTCGATGTCTGCAGCCCGTCCCCACAGTAAAATACCGTAAGACATGATACTATGAAAATAACTGAAGTAGACTAGCCTCGCGGTATTTGCATCAGTAAATTGACCGATTTTTCTGACAGCATAATTATGCTGATGAACTTAGCCGAGATGCAAGAGATGTCAAATGAGGACCACATTGTAACCTTGAGTCGAGCGTGATGATCCCCAGGAAAACAGTTTTATCGACAAATTCTAGTTTCTCTTGATTCAATACTATCTCACAATTATTACTTTTGACATTTGGTAAAGAGAATTTTATGCACTTAGTTTTTTTTTTCATTTTATACTTAATTATTATCAGTGAACCAATTTTGAACCTGCAGTAAGGCATTAATTTCGTTGTTAAAATTTGTAGCATTTATCTTAAAAATTAAGGAAGTATGGTCAGCACATTACAACATTTGCAGTTGATTTTGTAATAAATGAAGTAGATCGTTAATAAACTCTAAAAAGAGGAATGGACCCAATATCGAGCCTTGTGGCACACCCATTTTTACTTGAACTTGCTGTTGTCTATCATTTAAATAAGATTTTACTAAATTGAGCGCAAGTTTTCCAAGTCCGTAATGCTCAAGTTTCAAAAGTAAGGTTTCGTGGTCGACGCAATTAAATGCTTTGGACAGGTCACAATAAAATCCTATTGTGTCTTGGGTCTCTTCTTAATAAGGTTAACCCGGCGTTCGGTCGTACAACGTCCTTTGGTGAAACCATACTGTTGATCGCGGAGGATTTTTTTGTGTTAAAATGATTGAGCTTTTTATTAAGTATTAGGTTTAAAGAAACTTTATTCTCAATAAAAACAATTACATGTCACTTACTTGAGAACAATAACTAACACATAAAAAAAAACAAATTTAGGCTCGACAACATCCATGAACAGAAATACTAATTCAACTTAAAATTAAAACTAAAACCTGTCCCATCCAAAGCATTCATTTTTCAAATAATATTTGATTTGCAATCAGGTAATGGCTCAGCTGGGTTTTGAATGCATTAAATGAGTGCAGGTTCCTTATGCGTGATGGTATTTTGTTGTATAGCTGTGCTCCCTCAAATGTAAGCATTTTTTTACCATAGTTGGTCCTAGTTTTTGGTAAAACCAATAAACTTGCTCGCCGAGTGCTTCGTTGACTAACTTGTTTGTGTTGGGTAAGTGTGATATTTGAGTGGATGGTTTTGTTTAGAACTTTTCTGATAAAGATGCATGTGTTATATATATATAGTTGTTTTATGGTCATTATTTTTGTATCGCTGTATATTTTTTTTGTTGCTGTTAGGTACGGGTAATTGAAGAGCATTTTTACCAGTTTATTTTGAGAAATTTGTAGTTGTGACAATTTTGTTTTTGGAGCACTACCCCATACTTCGACCAAGTATAGTAGATGTGGCTTTACTAGGGAATTATAGATAGTGTGTCGCAATCCTTGTGGAACGCATCGAACTAAATTGTGCAGAGCTCCGACTTGTGTCGAGAGCTTGTTTTTTATATAGTCGATATGAGCACTCCACGAAAGGGAGCTGTCTATTCTAAGCCCGAGATATTTTTCGCAAGTTTTTAGTTGTAGCGGCTCATCATTTACTGTAAGTGGGTTGAATGGAGGAATATGTTTGTTTTTTGCCTTATATATTACGTAACATGTTTTGGAGGTGTTTATTGTTAGAAGGTTGAACTGAAACCAGGTAAATAGGGCGTTTAAGTCCTCCTGAGCTTGTGAGATGATGGCATGAATCGAAGACCCAAAGTAGAATAAAGATGTATCGTCGGCATACAAGGTTAAGTGACCGCGTAACTTTATGTCATTTATATTATTTATATATATAAGGAAGAGCAAGGGACCTAAAATTGATCCCTGTGGAATGCCACATGTAACAGGTTTTGCGCCACTTTGATGATTGCCCAGTTTAACCACTTGCGAACGTTTGGTTAGGTATGATTTAAACATTTTTAGAGCATTACCAGTAATATTAATGGATTCTAGTTTCATTAAAAGTAGTTTGTGGGAAACCGTATCGAATGCCTTTTTCAGATCTATGAAAATACCTAAACATATGTTTTTAGAGTCTATGTTGTGTTTAATTTTAGTTACGAGATCAATTGTAGCTGAGGTGGTATTACTTTTTGGTCTGAAACCATACTGAGTTTCAATAATAAAGTTTATAGAGTTTAGGTATGTTTCTAGTCGGTTATGGAGAATTTTTTCTAATATTTTTGAAATTATTGGTAAGACTGAAATAGGACGATAATTACCAGGATCAGTAGCATTACCTGATTTGTAAATAGGTGTTACTTTGGCTATCTTTAGTGTTTCAGGAAAGTTTCCGTCGGCTAGCAGTTTATTAAAGCATTTGCTTAGGTTATATACAATCAGATTTTTGATACATTTTATTATTTTGGTGTTTATGCCATCTATGCCTGTACTACAGTTTGGGTCAAGGTGTGTAATTATATTAAATATCTCTTTAGTGGAACAAGGATTTAAACTGGACAGCCCTTCAAAGTCTTTAGGGGGAGAAAGAGGTAAAGCGCGTTCGCATTCGTCATGGAATATAGTGGGTATTTCATTCGCTAGTAAGAGTCCTATGGTGGAAAAGTAATCATTAAATATTTGACAAATTTCATTAGGGTTTGTAGTGGTTTTTGAATTAACAACAAGTTTTGAGGGAACACAGCCATGAGTAGGTTTATTATTTGTTAAGGATTTTATTAGATTCCACATTTTTTTAGGTTTTTTGATACATTTAGTAAATGCTTCGTAGTAGTAGGTATTTTTTGTTCTTTTTATCAGTTTAGCTACAGAGTCTCGTTTTTCAACAAATTCTTCTTTCATTAGTTCATTATTACTGTTTCCTTTAAGTTCCGTCCCCATCAAATTTCTTTCATTGATTTGTGCTATGATCTCCTTGTTAATCCAGTCTTTTTGTGGGAGATTAAGTATTTTAGTCTTCGTAACTTTGCTTTTTTCTGCACATGACTTTATCACATTTTCCAAGGTCAGGTAATCGTTATGCGGGTTGTCATATTCAGTTTTCTCCATCAGGTTATATAGGGTTGTGTAATTTATAGCTTCGTATTGAGCTCGTAGTTTTCGAGGAGATTTTACTTTCTTTAGTTCTAAGTACATCTGGTAGTGATCAGACATAGAAGACTTGAATATAGCCATGTGGAAGCTATCGTTCTTTAAGTTTGTGCTGATATGGTCAATAATGCTTTTTTTTGTTTTTGAATCCCTTGTGCAGTATTTTGCAGTTGTTTTGTTCAGTAGTGTATATCCAGCCTCTTTAGTTGTTGATTTGTACTGTTTAGTTTCTTTGTTGGTTTTAGCTAAAAGATCGATGTTAAAATCGCCGAAAACGATTGCTCTTTTTCTTTGTTGTAGCTGGGATTCATATTCGTCAAGGAACTCTTTGTAATTGGTATTACCAGGGTAGTATATTATTCCGATTTCAAAAGCGTGCCTTTCCAAGTGTATCCACAGATAATTATTTCCACCTGAGTACTTAGATTCCGATAGACTGTGTTTTAAATCATTATGGATGAATGCTGATACTCCTCCTCCTTTTGAGTCTGTTCTATAGTTATAATAATGGGTATAATTATCAATTTGCAGTGCCAAAGCTTGGGTTTCAGAACCTATCCAAGTTTCTGTTATTAGAATGCCATGTGTGGTTTTAGGTAATGAAGAATGAAGTATTACCTTTTCAAACACCTTGCTGAACACCGGCAACACGGATACGGGTCTATAATTATTTGTGTCTTTACTGTCCCCGGATTTGAAAAGTGGTATTACCTTGCTGTATTTAATTAAATCCGGGAAGACTCCTTGATCCACACACAAATTAAATTTTATGGGCGCGTTTGCAAATCGGACAAAATTATGCTGTTTTTTTGGTTAATTTTGTGACAAAACTAAACCGAATTTAATATAACTAATAACTACCACATATAGATTGGTTCTTCATCTTCAAATGATTGAAACTTTTTTGTTCAAAATTATAGTTTTTTATATTGTAAAAACGATCTTCCGTTGCCATTTTCCACAAAATTAACGATATCGGGTTGAGTTTAGGTACAGTTTTTGTAATATTATCAACATATTTTGAGATTTCCAAAAATTCTACAAGTAGGCAGACATACTCATTTCTAATACTTAGTAAAAAAATGTTCAAAAATATCACAAATAGTTGCAAAAAAATTAAAACCAAAACTAACATTTTCACATATTTTGCTATTATAGATGAATCTTAATGGATTGCATTAAGGGTTATTTTATTTTTGGTCCCTGTTTTGATATAATGCACAAAAATTTCGAAAGAAACCTCAGTCCGCGCCACAGAGTACATTTTATATAGGGAGATAGAGACGTCACTCGAACATTTCATGGCGCCCTCTAGCAACAAGTAAAAACAACAATTCATGAAGCAATATACGTATAGCTAACTTCAAATCTACAGTAGGCCCTCCTATCCTACTTTCTTTCCTTTTAGTTAGGTAGTAGTTTTTTATATTAACTCAAAATTAAACATCAGATACATGTTATATGTATACTTTATAGTTATAGTCCATTTATTTGTGAGAATATAGTTACAGAGATGGTACATAGTTTTTAAGTACATAATATTCTGCCGTTTCCGGCGTACAAATACACTGCCAGTTTTGGTTCGTTTCTAAGATTACACATTGAATTAAATTCACACAACACTTGCTCGCGTTCATGTTTATACAACAAAATAACAATGCTTTTCACAAACAAGTAAATAGTCCAGATTTTCGTGCAAGAGTCAATCAGATAAAGCGATGCGAAGCGGTATGCAATACTTTTCGAGGTCAATGTTTAGAAGTAGAATCGTCAATGTCCATACAACTCAAGTCGTCAAGACAAATCCACAAAATAATCGAAGCGCATCCATTCACTCGGAAAGAGAAAACGGAATATTTGTTTTTAAGTTTTTAACAGCCATTCTCTGGTTTACGCGATTTGCGTTCCTTTTTAAATGACTTCTAATTTCCACGTAAATAAAAACATTTTGAAATTACCGTTGCGTTATTGGATGATTGTATCCATTTAAAAAAACGATATAAGAATACACAATGAATTTAAAAGGTGCTTCAACCCCTTAAATATTTATATGAGAAACAAAAAAATATTGTTGTTACTTTAAGAAAATCTGAGTAAAATAGCACATAATATGTTGAGACTAAACCCATGAACATTTTGAGAACAACGCCATCTATCAATAAGTAAATTAAACTTTTGATATTACTATACGAGTAAATTAAAAATGTATTCAATAGAGTAGTATATCTCCAAAGGCAGAAGTCTACCTAAACTGGTCAGTTATGATTCCATTACTTTTGTTCTAAGCTACAACACCGTGGTCCGCGCTCGGCCGCTGTCGTGTGTGGACCCTGTGTTGCCTGTTTGCAGCGGTTCGTGTGGAAAAAGATCGCTGTACAAATACAAAATATTCTATAAACCAAAGTTGATACTTGATATTGTGGTAAGATAATTTGATAATCACACATTTTTATTTCGGTAAAACTAAGTAAGGTTTATAAATGGCTATTCGTCTGGGATTTGATGGAGTGACCCGAAGGTGTACTTCGGTGACTGCTACTGGTACTCTACGACGAGTAGAACTAGGTGTGCCGAGTTTGGGCTCGTTTTGTTAGTTATGATGAGACCTCACCTCTTGGATCTCACTTGATGGATTGACCTAAAGGTGTACTTTGGTGACTGCTACTGGCATTCCTCGACGAGTCGAGCAAGGTGAGCCGAGTTTGGGCTCTTTTTCTTAGTTATCTATTTATTTATTTAATACTTCAAGCACAGAAATGTACAGAGGTGAACTTAATGCCATAGGTATTTTCTACGTCAACCTTTGGGTGATGCAGAGATAAACAGTGGTAGGTGCAATTACGAGAAATTGAGAGATATTAAAAAAAAAAAGTAAATACGAGGGTGACACAGAAAGTTCATAGAAAATCAAAAACTGAACAAACTAGCAAGTTATTAGTTTTATTATATCTTTTCAAAATAGTGTCCATTTACATCAATACATCGCTGCATCCGATATAACCACCGAGAAAAGCACTTTGCCCACTCGTCCTTAGGGGTCTCTTTGTCGGCATTTTGAAACGCAGCAACTACTTCCTCGGCGTCCATAAAACGTTTTTCTCGAAGTTTTTCTTTTATTTTCGGAAATAGATAAAAATCGCAAGGTGCGAGGTCCGGGCTATAGGGCTGGTGACCCAGTAATTCCACGTCTGACGTCCCCAGGTAGTCGATTGTTTGCTTAGCGGTGTGCGACGAGGCGTTGTCGTGGTGAAGCAGGATCCAACTGCGAGGTCGTTTCTCCCGAACTTTTTCCAAGACAAGTGGCAAACAATTGTTGGTGTACCACTCTGTAGTAACTGTTTTTCGATCCTCTAAAACTCTTTCCGAAGAACGAGGCCACGATCTTTTTCCCACGCTTCGACCTCCCTTCACTTTAGTTGGCAACTCCTCGGAAGGAAACACCCAGACAGCAGAATGTCTCATAGTTTCAGGATCATAACAATAAATCCAGCTTTCGTCACCCGTAAGTATGTCGAACACAGCATTTGAGTCACATCCGTTAAATATTTGAACCATTTCACGACACCAATCAACACGACGGAGTTTTTAGGCCTCTGTCAAATTATGGGGTATCCACCGGGCACAAAACTTCCTGACCGCAAAATGTTCATGGACGATTTTGTGCACTTGACTCATACCGATGCCTAAGCTTGTCCAAATCTGCTGATAAGTCACTCTTATGTCAGTCTCTATCATACGCCGCACAACACTGATGTTATCTTCAGTCGTCGCCGTAGAAAGCCGTCGCTCACGCATATCGTCGGTGAGATTAGTGCGACCACGTTTAAACTCATTAAACAAGTTGTAAATAGTGGCACGAGATGGGGCTTCATCATGAAAGGCTAATCGAAGTCTATCATAACTTTCTTGTTGACTTAAATGACATCGAAAGTCATAAAAAATCATTGTACGAAAATTTTCTCGCGTTAAATTCATGCTGACGTGACACAGACAATTTTCAATTTGCCGCCAAATCGTAAACAAATGACAAATTAATAAAATACATACACAAATTTGGCAGAGTTCCATTTTCAAAATTTTAACTTATTTTTTTATTATATCGTTTACAAATGGTAAGTCTAAAAACTTTCAATGTCGCCCTCGAATAAAGATACACATTAACCTATTACAAACTATAAATATAATATATATGCCTAATTATATATAAATATAAGCACAAATAAATATACCTAAATACACGAATATACTAGAACAAATAAGACAAACAATGGGAAAATATTAACGTTGTGATGATATTGCCAACTTCTTACGAATGTGCTCGCGATCTTTAACTTAAAAGGATAATCGGTTGATTTTCATCTTGATTTCCTGGGGGAGCGCATTCCATAGAGAGATAGACTGAACGAAGAAGGAAGAATGAATGAAGTCTGTACGGTGAGTGGGTCATTAACGAACGCGATTATTTGATGACCGTAGATTTTTACTGTGGTTGTCACGAATGTACTGAAAATGGGGGTACTAGATAACTAGGGGAAGTGGGATAGTCAAGAAATGAAAACAAGGTGGTAAGCGCCCTTTGCTATCTGCTTTGGCGTATGGGCAACCATTTTCGAAGCGACCGATGCGCAGGAACATGATCATATTTACGCAGATTGAAAAAAAATCGAATGCAGTTATTTATGAAGACTGTCAAGTTTGTCGAGGAGATCTGCATTCAGGTCATAGTAGCACACATCACCATAATCATGATAGGGAAAATTAAGGACTGCATAAGCATTGTCTTCGTACTTGTTGGTAGTCAATTTTTCCGTCGCTACAGAGCCCGCAGCGTTCCAGTTACCTTCTGGCTGACCCTCGCGGCTTGAGTACGCCAGTTCAGAGTACTATCAATTTGCAAGCCAAGGTCCTTCACATCAGTACTAAATGGGACGACCGTACCATTGAAGAGCAAGGCGGCAAGGTGGTAAGGTGGCAAGGTTGTACTATCCACCTTACTCATACTCCGAGAACTTCCGATGATGATCGCCTGACACTTGTTTGGGTTTACTGCTACGTCAAATCTATCAGACCAGGTTTTTATGGCTATCAAATCCCTGTTTAATAGCGATAGCGCCAGAACTTTCTTCAACCCTCCCTTGACAGTACAACTGCAAGTCATCTGCATACTGATGATACGCACACTGAAGCCCGGAAGTTATAAGATTGATAAATATAGAAAACAGAAGAGGAGAAATAATACCGCCTTGTGGAACGCCAGTTTCCAAATCACACCGCATGATGTAGAATCTCCAACATGAATGGACTGTTAAAGTTACTGAAGGTAAGAGGAGAACCATTCCAGTGCCTCGAGAGATACCATAACGTAGAACAGAATTACTAACAGGATATCGTGACTGACGGTATTAAAGGCATTCGAAGAACCGACCAGTACTAGTGCAGAAATTTTGGTGTCCTCCAGTCCTGCTCTCATATCGCCAGTCACTTGACGGAAGACGGAGGGCGGAAACAGTGCTGTGCCCGGGCCTGAACCCAGATTGAAGAGGGCTACTGAGAGAGTTACGATGAACAAAATTAGAAAATTGTGGATGCGGGCGGGCCTCGAGCACTTTGGATAGGAAGGGAAGGATAGAAATGGGTAGGAAGACAGGGTTTAGAAACCTTAAGGTAGCGGCCGAACGTAGGCTATGCGCTACAGGGAAGGGAAGACGTCGGTGTACAGGGTCTCATCTCATCATAACTAACAAAACGAGCCCAAACTCAGCACACCTAGTTCTAATCTTCGAGAAGTACTAATAGCAGTCACCGAAGTACATCTCCAGGTTACTCCATTGAGTCCGGAGGTAGGGTCTCATCATAACTAACAAAACGAGCCCAAACTCGGCAGACAGTTCTACTCGTCGAGGATTTCCAGTGGCAGTCATCGAAGTACATCTACAGGTCACTCCATCTAGTCTGGAGGTATGGTCTCATCATATCTAACAAAACGAACCCAAACTCGGCACATACTTTTCTGCTCGTTGAGGAGTTCAAGTAACAGTCACCGAAGTAAACCTTCAGGTCACTTCGTCAAGTCCCAGACCAATAGGCATTTCTAAACCTTATTTACTTTTACCGAAATAAAAATGCGTGATTATAAAATTATCAAGTATCAAATTTAGTTTATAGAATATTTTGTAATAGGTCTTTACCTATGAAATTGCCGTTTTGTATGAAAACATTTAAACGAATTTTTTTCATGTATTTTTTATTGTATTAATTGAAGTAATCACCCATGCAATCAATGCATCGTTGCCAACGCAGTGGCAGTTTATTGATGCCATTCTTAAAGAAATCAGCTGGACGGGAGGCAACAAATTCTTCTTCAACAAAGCTGGCACATCTCCAATGTGCCAGCTTCTCCATCATTGTGTTCAGTTCTTTACAGTACACATCTGCAGTAATGCTCACCCCGTTTGGTAAGAAGCTGTGATGAATCATACCGGCGCTAGACCACCAAACAGTGACCATCACTTTTCTAGGGGTAAGTTTTCGTTTAGGGCATTGTTTAGGTGCTGAACCAGGATCCAACCAACTTGCTGAGCGCTTGCGGTTATCAAACAGAATCCATTTTTCATCGCAGGTAACAATACGGTTCAAAATTCCTTCATTTGTTTGTCTGTTGAGCAGTGCATGGGACGTCTCGACGCGTACTTCGCGCTGGCGATCATTGAGTTCGTGGGGCACCCATTTGTCAAGCTTTTTTACCTTGCCAATTTGACGCAAATGGACCAATATTGTTTTGACGCTAACGTCGAAAGCTGCTGCTAATTCAGCCGTAAATTGTGTATCATTAGCTTCCACAATCGCCTTTAATTCATCATTGTCGATAGGCACTACTACATTGACAAAGGTCACACACAAAAGTGTACGCACGGTTAGCTGCGGGAATAGTAGGCAAGTGAACAAATTTTGGTACTTAGAAAGTTTTTTAGTTGTTTTTCTTTATAATACATAGGCACCTACAAAAAATATTTTATATTGTTGTTTGCGTTTTTACTAAATAATACTGAGTGAAGAACTGAACACAATGATGAAGAAGCTGGCACATCTCCATCCAGCATTGGTCAATCGCTCGTCTCCGCTGCTCCTACACGACAACGCGCGACCTCATACTGCACAGCAGACGGTCTCCAAGTTGCAAGAACTGGGGTTAGAAGCTCTCTGTCATCCGCCCTACTCATCAGACCTTGCGCCTACAGACTACTACGTTTTCCAGAATTTGGATAACTTCTTGGCGGGAAAAAAATTAAATACCCGAGAGGCAGTACAAAATGCCTTTGAAGAATTTGTTGCCTCCCGTCCAGCTGATTTCTTTGAGAAGGGCATCAATAAACTGCTACTGCGTTGGCAAAGATGCATTGATTGCATGGGTGATTACTTCGATTAATACAAATAAAAAATACGTGAAAAAAATTCGTTTAAATTTTTTCTTAAAAAACGGCAATTTCATAGGTCAAGAATTATTAGTTAATTTTTAGTCGACTCTACGTTCGTGACCCTGATGTTCGTATTTGGTGGCAAAATTTAATTAAATGGTGGTAATTTAAGGACACACTACAGTAACTGGTTTTCACTTTCAAGACCGACTTTTCGGTGCTTGTAGGCAGTCATTACAGTTGCACTATATAGTATATACTAATTCCATGCTTGGATGCTGGCAATTTTCTCAAATGTCAACCAAAATCAAATGTCAGGTCACGAATATCTGTCAGTGAGTGTCAAAGTCATACTGTCAAGTGTCACTGTGTCAGTTCAATTTCATTTCTGATATCGGAAACAAATGAAATCTGAAATTGTAATCTAATTTCATCTTGGTTTTCATTGTGTTGAACTAAATATCAATTCTTATCACGATGGCTCCCAAAGCTGGTGGTGATTCTGCTAAAGTTAATTCGGCGGTATACAAAGATAAAAGCAAACCAACTGACATTCGGCACAGCAATATAAATGCCGCAAAAGGTAACAAAGCGTAAAAACATCTGTAGCTATTTATGCTCATAAATAGCTATTCTTAACAAAAACGATATTATAATTTGCAGTTAAACCACTACAAACTCGTAATAAAGGTTCATTCCCTTTTTTTTTTAATGATTCCACTTAAACCTGAAAAAGCTCGTGATTTTTCAGCTTATCTATGGTATAAGTGACTAATTTTAATAATAGTTTGCTTTTTTAGCTTCGATATTAAAAGATTCTTTGGTCTCTGGTTATTATGTATCATCAACCATCGTCTTTTTAATTTACCTACGTGCCTAATTTGAACAAACAGTAATTCATATGCATATCACATCTATTACAGAAAAATCAATAATTGTGGTTTTATGTGAACTTGATTTTTTAACCAAAATATTAAACATTTGTCACTATGATCAATTTCAGCTGTATCAGATGCTATTCGCACAAGTCTGGGCCCCCGTGGTATGGATAAAATGGTAAATTAAAGTTATAAATCATTTCATTTTGTTGTATTCCATTAATTATAAGTTGGTGGTAAGGCGCAATTTGGCACTGGTTAAATATGTTTTTATGGTTTTTTGTGGTATGCTGAATAATCCTCAAATACTAGAATCTTTGGGATTACTATATTTCAATGTCACAGTAGGAGTAGGAGCCATACTCCTAAACATAATACCTCACTGTCTTCTCTTTTACAACCCCCACAAATGGCTTATACTATAACAGAAACAGAAGATGCACAGAATTGAATATAGCTTGTGTTAGGTATTATTGTACTAGAACAATAAAAAAGAAAAAGCTAATCTGAATATTTAAGATTGTATTTTTATTGCGTGACTTTAATATTTGCCTCAACACTCTTTCAGATTCAAGCTAGTAATGGTGAGGTTACAATTACTAATGATGGTGCCACTATTTTGAAGCAAATGTGCGTAATTCATCCAGCTGCTAAAATGGTAATCAATCACCAAATTATCAAACCAATGTTACATGGTGCTGATATACATACTCTACTTTTGTTAAGCAAGAAATTGTAAGCTAATAAAATATTAATTATAGTTGGTGGAATTATCACGGGCTCAAGATATTGAAGCTGGTGATGGCACTACATCGGTTGTGGTAATCGCTGGTGCTCTTTTGGATGCTGCAGAAAAGCTGCTGCAAAAAGGAATACACCCAACTGTCATTTCTGATGGCTTCCAGAAGGCATTGGTGATGGCTTTACAGGTAAATTATTTTCAATAGTCTGTTGTTAAATATAACACCATCAAGAATAATTTATGCTAGGCCATCATGGGCACCAGTCGCGTCTATATAGCTCAATTTGTAAGGGCTGAACCTCATCTGGGATGTGTATTAAAAAACCATTTTGGTATTCAGAACCATGGTGATTTGCAGCATGCAAGGGTTTATAATTTAATTTATGGCATAGAGTCAGATGTGCATAGTAGCATATCTGTAATACTCAATGGTTTTGAATGAGAACTGGAAAATTATGTTTTCTGAATACACAGAACAGATTTTATGTTTCTAAATACATAGGCACATAGAATTCATCATACCTAACTAATTTAATAATAATAATAATAAATAAAGAATATTGAAGGAGAACTAACGCAGTTTGCAAAACACAATTCTCAGGAAAACATCTTATTAAAGCCTTGAATACTTTTGCCATACCAATATTGACCTACTCATTCGGAGTAATAAAGTGGTAAAAAACTGACATCGAACAGTTAGAGAGAACCATGCGCACAATACTCTCAAAACACCACAATCTGCGATCAAATGACTCACCATCAAAAGACAGAATGGAGGGAGAGGCCTAATTGACATCCATCACCTTTGACAGAAACAAATCACTAGGCTTAAAACATTCTTCTATTCAAAATCTCGTACCAGTAACATACACCAAGCTATTTCTCTAAATGATCTTAACTACACCCCACTTAACTTTAATGAACAAAATATACAAGACACAAATAACTCTGACCCACAGAACCAAAAAATTGAAAACTGGAAGAAGAAAGTCCTAGTTAACATAGTGGCGTCTTATAAGTGGCTTAAAATAGGAAACCTGTTCCCTGAAACAGAAGTGTTCATCATAGCTATACAAGATCAAATCATCAACATCAAAAACTACAGGAAATTTATCATTAAAGACCCTAACACGACAAATGATAAATGCCGTAGATGCCACATTCAATCAGAAACCATACAACACATAACTGGAGCATGCACAACCCTCACATAGACAGACTACCCTCAGACATAACCAAGTTGCAAACATTATTAATCAAAAACTAGCACTCAAACAGTCTCATACAAAATTAACACTCCTTACTACAAGTACACACCACAAACTATACTAGAAAATGAAACACACAAAATGTACTACGATCGCGCCATACTTACAGATAGGAATATCCACTACAATGGACCAGACATATCCCTACAGGATAAAATAAGAAATATCACTTACCTTATAGACATTGCAGTTCCTAATACCCTTAACCTACAAAAAACGATAACTGACAAAATAAGTAAATATGCTGACCTTAAAGAATTTGAAGTTCTTAGGAGAAAGTATGTAATCCGCGGGAAGAAATCGCAGGAGAATTATTGCTAGTTCCATTATAAAGCATTGCATGCTGCGGATGGATCACTTCGGTTTTGGGTGCCGCATGAACTGCTTCATATAAAATGTTAGTAAAGTATTGGATCCATGCCTCGTCCACGCCTCATACGTGGCATGACTTGCGCTCACCGCGATCTAGTCGCATAAATCGTCCTTCAGCCTTGTGTTATTTGAAGGGCTCCTAAAATTACACTGGTAAGCAGTAGTTTTGTTTTATGAAGTTTCATACCTGATTTTGTATGATTCTGCCACGCCGATTCCAAATCTGTTGTCAGTTTTTCTCTAGCAGCTCTAGTTTTTGACATTACATTTGATATTATAACATTTTTTGCGAAAAATTATAAAATTAAAAAAATTGTTTCTCTAACCTAACATGAAAAAAACTTTCTTTTATAAGATTTTCTTGGATGAATAGAAACTTCAGCCTTGTTGAATGCAGCAGTAATCAGCCATCATATTTGCATTCCAATGACCCTGGTATCGCTCTTCCATCGTCCGATTCTTGAATGTTGTCTTAAATTTTGATCCTTTATTAGTTCCCTGATTTGAGGAAAGAAAGGGATCAAATGTTTTTCTCTTGTACGGTAAACTGATACATTAGTCTCTGGAGGTTATCAGATTTCTTTCTTTAAGCCCTGAAGCTAGAAGTTCTGATCCTACTTTTGATGGACCAAGATCTCTAATCAACTCGTCTAGGTCATTTTGGTTGAATGGTTTAGTTTCGGACGTACACGGGAAAAAAAGTCACTATCCTCGTCATCACTGGCTTCTGAAAGAAATTATAGTGTTACATTAGAAGTACTAGGTTGCGTATCAATCATAGGTTCTTCGCTGGTATTTAGAATTAGTCTAATAGCTGATTTTAAATTCGGGTAAGTCCATTTGGAACGATTTTTGTGGTTTATTCCGGTAATATTCAAAACACAAAAATAACAGTCATCGTGATGATTAGTCGGTTCACGCCAAAACATATGACTTTTGAACTTCAAATTTGGTCTTTTTTTACTATCCCATAAACGCAATGATGTTACGCAACTACTACATACAAAATTTGGAATCCATGGCTTACTAAACACTTGTAATGGCGTCCCAAAGAAGTCCAAGTCCTTTTTTATAAAGTCAGACGCACTTAAACGACATTCTCGAAACATATATTCACCACAAACAGCACAAAAACTATTTGGATCGTTTAAGGGGGAACAAGTCCCGGGCTCGAACTCAGTAGTGGGCGTGGCCAAAATGCATGCCGTCTCACCTGGCATCGTGTCCGACAGAGATAGTATCAGTGATGAGCAGTTAGACGCTAGTCTACACACAACGTCTAGTTCGCACGCACACAAACACCGTTCCCGACTGAAACGACGTTAGACGATGCACACACATGCACCGCCGCTGTGCCGCTCGCTGAGAGTCAGCAAATACCTACCTACAAGTACAAACTCGTACTGAAGTAGTAGGCGATGTTATCGTTTCAGGTACTTATCTAATATGGTTGCTTATTTTATTATGTTTAGATGTTTAGTTTCCCGGGGTGAGGCTTATTTGAAGTCATCGCTCGCCCGACCGCGCATATTATTACGTATTAGAAAGGTAATAAATGTAATTGTTATAGTTTCAACCTATAAATTGTTTTCAAAATTACTTATCTTCTTATTTAGGTCTTCTGAGTCTGGTCTAAACCAAATAAAAAAACAAGACAGAGCGTTGTCAACAGTGAAGTGAAGCCGGTTTCGTAAACATGTGTACACTTTGTGTGGTGTAGTTTGATTGTAGTGTCATTGTAAAAGGTTTGAAATGTTTGTGTGTGAGCGTGTATGCACAGAGCGGCGATTTAGTTTTGGCTTGCTTCACTGTATTGTTCACAGCGCTCGGTCTTGGTTATTTATTTGGTCTGAGGGTACCTACTTACTTACTTAGGTACTCATGGACGTACGCATAAGGTAGGTAGGTACTTACTTACATTTTAGCGTCCACGACGGTTTGTGATATTTTTGCTTGCATGTACCTACCTCGGCAATTATAGCATTAGGTACCTACTAAACATTGTTTTTGTAATTGATGTTCTGTTACGGATCAATGTTCTATGCAAGTATTTTTCTTCCCAAAAGGCTTGGAAGTATCCTGTTTTGCATACGCGATTATACTCCTTATTTGTATCAACATACGGACCAATTTTCTATGCAGAAAGAAAATACTTGAAAGTATTTCGAGCCCTCGAGGTTTTTGGCGCTGGTGTCTAAAGGTGGACTTACTTGGAAGCCCTGGTACTTGATTTTGCAAGTACGACTCATACCTAGAGTGTGCCACATCGCCCGACAACCTCATTTACTCACTCGTGGGAGTCGTGGCTCACTCTGTGTTCGTCATCCTGTGGATGCCTCTTTGAGAGGTAAAATACGTGTCGATTTCTCACAAGGTTTTTTATGACTCTTTAGGAATAGTTAAGCGGATTAGGTTACTAAATATATCTATGTCTATTGTATTTTATAACGGACTCCCGCAAAGTCATGCCTGAGTCAATTAGTTGTATTGGAAAAATTATTAAAATAATCTCTCTAATCTTGTTATCAAACGGTGAAGGAAATCATCGTGAGGAAACCGGCACTTCACTTTATAATACACTAGGTTCTGCCCACGACTTCGTCCGCATTCGCGTGAAATTTCAAGCCCCGACCCACCGCATCGCATCCCATTGCCCGCCGGCGCTTTTACTTAGTTTTCGCTTAGGTATAGTTCTTACTCACTTTTTTTTTCTCGTCTCCTAAGGGTTGTAGCTTGATGTTACATAGCCTATAACCTTCCTGAAGAATGGGGCTATTCAATTAAAAAAGGATTTTTCAAATTCGCCTGTTACTTCCGGAGATTACCCCCTACATACAAGCTTACATACAAACAAATTTTACCTCTCTGACCAAATAAAAAATAAAGACAAAGTGCTGCGAACAATACAGTGCAGCATGCCAAAACTACACCACCGCTCTGTGCATACACGCTCACACGCACACATTTACAATGACGCTACAATCAAACTACAACACACAAAGTGCACACATGTTTACGAAACCGGCTTCACTTTACTGTTTACAGTGCTCAGTCCCGAACTTTTATTTGGTCTGAGTTTTACCTCTTTATAATTAGTAAGTACTTACTTATAGAATAGAAGTACCTACCTACTTAGGATATTTTTTGTTACCTACTTATTATAATACAATACGAATTAGGAATAGGTAAGGGATAGTGGGTAGTTATTATGTACAGTCACGAGTGCTAATATGTATCCACTTAACAAAAATTCAAAAGCGATTTTTTCGTGAAATATTGACTGCAACATTGAGATAAGACCTAGGTAATTCATATTATTGTGGGTTCCAAAATACTATATTCGTAACAACATAAAATTACAATCAACACAGTAGGAGAAAATCACTTTTAAAAGTTGCTAAGTGTATACATATTAGTGCTCGTGACTGTACGTATACCTACTAAATACCTACTACTCTAGCATTCCCCCACGATTTCCACGAGCACAAAATAAAAGTCATGAGCGCGCCCGCGTAAAAGTAAAGAGCGAGCGTCTTGCCTAGTTACGTAGTGCCTAGTAGTCTTGTAGTAGTAGTCTTGCCTACCTACAGTAAGTAGATAGGTACAGCCGGCGAGCGCGGCGATGTGTAGGTAGGTAACCTACCTACACATCGCCGCGCTCGCCGCCGCGGCCGCCGGTAGCTAAGCCCCAAGTCATGGCGCTCGAACATGACTTTGGACCATCCCCGTAAGCCAGAAAATGTATCAAATTGGCTAAAAGATATAATTATAACAAAAAATATGCTCGAGGAAGTAGGTACATAACTAAATAGATTAGGTACCTATAAGTAACAAATTGTACGACTTACCCATTGTTTATTTGTAGTTGCTCAGCGTATGACTTATTGTGCATGTGTGCGTGAGCGTCTTCCCTCCGCACCGCGCCGGGGGGATATTATTGTGTGAAATGCACGATAGTTCATAGTAAAACGAGCGCGTACAAAATTACGAAAAGTCCTTTGGGAAATGGGGTTTTATGAAAAAACCACTGCATTAATCAGTTTCAAATAAAGTTAATTGAACTCTTCGATAATTGAGCTGTGTCGGTACCGATTTTGTTTTGGAGATTTTACACTTCTTTTATTACTTATTCACGCCCAAAGTTGCGTTAAAATTAGCAAGAAAAATGAATCTTTGTGGGCTCATAACTTTTTAATGGCTTTTTATTTTACTATTCCGCTTCCGTACCGACATAATTAATAATGAGACAAAACGATATCATGCTTAAACTTTGGATGCATAATGTCAAACTGTCGAGTAAAACCCCCTCGCAATTTGTATGGAAAAAATATCGACTTGTTCCCCCTTAAGCAAGTTCTTTTTAATGTGATGACATCAGGGACCATTTGGGTTACCCATTGAAAGGGTTTTCGATTGGGTTTTTCTAAGCAGTTATTTAAAAACCCATACGATGTGGGTAACCCATTTGAACGGCTTAATTTAAGCCGATAGGGTTTTTCTAAGCCGTTATTTAAAAACCCATACGATGTGGGTAACCCATTTGAACGGCTTAATTTAAGCCATTCAAATTTCCGTTACCCATTGAAAGGGTTTTCGATAGGGTTTTTCTAAGCCGTTATTTAAAAACCCATACGATGTGGGTAACCCATTTGAACGGCTTAATTTAAGCCATTCAAAAGGGTTACACTTTCAACTCTCCTAAAACGATAACAGCGTAACATTCCGACTGACGGAGCAATTTAATATGATCTCTCTATGATGGGCATAGGTTGCAAAATGGAATAGCACGCGTTAAGGCTCGTGCAGACCAGCGCGACGCGACGGCGCGACGCGACTCGAACAATACAATTTCTAAGAAAACTACACGGTATAACAATACCCCGTGTCGCGTCGCGCTGTCGCGTCGCGCTAGTCTGCACGAAGCTTTAAGCGGCCGCGGCGGCGCCTTTGTGCCTACTTACCGAGCGGCTTCTAAACAGGGATCTATGATCATTATTGCATGTAATATAGTGTTTATTTTAGCTTTGCTGCCTGGATATCGAAATTACATAATATTATGATTTTTTCATGTCTGGACTTGTTACTTACTTTATTGCAGGCATTTGCTGGGACCGTACAATTGTCATTCTTGCTGTTTGATTTTTTGAACCCGGGCGTCTTTTGCGATATTATTAGGTATTTATTAGTCAGTGCGTATTTGTGAATTTTGAACAATCGCTATAATGCCAAAACCAAGACGAGATGCTGTCGGACTGAAGGTCTCATCCTAACTAACAAAACGAGCCCAAACTCGGCACACCTAGTTCTACTCGTCGTAGAGTACCAGTAGCAGTCACCAAAGTACACCTTCAGGTCAGTCCATCAAGTCCGGTGGTGAGGTCTCATCACAACTAACAAAACGAGCCCAAACTCGGCACACCCAGTTCTACTCATCGTAGAGTACCCGTAGCAGTCACCGAAGTACACCTTCTGGTCACTCCATCAATTCCGGAGGTAAGGTCTCGTCATAACTAACAAAACGAGCCCAAACTCGGCGCACCTAGTTCTACTCGTGAGGAGTTCCAGTGACAGTCACCGAAGTACACCTACAGGTCACTCCATCTCGTCCAAAGGTAAGGTCTCGTCATAACTAACAAAACGAGCCCAAACTCGGCACATCTAATTCTACTCGTCGAGGAGTACCAGTAGCAGTCACCGAAGTACACCTTCAGGTCACTCCATCAAGTCTGGAGGTAAAGTCACATCATAACTAACAAAACTAGCCCAAAGTCCACAGCCCACATCTTTCTACCAGAAGAGGGCTTCCAGTGCCTCCTAGCAATAACTGAAGTAGGTATTTGTATCTAAGTATTATTTAGTAAAAATACAAACAACAATACGAAATATTTTTTGTAGATGCCTATGTATTATAAAGAATATAGAGAAAAAAAAACTTTCAAAGTACCAAAATTAGTTCACTTGACTACTATTCCCGCAACTAACCGTGCGTACACTTGTGTGTGTGACCTTTGTCAATGTAGTAGTTCGATTCTATACCTATCAAATTTGCAAACGCGTCCTTAAGAGTTTAGATTGTTAAATTACCTAAGTAACTATACCATAGAAAATTAAAGAAGACTTTAAAAAAAAATTTGTAATGTCACCCTTTGTAGGACACATCACCTTACTCCGTGTGTTTCGTCTACAAGCCTACGATATCTAGTGAAATAAAAGCAATGCGCGTGGTGCTCGCCCCATCCCCCACCATCACCTATTTAGCACAATTTTATTGAAAAACCATATGATAACCCGAACAAAACCCTTATATTATATGGGTTATCATAATGAAGGGGTAACCCTTTCACTGCGGTTCGAGTATAGAACCCATTCAATGGGTTATCATGTAACCCTTTCACTGGGTTTCAAGTATAGAACCCATTCAATGGGTTATCATGTAACCCTTTCACTGGGTTTTAGGTATAGAACCCATTCAATGGGTTATCCATATTGAAGAGATAACCCTTTTAATGGGTTTTGAGCACAGAACCCATTCAAGGGGTTACATCAGATAAAGGTAACCTCATAAACGGCTTACCCTTTCGAAAAGCTTAACTCTTAACCGGGGTTGCACGGTCCCTGGATGACATATCGATTTATTTATAGAATGTAATAATTTTTTGCACTTAAAAAAGTTATTAGTAAGCCGCGTAACGAAATTTTAAGAAGTACCTGTATCACAAAAACTAGAGCTGCTAGAAAAAAACTGAGGGTAGATATGAAATCAGCGAACTCAAATGAATAAGAAACAGATCTTCATAAAACAAAAACAAAAAAGTTACATTTTGTTTACCAGTGTTATTAACTTATTATTGTAGCAAACCTAATGTTGCCCAACCACAGTTTGAATCACAGTTTTGCAAGACAAACGTTGTTCAGACCATGGTCTACTACCATTCTATAGCATCAATAATGTTATTAATAAAAAAACATACTAAACTAGGCGTTCTCAAATAAGTCTTATGGTGCTCAATCGTGTTCAAACATTAACCTTATTATCAAAGTACTCATCGCGGTAGCGATATGGATGGCATTCAAAAGAGTTATGTGGAGTCCACGTGGACTACAAGGATGTCCGGCCAATGCGGGCCGAAATGCAAATATCATTAGCCAATCACATGCAATCACGCAAACTATCGTTTCACCCATTTGTTTTGTTGTCTGCCGCAGGCCGCCCGTGATGCCCTATATAAAAAAGTGCTCTGTGAGTCTACCGAAATCTCTCGAGCGGGCGACGCGTATGCATCTGATGTACTTACGTCACAGGCATCGACTTATGTCACTTACATCATTTAAGTTTGTTTTTTGTATTGTTCCTGTAATATCCCAATAAATAAATCATACCTAATAATTTCACGTTAGATACAAAAAATTAGAGGTCAGCCACCTCGCCGCGCCGTCGTCGGTACGGTGCGTCGTGTCGTGCAATCATGCACAGCCAGAAAATAGCTATCAAAGTTTACCATAGCCAAAGCCATACCAAGCCATATAAATTTAAAAGTCATTTATTCAAACTAGGCTGAGAATCAGCACTTTTCGAACGTCAAAATTACATAAGACAGTCCCCCAGAAATGCCCGCCCTTCACCACTTCCTAGTGCTTTAGCTGGGAAGAAGAAGTGGCGCAACCAACTCCCCAGCTGCACAGCTGTTTGAATAGTTAGAAAAACTTAATTCTATACAATATGCAAAATAATTTACTTTACGCAACACAAAACATTATATTAAATTATTTTCTATATGTTACCTAGTACACGCCAATATACCAACAAAAAAGTAAAAAGAACTTAATACCCGAAGGAAAGCCTCCAGGCATAATGGGCGTGCCCGTTTACATATAGCTATTAAAGCTGTAACTCGGAAATCACAAATGATAAACTAGGACCATCGCCATCGACCAGCGGGAAAGTCCGAAAGGGATACCGTGGCCCCTGGCAACGTACAGGCAATGGAAGGAACACGGGTGGGTTTTAGTCAGTAAGAGTCTGACACGCCCTTCCGCTCCACCCAGAGCGGAAGAACTTATTTGATAATTTCCCACAAGGGAGCATGACGAACTTGCTGCCGGTTGCTCAGGTAAGAATAATATGATCAATTTTCGAGGTCGCTAGCTGACCATATATTACAATACAACTCATTAAAAAAAAAACTGTAATGAGTAAGTAGATTACGACAATAATAAATGAACTTGACTTATACAGTGAAATAAAATGAACTAAACAATTAAATTAGTATGGAGTACAGTGGCGTGGCGTGGTAAAACGAGTGGGGTAAGCCGGAGCTTAAAATAAAAAATGACGTGACATCATCTTTCATCGTGGCCGCGAAAAGTTACTTTTTGTTTACCTAACAAAATAACGGTGTCAATAAACTGTTTCATTAAATTCCTATGTACCTATTTCGATCTGCTTTTCTAAAAAAGAGCTTCATGCTAATTTGTCAAAATAATTGTATTCCTACCAGTCCCGAACTCATAAAACAGCTACGAATATGTTTTTCAGTCTGCACATGTCATGTTTTTTGATGAATTTGTCAGATTATAAAAACTTTATTCCATAAACTACTAGAATCTGAGAAAAGTAAACACGGGAAACAATACATTTTAATTAATTTACAACTGCCAGTCAAGTATTTTAGTTAATTTATCGTAAAGGGAAACATTAAAATGTTTGAAAAAACCATCGCGTCGTTTGTAATTTTTATAGTCATATCTGGGCGAGCGCGGCCTAACTTATTTTATTTTTCAATAACCTTGAAAAGCATGTTTGCTCACAAAGCAAAAAATCACACAATTATCTACATGCCGCCATCCTAACCCTACTGATCCTACTAATTACCTTTGAAATCTACTCTAAATAAGTAATTTCAATTTAATAAACTGTCTAACTTACCCCAAATAAGTACCTAATTACAACGTAATTTTCTTTCACTAAACTCAAAACACAAACACTATCTTAATCACTGTTCTATATATACAATAATAAACGAATGAATTCAATTTATACGAACAAAATGCATAATAACTACTTAATTTGTATATGCTTCTAATGCGATAACGTCAAAATACAACCACACATTGTCAATCGAATGATGAATGTTATGATGTCTTAACTGCGAGCCGAACGCATTACGAAATTCAACGACAACAACCGAACACTTGAGCATTCATTCTTGAGTCACGACGCGCATGCGTATTCTATTTAAACCCGGTACAGAGCGGCTTACCCGGCTGCTAAGAAACCGCGGTATCACGTGACTGAAGTGACGTCAAGACGGACTTTATTTTCTATAGAGTTGAATTCACGATAAGCCGGACGCAAAATAACTCGTAGGCGAGTTATTTTGCAAATTTATTGAGGCTCAGTTCTTTAACATGGCTTGGGCGTTTAGCTCTTAATGAATTACAAATTTTTTGGAGCCTAGTCCTGGGCACAATAAGTAAATATTTGTTTCTAGTATTTATGCTATGTCGCTGTGTTTAGAATATAGATTAATATTCTTTTTTACATTGACTGTCATTTATTTCCTTAAATTTATCCCCCAGTGAATGCCTACAACTTAGGTTATAAATTGCTTGAATGGCTCGTTTCTGCAGTATAGCCTGAATGTCGGCTGCATTCCCCCACAACAAAATGCCGTACGACATTACACTATGGAAATAACTAAAATATACTAATCGAGCTGTTTCTACATCAGTCAAATGACGGATTTTATAGACCGCGTAGGCTGCAGAGCTTAGCCGCTTCGACAATTTGGTTATATGAGGGGGCCCCAGTGAAGCTTCGAATCCAAAGTAATACCTAAGAACACCACAAGATCAAGTAGGCACAGTGATAAAATACCTACCGAATTTAACTTTTAACTTTGGTATTTTCTAAGTAAGACGTACAAAAATAAGTGATTACTAAAACTCGTTTATTGAGGTACATTTCCCTGTAAACAATGCTATGTCCCGTGCGGGAGCCGCGCGCCGCGCCGCGCAGCAACAACTTTGTGACGCGAGCGCCGCAGTGTCGGTGTTGTAGGGAGTAACAATAATCTCTACTTTTTTAACTTTGTCTTTTTTAAACCAATGTGGTTTTTTTATTGGATACTCTAGAATGGTAGTAGACCATGGTCTGAACAACGTTTGTTCTAGCAAAACTGTGATTCAAATGTCACAGTGTATAGGTAATATTAGATACAGTCAACTGCACAGGTAATTCTTGCGCTACGGAAATCACCCTTACTTCTTACAACATAAATGCGCTGTCAATGTCAAATTGTTACCATGATGTGCGGTTGACTATACACATCACTTCGGGGAAGAAAAAGGGGTAAAGGGGTAAAAATATAGTATTAGTAAAATATTTATTTATTCTTTTAGGTGGTTGAAGGTATGGCTATTCCAGTGGATTTGACGAATGAAGATGCTCTGTTGAAGGCAGCAGCAACATCTCTGAACTCGAAAGTTGTGTCACAGCATTCTACAATCCTTGCTCCCATTGCTGTCCAAGCTATTCGTGCAGGTCAGTATTATAGCAATGGTCATTTCAATATCTATGCTAATAAATAAAATTGAAGTATCTGTTTGTAATGTCAAAATAACAGCTTTTTAGGAAATGCATATGAAAGTATATAGGATGACTGGTAATTAGTGACCAATACTAAAACACATGACTTTACTCGATTTCATGTTTCCCATAGTAAAAGTTGTTCGTAATGATGAGTAAAGTCACGTGTTTAAGTCATCATCATCATCATTTCAGCTGAAAGACGTCCACTGCTGGACATAGGCCTCCCCAAGCACCGCCACTTCGACCGATTCTGTGCCTCCCGCATCCAGCGGATTCCTGCGGCCTTTGCAAGGTCATCTTGTGGGAGGCCTTCCAACGCTACGTCTTCCGGTACGCGGTCGCCACTCCAGAACCTTTCGGCCCCATCGGCCATTTGTTCTGCGAGCAATGTGCCCTGCCCATTGCCACTTAAGTTTGGCAATTCTTCGGGCTATGTCGGTTACCTTGGTTCTCCTGCGGATCTCTTCGTTTCTGATTCGATCACTTAGGGAAACTCCAAGCATAGCCCATGAGCCTCCATTGCCTTTTGGGTGACTTTTAGCCTTATGATAAGGCCTTTTGTGAGCGACCACGTTTCAGTGCCATAGGTCATCACTGGTCAAAGACTTTCGTGTTGAGACACTGTCGTATGTCGGACGAGAAGATATTGCGCAGCTTCCCGAACGCTACCCAGCCGAGTCGGATTCGACGATTGACCTCTTTCTCGAAGTTGGACCTACCTAACTGGACAGTTTGTCCTAGGTAAACATACTCGTTCACAACTTCGAGAGTAGCGTCTCCGTCTCTTCATGAGAGTGGGTGTTACATGGTCATTTGACATGACCTTTGTCTTGTCCATGTTCATTTTAAGACCCACTCTTTCGGAGGCTCTACTGAGGTCATCGGGCATTGTACTGAGGTCCTCCATGGTCTCAGCCATGATAACTATGTCGTCGGCAAACCGAAGGTTAGTGATATACTTGCCATTGATGTTGATGCCTAGCCCTTTCCAGTCCAGAACCTTAAAGACATCCTCCAGTGCAGCGGTGAATAGTTACGGAGAGATAACGTCTCCTTGTGTCACACCTCGCTGCAGAAGGATAGGTTTCGAGGTCTGTTCGTGGAGTCGGACTGATAGAGTGGCGTTTTCGTACAGACACTAGCACATCGATGTACCGATAGTCGATCTGGCACCGTTGAAGAGACTGCAGTACAGCCCATCTTTCGATCGAATCGAAGGCTTTCTCGTAATCCACAAACGCTAAGCAGAGAAGCAGGTCTTCTCTATAACCTGCCGCAGCGTATGTATGTTGTCTACGGTGTTAAAGCCTTTACGGAATCCGTTCGGGAGGCTGGAAGTCGTCAAACCTGCACGCGAGACGGTTCGTGATGACTCTTGAACAGCTTTTAGACATGGCTCAGAAGTGTGATGGGCCTATAGTTCAGAACTATAGGCCCATCACACGCAGCAGAGCATTGTCGCCTATTTTAAAGAAGAGTACGACCACACCTCTGTTCCATGCCTGTGTCGTTTTAACCTCGAGTATGACGGAATCGAACAGCTTCTGGAGAGCCTTAAAAACGGGTTTTCCACCGGCCTTTAAGAGTTCGGCCGTAATTCCGTCATCACCCGGCGCCTTGTTGTTTTTAAGCTGCTTTAGAGCCATCCTAATCTCGTACAAGCTGACGTCCGAGATATCTTCGGTATAGTGTCGGGTTATAGCTCTTGGGTCGTTTGCCAAATTCGTAATGGAGATTTTAAAGAGGACATTTTAAAAGAGTAACGGTGGAGTTTCTTGCCCATTCTTCTCCATACGAAAACTACCTTTTGGAAGGGGCAACTAGAATCAATTAATTTTTTTTGTAAATTTTTGACGTTCAAAAGTGCCTTATACGGGCCTACTTGAAATAAATGATTTGACTCTGACTTTGACTTTGGAGTTATTAGTTGACGTGTATGTCCATAAAATCTCTCGATCTCTCTCAATAGTTCAGTTTTGGCGGATACGATCCTGCCATCATCGGTCTTCAGTTTCGCTAGCTGGCTCTGCCCAATAGACAGAAATCTTGCAAAGACCTTGGAACCCTTATTCCGCTATGTCGCGTCCTTAATGCGGTCTGCACTAAAGCAGCGAAGGTCTATTGAGCTGCCGGTACTTGAGCGCATCATCTGGAGACTGCAGGATCGTCTCGCGCCTCTCCTTCATGAGCTGTATAATAGGATCAGAGAGCTTCTTGATTTTATTTATACGACGGGTCTTAAAAATCTTGGACCCGACCGTATGGACAGTTTCCACGAACCCCTCGTTAAAATCGTCCACGGAGCTCCCTAAGCACTCGAAACGATTCTGAAGTTCGAGCTGAAAGCTCTCGAGGTTTTGGACTTTGATCGGTGCTGGGCGGAGCGTAGACTTTATCAGTCGAGATCTTTCCAGCCTGATATTTAGTTCAATGTGCCTCTTACCATGCGGTGATCACTTCCGGTTTTCAATGCGTTGATCACAGAGTTATCATTGAATATTTGCTTCTTCGTCGACATAATTCTTTATTCTTATTGTTATTAAAAACGTTGCCCCACACTAGGAATTTCTCCTGTATCGTGGGTGCGTTTACAAACATTTAAAGTCACATACACAAACAGCCAGACCCGGAACAACTACTTGTAGGCCATACAAATATTTGTTCTGTGTGGGAATCGAACCCGCGACACGCAGTGCACCAGTCAATCGCTTAACCACTGCGCCAACCGTGCCGTCAATAATGAAGTCAATCTAATTTTTTTGTTGCACCATCAGGGCTCTGCCAGGTCCACCTTCTGAGCCCACGTTTTCTGAAGAAGGAGTTCATCATAAAGAGGCCTTCCTCCTCCATAAAACTGGCTAGGAGGTGACCCCAGCGGTTCCGACGTCCAACTCCAAATTACCCCACTGTTTGCCAAGTTTCGCGTTGAAGTCCCCCGTGATAACGGTGAAGTGAGTTTTAGAGCCATGCATGGCTCTGGAAATATCCTCATACATGGTCTCCACCTCATCGTCGGGGTGTGACGAGGTCGGGGCGTAAACCTGTACGACCTTCAGCGAATATCTTGCGGATATTCTGGGTACGCCACCCTGGTCGACACACTCGATCTTCACCACATTGCTCACAAGGGACTTATGGACGATAAACCTGACACCACCTTGGGAGTGCTGGTCGCCCTCCCGGAAATAGAAGTAGCAAGTTCCCGGATTTGAGGATTATCTAGTCCTCCCCCTCTCTTCGGACTTCAGATAACCGTACTTGCCCTAATCGCCACGCTTGGCAGGGGCGGATTGGCGATCGCAGTATGGTGTTAAAAATGCAAAGAGAATGCTGCTGCCCATTCTCGTAAGTCCCTTAGTCGCCTTTTACGACACCCATGGGAAGTAATAGGGTAGTGCTATTCTTTAAGTCTGGCACCACACGTTCGTGTTTAAGTATCGGTCACTAATTACCAATTACCCTATATAGGGTGACAACAGACAAACATTTAATAATAGTTTTATTGTTTATAAGTATATAACAACAAAAACTATTATTTAAATGTTTGTTTGTCTGTTTGTTCCGGCTAATCTCCGAAATGGCTGGACCGATTTTGACGGGACTTTCACTGGCAGATAGCTGATGTTATAGAGTAACTTAGGCTACTTAAATTTTAGATAAAGATTTAGGGTCCACGCGGGCATGCCGCGGGGTTCAGCTAGTTATTTAATAATTCCTTATATCTTTATGACTATGTTATTACTAAAGTACTTATTGATTTTTCAGTAATGGAACCTATAGTGGGAGGTGTGGGCGCACGTGTTGATCTGCGTGATGTGAAAGTAATTGAACGCATCGGAGGGACAGTCGAAGACACTGAACTCGTTCAAGGGCTAGTAATTCCCCACCGTGCGTCCAATGTCAATGGCCCACATAGAATTGAGAAGGCGAAAGTTGGTCTCATACAGTTCTGTATTTCACCACCAAAGACAGATGTAAGTGTAACTCTTAACCAGTTAAAACTACATTAAGGCTGAAGCCAAACGAGCGTAAATTTTTGAGTTGTGAGTTGCGTAATTTCGGTCGCGTAATTTCTGCTGCATTCGATTTCATACAAAAGTCCTGTTTCATTCACACGGCGACGCAAAATGAGTTGTCTGCCGACTCACACGCATTATTCGGACCGAATTGAGTTTGCGGGGGGCGAGGGGGCCTGATTAGAGGGGATTAGTATTGGGGGGGACTTGATTTAGGAATAAAAGGTTTTAAGAGTTGTAATAATTCTTGAAAAACATGTATTGGCAAATAATAGTACTTTTCAAATATATCTGGATTTGCATATAAACGTTCATATAAAGTGTGGAACTGTCCAAGCATCAGTCTTTCACTATTAAGCGGATTTACCCAGCTTCTTTTTCTGGCATTATCTACTTCTTCGTCTTCTAAATAAATATGATTCGTAAATACACTAAATTTTCAACAGTTCCATTGCACGACACAAACATCCGCTATAAACATTGGATAGTAACTGAATAAAATGCGCTCGTCTGGCATCCCAACAGAATTTCTACCAAGTAGAATTTTTGCGACCGAAATTCTGCGACTCACGACTCACAAAATTACGCTCGTTTGGCCTACCCTAAACCTTATTAAGTTAAAACGCATTTTCTCTATTCTAAACTAGTTTTTACCCAAAAATAATGTTTTATAAAAGGGTCAAAACAACAAACCAACCTAGGTTTCTAAATAAATCATAGTTTTTTTCTTATAAAAAATAAAATCTGTCAAAAAGGGCTTTGACTGTTTTTTGCAGTCAAAACTGGTTTTGACCGGTTTAAAGTTTTGACTGTGACATTTCAGGAGGAGGAGGAGTTTTGTCATATTGACTCATTTATTTAATTTTTGTTTTAGATGGATCACAATGTTATCGTATCAGATTACGCCGCAATGGACCGCGTCTTGAAGGAGGAACGTCAGTACATCTTGAATATCGTCAAGCAAATAAAAAAATCTGGTTGTAATGTACTTTTGGTGCAAAAGTCAATTTTGCGGTAAGCTCCTTGCTATTGATCAATACTAAAATGTAGGCCTCAAACTGTATGTCATTGTATCATTGATTAAACTTTAAAAAAATTGAATTACAGTGATGCTCTGAGTGATTTGGCTATTCACTTCTTGGACAAGATCAAAACATTGGTAATTAAGGACATTGAACGCGAAGACATCGAGTTTGTGTGCAAAACTCTTGGCTGCAGACCCATTGCTTCACTGGACCATTTTACGGCTGAAAACCTCGTTAACGTCGACTTAGTCGAGGAGGTCAATGAGCCTGGTGGAAAATACATCAAAGTGAGTATGAGTATTAATGTTTGAGTGTAAATAAACCACGCTCGCTCATTCACAAATCATTACCGTCAGCAATACCACGGCAGATTCAATATTCCCTCCTCGCTCCCGCAGATGAGCGGGTGCGCTTCCGGCGGGCGCACGGTGTCGGTGCTGGTGCGCGGCTCCAGCGGCGCCGTGGTGGCGGAGGCGGCGCGCTCGCTGCACGACGCGCTGTGCGCCGTGCGCTGCGTGGCGCGCCGCCCCGCGCTGCTGGCGGGCGGCGGCGCGCCCGAGGCGGCGGCGGCCGCGGGGCTGGCGCGCGCGTCGCTGGCCGCGCCCGGCGCCGACCACTACTGCCTGCGCGCCTACGCCGACGCGCTCGAGGTCGTGCCCTCCACGCTCGCCGAGAATGCCGGTGAGTTCTCTACGAGTGCGCTGCACGTTAAAACTCCCATATTGCAGACGTCTTCCACTTGAACCGGTGCTAATGTTTGATTTCAGGCTGTAGTGATATAAATATAAAAAATTAAAATAAATATTTTCAATAAGTATATTTTCTTACTTTTTGTTTGAATTATAGAGTAATGAATGTTGCGTTCACAGGTCTGAACCCAATCGAGACGGTGACAGAGCTGCGCGCGGCGCACGCCGGCGGCGCGGAGAGCGGCGTGGGCTCGAACGCGGGCGTGAACGTGCGGCGCGGCCGCGTCACCGACATGCGCCAGGAGCACGTGCTGCAGCCGCTGCACGTCACAACCTCCGCGCTGGCGCTCGCCACGGAAACTGTGCGCGCTATACTCAAGATAGACGACATTGTAAGTATATTGCTATGTTGCGTCAGGCGGAAGGTGAGGAACCCTGGCGCCTCTCTAGTCACTCCTTAAAGAGGGGACTTATCGCCGCAATTGTATCGTGCCCAGCACTGGGTTGCGACAATCGCACTCGCCATGACGCCATGAGATCATGCCGGAGCTCTGTCCGCTGCGTCGTGATTTCTCACGGCTGCTGAGTTACGACCCGGCGTTTCGCCTGGGATGGGATCTGGAAGCAAAAGTCCTCGCGCACGTTTGGGAGTGGCGCGAGGACTTTTGCCTCCAGATCTCATGACGGCAATCCGGCAAGGAGGCTCGCCGCCTCACCGGAGACCGTGCGGTATCCCCGGACCAGCCGGGTGGACATGACCTTGTAGGACGCGTTCAACCGGCGGGCTGGCTGCCGCCTCAATGAACGCGCGTACACCGGTGCCCCATATAGGGCCATGGAACGCACGACCCCTGCGTAGAGCCTCCCGTAGGAGGCGTTTGGACCCTAAGATTGGGCAAATCTGGGAGCCTAACGTTCCACCGGCTGTCGAGCACGAGTCCTAGGTACTTCATCTTCGACTCGACGCGGATGTGAACTCCTACCGTTATTTGGGAACTCGACGGTGGCGCGTTCCGAGGACCATGAAAACACGGCATCGGACTTGAGCAGGGCCACCTCAAGTCCCAATGTGCAAATGGGCCTTTATTTGCTGCCGATAAAATCAATATTGTGCATGACTACTTATTGATCTCGACCACGGAACCCTTCACTGTGCGTGTTTCGACACGCACTAGGCCGGTTTCTTGTTTTGGTAAAAATTCTTGTAATCATAATGACGTATCCTTTTTGTTCCAGGTAAACACATTAAATTAGAGGACAAACAATAACCTTTAAATGCCTTCTGAATGATATCTTTACAAAATGCTTTACAATAATAAATAATTATTAGCATTAAACCTTCGCAACGCAAGTCTATCAACACGTTATTAAGTAAAATATACTTTTTAAACGGAACTAATAAAAAAATAATACCACATTATTTTAAGAATATTAACTGTATCGCTGTGTCCTGCGGATCGCATATTCGCGCAACGATCGCTTTCGGTTAGAACGCGGCCTTGGGTATCACAAAAAACGTTGAAAGCACTTTTTCGAATAATTTTGTATCAATTTTGATGATTATCAAAAGTGACAGTGTTAATGGACTTTTGTTGCTAAATGAATACAGTCCTTTCACAGTTATTTTACCTCTGATTTTGCATCACTGTCAAAATCACAGTTATTTCCGTCACAATAATGTTGCTGTTGGATCGCTGCCACTGAAAAGTCTATCAAAATCACAGTGATCTTTATTCCCGTCACAATAAGGTTGCTGTTGGATCGCTTCCACTGACAAGTCTGTCAAAATCAGTGATCTTTATTTTCGTTACAATAAGGTTGCTATCAGAGGTAACTATAAAAGGACTAGCAATTACGAGGTCGACCATACTAAAGCATTTAATTTATTAATACTCACTCATTGACTCATTGACCGACTCATCAACGATACGCCCAGCCCAATTCCTGTATGATGTAGAAAAGGAATAAGGCCGGATTTTTCTAAATTCCGGGATAGAGAAAATAGGGCGGACGAAGTCGCTGTAAAAGTGTTTGTGTAAAATAAAGCGACAACTTATTCGGTAGTGTCAATATTAAAAAAAAGACTAAATATAGACACTTGCATCTATTGTGCCTTATTTTAACAATTTTACACCTACAGAAGGGGAATGTGGAGTGTTACCTTGAAAGTCAGTAGGTATAATACTTTCAGATACTGGCGCTGCTCAGCTCAAGTGAAAATATTACAAATATTTTATTTTTGGTCATTGCTATTATTATATCAACGGTCATTACGGACTTAATTAGTGACACTCAAAACCATTATATTTTACACTAGCTTCTGCCCGCGACTTCGTCCGCGTGGAAGTCAACTTTACCATAAAACATCCTATGGCACCCGGCAGTAGTCTAGCTTTCTATCAGTGAAATATTTTTTGAAAACTGATCAGTACTTTCAGGATTACCTCTCACAAACAAGCACATTTACCTCTTTACAACATAGTTTAGAGTTTGTCTTTTGATTTGCTGAAGAGAGCATTACCCAAGTGCACACCAAGTTTGAGAGTCGGCGCCACCACTGAAGTCAATTTGAGGCGGCGCTAGTGTCTGTCATTACACCACATTGCATTAAAAAAATATGTAGTTCCACAATTTACCGCGGGCCTTCGTGTTGTCGGTCGGTCTTCGGGCGGTCTTTCGTGGCGCGAACTCTAATGCATAGTTTATCATTCTCGTGATTTTATCCCGATTTATTTGGGATTACCGAAATATGTCTTCTTTCGATTTTAATAACATGAGTATTATAATATAGATATTAATTTCCAAATAAACTAAAAACTTAAAAGATGTAACTTGTTTTATTTTTTTATCGCTGTGCCCTTGAGTTCTTCACCTTATCGCGCCGTTAAGACCAAGGCGGTGGCGGTGATCTATGCCAGACCATAGATCCTTTGTCCTGAAGACAATCTAATATTCGCATCTTTGCCCTGGCGGCCGAACGTTCAAGTTTACGTATGTTTTTGCGCTTGGCTAAAATACTAAAATAATTCAAATCTGGACTTATTTCGCAAACAAAAGTGTACAAAGTGATTGACTATTCTACTTACAAGTGTAATTTTGTCTAAAAGCTGTAATAAGTGCTAATTTGGAACGATTTTATGGTGTGAACCGTTTGAAATTTCAAATTTGGACTAGTCAAACGGTGAGTGAGTGACAACACATTTTACGCACAGTGCATGCGAGCGTCGCGGTTACGCAGACCGCATAAGTGTCATATCTGCGCGTGGCTACGCCCTGTGACGTATGCGAGCGCTCGCACCAAAGACTAAAGTAACGAAGACGGCGCATTACTTCCTACCTAATTCACTCTGCCTCTGAGAGGACGATTCGCGCGTGACTTAGATATGCCTAAGTTGAATCGTACACCGCCTACATCCCCGAAAATGGGGGACCAGGACAATCACAATCTGTTCCTGACATAGCATCGGCTTCTAGTTGCAAGGAGCCTGATGATAATGTGAGGCAAGCGGCCACGCATCGACGACTCGCCCAACAACCCCGCTATCCACAACTCATGTGTATGTCGTGAATTGAAGAGTGAAATACTGGAAATGTTGGCTTCTCGGAAGGCCGACTTCGATCTTAGGTTGTCGGCATGGAAAGCGGAGCAGGACAAAATGCTATCCGCCCTGGTTAAGGATGTCTCTGATATTAAAAACCACAACGGAGCTCGGGGCTAAAACTAGCACAGCTACTCCCCAAGTGAAAACGAGTGGGAAAGATACGGTTAAGCATGGGCAACAAAAATATCCCCGCTCGTACACACTGAAGTTACCCAACGTCGGGCAGCTACACCAAAAGTAGGCGGAAATCTGTATCACCCTCCGTTAGATATTGCTGTTACCATCCCAAGGCGTAAGGTACATGAAAAACTTGACCCTAGCAATATTGACCGTAGTAAGGATTGGAACTTTTGTAAAGGTGACTACACATTATTGTTCGATCTCGTTCGCTCTGTTCCATGGCAGAACGTTTTTCGCTGCAATGGCGCGTCCGCCGCTGCTTGTAAGTTTTATAATCCGTTTTGTACGATATATTTGATTCCACTATTCCAAGGAAGACGAGAAGGACCTCTGGTAATAGGCGGTACCCAATCTGGTTTACTAGAGATATCATGAGCGACACTCGACGTAAATCAAAACTCCATAATAAATGGAAACAATCCCGATAATAATATGATGCTGCAAGTTTAGCGCACTGCGGTCGGAACTAAAAGTGAGAACCGAGGAGGCATATAGATTGCATTGTTCTAATCTGGAAAGCAGCCTAGGCAAAAATCCAAAACTGTTCTGGCAGCACATTTCAAGCCTGCGATCTAAGGGTGGGTTCGAGCCGGACGTTGTGCTTGATGGCAGGGTCTATTTATTGGGTTTTTTTTTTGTTTTTTTTTAAATGTCGACAACAGTGAAATGCGCTAGTTGTAATATCGTGATAAATGAGCTTTTGTCATATATGCAAAATAAAATTTCGATTATAACTGAAGACAGTTTAAATGAAGATTTGTTTGTCCTCGTTCAGTAGTGACCAAATTAATGAAGCAAAGACGTTGCTATTTGAATCTTTACCTGATGAATACCGGAAAAAAGTGCGAAAAGGTCAGGGCAAAGTAAATCGGGACTTAATGGATATCATCAGTTTATTCAAGGTCGTAGACAGTGATGTGATGCCAGTGTTTGTAGCCCGTGATTTGGAGAAACTACCTCCAATAACTTTCGATCACCTAGACGTGTCTAAACTGCTAAAAGACCTGATTTTAGTGCAATCTGAGATCAAGAATATCAAATCATCTTTTGTCACAATAACCCAATTGGAGGAAGAAGTAAAGGGCCAGTTGCAAAATATGAGTCACTCTGTCCCTGCGTTCTCAATCAGGAATGTGAATCTTAAGAGAGGTGGTACGTGTGCTTATCAAGGGCGAGATAGCGGACCAATGGGATTGTCACATATCAATGACTCATCTATACGCGATCCAAATGACATATCAGAATCTGGTTCATCACCAATTGAGGATTCGAATTACCGAAGTATGATTGTTGCGAGCGATTGCATGGAAGCGAGAAAAGATATTCCGACAAATAAAACATTGACGGTAGATCGCGATCGGTCGGAAGTCGAAGGAGCGGGGCACTCGGTGGCGTGTAGCACTGTGCGAGCGGTCGAGCAGGCCTCTGAGTCATCGCCGGCCGCAGATAACGATGTTTACAAACAGCTGATTAATTCAAATAAGTCCACGTTTGCGAATGCTCTGTTGTGCTCAGAGGATAATAATGATGACAACGAACAAAGATGGACGTTAGTACAAAAACGTAGACCAATAAGGAATAACCGTTTAAAGGGAAAAATGGGTAGCAGTACGGTAAAAACCGAATATAATTTTAGGGCGGCTGACCGAAAAATACCCATATTTATTACGAACGTGCATAAGGGAACGTCAGAATCTGATATATGCAAATATATTTATGGTAAAACTAGTGAAAATGTTATTTTATCTAAAATAGTTATGAAGAAGCAAAGTGACCATAACGCCTATAAGTTCTTTGTATCTGCATCAAAATTACAGTTGTTTTTGGATGAGAAACTTTGGCCGAGGGGTATCATTTTCAGACGCTTTATACATTTCAAGAAGACATCTTCGACAGAGACAATAAAAGTTTCTGATAACGGTCATTATAACAAATTAAATGGCTAGTGACATTTACAAATTTACTACTTTTAATTGTAAGAGTGTCAAGCGCTCTGTAGAAGGAATACGTGAACTGTGTAAAACCAGTGACTTGATAGCTCTTCAGGAGACATGGTTGTTGCCCAGTGATATTTCATACTTGAGTAGTATTGATGAAGAGTTTAGCTGCACAGGGACCTCGGCGGTGGACATGTCGTTGGGCATGTTGCGAGGACGTCCTCACGGCGGGCTCGGAATACTCTGGCGGCATAAAGTGTTTCCTAATGTGATAGTGGTGCAGTGCAATAATCCGCGAATATGTGCGATACGCGTAGTGTTACCTGAGCGGTCTGTACTAGTGGTGAATGTTTACATGCCTGTAAACTCAGCGGCGAATCTAGTCGAGTTTACGGACATCCTCGGGTCGGTAAGCGCTATCATAGACAGAAGACAGTTGTAACATTGATTGTGTGTACATACTAGGTGACTTTAATGCGCACCCTACTGAGCAATTTTATAATGAACTATCGTTATTTTGTGAGGACCAGCAGTGCTATTCTGTAACCATCTCACCGTGAGAACTTAGGTGAAGTGAGCACGGAGTGAGCTGTCAGTCCCTAGCAGCAGCCGATCTATTCTGTAAAAATCTCACTGTGAAAACTTGGGTGAAGTGAGCTGTCATTCCACTTGCTGCTAGGGACTGACAGCTCACTCCGAGCTCACTTCACCTAAGTTTTCACGTTGTGATGGTTACAGAATAGCACTGCAGGTGGAATGACAGCTCACTCCGTGCTCACTTCACCTAAGTTCTCACGGTGAGATGGTTACAGAATAGCACTGCTGTAGTGCTATTCTGTAACCATCTCACCGTGAAAACTTAGGTGAAGTGAGCTTGGAGTGAGCTGTCAGTCCCTAGGCCGGTCTATTCTGTAATAATCTCACTGTGAAAACTTAGGTGAAGTGCTCACTTCACCTAAGTTTTCACGGTGAGATGGTTACAGCAGGAGTGGACTTGCATTGATGTAGAAATGTAGAAGGGCGTTTCTAATTCGTTTAATTGTTTCACTTTTGTAAGCGAGGCTCACGGATCGCAAAGATGGCTTGATCATTTATTTATTTATTTATTTTATTATTTATGTACACACAGAAAAATAGATACAGATAAGACATAATCATAATTATGAGTACAAAGGTACTGCTTATTTCTTAAGAAATTTCTTCCAGCAGACCTGCGATAGGAGAAATGAGAAAGAAATGTAGACAATAGTGTGTGAGAACGAGAAGAGAAAAATATAAATATGCGAAGTCTTAAACTAAAATATTGAAATAAACCTACACGTATAAAGTAATAAATTAATATATACTTAAATAAATACATAGAGCTTAAATATATAAACATAAATACTATTGGTATATAAATACTCACAGTTGAGAGGAAAGGTAATGCTCTTTTACTCGAAATTTGAATTGTGAAACAGTTTTTAAATCACGAATGCTAGGCGGAAGTGAGTTCCACAACCTTACTGCATGGACAGAGAAGGAATAGGAATAGTAGCTTGTTTTATGAGGATGAGATTTAAGGATGGATCTAAGGTGTGATCTACACGGTGCGTCGCTAGGGCGAGCGTAAGAAAAACGCTCACGCAGGTAGGAAGGATAAGACGGGTTGTGTAAGACGTTAAAGAGGAGACATAAGATCCGAGTGTTCCTGCGAAGGCGGATTGGGAGCCACTTGAGTTCCTTGCGAAGATGAGAAACATGGTCATACTTTCTAAGTCCGAAAACAAAGCGAATGCACAAGTTTTGCAAGCGCTCAAGCTTGTTTAATAGCTCCTCAGTAGCATCCAGGTAGCAGGAGTCGGCATAATCTATAATCGGCTGAATAAGTGTTTGTGCCAAAGAAATTTTAGTTTTCAAGGGCAGGAGACTTTGAAGGCTTTTCAACGAATGAAAGGAGAAATGTACCTTTCGACTGACCTCATTGACCTGAGCACGCCACGAAAGATTGGAGTCAATAATGACCCCCAAATCTTTGGCGGTTTCGGTATAGTCAATGTGAACACCATCGAGATATAAAGGCATCAGAGATGCGACATCAGCCGCATTGCGAACGAATCTGCTGCCTATGATCATAGCCTGGGATTTAGTTGGATTAATTTGTAAACCAAATGACTTAGCCCAAACGCTGATGCAAGCCAGGTCATGGTTCATAGCAGCAATTGTAGAACCCGCGTCAGCTACAGTAAAATGTCGGTAGAGCTGCAAGTCATCTGCGTAAATATGAAAACTAGAGGAGATTACTCTGGAAACAAAGTTGATGAAAATTGAAAAAAGAAGAGGAGAAAGAACGCTACCCTGAGGAACACCCTCAGTGAGGCTACACCAATCAGAGAAGGACTCCTCCAGGCGAACACACTGAGAGCGTCCCCGAAGATAAGAACTGAACCAAGCTAAACCGGAAGAAGAGAAATTGATTGATTTGAGGATACCTAGTAAAATGTCGAAATCCACTGAGTTGAAGGCGCTACTAAAGTCAAGCAATACAAGAACAGTGAGGGACTTATTCTCCATTGCCCAACGGATGTCGTCAGTTACTTTCAAAAGCGCGGTTACAGTACTGTGTCCCGAGCGAAAACCGGATTGAAAAGGGGTAATTATCGAGTTTGATGCCAAGAAAAAAGATAACTGCCTATGAACTATGTGCTCAAAAACTTTAGAGAGAAATGGAAGAATAGAAATAGGTCTAAAGTGTGTTAATAAAGTAGGATTGTTAGTTTTAGGTAAAGGTATTATGTGAGCCTTTTTCCAAACTGACGGAAATGAGCAAGAGGAAAAAGAGTGGTTAAAGATGTGAGTGAGAACAGGAAGTAACGAGGGAAGGATAAGAGTTATCATTCTTGAACACAACTTATCATTACCGACTGCTCAAGAAGTAATAGCAAGTATAGATTTCTTAACGTCATCCTCAGTAACATCGCTAAGCTTAAAGTGAGAACATTGTGGTAACGGCAAACTAGCTAGACTCTTTAGTGTCGCAGCTTTGACAGACGGATCAAGAGAAAAGGGAAGGAAAGAGAAATGGTTATTGAGATCATTGAGGTTCACATCCTTACACTGGTTTGTAGGTGACTTGCCTATGCCTACAGATTTGAGAAATTTCCATACATCGGAAGAACTGCGGTTAATGAGTTGATCGTGGAAATAGCGTCTCTTAGCACTTTGACACAGATGACTGCAGCGATTACGTAAGGATTTGTAATAAGAGAGATTCAGCTCTGAAGGTCTGCGCTTATATCTGCTCTTAGCTTTATCCCTGCGAGCCATAAGCTCTTTAATTTGTAGCGTTATCCATGGCGCAGGGTTATGTCGAACTTTGACACGTCGGATAGGAGCATGCTGATTAAATAAGTCAAGAACGGTTGCGTTAAAACATTTCACCTTAACGTCGATGTCATCGTTCTCAACCAGAGGGGTCCAGTCGAGATCTCCAGCATCACGCTTCAAAGCCTCCAAGTCAATGCCTTTGTAGTTACGGAGATATAAAAACTCCGACTTACGCTTGGGAACACGGATACGATAAGAAAGGTAAATGAGATCGTGGTAAGAAAAAGTAGCCGTAAGTTGACCATGGTAAGAAACATTATCAGGAGAGGAAACAATCATGAGATCTAGAAAAGAGGGAGAACAATTAGGAAAATAGTGAGTTGCAGAGAGAGGCAAAACTTGAAGATTGAAAGAAGACAACAGAGAAAGGAGTTTAAGAGAGCGAGAGTCATTTTTAATCAAGCACGTATTAAAATCACCCATTAAAATAAAGTGCTCATACATGGGGCAAAGATCACTGAGAGTGGAGTCAAGAGAATTAAAGTAGTCAATGTGAAGATTAGGACTGTAGAGCACTGCAAGCAAAACTTTTGTGTGATGAACATTAATTTCAAGAAACAAGTATTCAGCCGACTCAGAATACCGAGAGGGAGATGAACTGACCACCCTGTAGGGTAAATCAGCACGCAGGTACATAGCAACACCTCCTCCACCCTTGCCGGTCCTATCGTTGCGGATCAAGACGAAGCCGGGGAGTGAGTATTGATTAGAGAGGAGAGAGGGCTGCAAAAAGGATTCCGATATCAAGAGAGCATCCAGGTGCGCACTGCTAAAGGATGCCAGAAGGTCAGAATAGTGACCAGGAACACTCTGAGCATTTATGTGAGCTATATGCAGATTCTTAGGGTCATTGGAAAAAAGAGAAGATAATTTATCATGTAAAGTAAGTGGTATGGAAGAGTCACTGTCCGCACTAACAAAACTACTAGAAGAAGAGCACGAGAAGAAGCTGTCGTTAAGATCAGCTACATCATCCATGAGTACCTATATTATAATATAAAAAATAATTTAAATATCTAAAATACAAATGTAAAACAATTTTAAAATACTCAAAACACTAGAAATTACGGATTTTTCCTTTTATTAGAAAAACACCTCCCCACTCACTGGTAAATTGGCAGAATTTTGAAAGAAACAAATATAATTATAAGTTATAGCCATAATGTAGGAGAATAGAAACGGAATAAAAATAAAACAAAACACACCGATTCAACTGATTCACACATCGAACTGAAGTAAAATGGAACGCGACGCAATGATGGATTGATAAAAGCCGTGACACTGACATCTGTCAACATGTGTCACATCAACCAGTCAATAAACGTCAAATTGTCAAAACATCAAAATTATCTGAAATTATTACAATACCGGCTAAAAATAAAAAGTAAAATGATTAACGGTGAGACAATAAAAAGATTAGTTACAACTACCAGCCCAAGATGACTGTGAACATGTAAAGCGGCCAAGTTCAGAAGTAATGATGTAAATGGAGACAAAAACAAAACCAACAAATATGTTACTTGTGCAAACGCGTCTTCCTCGTTCTCTTGGCGGGAGTAGCCAAGATTGTGGCTTTAGGAGATCCAGGCTCTTCAGATTGCGCAGAATTCTCGGTGTTGATTGGACAAGGCGGGAATTTAGCTATCAGAGCGTGAAGTTCGGCTGACGTTTCGATCTTCCGGCGGGATTTGTCTGGGCAAATAACAACAATCTTGCCTTCCATGGACCAGCAATTTGGCATACCGAAATGCTTACGAGCAGCTGCAAACACACGATGCCGGACTTGTGTCAAAAACTCGGAGATGGTGATCCCGGTACCCTTGAGAGCTTTCTTGCTATCCCATACAAGTTGCCGATGCTCCATTTTGAAGAATCGTACTAGTATGGGTCGGGCCTTCTGCTGTGAGAATCCGAGTCTATGACAAACATGGATAATATTCTTGTCCTTACATACGTCAGCCATCTTAAATTGGTTGGATAAGATGTTGTGGACCACTTCAAGTAGCCTTTCGTTATCTTTCTCTGGAACACCATGGAACAGCAAGACCTTTCTTCGCATGATGGTTTCGTGCCTATCAAATCCAGCAGCAAGCAGCTCAATTTGAGTTTTTAATGTAGAGAGTGCTTGACAGACAAACAACTTAAACTCGGAGAACTCACGCATGATGGATGCAATGTCTGGTGAAGCTGTTGCGGTATCAGATGTAGCCTGCTGCAGTTTCGCTTCATATTCCTGCATGCGGGAGCCAAACAACCGCTCGAGGTCCTCCAAACTGGCAGCAAGTTTAGTGTCCATGATCAGTGTGTAGTTAAAGTGAACCAGGTACAGGCTTGATAACAATAGATAGTTATTGTGGGGGGGTTTAATATAAAATGAACTGCTTTAATTCATCAATAAATATAAATAACTATTTTAAAATTTATTTTGTCAAGAGCACACAAAAATAGATGTTAGTGCTACGTCTACCCACAAAGGAAAAAACATTCATCATCATTCATCATTCATCATTCATCATTCATGATCATTGTATAGTATCTAAGGCAGCTGTGCCGTCAGTGCGCAGAGTGTTTGTCAAGTATGACGTAATGTGGTCGGACCACTTTCCATTAATAATGGAGTGTAATCTGGGCATAGTCTCACTTAAGATACTAGACTGTAAACCAACTGTAAATGAGGTTGTATGGGGGGAAAGAAGTGTAGATCAAGTTACTCAATACATGACTGAATGTCAGAGACTCTTAAGACTTCTTGACTTTCTAGAGGAGTTTATAAAATGTGCAGATTACACTTGCAATATTTTGCAGCATAGGCATGTCATTGACAGTTTGTATAACAACATTGTAAACATATTAAGAGGGGCAGCGTTGTGTAGCAAACGTAGTAAATGTTATATACGTAAGAAAAAGAAACCTGTTGCGGGGTGGAACTTACATGTTAGCGAGGCACACAGAGAAGCTAAGCAGACATTTTATTTGTGGTGTTGGTATGGCAAACCAAAATCAGGTGCAATTTATAACGAGATGTGTGAGGCCAGGAAAATCTTTAAGAACCGACTGAGATGGTGTCAGAACCATGAAGAACAGGTGAAAATGGATATCTTGGCCTCTCATCGCTCGAAAAACGACTCGATCTTTTTGGAAAGCCACAAATAAACTTAATAACAAACCGCTTGCACCTGTGTGTATCGACGGCGTAAGCGATGCCGGGGAAATAGCAGATCTGTTTCGTCAACATTTTACTGTTCAATCGTCATTGGGGTCCTCGCAGTCGGTGATCAATGTTAAGAACGGTGAAAAAATGGGTTTTAGATGTACCACTAGAGACGTGAAGCTGATAATCAAATCAATGACTAGAGGTAAATCTCCCGGCCATGACGGGTTAAGCATTGAACATCTACAGCATGCTGGACCCCACTTACCGAGATTGCTGGCTATGCTGTTAAACTTTTGTCTGAGCCACTCATATCTGCCTGAAGAGATGATCAAAACAATTGTTATACCTATAGTTAAAAATAAGACAGCTGATCTATCAGATAGGAATAACTACAGGCCTATCTCTCTTGCTACAGTGGTATCGAAGGTATTTGACAGCATGTTGAATTCACAGCTGACCAGACACATTGAACTGCATGACAATCAGTTCGGTTTCCGGAGCGGACTTTCCACTGAAAGTGCAGTTCTGTGTGTTAAACATGCTGTCAAATATTATACCAAACGTCATACTACAGTTCACGCATGCTTTCTTGATCTTTCGAAAGCCTTTGACCTGGTTTCCTATGATATTCTATGGAAAAAGCTACTAAACACTAGTTTACCACCGGAACTCATCAACATCTGCAAGTACTGGTACGGTAATCAGGTCAATGGCGTGCGATGGTCGGGAAGCATGTCGCAATTGTACAGGTTGGAGTGAGGCAGGGGGGATTGTCCTCTCCAACCCTATTCAACCTGTATATGAATGATCTGATTGTGGCACTCAGTAGCACCCGGATAGGTTGTCACATAGATGGAATTAATGTAAACAACATAAGCTATGCTGATGACATGGTGCTACTGAGTGCATCGGTATGTGGCATTAAAAAACTGCTTGCCATTTGTGAGGCTTATGCCGAGCAGCATGGATTAAAATATAATCCACTCAAAAGTGAGGTCATGGTCTTTGAGGCCGGAGGAAGTAGTACAGGTAACGTGTTTCCCAACATCATGCTTAATGGAACAGCCTTGCGTAGGGTGTCAAAATTCAAGTACCTAGGACACATGCTTACCTCCGACCTCAGGGACAATGAGGACATCGAGAGGGAACGGAGGGCGCTGGCAGTGCGAGCGAACATGATAGCCCGCAGGTTTGCACGTTGTTCGACAGAAGTCAAAATTACACTTTTCAGGTCTTACTGTACATCATTCTACACGTGCAGCCTGTGGGCCGACTATACTCAAAAGGTGTGCGTTACCCAGGCCAGATGTTGTCGAAAATGGTCATTTGAATCTTATAGATAACTAGCTGTGCCCGCGACTTCGTTCGCGTGGTTGTCGAGAACAAAACAACGTCGTTTAGATAATAATAATAATATAATCATCTCTCACACTCCTGGTCGACTAAAACAACTGCAACTTCATCTGCGACGGGTGCATTGTGTCTTCCACGGTGTTCACCCACAGGACGTCTATCGGCACTTATAACAATTTTGAAATCATTGCTGCCTTGTGGAATTGACTCCAATGCAGCTTTGAATTCACGAACGTACTGGTTAACGTGATGCAGCAATTCTTGAAGTTGACCCAAAAGCTCAGCATTGAGCTGGGGAAAATTGTGATTTCTAACATTGAGCTGTTGCGTGTAATCGGATACAAAATAAATTTGGAGAAATTTGGGTTCATTTTCTGGCAGCAAAGATCCAATAAGGTGATAAACTTGACCTTGTACTTTGAAGGTTGGCATGAACGGTCCTTCCGTTATTTGTTTTGCCCCAAAGGAAGTCATTTGGAAAGCACTGTTATATAAACGAATATTATCCAAAAAATGTTTCGACTGGGGATGATCGCCATTCAGGAGACTTTTAAGTAAGTGTGGTGGATCTTGGAAATTTGGAAGAACAATTTTTCCATTTGAGCAGCACATTCCGTCTGTCTCTTTCCTCCATTTCAAAGCATGACAAAAATTACAAATTTCTCTCATGTCACCCACGGAAGTAAAGCCAGCATAATTAATTCTAGACGAATATGTGAACCCTGATTTTTCCCTATTGTCCCAAGGTAATAAAATATTTGCATCGTCATTTTCCATGGACTCATCAGCTCCGCTATTTGTTTCTCTATTCATATGGTATCGAGCTCGTTCTATTTCTAGGCGAGATTGACGTTGTTCTGCTGTTTCTGCTCGTCTTAGTTCATCTATTCTTTCCCTTTCAGATGCAAGATAACTTTCATTGTTTCTTTGTACACCTACATAGTTATGTCTAGCTATTTGTAATCGTTCTTCTCTTTGGGAGAGAGATTCAGACTCGCGCGAGAGAGCGTGTCGCTCTCGGTCAGATGACAGACGTGCTTGGCGTTCCTCGATACTCTCTTGAGAACGCAAAGTCGCGGTCCGAGTTCTTTGCGAACTTAAGCGCGACTCCCTTTCTGTGAAAGTCTCTGACTCGCGTGAGAGAGACTGGCGCTCCCGATCAGCAGACAGCCGAACTTCGCGTTCCTGGATACTCTCTTGAGAACGCAAAGTCGCGGTCCGAGTTCTTTGCGAACTTAAACGTGAACGTTTCCGATTCACGTGAAAGAGCGATGTGCTCTCGGTTAGCAGATAACCGTGCTTCACGATCTTCTTCCGATTCCTGAGACCTACAAAGTCTCATCCTTTTCGCATTTCGGTTCGGCTACGCAGCGAAAGGTTAGTTTTTTTTCTTTGAGGCATTTTCAAGGAAAATTAAAGCAATAAACAAAACCAACAACACTTATGACTGAATAGCCTACAAACTTAAAAGAACGGTGCGTCGAACAGTCTAGTGTGACAACGTTTCGTCTGTTCGTGGTCGTGACTCAACGAATTGGCAACACTAACTTACTGTATAACGATTGGCACTATTGGATTCAAACTACGAAGTAAATAAAATACAATCTTTACTTCGTACTTCAAACTTCAAACCAATGACCAAAGTTGACCAAACGAAACCAATAAGATAAGATAAGCCAATACTTTTTTTTCGACCAATTTAGAAAATCGATAAACCAAGCAACCAATTAACTTTTACGTCACACGCAAGAACTTTTAAGACACCTAACGAAACCCAATTTGCCTAGTAAAGGTAAACACGGTGGACGTCATTCTCGCGCGGAAACTCTTAACACCGCGATTCAGAAAATGACGTCATTTGCACAACGCCATCTATCGGATTTGGATTTCAACTATCAACATTAGTTCTATTTTTAGTCTTAAGATGTCGTTGCAAGCACTATACTGAATTGCGTAACGTAATATTTTACTTCTTGAACTCACTAAATTAATCATATCTTTTGATAGAGTGAACCGATTTCGATGAAACAAAAACTAAGTTAAACCTCAAGTTGCGTATAATTTTTGTATGTAAACATTGTCAGCATTGAATTCGTAGATTTTACGTGATGTGCGCACAAACAAACAGACAAAAATTTCAAAAATGATGGAAATGGGTTCTGTTACTTATCTTTTCACACGCTGGCTATTTTTTGTTTCAATTTCTTCAATGTACAAAAATTACTTTTCTACAGATTTATTATATGTATAGATTAGTTTTGCGGCTTCTGTAATTGTTGCGCACATTTTTAAATTTGTTGCGCTTATAGTTTTTTAATTATTTCACAAAAACATTTCCTGCTGGGGTAACGTTATCCCAGCCAGACCTTTTTCTTTCTAATGGGAATATTTAAATAAATACTAGCTATAAAATTAGTTGTCTAGATGAAGTAAATGTTGTGCCTTATTTTGTATTTGTTCTTTCATCGGTTGCGAAGTTATTCGAGATTTTGCTGGGGTAACGTTTTTGGTTTTGCTAGATCTTTGAAACGGTTAAGCAGATTCTTATCATATTTTGTACATGACTTCTTAGGAATTAGTTTAAATTTGTTCTGCAATAAAAAAACCAAAATAATGCATAGTTTAAAGGTTATTTCATTAAATATAAAAACACTTCAATTGGTTCCAGCACTCTCAATAAGAGGTCTAAAGACTTACTTTAAACGTTATTTTAAAGCTTGTAAATGCCTTCAAATGTATGTGAAGTTTCATTAGTATCCTGTAAGTATTTAATAAGAAATGATGATATTCAGTTCTTCACGAGCACGGTCTTGATGCGCGCGGTGTTATTTGGCAACTGGATTGGATATATGAACTGAATGTTATGTCAATTATTAGTTGTTTAGTTCAGTTGTATATCAGTAAAATTTCAGCGTAGTACATTGGATAATTAATGAGATAATACGATTAAAGTCATTAGGAAGTGAATGAGTGAGGTAACCCGACCAAGTTTAGGTGGTTACGAAAAAGCGAAATCGCAGAACATTATGGTACCTTCTAAAATATGTAGGATAGTGTTACAAATTTAGTACAGACATGTACACAAGTTTAAAAAAAAACTACATGTTTATTAAAGAATTTTTATTAACAGGTAAAATAATCATTTCAACTGAACTTTTAAAGTATTAATAAACTTATACTTAAAAATAATCACAGATTAAAATTACAGACAGTAATTTTGCTATTTTGAAATTTTCTATTACTTTTTATTTAAATTATAGATTTCAGTATACACAGTACCTACACAGTTACAGTTTTTATTTAAATATAGGTACACATATTGGAATGTGTAATGATCATAGACAATAAATTATATTATAATGACTTTTTTCGCGCTCAGATCGGCGCTACCTCATAAAAATGACTTCTGCGCATCTACCAACTTTTGCCAAGTTACGTGTCGGGGACTGTAATAGCGCGTATTTAGAGCATTTTTATGTACCTACTACTATCAGAATCCGTTGCGTAGTTTTAAAGATCTAAGCAAACAGGGACAGACAACGGGAATCAACTTTGTTTTATAGGTACTATGTAGCGAAGGATAAATTTGTCGTTATCATTGTTGAGAATTCCAGTCCAGGTAATAACTAAGTACGAAAAAAAAGAAAATAATAAGTAAGTTCCTAAATTCAAATATTTAAACCTTAAAAAGAATACAGTTTTAGATAAGTAGGTACCTAACAACATGTACATATTAATAATAATTTTGCTACTATTTCTGTAGTTACATTATGCAAGCTTACCTTGTTCGTGAATTCATCAAGCACTCCACATTAACAGTAATTCGCCACACTTATTATTATATAATAGCTCTCACGCACTCGATAAATATTTGCAAAAACAGGAAACGGAACTGCCGAAGCGCACGCGCACTCTACAAGATGAATTTTGTGATTATGGAGCATGTTTAGTGCGTTATGCAAACAATGAATTACCCCTTCACCCCACCCCTCCCGCGACCCACCGAACGACATGTTATATCGGTGATTTTTGATAAGTATGTGCAACTGGAAGATAATAATAATGTTTTCATTCATAGTACAGATAATATTATTATGTATTTAACAGTATACGCGTCTGTACCGAAATTGTAAGGTGTATTATACTAAACATTTCAAAAGATAGCATAATGTTCTGCGATTTCGCTTTTTCGTAACCACCTAAACTTGGTCGAGTTACCTCACTCATTCACTTCCTAATGACTTTAATCGTATTATCTCATTAATTATCCAATGTACTACTCTGAAATTTTACTGATATACAACTGAACTAAACAACTAATAATTGACATAACATTCAGGTCATATATCCAATCCAGTGGCCAAATAACACCGCGCGCATCAAGACCGTGCTCGTGATGAACTGAATATTATCATTACTTGTTAAATACTTACAGGATACTAATGAAACTTCACATACATTTAAAGTAAGTCTTTAGACCTCTTATTGAGAGTGCTGGAACCAATTGAAGTGTTTTTATATTTAATGAAATAACCTTTAAACTATGCATTATTTTGGTTTTTTTATTGCAGAACAAATTTAAACTAATTCCTAAGAAGTCATGTACAAAATATGATAAGAATCTGCTTAACCGTTTCAAAGATCTAGCAAAACCAAAAACGTTACCCCAGCAAAATCTCGAATAACTTCGCAACCGATGAAAGAACAAATACAAAATAAGGCACAACATTTACTTCATCTAGACAACTAATTTTATAGCTAGTATTTATTTAAATATTCCCATTAGAAAGAAAAAGGTCTGGCTGGGATAACGTTACCCCAGCAGGAAATGTTTTTGTGAAATAATTAAAAAACTATAAGCGCAACAAATTTAAAAATGTGCGCAACAATTACAGAAGCCGCAAAACTAATTATCTATAAGATTCAAATGACCATTTTCGACAACATCTGGCCTGGGTAACGCACACACTCAAAAGTCTTTCAGTGCTCTCCGAGTCCAATTTAATAATGCGTTCAGGGTGCTGATGGGGCTGCGGCGATTCTGTAGTGCATCAGGGATGTTTGCTGAACATCGCGTAGACTGCTTTTACGCTACTATGCGTAAAAGATGCGCTTCCCTGGTGCGTGGAGTACGTGGCAGCGCCAACAGCATCCTTAACATGATCGCTAGTCGGCTCGACTGCAGTTACATCAGTCACTGCAGCGCCATTTGTCATGGGATGGCGCCGCAGTGATTGTTGTATTTACTTTTCTTTTAAGTAATCTGTTTCACTGTGTATTACTAACACTAGTCTATAAGAACATTGTTACTAACAAAATGGACACCATTGTCTGAAATAAATAAATTAAATTAAAAAATTAAAAATATTCAGGTGTCAAAGCTGCTGAGGCATTTGCTGAGTATTTTTCCAGCGTATTTCTGCCGGACACACCAGAATTGGACCTGAAATCAAGCACGGTGAAAAGTGAGGGAGGTAATTTTCCCCTGCCCGTTTTAGTCCCACCGGACGGGGTTAGGGGTATTTCCAAACTCAAACCCTGCAGCTCGGTCGGCCCGGATAACTTCCCTGCATATATCGTTAAAGGATGTAGCAGTATAATAGCAGCCCCTTTATGTCATGTTTTTAATCTAGCTCTTCAGTCTGGTGTGTATCCAGAGATGTGGAAGACCTCATGTGTTACTCCCATCCCTAAAACCAGTGACAAGACGTCTGTCGAGGAACACAGACCCATCGCTATTTTAGCAACCATTGCAAAGGTCTTTGAACATATACTTCACACTGTTATCTGTAAACAAACCAATATGTATCTTTCTGATGCTCAACATGGTTTTCGACCTGGTCGCTCCGTGAACTCAAATCTGCTGATTTATGTTGACTTCATATCCAGTAGCCTGGAATCCGGTAGGCAGGTCGACACTGTATTTTGATTTCCGAAAGGCGTTCGACAAAGTGGACAACGATGTGCTTTTGGCAAAGTTAGGGGCTACGGGCTTCTCATCCGGCCTTCTTAACTTCTTCGCCGACTACCCACGGGATCGCAAACAGTTCGTCCGGCATGGCTACTTTGAGTCGAAGGCTTACTACACTCGCTCGGGTGTGAGTCAGGGATCCGTATTGGGGCCGCCTCTGTTTCTGATCATGATCAATGACCTAATTTGTAAGATTCGATTCGCATCCATTCAATTGTCAAATCTGTTGGACCCCGCGAAAATGGCGGTGCTTGTTTGCCAAACCACTTCTGGGTGGTCTCGCGCGAAAACGGCTCGTCTGATTAAAACGACGATATCTCCTAAACTATGCATGGGAGCTGTTTAGAAGTTACGTCGTTGGAATTGTTATAAAATTACCTAACAGATTATGTATGGGTTAGTCCAGTTTTGCCTTGTAATATATTAGTAATTCTAATTTGTAATCAGGGTGAGGGGATTTTTCCCAGTTTCTTGTGTAAAGGTCATTATAATTAAAAAAATAAACCATTATTGCAAAAAGTTATTATTTTATTTCCACAAATACACATTATTTGACATAAATCAAACAAAAGAACAGACTCACCATACGTTTTTTTCATCTCACAAGCTTAACAATGACATGACGTCATTTACGAGTGCCGTGTTCGAAACAAAAGAATGGGTTTGTTTACACTTCTATTCTGAGAACGCTGAACGCCTAGTGGCTTGGGTTAGATATTAATAATAATGTTTGGTTCACATACTTATCACAGACAGAGTTTCAGCTGTTAGAAATGTTTAGTTTAACAGTTTCGGCTAACCAAAACAAACACTTGAAAACAAGCGCAAAAAACATCCTCCCAAACTTTGAATCACAGTTCAAATTCTGTTGCTTAAATGTTAATTACAAATTAACATTCTACGTTTTGAAGATATTTACAAATCGATAAGTACAATAGACAGGCATGCTGCCTAACAAAAACATTACAAAAATCAACAACCAAAACATACAATTTCACTACAAAATACACAAGTACATGAACAAGGACGAAAGAAAATGATACGGCAAATATTGTCACATCTGAACAAGAAAAAAATAATACACATTAAAAATGTTTTATGTATATTATAATATATATTATTTAAAGTCTTAACGTATATATAAAGAAAAAAAAAACTTACATATCAAAAAGCTTAACAGAAGCATTGCAATAGACGAGAACCTATTGGAAAAAAAAAGAAAGAAAAAAAAAAAGCTGCAAATTAGGCGTCACCGCCACCTCCGCATCAGAGAGAAGAACCACTAGAATCACTTCGTCCAATTCATAACCCCTTTATTTTAAGTCGGTTAAAAATACAAATCACCAAAAAATAATATATTTGAAATCTACGGAGGTCTTATCCAAACATTTCGATCATCCGTGCAAAACACACAAAGATGGCGGATTTCGTACCGTCGACCCCAAATTCCCAGTCTGTCACCGAGAATCTGAATCAGATCGAATTCGTAACGTATTTTTCATTTCAAGGCTACGCAAATTCCTTACGGTAAAAGTTAAAATAAATGCATAAAAAGAATAATAAGATAAATGGGCACCATACATATTATCGCCAGTTATAAATAGTAGTATTATTAATCGTAATACGAGAAATGCGACGCCGGCCGCGGCGAAATGGCGGCAAAATGACTAACGATGTTTGTTGAAATTACTATTACATTGCAAAATCTTTATCAAATACACATTCTTGGCAATAAAAACTGTTTATTACTTACGCATTCATGATCCACGTCGATTTCTTGCTATAAATTCACTTTTAACTAATTTTTTTCTTAATTTTGCGATCACGCACGACGCTCTCGGAAACGGACTGCGGGGGGCACTCAAAAAGTCTATGGCAACCGCAATTGACGCGTTTCAGGGAAGAAATATGCGATTTTATGGTATCCTTGTGTAATTCGCTTCACTTTTGTACAACTTTGAGCATGATTTGTAGTAATAATCTGTAGCATTTTGGTCAAAACCGAAGGCAGTCGCGATCGATCTGTTTTTGATAGGCTGACAGATCGGGGCCATTTGACAGATATCAAAAACAGATCGCGTGACAGACAAGGGGATGCCGACGATCTAAAGCTATCGGTGCAAATCAGAACAGAGGTAGATTGCGAACTCCTACAAAAAGATATCGATACCGTCTATGAGTGGAGCATTGCGAACAAGTTGTTGTTTAATATTAGTAAATGCAGCGTTATGACTTATGGTCGAGGGTTGAGACCAATAAAATACGATTATAGATTGGGGGGTACAGTGATCATCCGTGTCACCAGCGTTAAGGACTTAGGAGTGACTTTCGACCGCAGTCTGACATTTAGAGACCACGTGTCTGCCCTTGCAAAGGAATCCTTCAGGTGAGATTTGTCTTGAGGAACACTCGTGACTTTCGCAATCCCAGTAGTATTAAACTTCTATACACCACTTTGGTTCGGAGTAAACTTGAGTCCAGCGCCTGTGTCTGGCATCCACATACTGCGTCTCTGACACTGATGCTTGAGAAAGTTCAGAAAACCTTCCTGAGATTTTTGTATCAAAGGCTGTACCATTACTTTCCATTCATGTACCCAACGAACTATCTTCTAGGGGTGTTGGGCTTCAACTCGTTGGAGGTAAGAACCGCTTTGATCAGCTCACGATTACCTGTAAAACCCTAAGCGGTCGTATTGACTGCCCTGAGCTCCACGGACTTTTCTGCTGCCTATTTGTGCCCGACAAATACCTTGGGCACCGTCAAAGCCGCCGTCATAACCTGTTCGCACTATCGCTATCTAGATCTGTTGCTAGAGCTGAATCCCCGGTATGTCGAACCATAAGGATGCTAAACGCCCTCCTGACTGCCGACCCTTAATGTGATGTTTGCTGATGAATGGAAGAAAATAATGCGTGCCTGTCTGGTGTTTTGTGAGAGACAATATGCGAGGGTGTCCACTGTTACATGTTAGCTTATCTTAGTTTATGATGTTTTAATTTATTTAACCATTTACGCAAATAAGTATCAATAATTTTATCCACGAATTGTATATCTTAGGATTTGAATTTAATTTTTGTATTGTATGTTATTTGAATGCTTATTTTATTTTAATCTTTATAATTCTATGTTAATTAATGTAATTGGACCTGTGCCGTTTCAATTAACTATAAATAAATAAATATGTACTGAAGTCTGCGCCCGCCACGGCTTCGTTCTAACGGCGCCGAAATATTGTTTTATTTTTATTGTTGATCTTAGGCCATTTAAAGAAAACTATGTATAATGCGATAGGTACATCCAATGAAATCCCAAGAGAGGTAGCTTTTGTCTTTGAATGTCGAGCTGAAAAATGAGCTTGAACATTTTTGCATCGCGCCCTGGATAGGTAAGGCTACGTCCGCACTGCCAGGCGGCTTGCTTAGCGCCTAAAGCCTATTGACCCACGTCTGGTTACTGGTTACTTACCGTGGCCGCACTGGGAAACGGTTTGCGCGTTGTTGAGTCGCTAGGAGCCAATGGTCATTTGCTTGTTGGCACTTCGACAAGATGTCACTTTCAAAAATAGCTCAAAAACTGCTACTTGCAGACATAGACGTATAAAACTTTTTTATACGTCTATGCTTGCAGAGAATTCATTTTTTAAATTACCTACCATTTTATTTTACGGCCTTATCCATCACGTTGGGCTCATAACATATATCAGTAGTATTTTTCAGTTCTGTTTTAAAATCTGATGCAAATAATATTTCACCAACTTTTTTGTAAAAAAAAAAAAAATGCCTCACGCCTCGACAGAAAACAACACGTTTGTTTACTTTGATACACGCTAGGCGAAGCGCGCTGTGCCGGTCGCCGGCCGGTTGCGAAAATTCTAGAGGGTTCGTTTGACTTCGCTCATTTGTATCTAGCTTTGGGTAATATTTTGAGACTAAGTATTCAAACATAAATATAGGAGTTACTTTGTCAACTTACACAGAAAAGTCTGAGAATAAAGCAATTGTTATATAACTCATATAACCTGTCAGTAGGTAAGCTAATTCTGGAGAAAGAACATAAACATTGTCTTGAGTTACTCACAGCGACCAACTATTCTTATCAAGTAAGTAGTTGCTGATAGAATACATAGAATAGTATGCCTTTGAACAAAGGTTGGATTTTACTTTAGTTATAAACGCATTAAAAGGTTAATTTAGCAAAGAAGAAGGTAGCTTGTTATAACTTTTTGAGACATTTTAATCTGCATTCACAGATTTTGAAAAAAAAATAATCAGCACAAACTTGGGCAGTTTACACAAAAACTTTTTATGATTCCAATAGATCCTGTTTCTTATAAGGATCAAAAACACTATCGGACCAACTTAGGTTTGAGTACTAGAAAAGTCAGAAATCGCAAAAAACTTTTTCCATAAATTCCGGATAAAATGAGACTGTGTCACCATGTATAGGTAGTTCGAAATTGCCACCATCTCATGTTCTGAGCACAGCTTTTTACCAGACTGCACAGATAGGGTTGTGTTTTTTTATTGTGGCAGGTTTCTTAACCTGCCCTTACAGCCTCATCTCAAAAATCCACCCTGTATACGATCATGGTCAAGGTAAATTAATATTTTAGTTAACTTCTAGCTACTTTAGAGACCTATGATTGGTTAAATGATTTAGTTTGTGGCAGAATATAAAAAAAAAGTTAAATATCTTCGAAAATATTATTTATTTATTAAACAACATACACATCCAAATTCATCCATTTATAGATTTTACCTAACGTTGATAAGGATGAATCTGGTTAGCAGCTTTGATATTCGTTTTAATAGCAGATGGTGCTTTTGGTAATGATGGTGTTGCCTGGCCTAGTTGTGGTGTTGCGCCTCGCGAGGATCCCATCCCTGGCGCTACGCCTTGCGGTACTATGGATGGTATTCCTGGACGTAACCCTTTACCCGTGCCCACGGCTGTCACCAGTGCATGGGTATCAGAAATGCTGTGAGTTGGTTGCATTCCTAAAAAGAAAAAAAAGAAAATTATTAAGGATTGTTAAAAAAGTTTTACTGATTTCTATTCGAAATCAACCAACAGGTAGTAAGTTTTCAGAACATGAAACAAAATCGTTTGTATTAAAATAAATTTGTATGATTTTCAAACTGAGTCCAACAACTACATTCCACTATCATGGAGAAATATTATTTTCACCTCAGCACCTCAAACAAGTAGGTTTTGCTGTTAGTGAGCAAAATCTGTTTTTTCTGCGAGCGTGAGACAAACTAACTTTTTAATTATTATTTTTTAAATGCCGAGAACAGTGCTGCATCTACTCACAAAATTCGAAAGATTAGAACTTCACTTTGTTCTGTTATTTTCACTTCGATACGAAAAAGCAAGAAAAAGAAACAAGTCGATACGAAGTTCGATTTTCAAATTCCATACCAAGTAGGCCAAGAAAGAAACAAACATTATAACGTTCGAACATATATGTCGCCGCGAAAGCGTCTACCTGTAAAGATTATAACATAATCTTATGCGTAACTACTTATTATAATTGTTATTCCCCATAAGGTCTTTGATCCTGCCCTCTATGGGTCACTGTGGAATACTGTTACAGTCATTCGCATGCATCTGTGAACGTTATTGATTCGTTTGCAATCGAACGCCATCTATTACCAACTTTGTGAACCCAGTCAATATACTGTGGGTCAACTGGAAGAGAAATTTACTAACTTCGATGTTGGGGCAATAAACTAAAGTTAAAATTAAAAGGGAACATTTATTTAATGATTTATGGGTTTTTAGTCATATTAACAAGTGGTCATTTGACATAGTAAATTTGTTTATGACAACGCGTTACCTAAGATGGCGCGGTTTCCGAATATTATGATCAATAACCGAATGTAATAATTTAATACAAGAACTAGATAAGTTTCAATAATAGAAAACCAACTATAAAGTAATAAGATTATTTTACAATGCAATTTACTAGTGAATACCTGTTGTTTGATTAAATTCCTTGAACCACAGGAAGTGTTGTCAAAGGAGCAATAGAAAAGTGGTAGAAAGTAATGAAGCTTCTAATTCAACTTTAATCTGAATAACCTTTGTATTTGTGAATATTAGCATTGTTTAATTATAAAAGAATTAACTGATAAGCATTTAGCATTGTTTGTAAGTTTTATTGAACAAACTTAGTAATAAGATATTGTATTGAAATTCGGGGTATGTCGCCGGACTTTGACAAAAGCGAGGCGCACCCAATGGCGGGTGTTGGAAATAAACATGAAAAGAAAAGTTGTGTTAGAAAGAACTGTGATTGTAATTGTTGAACAAATAACCTCTGTACCATAATGTTTTGATTTAAAAGAGTGTCCATGGAGTTTCTTGCCCGTTCTTCTCCATCAGGAACCTACTTCATTTGGAATGGGCGACTAGCTTCAAAAAATAACTCAAACTGAATGACTCCTTGATAAGTGATAACTCAAAAGTGACTGTAAATGTTATAATTGAAATAAATGCTTTGAGTTTGAGTTAAGAGTTGTGTGTGATTGAAAACCAACTACCTACCTATTCTACTATCAACGAAGAATTAAACCGGAGACTGGTTAGACACGGCACAGGATAGATACCCCGCCGTGTTATATATTATAACCATAAAATTGCAAATCATCTGTAATATTAGGGCTTTACCTATGAAATTGCCGTTCTGCAGTACTGACCATTTCAAATCAAAATAATTTTTGTTTGGCTAAGAATTCCAAAAGTAGTAAATTAATTTTTTCCAAAAGTAGTCATTTGTTTATTGATTAGTGTTACATTTTCATCGCATTTCAATCTTTTTCGTCATCATGGATACGTTAAAAATTCGAGTAATTATGGAATATGAGTACCGTCGTGGCAGCAACAAGGCACAAGCGGCACGCAACATCAACGACGTTTACGGAGCTAACACTACAAACCAAGTTAAACCAACGCACCACCTGTTATTGGTTTGCTCGCTTCCGTTCTGGAAATTTCGACCTGAAAAATGAACCTCGCGGTCGTCCGAAGACTTTGGTCGACAATGACGAATTAAAGGCGATTGTGGAAGCTGATGATACACAATCTACGGCTGAATTAGCAGCAGCTTTCGACGTTAGCGTCAAAACAATATTGGTCCATTTGCGTCAAATTGTCAAGGTAAAAAAGCTTGACAAATGGGTGCCCCACGAACTCAATGATCGCCAGCGCGAAATACGCGTCGAGACGTGCCTTGCACTGCTCAACAGACACACAAATGAAGGAATTTTGAACCGCATTGTTACCTGCGATGAAAAATGGATTCTGTTTGATAACCGCAAGCGCTCAGCAAGTTGGTTGGATCCTGGTTCAGCACCTAAACAATGCCCTAAACGAAAACTTACCCCTAGAAAAGTGATGGTCACTGTTTGGTGGTCTAGCGCCGGTGTGATTAATCACAGCTTCAACGGGGTGAGCATTACTGCAGATGTGTACTGTGAAGAACTGAACACAATGATGGAGAAGCTGGCACTTCTCCAACTAGCATTGGTCAATCGCTCGTCTCCGCTGCTCCTGCGACAACGCGCGACCTCATACTGCACAGCAGACGGTCTCCAAGTTGCAAGAACTGGGGTTGGAAGCTCTCCGTCATCCGCCCTACTCACCAGACCTTGCGCCTACAGACTACTACTTTTTCCAGAATTTGGATAACTGGCGGGAAAAAAATTCAATACCCGAGGCAGTACAAAATGCCTTTGAAGAATTTGTTGCCTCCCGTCCAGCTGATTTCTTTAAGAAGGTCATCAATAAACCGCCACTGCGTTGGCAAAGATGCATTGATTGCATGGGTGATTACTTCGATTAATAAAAAAATTCGTTAAAATGTTTTCATACAAAACGGCAATTTCATAGGTAAAGACCTATTATTATATTTATTTCTACATAATCGAATTGTCTGATATTGATTGTTTTACAAATGGTAAAAATTACACATGATACATTCATGTGTAATTTTTACCATTTTGTATTTTTTCCCTTTAGGTAATAATGTTCTCGCTACTGAGCCTTGCTGAGGTGAAAAGTTCTATACAGTGTTATGCCTCCTCTACACGTCGCACAGGGCTTGCATTATAACATGCTAGCTAGACAACAAAAGTCACTGTTGAATTTCCTGGACTTTATTACGTGAGCCTCTAGCCACACTCCCACTTGCCCCAATTCCAAGAATTGTTTTTCACTAATGTCAACTACTGGTAAGGTAATGAAGGCAGTATAAAAAGAAAGGGTTAAAAAAATACTTTTTAATTCATTTTTGCGCTTACCGAAAGTAACATTATATTTCAGTGTGTTTAAGGTTTTTGAAAAATATTAGTGATGGATCTTCAAGTTAAAGGTATGTACTTTATAATTAGTAAATGCATATACTTTCACCGCACTTTTTTTTAATAATACCTCGAGTTTAAATAATTTTGTTAGGTAGTTTTTGACGATTTTCTGTATTCATCGGACTAGGAAGTACTTGCACCCTCATGTATCCGGGCTAGAAATTATATATATCATAGCAATACTAATACTATAATGCTAATAGCATTGAAATTTTAGCCTGCGCACTTAAGTACAACTTTGTTTTTTTGTCTGTTTTCAGAATACGAATTATCAGTCTCAAAAATGGATTTGTTGATGAATGGCAGAAACATCCCAGCGAGAACCGTAATAGTAGAATATAATGATTTTCTATCGATGAAAAATGATTTTGCAAATATCACTTCGGAAGTCAAAATGACACTTGGAAGATTGTCATCCCAGTAGACAGAAAAAGGCAAAGTTCTGGGAAGCAGTGCGATCGCTTCCTGACTAAGAACTCCGAGTGGTTGGCTGGGTATTTTACGTTCAAAGTATCCGTCCACCACTCAGCACCATCATCATCAAGAATGGCTTCAATTCCTGGGCGTCCATCAGTCGATTTCACTGAAGCTAGTGAAAAAACGAAAAGGAGGCGCGTCGACAACCTTCTTCAATCAAGGGACGTGAACCAATAGGTAGTGGCAGCTGAAATATCGACACGATTGTTCGGACATCGGAACTTGGCTTCAGTGATTAAAGAAGCAAGTCACAGTCCTGAAAAAAGAAGTGTGGGTGTTCATGAAGAACCAAGATGTTTTTCAAAAAAGGAACAACGCATTTTTAAATAAAACGGTTGAACGTCTAATTTCTACACAGCATGAAGTTTTAAAATGTTTAACTCCTGTCTCATCATTCTCCCTTATAAGCAAGTGGGGGTGCGATGGAAGTTCCAGTCGTAGCACTTACAAACAAAAATTTACAATGAGTTTTTGTTTGAGTTCTCATTCGTACCGCAATTACGGGACTATAGTGATAACGTTGTTTGACAAAATTCTCGACTAGAGATGGGATTTTACCCGGTAGAAACCCAAACGTGGGTAAATTCTAGGGAAAATACCCGATTGGGAAAATATTCGGGTGTTTTAAAATTTAGCTTATGTAATATTTAGATACACATACCTTAAATAGTACATAGTTTTTAAACTTTATTACTACTAGTTAGAGCTTGTATAAGTTGAAATGACGCACTCCACTACTACATTTTACGTAAACAAGCTTTAAAGAATGGATAATTAAGTAGTGAGTCACGTTATTTCCACTTAGATAAGCTTTAACGCTAGTTAGTTAAGACATGTTTATCTTTTCTTAGAACCTGTAACATTTATATCTAGGTATTGGCGACCAATAAGCCGCTCGAAACTACCTGCTCCCACCCCATGAGCACGTACTTTCGAGCCGGACAATAGCCAGTGGTAGTTGTCGCATAAATGATCTTTCACAAGTTGTTTTGGCTTCATACCGTGCGCACTTGTGTTAGTTTATTTGATTTATTGACGACCTGGATTTTGTTTTGTGGACTTTTGATATTCTAGTGATTAAATACGTGATATACTTTGGATTGATAAAGTACTGCTATCCTTACGGACTTCAATACCAACTGCATCCCATCAACATAAATAAACCGGTAAGTTTGAGCTTATATTAGAAATGTAGAATACTTTAAAACATCTGTTTGCTTCTGTTCTTACAATTGTTTTTTTTTCTTTCTGGGCATGGTGTGATCTAATATCACACCATGCCCAGAAAGAAAAATAACGATGTATGGGAAAACTATTTCCATTCCGCAACCAGTAAAACGGTTAAGTGCAAACACTGCGAAAAAGTTTACAGATACAAATTGTAGTACTACAACTTCAGCAGAAAAGAAACTTTATCTAGATCAGCTTTTGTCGAAAGCAATATTTGTTTCCGGTTCTCCTTTGTCCATTGTTGAACATCCGCTGTGGACACGATTTTTTGATGAGTTGCAACCACTTTACAAATTACCATCCAGAAATGCAATCTCAACTACACATCTGGAAGCTATTTATAAAGAAATGGTAGAAGAAATTACAGACGAACTGAAATCTATAAATAAGTTGCATCTGCAGTGTGATGGCTGGAGCAATCAGCGCAATGAAGGTATTATTAACTTCATTATTGCAAAACCCGAGCCCGTTTTTGTCAAAAGTCTTAACACTCTTACCAACCGACATACAAGCCAATATCTTTCTCAAGAGATTATCAAAGTTATAAATATGTATGGAGGCCACAAGTTTGTAACTCTAATAGGAGATAACGCTAATAACATTCAAAGGGCATTTCAGATGGTAAAAGATGTGTATATACACATAATACCGCTGAGATGCGTAGCACATACATTACTTTGCGAAGATTGTTTAAGACCAGAACCTGTTAAAGCATTTATATCGATTGCCATAGAGACCATAAAAGCAATAAAAAGAAGTCAAACTATGAGTGCTTTACTAGCCCAGATTATAAGAGACAAACGATCAGGCGAAACATTGAAATTGCCAGGAAAAACCCGCTGGGGCAGTTACTGTACTGCTATAAAAAGTTTGAAAAATTCTAAAGTAGCTAAATTCGAAAGTTTGAAAAAGTCAAATTTATTGGATCTCAATTTTTGGAACATGGCCGAAAACTGTATAAAATTGTTGGAACCGATAACTGAAAAAAATTTCAAACTTGAAGGAAACGGAATATTAATAAATGAAGTATACATGGCTTTCAGAGACATACAATCTACATTTAATTTCGTGCTACCCGAAATTTCTATTTTAGATGACCAGCACAAACAAGATATAATAAATGCTGTAACCAGGCGAACAAATAATTGCATCAAACCAATCCAATATGCTGCATATTTGTTAGATCCGAGATCGCAAGTCATTGAACTCGATGAAGAGCATGAAGTAGATGCCATGGAGTTTATACATGAAGTGAGCCAATCACTCAATATTGATGTTGGTGTAGATTTAGCTAATTATAGAGCTAAACAGGGTTTATGGGGCAGACCATTTATATGGAAAAATGTCGCAGAAATGGACCCAGTCGTTTGGTGGAGGGGACTCTGCAGCTCCAAATTGCTGAGTAGGGTTGCAGTACGCCTTCTGACTGCTCCCGGCACTTCCGCAGCGACTGAGCGGTCATTTAGCACACATGCTCATATACACAGTCACAAAAGAAACAGGTTGACTACAGACAGAGCAGCAAAGATAGCTTTTATATCATGTAATTGGAATCTTTTGCATAAACATAAAGATGATGACAACGACGAAGATGACGAGCCCTTATCAACCCCTAGACAGTTGTCTAGCCCGATGAACAGCCCAATTCATGACCAACAACCTTCTACATCTCGTGGAAGCCAAGAAGAAAAAGAATGCTGTCATATTGATGATTTGTATGATGATCATGACAGTAGCGATAGCGATTAAAATTTAAGAACGAGTGATTGAAAAAATATTTTTGAAATTATTTTTTATTGTGTAATAAATAATTGTGATTGTCTAAAACAAAACATTGTTTTATTTTTTATATGCAGAAACATGTTTTACAATCCTACTGGTAGTTCCAAAGATTACCGCGTTTGAACAAACAAAAAAATTGCTTCAGCTTTATTGTATTAGTGTAAATAATGAAAATACCCGTCTATTGGGTTTTTTCCACATAAATACCCGGTATTTACCCAATTGGGTAAAAACCCGGTAGAAGGTATTTTCCCGTCGGGTTTTTTCCCACCGCCCATCTCTATTCTCGACCGTCTTCTACTATGTATTGTCGACCGATTAAGTTTATTTTCTCTAAAGAAACCTACACGTCGGCGGACGCATCCGCAGACATCTGCTGACGCATGTGTTGTGTTCATTAGAACATGCTAGCTAGACAAAATTATATATTGGGGTATTTTGCTTCGTACGGTTTTCTTATGATGTTTTAAAGCGATTTCAGCACTAAAAAATATTCTTCTACAATCTTTATTGCGCGCTTCCTGAGCTTCCTCAGAAAGCTAGAATAAATAGAATAATTTTGCGCACAGTAAAAGGCATGTAATACCACGAGTACAGACCAATTAGTACCTTACATTTATGTTTGCATAACTGAACAGAATGTAGGAAACAACTCATTTCTTTGGTCTTCCTCTCCCTCTCTATCCATCAAAATTTTTATTTTTCACTCTGTTACTTACATGCATTTCATCCCTCCTCATTACATGTCCATACCAAGACAAACAATTCCCTTTTAACTTCTCTGACACTGGCACTATGGAAGGCAAAGTTATTCAACAACATAAAATACATACCTGCTGATCGCATAGACTCTCCATCCCAATCTTCCCGGCCTTTGGATATTATTTCCCAAACATGGCTTACCACTTTAGTAAATTGAGCTACTTGTTTCTGAAAATAACATTCAAGATCAGTCACTTCTTCTCTTATTTTTATATATTCAATTTAATGTATAATTGTGTCTTCATAATTTTACCTGTGCAGTATCATAGCTTAGGGTACTGGCTTTATGGTTAAATTGTTGAAGCCTCTGCTCAGCTTGAGGCTCTGGCTTGGTACGTAGTAAATCTGGGACAAGATCATGAGTGCATGCTGGAACACGACCTTCCGTTAAACGTGCCAATGCTTCATCACGCTCACAGCTCAGTTGAAGAGGCAACACAATTCGTGACCTAAGTGATGCTGCAAGTTCTGCTTGTAGTATTTTACTCAATCCAGTCAACTGTTGAAAAAAAGAAATGTAATCCCTAACTGAAACTCCCCAGTAATAATACCAGGGAGTGCCTCAGCAACTGGTGCTTGGCCATCTAAAACACAATCTATAACAACCATAGAGACATTAAAAGTGGTGATAGATATTTTTACTAAAAATTAATGTAGATAGGTATGTAATAATATTAAGAATAATTACTCACTGTACTTACTTGCCTACCACTAGATTGGGAAGCACTGTACTGTTTTTTTTTCTCAACAACCTAGGAGTTTGCTAGCTGACATTTTGCTAAAGCATTCTACATGAAGACAGCTATATGGAAAAAAAAAATAAGCTGGTCACGTTCAGTTCACACAGTACAGTGGAAGCCCCAATACTTACATGTCCTGATAAAATTGCATAGTTGTCCAGAAATGTAGGCCAGTTGATAGTTTCGTATTCATTTTCAAGCTTATTAATAAGTGCCTGGATTGCTGTTTTCAAATCATTAACTCTGTTTAATATTGCTTGAATTGTAGTCTCCAGTTGCTTTTCTTCTCTTTGTTGCATGTTCATTTTTAAGATTTTTAAAAATATTCACGCAAAGATATAAAACCAGATTTATAGGTACTTGAATCGTAACTTATGAGCACTAAAATATAAATTATGATAGCCAAGACTGTTTAGAGTTTATTAATATCCCATGATGATGATCTTCTAACTCCAGACCACAGAAGTTTTCAGTATAAAATGTTTTGTGTGTATGGTATGCCTCCGCGTCTCAGCTCACGAAACTCTTGTTTAAAGTGTATTTTGTTGATTTGAGCCTGGTTAACTTAGTTTCAGCTACAAACATAGGCAAAAGAAAGTGTTCCAATTGTCCTTTGCTTTTGATTCTTTTAGTACTTTTTCCAGTCCAGTGGATAAAAATCTGGCATTTTCAAAATTGTGCTTCTGGCCACTGGCTACCGTTCCCCACTTAACCAAAGAAGAAGAAAATTGTGGTTTGCCAGTATACTCACAGAGCATGTAATTAACTATAGTAGTCTTTGATTGTGGTTTACACACAAAGAAATATGGACCGCTTTCCGAATTAGAACATAATCGCTCACAGCGCTGACATCGATAATTGGCGTTCCGATTAAGATATCACGATTATGACTTATGACAGCTTAGGGCTGTCAACAATTCGGAACGCTCGTGAACGCGCTCACAGTGTGTCTTGAATCGTCATAGATGACGTCATGACATGCGCCATCTTGCGATAACGCCGACCATGCCTTTTTACTAATATCACCGTGAGCACTGTCAAAAATGTCAGTTGTGCTGTTTTGTTTTGACTCGCATCTTATTTTTAAACTAACTTGGTATTTTCGAAATTGTGCTTCTGGCTACCGTTCGCCACCTAACCAAAGAAGAAGAAAATTGTGGTTTAAACACAAAGAAATATGATATGCAAGTTTTGACGTAGAGCGAGTACTGTGAGTGCGTTCACGAGCGTTCCGAATTGTTGACAGCCATCAGCTGTCATAATCGTGATATCTTAATCGGAACGCCAATTATCGATTTCAGTGCTGTGAGCGATTATGTTCTAATTCGGAAAGCGGTCAACGTGTCTTCAATTGTCATAGATGACGTCATGACATGCGCCATCTTGCGATAACGCCAACCATGCCTTTTAGTAATATCACCGTGAGCCCTGTCAAAAATGACAGTTGTGCTGTTGTGTTTTGACTCGCATCCTATCTTTAAACTAACGTGGCATTTTCGAAATTGTGCTTCTGGCTACCGTTCGCCACCTAACCAAAGAAGAAGAAGAAAATTGTGGTATAAACACAAAGAAATATGATATTCAAGTTTTGACGTTGAGCGAGTACTGTGAGCGCTTTCACGAGCGTTCCGAATTGTTGACAGCCCTCAGCTGTCATAATCGCGATATCTTAATCGGAACGCCATTTATCGATGTCAGCGCTGTGAGCGATTATGTTCTGATTCGGAAAGCAGTCTTCTATTCTATTTTTATAGGTCTGGCTCCATCGATAACGTTCGATGATTTTGCCAATGTCAAGGTATGATAAATTAATGATCGTAAACTGTTGCACAACTATTGATCAATGTTTGTAGTGGTGATATCCATGGATCTCCATGCTAGAAAAGGACAAAACATTTTTGGTTAGTACATGTAAAACGTCACAATATAAATGTTAGAACATTCAGTAGGTTTAAAATAAATAAATAGAACATATCAACTACAACTGGATTTTATTAATACTAATGAATTTGTAAAGGATTTTAACCGCAGGGGTATGGGCTAAAGATAATAGGAAAGGAATGTTAATTGGGCGGGGAATATCAGAAGGGAGTATGTCGTAAAGGGGAGTGGTTAAACGAGGACAGGAAAAAAACAAGTGTTCCAGAGTTCCCTCGTCCAGACCGCATTCACATAAAGAAGAGTCCCTCACGCGTATTTTGGCCAAAAAAACTGGTGTGCAAACGAACCCAAGTCGGAGTCTAATTATGACAGAGGTGGCTATTTTACTAGAAAATTTTAGTTTGCTGAACCAACATTTAGCTGGAATGAATGGTTGGATAGAGCCATAAAATTTTCCCTTTAGTGTTCGTGTTTTTTGCCAGTGATCATTCCAATTCTTCATCATCTCGGGTTTAACAAGACATTGCAGATCTCGGGGATAACAAGACGGATGAGATTCGATCCCATTCCGAGTAGCCAGCTTGGCAATCGTATCCACATTTTCATTATCAACAATTCCAGAGTGGCTGGGGATCCAAGCCAGTGCAATCTCTATGCCTAAGCAGTGGCATCTATACAGGAGTTGTTTTATCTTTAGGATTAGGGGGAAATTGTGACGGGAGCGAAAAGGCGATTTCATTAAGTCCTGTAGACAGCTAAGAGAATCCGAGAGAATAAGGCTTTTGTTGAGTCCATGTGATTCAATGTAAGAGACTGCTTCCAAAAGTGCTATAGCTTCCCCTGTGTAAATAGTGCCAAAAGCAGGACTACGAAAATGAAGAATAATTTTGTATTTTGGGATCCACACAGCTGATCCAACATTACTGTTATCGGACAGCTTAGAAGCATCTGTAAATATCGTCAGCCAATCGTGCCAGTCTTCTGCCAGAATCCTATTGAATTTGGCATTAGCAACAGGGTCATGTTTGGATATACCTAAGTTAAAAATAATTTTTGGTTGGAAGAGCAAGGAATCAAAATTTACTTCAAATAGGGGGTTTTTATTTAACTGGACTAAGGAAATGTGCAAACTATTGAAATTACTGGAGCTGTTAATAAGGAGTGGAGAATTTTTATGAGACCAATAGCGAGATGTTGGGATTAAGTGAGAAAGTGTACGAAGAAGAGGGAGAAGAGGATGACATTTATTCTGGATGACTTTATAAAAAAATCTGTCACAGAGATATTGTCTACGAAAGTGAAGAGGGGGCTCTAAACATTCTACCTGAAGGGCATTAATAGGTGAGCATTTCATAGCACCCGTGATAATACGCAAGCATTTGGATTGGATCCTTTCCAGTTTGGCCAGGGCTATTTTGTTGCATGGTTCTAACAGAAAGGTTCCATAGTCAAAGTGACTACGAACTATGGCGTTATATAGGATTTTCTGGGAAGTTGGATGAGCTCCCCAGCGTACTCCAGAAAGGGCACGTAAGACATTAACGCCTCTTTCGCATTTCTTTGAGATGTAGTCCAGATGATAGAGACCAGATAATTTTGAGTCAAGAATGAGGCCAAGAAATTTTACTTTGTCACGGATCAAAATGGGTTCATTTTCAACATAAAGGTTAATAGGGGGAATATTACGCTTGCGAGAAAAGACAACTGCATTGCATTTGGAGACTGATAAACTTAAGCCGTGATCGGTCAGCCACTGGTTTAAGTAGTAGAGGGCAGAATTTAAGCGAGATGCGGCATCTGAAAGGGAGGCTGAACTAAAGTATAGAGCAATGTCGTCGGCATATTGAAGGATTTTGCAGAAACAACTCACCGAAGACTCCAAATCATGCGTGTATATATTATAAAGGATGGGGCTTAGGACCGACCCCTGGGGTAGGCCCTTCCACACTAGACGGGATGAGGAGACGAAGTTTTGATGACGGACAGAGATAGATCGGGACATAAGGAGACTACAAATGATGTTGACCATCCTCACAGGGATACTCAGCTGTAGCAGCTTTTGCCTGAGTATAGGAAGTTGGACATTATCATAGGCTGAAGCTATGTCTAGGAAAACACCGAGAACACTTTCATTATTGGAAAAGCCAATGCGAACATCAGACATGAAGACACTTAGGCTATCTAGAGTTCCCATACCTCTTCGAAAACCAAACTGAGAACTGGATAATATGCCTTTAGTTTCTAAGATCCATTCTAGTCGGTTCTTAATAAGATTCTCCATAATTTTAGCCAAGACAGAAGAAAGGGCGATAGGTCGATAGGAAGCAGAATCTTTTGGGTCTTTTCCGGGTTTCAAAATTGGGATGATTATTTGGGATTTCCAAGACTCTGGGATTTTGCCAGTATCGAAAAAGGAATTGATTAGGTTCAGAAATATTAGTTTACAGTTAGAAGAAGATTTGGAAATAAAGGAGTAGGGTATTCCGTCGACCCCCGGAGCAGAATCCCGGAGATGATCTAAGGCACAAATAAGTTCTGAATAAGAGAAAAGGTCATCAAATCTATCAGAGGAAGTGGGAGGAGGAGGATCTATAGTGAGAAGGCATTCGTAGCTAGGAACAAAGGGGGGGGCTAATTTGGATATAAAGTCTTCCAACCAGGAACTGTGGTCATTGGTAGAAACTTCGGGAGACTGGCTGTCACAAGCTCTGCGGTAGATTTTAATTTTTTTCCATACAAGGGAAACTGGAGAACGTGGAGACAGTGACTCGCAAAACTTAAGCCAGCCACATCTTTTCTTTCTTGCCAATAACCTACAAGTAGTTGCAGAAGTCTTTTTAAAATTTAAATAGTCGGGCATATTTATGCTAAAGGAGAAGGTGTTTTCTGCATCTTTACGTTTACGGACACCATCAGTGCATTCAGCATCCCACCAAGGAGGAGAAGGTATTAGGTGACGGGCAGAGTTTTTTAAGGGGATTGAAGAATTGGCCGCTCTCAACAGACATTCAACAAAACTGCTGTAATGAGTTAGGGAGTTGGATGGATTTATTTGGGGGAAATTTTGAAGTTCTGCCTCCAAATTGGACGAGAACTTAGACCAGTCAGCTTGGGGTAGGCGATATTTTTGTAGGGGTTGGATGGGAGGAGAACGTGGATGAGTACTTGGAAGAGAGATTAGGATAGGAAAATGATCACTCCCATATGAATTAGGGAGAACAGACCAGGAAAGAGTTGATACTAAGGAAGGGGAAGAGAACGTAAGGTCAGGAACACTAATATTTTGATTAGGTGAAACCCGACGGGTAGCAGATCCATCATTAAGAACACAAAGGTTGCGATCATCTAAAAGGTCAAGCAAAAAGCTGGAGGAGGGGTCATTACAGTGAGAGCCCCAAAGGGTGTGACGGCAATTAAAGTCACCTAACACAATCAAAGCGCCAGGAATGGAAGAAAGGATAGAGTTAAATTCAGACAAAATATTAGCATTGGGATGGGGAATGTAGGCAGAAACAAAGGATATGTCCATGGCTCTAATGGCCACTACATGTAAAAGCAGTCTTATTAACCATTGATAATACAATCTGACATATGAATAAGGGTGCATTCCAAGTTACGTTGTAATCGATTTGATAGCGCTAACACCCGTACCGAATTAAAAATATATAAATATTTTCAAGCAAACAAAAATAAACATGAAACGGAACGCATTCAAGAAAGTTTTCGTTTGTCGTGTTGGCTTGATTTTGTGACCTGACTGTGTTTGCACTGACGAAACATTCACAACAAAATATGTTGAAATATCTATTTGCAAACGCACAGTAACACTGACACAAATTGACGACCGCGCGAAAATCTGTCACTTCGTTGTACGCTTATTCACTGACTCGCGTGTATTTCTAAATCTTCCATCCCGCTTGGCGATTGCCTAGTGGCGTTCAGTTTGTCTTTATTTTGTTTGTATTGTAGTTTTGTGTTTTGTTTATAATAAACTCATCCAACTTGGATGGAGTTTTAGATTCAGGATCATCAGTCAATTATTCGATCAACAATTAATTCGATTCTTTCGAAGCTTTACTAATGAGACAGATTATTTTTTTAAGTTTTTTTGTAATAAATGCCATATTTCGTTAGTTTTGTTTTCCACATAAATTAAGGTAATTTTATTTTTCTCATGAAAATGTTACTTTTTGAGGTGTCTCATGTTGACTATCTACCACTGGCAACACTGATCAAGTATGCCAGATGTCATGTCATTAAATCATTAATATCATTCATTATGTCAACTTGTCAACGAATCATTTGTCATTGAATTCATCGATGTTCATCGAATGAGAAGAATCTGAAGAATAGTGCCAATAATGTAATAATAACCTACGACACAGATTAATTCCTAAATATGAGTGTTCTGTAGTTCACGATTTAATACCAAAAAATCAGAAATAGTACGATAGATTTATGGTAGTAGCTATCTACTTCATACTCGGTTAGAACATTATTCATCAAGATTCAATCTTTTACACGACTACCATTGAATTTGACATTTTTGTTTCTTATTGTTTAATACAGATTCTTACCATTTGGTTAGGCATAACCTATTAGAAAACATCGATAAATCAAGTAAAGCAATGTCGGCACAAAATATGGAGAAGAGAACAACTCCCTGTGTCCCTACACCTGATTGGAGCACTAATTTTAATTATGAGGTAATACAAAATAACAAAAGTAACATAAAATGCTAATGAGTTTTATAGTGTCATGGAGATGAAAATAAATTATATCTAAAAGATCTAATTTTAAAAAGTTTTTTTGGATTGGTTTTAATTTTATCAAGATCCGCCCCCTAAGACGACCCACTGACTGAAACCTTTGTTTCCCTGCATTAAATTTTTTTAAACTGCTTTCGTAAATTCGGTATTATAACATTATTAAATACAAATCTCTGATTACCAGATGGAGATTGGCAACAAACAAAAAGTTGGAAAAGATAACCATATTTTGCAAGATGAAACAGAAGATGTCACAATGAACAGAGTATCTGTAATCAGCAGCATTTCAAATCAGATGGGTCATACAAATAATGGAAATAGTATAAACATTATTCATACTCCTGCTCAGTGTGGAGCTAGTGGCTCATTACTAACTACTCCTGCAATGTCAACTTCACAGTCTTACATTGCTGGGGAAGTGGCACTTACACCAACCCATAGTACTTTTACACCTCAAGCCATAAATCCCCATAGTGCAATGACTGCTATCACCCCAATGGTGAGTGGAACAGACCAAGCTAGGAACAGCATAAAAGTTCAGTAAGTAACCAAGTGTTTTGAATTACTACTATTTTTTGGTTGTGGATTTTTGTGAAACTGAAATATATGGACATGGTGTGGTAGTTGTTATTAGAAAAAGGAAACAGGGGCCATATTATGAAGTATTAATTCCATCATTATTCCACTGCGTAAAAAGGATAGTGCTATCGTCCTTGTATAGCTCCGTCTCTCAGTCAAACTGGAAAAATGGTGTTATTAATATGTCATAATAGGGCCCCTGGTTTGATGATATATTTTTGTTACAGAAACTGTGTATCAACTATACATTTAGGTTGTGAATTAAAATTGTTGGACATTTACTGTAGAACCAGGTTTTCCGAATACAATCCAGCAAGATTTCATGGTGTGGTCATGAAAATTATTGATCCAAGAGCTACAGCACTGGTGTTTAGGTAAAAAATTGTCATACTTATTTGTAACACAATATGAGCATGGGTGCCCCAATTCAAAAAGTAGACTTAAAGATTTTAAGTCTACTTTTTCCCTTTTCGAAAAATAAGCTCTAAATTAAATCATCAAAAGAACTTGAATGGGTTACAGAAACATAAACACCACCAAAAGTCATAGTACAAATCTGCAATATGTTATGTACAGTATTAAAAAAAATCGAAACCTTGTAATTTGTAAAATATAGTTTTGGACTCTAAACAGGGCTTTCTTTCCAGTGTTTTAAGGACTAAGGTAGGTATTTTACGACATTAAACCGTCTACTTTCTAACATAAAATATTATTAAAAAAAAACCATATATTAAATACTGGCAGACCTGGCAGACGTTGTCCTGCCCCAACAGCGCCACCTACCGGGTCCAATTGTATTTTCAAACCATCCAGGGACCCACTCAAATATACATACAAAATTTAATCCATATCGGTCCAGCCTTTTAGGAGGAGTGTGGTGACAAACACACGTACAGAAGAATTATATATATGATATAAAGATAAGAATACATAGAAAAAACAGGAAAAAAAAAATTGGTACCAGAGATTAGTGCGTTCAAACATACAAACAAACTCTTAACGTAAACTAAGTCTGAACTGGGGGATATTCATAACTGAACATTGAATTTAAAAAAAAAACTCGACTCGCGCACCGAGGGTTCCATACCATCACATATAAATATTTTGGATGTGTTACTTTACGTACAGCCCTTCAAAAGTAGGATAGAAAATCATTGATGGCCTTTATAGACACACAGCCTAAAAATGTTAATTCAATCATTTGATTTGTCACAGTCTAAAATGTTACAAGCAATAGATCATGTCATGTTTTGCGATTCGAGACAAGATCGAGAAAAACCCGTAGTAGCGCAGGCGGACAGGTGGAAGGGCGAACAGGCTGACAGTTCTTTACTATTAGCTTCATTCGTATAGGTACCTAAATAGTTCCGTGCCCAGAAAAAACTACAACTGTGCTTCACCCAAAGCAACCTGCGACTCGTAGGTAGGAAGGAGGACATTTAGGTTGTGAACCGTGAAATGTTTTAAAATTTTCATAGGCGTAGCGTATATTCGTCAGACAATTTTAACACTGCGGTGTAGAATAGTATAGTTTTAGGTCAGCGCCATCTCTTGACCGATAGTGGAATTAATGGATTTTTGTTGATGATTTCTGAAAAAAGTGTGTTATTTAGAAATTGTTTTATTTTTCCTGTAATCTGTACATAAACTTCTATTACATAAAATAATTTCGGATTTTTCTCTATGCAAACTTCGGAGATAAGGAGGAGGGGGGATGGTATTTTTTTTAAATTTTCGCCCTATGTCGAAAACTGTGTGGCTTAAAAAAAAAAGAAAAATATTTGAGAATGTTCAAATAGCGCTCTTTCATATAATACCCCACATGCACTAGTAGCCCCATTTCGAATTTTTAAGAACCCCATTCAGAAGACCCAGTTGCAAAAAAAAAAAAAACCGTACGAGTGAGTCTACTCCTTAATACGATTGTCTTATAAGCAATAGGCAAAGAGGGTAAATAAACGCATCTATTAAAATAAACCCTACACCCCATTCCCTAATCAAAACATGCTGGACTAGGGTTGCACAACCCTAGTACAAAATATAAAACTTAATTGTAGTTATAAATTAATATTTATCCACTCACCGTCGATTACACACTAACACTTCGTTTCAATAAAATTCTTAGGAAACTTTCTTCAAACTTACTGTTACTATAGCATATTGGCGCGACGCGCGAGCATATCGGTGACGCGAATCCATAAAGTCTCGGTCACACAGCGAATACTCGCTGTGTGTAACAGGCTATTCGCTGCCAATAGATTCGATTTGAATTAAGCATATAGTTAAATTATACTCTACGCACTCGCTGCGGAAAATTCGCTGTGTGTCACAGGGTACTCGCTGTTCCGCTCAGCGCGCCTGTATTATTGAAGACTTTCGAAATTCTGTTTGCTGTGTGTGACACAGGCAATCAGCGACAATTAAGCATGGTCAATTTAACTCGCAGCGAGTATTCGCTGTGTGTGACCGATGCTTAAATTTTCCAACTACCAAAAATCGCTCGACGCGCTAAAGAAGTTTTTACATTTAAAAAAAAATATATATATATATATCTGTTTTTTTTAAAGTTATTTATAGAAAACACATAAAAAAAAGATATCACCGGTTGATAGAGAAAACAAAAGCTCTATCAGCTGGTGTAGTCAGTGTAAAAACACTAAGTTGGTCTTAGGGATTTTTTGGATTGGGGCACCCAAGCCCAGTATAGGCTACCTATGTAGCCTATACTTGGTTGTATAAGTATCCATTCCCTATAAATTTACTTGATTTATTAATTCTTTACTTGATTTTGTTTACAGATCTGGCAAAGTACTCTGTACTGGGCTAAGAAATGAACATGATTCCTATATAGCTGCTAGAAAATTTGCTCGTATTATTCAAAAACTTGGATATCCTGTACGTACTTATAACAAATCATAATCATAAAGGACTTATTGAAACAGACTGATCTTGGTTTAATAGTCATTTTGTTTGTTTTATTTCAGGCAAAATTTTTAGACTTCAAAATACAAAATTTTATAGCAACGGCTGATTTAAGATTTCCGATAAGATTAGAGGCACTACAGCAAGCACATGGACAATTTGCATCCTATGAACCAGAATTATTTCCAGGCCTAGTGTACAGAATGGTACGACCTAGAGTTGTATTATTAATATTTGTCAACGGAAAGATTGTATTTACAGGTAAATATATTATAATTTGAATAAATCGAAGCTGGTAGAGGTGTGGCAGATATGTACTACGCATCTGCCACACCTGTGGCGTTACGCGTAAATTAACACGTATGAAATAAGACATTACGCAGATGGGGCCAATATAATACGTTAATTGAGATGTGTCATTGCTTTATCGTAAGTTAGTTATCGCTAACCTTAAACGATAACTCGGGTGGCGGATTTTTTGAGACATCGAAGGGTTATAACACCTTGAATAACGCATCATGCTGCGTTGGCCACATAAACGCTGTCTCATTCGAAGCGCCGCCGCCGGACGTGCCTAGTGCCGAGTAAGGGCCACAGAATACCAAGCAGATTTTGATTTTAGATTTTGAACGCGGTAAACGCACTAACTTTTTAACATTAAATCGTTTAGCGGGCTAATTTCAAAGCTATAGTTAAGGCGCAGTTTGGCTCTGACGCGACGTCAACATTAACGGAGGAGCATAAGGGATCCGTCGCATTGTCGTATTATAATTTTATTGACAAGCCACTTTACTGAAGCTGAGCAAAGCTAGTTACTAGAATACTAATCTTATTTTAGATATTATATTTATCACAATTATCACCGCTTATTAAGTACTAGGTAATTATCTATTTGGGAGGTTATTTTATGTATATATAAATCATTATAAAACTACTATAATACAAAATATATATACATATATGTAGGATAATATATGTATATAATTATATTTTTAACAAGCACCCATACTTGCTTTCGCCCGCGGATTCACCCGCGTGGATGTCGGAAATTATCTCACAGGAACTTACTACCGGGATAGAAGGTCCTATGTCCTAACTCAGTTCGTGGTCTATCCGTGTGCCAAATTTCATTTAAATACGTTCAGCCACGCGTTAAGGCGTGAAAAGGTAACAGACAGAGTTACCTACTTTCGCATTTATAATATTTACTATATTAATAACTAGCTTCCGCCAGCTGCTTCGCCCGCGTAATATCTTTATAAAATATAGCCTCTGTTACTCAGTGATAAATAGCATTCTACTGGTGATTTTTTTTTTATCGGTCCTGTAGTTTTTCAGTTTACTCATTACAAACAAATATACAAAAATTCAAAATATTTTCTCTATAACATTCGTCTATTAGATTTGTAAAACAGTGTTTCAAAGTTTTAAATTGTCGTAACTATTGTATTTTCCGTTTATTGCAGGTGGCAAAACAAGAGGTGAAATCAACGAAGCCCTTGACATAATATATCCAATTTTAAGGAGTTATCGAATAAGTTAAATTGTTTATAATGCGCAATTATTTTACCTACAGCAAGGTGCAACAATAATTTTATTTTTAATTATAATTGATGTTAAGTAAGTATGTTATTTTTATGGTGACTTACCCTACTTGATTTTATTATAGGTATTCACTTCGAAATATTTATTTATTTTATATTGATGGATGTGTTCTTACTGCGTTCTCTACTTGAAATCGAAAGATATTTGTTCAAATAACAGAGACAGCGACATTTCACTAAGTTCCAAAACTTGATAAAAGTGTAAGTGAACGTTTTAAGTACGAGAATTGGCCTTCAGGTTGAATGAATCATTCCAATCACTCAATAAAGAGTAATAACTCCACATCAAAAATTCACATTTCCATCTTAGATCATTCTTTAAAAATCCCGCCAAGTGTATGTCGGACCACGCACAATGAAGGGTTCCGTAATTGGGATGAATTTATCCCAAGAACAAACTTAACCTTGTAGTTGAAAAACATGTTCTCCCATACATTCCAACTGCAAATGGTAACTTTGTACGCTCTATATTGAGAGATTTACCATATTATTAGACCTTAGACTTCTTATAAGTTTTCACGTAATCTTTGAGTCAAGAACCATTTTCTGGTTATTTTTTTCAACATTTTTGGCTCAGTAGTTTGGAGATAATGGGGGGTGGGGGGCAAAATTTTCATCTATTTTCTTAAATATGTTCTAGATTTTTTTTCAATTCAAACACCGTGCGCGCTTATTTTAGTATAGAGCTGGTTCACCGAGTTTACCAAACAGGAAGACAGGCTTTTGAATGTATTGCTCAGCGGTATTTCTTGATGTACAACAACCTTTTTACCGTGTCTGTCACAAAGAATTGCTGGCTAAAGTGAAGGAAAAGCTTCCGCAATCAATATTCCTAGTCATCCACTAGTATTTATCTGAGCGCTGTTTCCAAGTGAAACAGGGCGAAGCAAGATCAAGATTGTTTGAAGTGAAAGCTGGTGTACCACAGGGATCTGTTCTTGGCCCAATGTTGTACAACATCTTTACATCAGATCTACCCAAATTAGAGGGCATAATAATGCATCAGTTGATGAAAACCCAGAAATGGCTCTGTAAGTGGCGGATTCGTTCTCACCATATATCACCTCGCTCAAGTACGGAAACACTCATCCTGTTAGACTTGGTCCTGATACCCTTACCACACACAGATTGTGTAAAGTATCTTGGCTTCCACTTAGGCGCCTAACATGGAAGCATCACATTAAAAATGCAAGGGACGAGATAAACCACAAGTTCCGCAACCTGTATTGGTTCATAGGAAGAAACTGTGTTCTCTATAGACAACAAATTCCTCATCTACAACTCGGTTCTTAAGCCAATATGGATCCAATTGTGGGGCGTTGCCAGCAAAACCAACATGAGTATGTTGCCTGCAAAGAGTCCAATATGGTATCCTAAAATCAATAGCAAATGCACCTTGGTTTACTAGAAACGACGAAATCCACGACTATCTACACGCCATCAGTAAACTCTGAAATCGAGCGGTACAAAAAACAACACAAACAACACCGCCTAACTATGCATCCAAACCAACTAGTTACTGAACTGTTAAACCCGACAGCGGTGGTAAAGAGGCTGAAGAAGAACCACCTTCGAGGAGGCGCAGCACTGGCTGCTCTACCACAACGCCATTTGACATTGAACGAATTCGCTTATCCGTTAAAGAGCCGCGCGTACGCGCGTTTTTCAAGGTCCGACGACCGATTGCAAACAGAATGAACAGGAAAATATGTTTTTTTTCTAATTCAAATAGCCGCCAGGGGGTTGATTGCAGACTTTCGTTGTAATACTATAGAAAATGTTCAAGATTGTATTTCCCTTATGAAAACAGCATTTTTTTTTACTGGGCAGAACTTTAATTTTTGGTTACGTAATGGATGATGTCCTTTATTTTTACCCGACTACGGCGAAGCAAAAACCGGTTATCACTTTGACCGGTATGTATGTATGTTCATCTGTTACCTCATAACTTCTAAACTACTGATCATAATTTAACAAATGAGGTATCTATTGGAAGCGTCTTGATCGTCCGCTGGTTATAGGCTATGTGCTGTGGCTACGTCACATTAATATGGCGCCCTCTAGTGCCATGTAGGATAATAAATGAAAGGGCTTGATGAGCACATTTCAAATATATATATATATATTATACCTCACCCCAAAATGAGGTGCTATCTCTTATCTTCCAACAAAATTAAAAAACTTAATTTTATTTTGTACAGGGACTACAAATACTTCGTGATTTTGTATCATTGTACCGATTGCTGTCCCCAGTTTTTTGTACTAAGATTGAGCCCGCGCGTACTTTGGACGCATATTTGTATCACGTATGATCGTGGTCGTACGAATTGTGTATGATTGCGCACACTGAATACGTTTTTCTCCGACAAACCTATTTGTCGGGTGTGTTCTGATGATAAAGTGCGTTTCATAAAATACACAGATTATAGAGTGATTTACTTTAATACACAGATTATACAGTGATATACTTTTAATAAAATACACAGATTATAGAGTGATATACTCTAACAACGGACCTACTTACTTGTGACGTTGCAACCCAGTGGGGGTTGCAACGTCACAAGTAAGTATAAAATAACCAACTTTTCATTTTTTAATAATATTATAAAGCAAAAGATACGTGTCCAACATTTTTTTATTATCTAACTGACTGACGGACTAAATAGAATTTCTATTTTTTAACCCAGGCATCATACCTATTAGTTACTTTGCTGTAATGTTGGCTCAACTGTTAAACTTTAACAACGGAACAATTAGGTTGCGCACGCTCCGGCGCTACCTAATTGTTCCGTTGTTAAAGTTCAATACCTCCCTATATAAAATGTACTCTGTGGCGTACACGAATACGCTACGACACTACCATATTTGGGTTAAATAAAGCCGTGGTCGCATGCCAATATAATTTTGTAGGTGTACTGGCATGCGACCACGATTATCACGATCACCTTGACCATTTTTTGTACTGAAGTCTTGATTTCTGTCTGAAATATTTTCTTGTTTCATACTTTTTAGAGCGTGATTATTCAGTAGTCTGGTTTTAATTTTTGAACTTACTTGGTTATTCATATAAATACACAACTAGGAAAAATTCTACTTTTTATGAATACCAGCGGTTTTAGTTAGTGGCGACAACGGTGTTGCTATTGGAAATATATAGAATTTGATACATTTTCGATACTTGATTATTTTATATCGATATATCGAAAAAATTAATATCGCCTTAAAGTAACAACAATATTTTTTTGTTACTAATATAAATATTTAAGGGGTTGAAACACCTTTTAAATTCATTGTGTAATCTTATATCGTTTTTTTAAATGGATACAATCATCCAATAACGCAAAAATGTTTTTATTTACGTGGAAATTAGAAGTCAATTAAAAAGGAACGCGAATCGCGTAAACGAGAGAATGGCTGTTAAAAACTTGAAAACAAATATTCCGTTTTCTCTTTCCGAGTGAATGGATGCGCTTCGATTATTTTGTGGATTTTTCTTGACGACTTGAGTTGTATGGACATTGACGATTCTGCTTCTAAACATTGACCTCGAAAAGTATTGCATACCGCTTCGCATCGCTTTATCTGATTGACTCTTGCACGAAAATCTGGACTATTTACTTGTTTGTGAAAAGCATTGTTATTTTGTTATATAAATATGAACGCGAGCAAGTGTTGTGTGAATTTAATTCAATGTGTAATCTTATAAACGAACCAAAACTCTGACAATGTATTTGTACGCCGGAAACGGCAGAATATTATGTACCGGTAAACTGCCCTAACTTTGCCTGGCGTCCTAAGTTTGCCTATAATGAAAATGATGTAATATCTTTTTCATTTTACTTGTATGGCAAAGGAAACTTTGAGATTTTATAGACAGCTTTAAGTTTCGATTGCCATACAAGTAAAATGAAAAAGATATTACATCATTTTCATTATAGGCAAACTTAGGACGCCAGGCAAAGTTAGGGCAGTTTACCGGTACTTAAAAACTATGTACCATCTCTGTAACTATATTCTCACAAATAAATGGACTATAACTATAAAGTATTTGACATGTATCTGATGTTTTATTTTGAGTTAATATAAAAAAAACTACTACCTAACTAAAAGGAAAGAAAGTAGGATAGAAGGGCCTACTGTAGATTTGAAGCTAGCTATACGTATATTGCTTCATGAATTGTTGTTTTTACTTGTTGCTAGAGGGCGCCATGAAATGTTCGAGTGACGTCTCTATCTCCCTATATAAAATGTACTCTGTGGGGTGAACTGCCGGGTCGCGGGCGCACAGCTCGCGGCCAGCTCTTCTCTGCTTGTGCTACACGTCACGAGGCAGCCTCTGTGGAGGCAGCCTGCGCGGCTCATGTTGCTAACGTCGATATCTTTCTGATTATGTTGTGCGTTTGTCGTTGAGTTGAGCGAAAGTTATCATATTTATGACCAGAAAGAGATTTTGTGAGTGGTTGTGTCAAAACTGAGATAGGACTCCAGTGTAATGTTAAGTTTGAGATAGGATTCTTCTAAATTACTTTGGTACATAGTAATAATAAGATAAACGTATCTCTACGTTGACGTCGTGGTGGGGCTTGCGCGCTCCAAACTCTAGATCTGTGCCGGTAGAGTTTACTTTGCCGGAAGAGGTCTAGGATGAAAAGCCAGACCAAGAGAGATACAGAAACCCGCAGGGCAGCATGTGGCGAGCTGTTGGGCAGTAGCGACCCCACGAACCCTATCTCCCGGGAGAAGTCTTGTTTCTCACTTCTGGCTTGCCTTTATTGGCCGGCTGGAGTGAAAACTGATGAGGAACAGAGCTCCCACCTCTTTCTTGCCTTTATTGGCCGGCTTGAGTGGAGATTTGCAGGAGCAAACGAGCTCGGAGGAAGGAAGTTTTCCAGTAAGATGCTGGTAGGGATCTTGACCGTACTTCCGGGATTGTCCTGATAGCCGTGGAATACCGCTCCATTCCTTATAAGCACCTCAGGCCATGTTGCCTCCTTGTCGCTACGACACTTTGTGCAAGCGGCCGTTTTCGGGGGCCCATTATTGAGTGTGCAAGTCACCCCCTACTATTTTACCTGTGTATTTTATAAAAAATATTGATCAGGCAGGGGCCATAGTCTTTCCATAGTTCTAGATAACCAGTTCACTTAGCCACCCAAATCCATAATCCAATATCTTTGTTTCCATATCTTGCAATAGTCCTGCACCAACCGGGGGTTGTCCTTGGGTACACTAGCATAGTGCGTACAGGGATAATCTTCGGTTGGTGCCTCGTTTCACTAAACACGTCTAACGGGCCTCTGTGAGTTGGCTTCGGCCCCTCGTACGCCTTTCAAAGGCCCGGGACCCTAGGGTCCCGAGAAATGTCAAAGACATAAAAAAAATAAATAGATTACTAAATTGTATTTCATTTATCAATCCATGAAATGAACACTAAAATATTACAGAATCTACACACCCATAATACTACTACCATATACATAGCTATATCATACCGGTGTCGTGTAGTTCGAACTATGAATAACAGATGGCGCTAGTTTCTTTACGAACGCAAATGACCCCGTTCCACGGAACAAGATTGATCTCTATTTCAGTATATTACAAAGTACTCTATGGAACACACTGTAGTATTAGTATTTTATATTTTTTGACTTGTAACAAACAGTTTTATTTGTTAAAACCAATTTACAAAAATAAATATTTATCCGCAGTGACAAAATAAAAATGTTCTCGAATCGTTTAATTCACCAACACGGTTTAGGGATATTTCATACTCAATTAAATAACTCGAAAAGTACTGGCCGCATTGTAATCTTTCATACACCGATTTGTTTGTAATTTATCTCAGACTAATTCCAAATTCAAATTTTTGAAAATTCTTTTGTTTCGGTGGCATAAAAATGTCTTGATGTGTAGGAGAGGGAATTTTCATTTGTGCGAAATTTAGAAAACAATACGAATTACGTTTATTTACAGTTTTTTTTCATTTTTAAACGAAAGATAAAGTTAAAATTGAGGTATTGTAGCCATGCAACGCCAACATTTGACGAGGGCGGAGATGTTACGAGCTGTGGGAATGCTGGAAGCTGGGTCTGTTCAGCGTAATGTTGCTGAGGCCATAGGGACCCACCAAAATGTAATTTCAAGATTGTGGACACGCTATCGTGCCACAGGTGAAGTAGCGAAGAGGCACCGGGGGCCAAGTCGCATCACTACCCCCAGACAAGATCGATTTTTGCAAATTACTGCGCGAGCTCAACCAAATGCAACGGCGACTCAATTGGTCCAAAGGCTGCGAGTGGAACACCAAGTGCTTGTGAGTGACCAAACTGTAAGAAGGCGACTGCATGAAAGCAATCTACGCTCTCGTAGACCACTCCGGGTCCCACCTTTACGGAGAGGCAATCGTGGACGACGATTAGAATGGGTTCGGAACCACGTGGACTGGGGCCGTGAGCAGTGGTCCAATGTGCTGTTCACGGATGAATCCAGGTTCGGCTTCCATCCAGATTCACGAAGGACGCGTGTTTGGCGAGTTCCTGGACGATGGAGCCGTCTTCAGAACCCTCAGGAAGTTCACCCATACCAAGGAGGAACAATTATGGTTTGGGCAGGAATTCGTCTTGGAGGACGGACGGATCTCGTTTGGGTGCGGGGCAATATGACGGCAGAACGATACGTCCAACAGGTGCTAGGGCCCGTAATCTTGCCCCACAGAACACAAATGGGGCAAGATTTCCTGCTCATGCACGACAATGCCCGGGCACACACGGCGAGAACGGTAGCAGCTTGGTTACATGTACACACAATTTTAGGGCCTTAGACTGGCCTGCTCAATCGCCAGATCTAAATCCCATTGAGCATGCGTGGGATATGCTGCAAAGAAGAGCTCTGAAGGAAGTTCCTGAAAATCTGGCTACAGAAGATCAACTTTTTGCACACCTCAGAAGGACATGGGACAATATTCCGCAGCAAGACATTGACAACCTTGTTCTGAGCATGCCGAATCGTTGCCGATGTGTTTTTTTGTTCACAACCAACGTTTCGTATACTATTTATTTTACAAACAACTTATTCCGCAAATGTTTTATTTTATAACTTTACAAACATTTAATTAGCAAATGTTATACATAATTTTTTACCATATAAACATCTTTAATTTAATATTTAGATTCTTTTTTCTGTATAATTCTAGTCATTTTTGGTAGTCTAGTCGTAGGCCACAGTTCTAACCTAACCTAATCTTTTTTTGCCTACAAAAATATTGTTTTTTCTGGGAGCAGAGGTCGATTCTGGTCAATTTTTTTTTAAATTATCATTTTGCTTATAAAATAGTGTTAGCTGCAACTTCAGACCAGAAGGAGTTACGAGTGACCGGCCCTATATAAGCCAACGGAAACCGGCGAGCGTTCTTTTTTGGCTGACAGGCGTGCGCTCGTGAACATCGACTTTAGGATTTCGTGTCATTTATTTTAATTTTAAAATATTTTTGTAAATTATTAGAAATAACGTTTGATTGTGTCAATTATATTTTTTTTTTATTAAAATTTGTTTTAAATTCCTAAAATCAGAAGTGGGATTGAATGCTATTATAGCCGCTTCAAGTCATTTCTGGTTCCATCGTAATGTCTAGTAGAAAACGTGCAACACCGCGAGAGCGCCCGTCTTCGCCTAATTTAGGTAACCTAGCAGCGACGATGGAAGCAATCCTCAACCGCCTGACAACGCTAGAGCAGCGCGCCGAAACACGTGCTACCACGCCGTCGCCGCCGCCGTTGCCCGCCCTCGCTGAGCCACCGCCAGCCCTTGCAACGAGCGTGCCACGTGGCGAGAGCGTGGTCAGCACCCAGAGCGACGCCAGAGGTTCAGCTATGTCGACTACAGCTTCACCGGACATCACGGAGCGTCTCATAGACGCGCTAAAATCCATAAACCCGGTGAGATCCAACCAATATTATGTGTCGGATTTCGATCCTAGCATTCATGACGCCAAATGTATTTGATAAAAAGTGTCTTAACGTGTTTACATTATGACTACTATTGCATGAGCGAGAATCTTACCTTGCCGTAACACATACCTTGACTAGCACGGGAGGTAAAGAACTTTTCTCTGTATACCGTCATTGGGCATTTATTATTTTATCAAGTATATGAACCATTGTTTTACTTGTGCTAGCATTATTATAATTTAACTGTTCTTCTGCTCCCCTTGCTACTTGTTATAGATAAGTTCTTACTTGTGTAGTTGAACGTAAGTGAGTGTGCCCTATACTATGTACGAGTACTATGTAAATATGTATTACCGGTGTACTGTAACCTAAACTTATGGTCAATAAACTTTACTTTACTTTACTTACTTTACGCCTATGCGTGGTGTGACGAAGTGGATCGAGCTCAATCGCAAAACCAGTGGGATGAAAAAGAGTGCCTAGCCCGTGTGGGTCTATCTCTAAAGGGTGACGCACGTTCCTGGCTGCGCGAGTGGACCAATAGCAATCGTACTTGGTCAAATTTCAAACTAGAGCTCAAATCACTGTGTCCGCGACGCATTGACGTCGCTAATATTCTTTTTGATGTGATGTGTAACGAATCTGATAAGTACTCCACGTATGCGGACTATGCGCGAAAATCATTATTACGATTACGTATTGTGAAAGGGTTAAGTGACGAGTTATTATGCGCCATAATTGTGCGCGGCATAAAGGATCCACAAATACGTGCAGCCGCCATAAACACGAAATTAACACCAGAAACAATCGTGGAGTTCTTATCAATCTATGTGAAATCAAATCGTTCAAGTGTAAGTGCACCTAATCATACTCAGACACGCAATAGCCGATGCACCACCGATTCCTCCTCCGAACGATTCCGCAAGCGTCCTACCATAAATACAGATGCACGCTTACGTTGTTATAATTGTAACCTATTCGGACATAAAGGCAAATTTTGTTCAAAACGAAGTAAAATCGATGACGGTAGCATCAACAAAAATAAATCCGCGACTACCCCCGAATCTACTAACAAATCCGTTTCTAAACTGGTGTGTACATTTTGTAAGAAAGTAGGTCACACTGAGGATACTTGTTTTACAAAAGAACGTTCTGAAACGCGAAATAAATCTAATATCAACTTTTGTCGCGAAATAACGTGCGACCGTACAAAAAGGGATGTCATAACAGCAGTGATCAGCGGAGTACCCACCGATGTTCTAATTGATAGTGGTTCGAGTATTTCTTTAATATCAAATGATCTTGTCAAACATTTCTCGTGTCGCACGAACTCGAGTGTACAGATATTGCGTGGTTTAGGTGGAATAGAAATGCGTTCCGATTGTTTCGTAACTTTGTCAATAGAATTTAGTGACGTTACGTTAGAGGTAGATTTATATGTTGTACCCCGCGATTACCTTAGTGCGCCAGTGCTTATCGGTACAGATGTACTAAATAGGGAGGGCCTCGCATACATTCGAACTGGCGATTCGCAGCGAATAATTAGGAATAGTTCGCTAGTAAACAACTTGACACATAGTGAACCGACTGTGCAACTTGATTCGATTAACACACAACTGTGTGGTGATGAAAAAGCGCATTTATCGTTTGTGTTAAATAGGTATTCAAAATATTTTCTCAGTGGAACAGCTACAACCACCGTAAATACCGGAGAGATGCACATTCGGCTTACTAGTGAGGAACCTGTTTATTATCGGCCATACAAATTATCATATGACGAAAAACTACGTGTTCGTGACATTGTTAGTGACTTAAAGGAAAAGGGTATAATCCGTGAGTCAGAATCTTCTTATGCCAGTCCAATCTTGTTGGTAAAAAAGAAAGACGGATCGGATAGAATGGTTGTTGACTATCGAGCTCTGAATAACATAACGATAAAGGACAGATACCCTCTTCCTTTGATCGATGATCATATAGATAGGCTTGGGAAGTGTAATTACTTCACTGTTCTTGATATGGTGACAGGTTTTCACCAAATTAAAATTAACGAAGATTCTGTGCACCGAACTGCGTTCGTGACACCCGAGGGGCATTTTGAATATCTCAAGATGCCCTACGGTCTCGCTAACGCTCCTGTAGTCTACCAGCGTATTATATCTGATACATTGAGATCTCTTATTGATGCAGGTCAGGTCCTGGTTTATATTGATGACGTAATGCTATTAAGCGACTCTGTAGGGGACGGCTTGTTCTTGCTCGATTCTGTTCTGGAGATTTTAACAAAGGCAGGTTTTTCTATTAATTTAAGAAAATGTACCTTTCTTACCACTGAAGTGGAGTATCTTGGGAGGACGATCTGTAAAGGTCAGGTCCGGCCGAGCGTACTAAAAATAGACGCACTAGCCAAATCTCCGATTCCTAAAACCGTTAAGCAAGTGAGGCAGTTTCTCGGTCTGGCCGGCTACTTCAGAAGATATATCCCAGGATACGCTACTAAAGTGGCCCCCATCGCTTCTTTGACCCGCAAAGATGTTAGGTTTCATTGGGGTAATGACCAGGAACAAGCGAGACAAGAAGTCCTCTCAATTTTGACTAGTGAGCCTGCGTTGTTAATTTTTGATCCATCTTTGCAAACCGAAGTACACACCGACGCAAGTTCATTAGGATACGGCGCTGTATTAATGCAAACGGGAAAAGATGGACGTAGGCATGCAGTAGCGTACTATAGTAAGGTCACTGTAGGGGCGGAACCCAGGTACCACTCCTATGAGTTGGAGACTCTTGCTGTAGTTAAGGCCTTGCAACATTTCCGTCAATACCTTGTAGGTAAACATTTTAAAGTAGTTACCGATTGCAACGCCTTAAAGATGACTCAGCGTAAAAAGGATCTCCTGCCTAGAGTGGCACGCTGGTGGATGTTTCTACAAGATTATGATTTTACCCTCGAGTATCGAAAAGGTCAGTTTATGCCACATGCTGACTATCTCAGCCGTAATGCAGTTAACCTTTGCGCCGTACAAAAGCCAGTTAATTGGGCTCAAGTTGCACAAGCTGCAGACGATGAGACGGTTACTTTACTCGAAAACCTTGATCAAGGCCAGTTAGATAGTTCACGGTATGTAAAGAAAAACAATTTACTTTACTATAAGTATAACCCGATAGGTGAACAATCACGACTACTATGTTATGTTCCAAAGGGTTTTAGGCTAAGTTTGTTACGCGTATTTCATGACGAACACGGGCATATTAATAATGAAAAAGTGCTTGATTTGATATTAAAACATTTTTGGTTTCCTAACATGCGCCAATTCGTCAAGAAATACATAGCTCATTGTATTGTTTGCCTAACACATAAAAAGGTGCCTCGTGCCCCTCTACAGCCAATCGTATCGTGGACGAAACCTGTAATACCTTTTGATACAGTGCACGCGGATGCACTTGGCCCGCTACCTGAATCTAATGGGTATAAATACATTCTTATTGTAATTGACGCTTTCACAAAATATTGTTTTCTGTATCCTATGTATAAACAAGAAAGCGCGGAACTAAAACGAGCATTTACTAACGCGGTGTCGATTTTTGGTACTCCGCGATTAATAGTATGTGATAGGGGCAGAATGTTCGACAGTGCCGACTTTGGCGAATGGGCAGAAAATTTTGGTATTCAGATGCATTTCATAACACCCGAAATGCATCAAGAGAATGGCCAAGTGGAACGGTATTGTCGAACAGTACTGAACATGGTTAGGATAGATGTAAATTATAGACACGAATCCTGGTCCAATGTACTTTGGAGGCTACAGCTGGTACTGAATATTAATAAGCAGAAAAGTACTCAATGCTCAGCATTAAATCTGCTTATCGGCTGTGACACGACTACCCCTGCTATAAATGCTCTCATCCGAGATGTAACTGTGGACGGTTCCACACCAAATCGCGAAGCTTGGCGTGAAATGAGACGACAAAGGGCTGAGGATCTATTGGCTCAAAATCAGGCTAACCAAGATGCACGTGTCAATAGAAGTAGGAAGGCACCTAGAGCCTTCGCTGTGAACGATCTGGTTTTTGTAATTAAATCATCTCAAACAGCTAATAAACTTGACAGTGGCGTCCGGGGTCCATATCGCATTATAAATGCTCTGCCGAATAGTCGGTATGAGTTACGGCTCCTAGCGGGCTCTTACGGCAAAACTACGCAGGCAGCCGCAGAATATATGATACCGTGGCGAGGCGAATGGACTCCTGAGACCTGTGCAGCCTTCTTTGAATGTAAGATTACTCATTTTTATTTTTGCTTACCATTAAGTTTCAGCTTCCTATATGTATACCTATGCTTAGAAGATGTTTGCTATGGCGCTGTAGGTACTTATTTTGCTATCTTGTCTACTTATACACGTTATGTGGATATCAAGGTGATCTGGATCATACTCATATAAGGCCTTGTGTGGCGTTGAGTTGACCAGGAACAGACAAGTATGTTTGTGCTGTAATGTACATGTAAGACCTGGATGGCTTCGGCATAAGGCATTGAACTGTGTTGTTTTCGTGTAAGGCCTTGTGTGGCATCGAAACAGCATCACATTTAGTTCGTGTAAGGCCTTGTATGGCATCGAAACAGCATCACATTTAGTTCGTGTAAGGCCTTGTGTGGCATCGAAACAGCATCACATTTAGTTCGTGTAAGGCCTTGTGTGGCATCGAAATAGCATCATATTTAGCTCGTGTAAGGCCTTGTGTGGCATCGAGATTATGTCATATTCATTTCATGTAAAACCTTGTGTGGCATTGGAGTAGTGTCCAATTTGCAGCGTATAAGGCCTTGTGTGGCATCGCTCATTAACTTATTTCATGAAACGTAACGTGTGAAAAGTATAAAAGCGCATAGTGACATCTTAGCCCATCTAAGTATAAATTATTGATGAACATGATGTATGTTAGATCTAACATGTATGTGTTTGCCTCCTCAGGTTATGAAGACTCGGTTGTTGAGACAGCCTCAGAGCCAGAGCAAACACCACCTACGGAGAGCATCGGGGACGCTGCTCAGTCAGGAGAAGCCGTGTTAGCTGCAACTTCAGACCAGAAGGAGTTACGAGTGACCGGCCCTATATAAGCCAACGGAAACCGGCGAGCGCTCTCTTTTGGCTGACAGGCGTGCGCTCGTGAACATCGACTTTAGGATTTCGTGTCATTTATTTTAATTTTAAAATATTTTTGTAAATTATTAGAAATAACGTTTGATTGTGTCAATTATATATTTTTTTTTATTAAAATTTGTTTTAAATTCCTAAAAATAGTTTAATTTTTAGGAAATTACGTTTTTATCCCAAACGTTGTTATATGAGATAACATGGATAAATATTAATTGTTTGTCAAATAATACGTTATTGAAAAAAGTTTATTGGATAATTATTTTCTTATGTGAATTATTTGTCAAACTTGTTGTTAATGATTAAATAACAAATCATGTTTTTGCCAATCGTTAGTTGTAAAGTGAAAATTTGTAAATTAATTTTTGGTGGAATGACTGGACACCGTTTGGGGGACTGAAGTACTTATAATTTTTTATAGCATAATGTTATAAACGCATAATGGTATTTACACATAATATTGTTTGGAATAAATATAATTTATTTATTTATTTATTTATTTATTTATTTGATATGGAAGACTTACAGCTAAAACAAATCAGTGTAAAAGCAACATATAAGACAGACAGCCAATTACAAGTCCTCACTTATAGAATTAGTACAACAAAAAATAAAACTAAAACCATGGACACAACAGTAACTTACAAAAGAACTCAAAACACCAGAGAGAAGTTATACCTCACAAACACCAAAATGTTCACACCGTAATTTAGTTGCGTTTATATTTAATACTAAAGTTATGAAATAAAAAAGTCTCGGCTCAAACACTTCCTGACTGCAGACAAGCTGGACACAAACGGATCAATATCTTTTTGCTTACAAATTTTATTTAGACTGCTGCTTGCACGCACAATGTACGAATTCTGCCTATAATTTGTTGCAGAAAATGGCACACGTAAAGGTGGATTATATCGTTTAGACTTTCTGGGGACGTTAAAATAAAATTTAGACAAAATTTCAGGGCAATTTATATTGTTGTTTAAAATCTTTATCAGAAGTACGCAGTCCGAAATCTCACGGCGATCAATTAGCGGTAATATATGATATTTTTTGCAGAGCTTAAGATAATTTTCGGACTGATAGGGTACTTTTTGATGATAACATAGATATTTAATAAATCTTCTTTGGATGCTTTCTATACGATTGATGTATTTGTGGTAGCACGGGTTCCATATCTCCAAAGACTATATAACCACTTGACTGCGGATACAGTGCCCCGACGCTCGAAAACTATTAGTATTTTGTCGCCTATATTAGGCCACGGTACTAGTAACCATTTTAATTGTGCCCAAGTGTTAGACCTGTGTGCACGCTAAATTATCACAACTTTTTTTAACTGTTTATGCAATTATAACGCATCAAAATGCCTTCATGCGCGGTGAAGTGGTGTGGGAAACATTCCAAGACCTCAAGTTACAAAAAGGATGGCATAACTTTTCATCGGTAAAGTAAACAGTACGAAAAATTATTTTTGCTTTAATCAGAATATGAGCCACCGCAGGGGTCTGTTTAAAATGGTCGCTGGGTAAACGAGCACACTGTTGAGACGCGCGTTGATGTCTTTTGGAAAAGTCTCGTTCTTGTATTAGACAATTCTAATGCTTCTATCCTTTTTCTTCCTTTTGTATGTTTAACGTAAAAAATAGAGCTGTTACCTTTAATAGCAAGTTGATTCAATTGAAAGTTGATATCGAAAATTTAAAATTAAAATTAATACAATTTTTATTCATTTCACATACTGTAATAAAATACCTACCTACTTATCTACTTATAACCGACTTCCAAAAAAAGGAGGAGGTTCTCAGTTGTTCGGTATTTCTTTAATGTATGTTCCGGGATTTTTTGTTCTCTCTGTCCCCGACCGACCAATTGGTCCAGGACCGCCGCGTCGTCAGGCACCGCTGGGACAGATCGCTCCCATTGCGGTCATGCGATTTTATACCCCAATTATTACAAAGCCACAGATAACAACAAATTAGTACAACTTTCACTTGGATTCGTTACAATTTCGTGGAAGACGGCCATAAAATCATACGTCATAGTGAATTTGATAATTTTCTATTTGTTGTTTTGTATAGTAATCACAGACTACTTAGAGATATGATAGTAATTATTTTCCACGTTTTTGAGGGCGATGGTCTTTGATGTAAAAAAGTTTTTTTCATTTGTGTGTTTGACATAGATGTTTTCATTTTAGTTTTCCAAAGATTACGGAACTAAAAGAAAAGTGGATAGATAGGGTTAATAGGAAAAATTAGTTTCCAACAAAATACAGCGCTGTTTGTTCAAGGCACTTTACCCCTGATGGTTTTGAATATTTAAAACAACGCCGCCGTCTATTTAGTTCAGCGATACCAACGATGTTTGTGCCTATTTTGGTAAGTTTTGTTTTTATTGATATAATGTTGCGTAAAGTGAAATTGTGATTATAAGAAACATTCAATTTTTACAGGCTTCAAATTCGAAAAATCTATACCAAATTAATTCATTTTAAAAATCAATAATAAGAGGATACATGTTTTTTTTTGTAATTGATTGATTTTGATTAAATGTTATATCTATGATTTTAATTGAGTATTTTTCATAATGTTAAAATCCATTTTATCGATATCGACTATTTTCCCTTAATGAAGTATTGCTACCCTAACGATACGCATCCTATGCAACTTGACCTTGAACGGACCAATTACAGTCGCGCATTCTTCCTCGTCCCCCGGCCCGCGGTAGTGAGTCGTGTTCTTCGAAGAAATCGGCCTATACGCTCTCTAGTGGTTATATTCTCTTTGCATATCTCTGACGCGTATTCCAAGTGGCTTCTTACAAAAGTACAATATAGAACTTTTAGAGTTTTGGCTTGAGTAAAGCACTTGGATAAATAAGCACTTGAATAATAAACCCTAATATATGTAACTCATATAAAAACAAGTGGCACAAGTGCCACCCCCGCTGCACCTTAACCTAATCCAGTAGAGTAATTCCCAAATTATAATATACTAGCTTTACCCGGCCCGGCTTCGCACGGGTAGCACTAAGTACTTAGGCCTCATTTACGGAGACGCGGGGCGTCTCGCGTCGCGTGTGGCGTGGCGTCTCGCGGCGCGTCGGACGTTTTTCTGTTTACGGTGGGGCGGCGCGTGAAGCGGCACGCATCATCGCAAGCGTAAACACAAACTTATAGCAATATACGACCATGTTCATAGAGAAGCGAGACGGGAAGCGTGGCGGTGCCCGCCGCGGCGCCCGCGGCGGGCAAGACTGACAGAAGATTCCGCCTCGGACATAGCTTCATCGAGAATTGCCGCTGCGTGCGCCGCCGCGATAAACGCCGCGTGGGACGCGTCGGTGCCATCCGCGGGCTCGGCCGCAAAAAACGCCCTAATTCAAACAAACGCGTCTAAAATCGCTTCTCCGTAAACGCACTCATAGGGCGAGGCCACAACACTGCGTTACGGCGTCGTATCGCAAAAACGACGTCGGACAGCAATACAATGCGTATCTCGAATGTCGTAGATTTTTACGATGCGACGCCGCAACGCAGTGATGTGGCCTCGCCCATACAACGCCATATATTTGAATTCAGTGCGGGCCGCGCCGCTCAACGCAACGCGCGACGCCCCGCGTCTCCGTAAATGAGGCCTTATACCTACCCTACCAAACTACTCTACCTACTCTACCTACTCTACCTACCCTACCTACCCTACCTACCCTACCTACCCTACCCTACCTACACTACCTACCCTACCTACCTACTATAAACCTCACGGAGCCCGAGACCTTTCCAACGAATGCAAAACCGTGGAAATCGGTTCGTGCGTTCTGGAGTTATAGCGTCAGGAAGGAAAACCCGACTTATTTTTATATAGTAGAAGAATAATGTTTTTAATTATGGCTCATGAATTCAGGATTTAGACGAATAAATAGGTATACCGCCGTTTACCCGAATTTTATTTGCCCTAATATCATTTGCCATAATAGTCAACAGCCATAATATCATACGACATAATACTCATTTGCCCTACTCTCATTTGCCATATTAGTCACGTGCCAGAATCATTGTTTCCCATAAAGTCACTTACCATAACATCATTTGTCATAATCATTGTAAGCCCTAATTATCACATGCCCTAATTATCACATGCCATAATTATGATATGCCATAACATAATTTGCCATCGACATCGGGTGTGTAACGGTCGTTTATATCAAGAGAAATTGGATGCAATTGGGACTTTAGGGCACCCCGACTCGGACAGGTTAGGTTAGAAGGGGATGGCGGGGTCGTGTGAGCGAGCGAAGCGAGCGAATAGACCCCGCCATCCCCTTCGTGGTTATTTTTTTTATAAACCACACAGAAGTAGGAGCCCCGCGAAGCGGGGCTCCGTCGACCTAGCCCACCATCAACCATGCACAGAAAAAAAAACCATGCACAGAATAAATAAGTTTATAAAAAGATTCGAAAACAATTTATTGTGGCGCTTAAATGATTCTAATGATTATTACGGGGCTTAAATATTTGTCTAATACTTGTTATGCCATTTTAAATATTATGTCTAATAATTATTATGGCACATAAAAATAAGGCAAACAATACTTATGGCATTCGTATCTTATGGTATCTAAAATTCGGGTAATTAAAAGTATGTCATATGTCTTTTAGGGCAAATGAAACATTCGGGCAAATGAAATTCGGGTAAATGAAATTCGGGAAAATGATGATTATGGCATATAATCTTCGGGCAAACAATAGACAACCGAATAAATATTTATGCAACTCTAAATTATGCCAAAACAAATTAGACCATATGACAGTTATGCTTGCCTTTGCATTATGCCAAAGTATTATTATGCTAAAACGTTATGCTAAACGATATTATGCCTTAAAATTGTATGCCAAGACGGGGATTCATACAGGAATATGCATAGCATTTTAAGATTGTCATCATATTAATCATATTATAAGATTTTAATCATAAGATTTTTTTTTTTTGCATTTTAATCACATAGTCCCACTATGTGATTAAAATGCAAAAAAAAACTTATGTAAAAAACTATATAATATTATAAAGCTTGTAATTTCGGATAATTTAAGATTTCGTTCTCTGCAGGCAACACTGAACAGTGGATACTGCACTGACTTTTTGGCGGGAAGTCAAACGAGGCGGTAATTTTTGATTTCGCAAAAAGTTAATAATTTTATATTTATACGGAAATACCAGTTAAATAACATCGGGTAAGACCTCGAACAACCATGAGTGTCACCAGTGGCGGCGACGAGCCGCCAGAGATGGGAGAAAAGAAGAAAAGAAAATATTACAACAGCCGAACTTCTGACCCAATTAATAAGTATAATGTTTATACCAAACAAAATTATAAAAGACTGTTCATAGAAAACACTAATTCTGAATATGTAGTATACGTTGAGTCAACAGAGCAGGAGAAGGTAGGGAATAAAAACCCTATCACGCTCACCAACCTAATATCGGATAATGTTATAGGAGTCTTAGGAGTTCATAGAATAAATGCGCACAAAATAGGAATTACATTCAGAAAGGCGGCTGCGGCCAACAATTTTCTGAAGATGGAAGACTTCCTATGGAAAAATAAGTTTAAAGCCTTTATACCATCGTATTTAACAGAAAGGATTGGTGTATTGAGGTTTGTGCCCAAAGAACTCTCCAATGAGGAAATATATAAAAATATAGTGTGCGATTCTGAAGTGATTTCGATTAGAAGATTCATGCGTAAAGTAGAGGGGAAATTAGTGCCTCTCAATACAGTTGCCGTCACCTTTGCATCAACATCTTTACCGCAATACGCCTATATGAAACTATTTAGATACGAGGTGAAAGCATACATACCTCCACTATTACAATGCTATAAATGCCTTAAATTTAATCATTCTGCTAAGACTTGCAGAGGCGAGCAACACTGCTCTTCTTGTGCTGGTCGTCACTCCTACAAAGAATGCGATGTCGAAGAGATCACATGCATCAACTGCGCAGGTAATCATCTTGCCATTTCACGAGACTGTCCCATTAAAAAACAAAAAATTGAAGAGAAAAAAACCAAATTTCTTATGCAGCAATCATATGCCACTGCTGTGAAACCACCCCCAACATTTAATGAGAAATCTTTTCCTGTTTTACCCAAAGTTACTGAAAAGGCTAAAGTCAATGATTTTTTAGACATTAAACAAGTTGCAAATAATGATATTATAATTAACGCAATTGTTAAATCGTTGGTTGCATTAGGAAACAAGAGTGACTCTGATGGGCCACTTACACATAAGAAAATAAAAGAAATATTTTTATCAAATTTAATTTAAACATGGATAATTATCTAAATATTTTACAGTATAATATACAGAGTTTACAGAGTAAAAAGAGCCTATTACAAAATTTATTAATTGAAAAAAATATAGATATCTGTCTTCTTAATGAAACTTGGTTCAAGTCTAAATCTATAATCCCACACTTCCCCACATATAATTTAATACACAAAAATTCCATTAATTCTCATAATGGAGTAGCCATTTTGGTGAACCATAGTTTAAAGTACAAAGTAATTAATACACACTTCTCAGAATCTATTCAAAACTTATGTATCACTATAGAAACACAATTTGGAGCAATGGCAATACTTTGTATATACAGCCCTCCAAGTATCAGGTTTGACTCAGCAAAGTTAAAGGACTTACTCAATAACATACCGAAACCCTGTATAGTTATGGGTGATTTTAACGCTCATAACATAGCCTTTGGATGCCATAGTGATAATAGTAGAGGTAGATGTTTATTTAATATAATTGACGAATTTGACTTATGTATTTTGAATGATGGATCACCAACAACTGTTCCTTATCCTAATAGACAAGCTTCAGCTATAGATCTTGCCCTTGTTAGCTCTTCAATTGCTCATTTATGTAACTGGTATGTTCACGACGATCCCATGGGTAGCTATCATCTTCCTACCTTACTTGAGATCAACATTCAACCATCTAAGTATGACACGTCGCCTCCTGTGGATCAAGAGAAATATATTTATAGTAAGGCAGATTGGGATGAATATTATAGCTTATCAGAAACTTGTTTTTCCCACTTGAACTCAATAAATGATTCCCCTATCAATACATATAACCAATTTATAGAAACGTTAAATGATTTAAGGAATAAAACAATTCCAAAACGAAAATTAATTGCAAACACAGCTATTAAAAAGCCAGTACCATGGTGGAATACAAAATGTAGTGATGCTGTTGCAAAATCAAAAGATGCATTAAAGTACTATTTTGCTCAACCCAACATTGAAAACTGGATAATATATAAAAAACTAGATGCAAAAAAGAAAATAATTCTGAAAGAAGAAAGTTCTTCTTCTTGGCAAAATTTATGTAGTAGCTTCAATAGGTTAACTCCAGTTTCTAGGATATGGGGATACATTAAAAAATTTAAAAAGATTGGCACAAATCGAAACAAAAACATCAATGATGAGTGGGTTCCAAGTTTTTTAGATAACTTATCAGATTCTACTGAAATAAATGTCAATAGGCTTGAATATTTGTTCGAAAATGCTACAGAAAATGAAATGAATGTATTTCTCAAGAACAATTTCACTATACACGAGTTGAAAATATGTTTAAAGAGTAGGAAAGATACTACACCGGGATTGGATGACATACCTTACATGGTAATCAAAAAATTACATTTAAATGCACAAATAACATTACTTACTATTTATAATAAACTATGGGGTGAATTAGTAATACCTGAGTCTTGGAAAACACAGTGTGTCATTCCAATTTTAAAACCTAATAAACCTGTAAATAGTGCTTCTTCATATAGACCTATTTCCTTATCATCTTGTTTGGGTAAACTCTTTGAAAATATGTTGAAGTTAAGATTAGATTATTTTGTTGAATCACAAAGCTTAATTCCTTCAATTCAGTTTGGCTTCAGAAAAGGTAAAAGTTGCTCTGAAAGCCTTGTATCTTTATTATCAGATATAAGACAGGTTAAATTAAGTCACTCTAATGCAATCTGCGTGTTTTTAGATGTAAAAGGTGCTTTTGACAATGTAAATATAGAAGAACTCATTCAAGTATCTCACGATATTGGCATACCTGGTCATATTCTTAAATGGCTTTATTCTTTTTTAAACAATAGAACTGTTTTTGTTAAATATAATAATAAATTGCATGGACCTACGACTATCAACAAAGGCACAATGCAAGGGGCAACTTTGTCTCCTTTGCTTTATAATTTATATACTTCTGAAATATTAAAATATGTAGATGTACCAGATGTAAATATCTTGCAATTTGCAGATGACTTGCTTTTGTACAGTATAAATCAAAACATAGATATAGCAATGGCTAATATCAATAAGGCTTTGTCTCAATTATACAGCTATTACCATAGTAAACTTAAATTAGAAATAAGTCCAGAAAAGAGTTCAGTTTTAATTATCAGTAAAAATGTAAATACTCATAGCAATGTTAAAATTTCATACAATAATGTAGAAATTCCTGATGTTAAGCAACATAAATTCCTAGGCGTCATTATTGATGATAAATTAAAATTTGATGAACATATAAAACATATAAGTAACAAAGCATTGAAAGGTATTAATCTATTGAGACATTTAGCAGGAAGTTTTTGGGGATCTGACCCCAAAGTTATGAGTATGCTTTACAAAAGTATAGTGAGAAGCCATTTTGACTACAGCAGTTTAGCTTACATGAATGCCAATAGCACCTTGTTACGAAAATTAGATGTAATCCAAAATATGGGACTGAGACTTATTTGTGGTGCTATGCGCTCCACACCTATTAATTCGTTAGAAGTTGAGACATGTATACCTCCATTGACATTACGAAGGTTGTTGTTGGCTGAGAGATTTTTATTAAAAGTCATGGCATCAAATGATAATCCTTTACTTCAGAAAATAACAGTACATCCTGAAATCTCACAGTCAATTGCTTCCAATGTCATCTCTGCCTCTTCTTTGGTTGGTGGAACTCTACCTGAAATGCCAATAATATTTGAACATGTAAATAATACTTCAAAGGATATTGTTAAAAATGATATTTGGCCTGTATATAAAATTCCTTATAATGGTATTATTAACAGCTTTGCAATCCATTTAGACACAGTGCACAATCAATTGGATTTTCTACAGTTTAAAAACAATAGACCAGAACATTATGTTATTTATACAGATGGATCTAAAACTCATCATAAGGTAAATGCAGCATTCTATGATCCACAGCTAGACTTCACTAAATGTATTAAATTAAACAGGGTGTGTAGCATTTTCACTGCAGAGTGCTATGCAATTTATTGTGCACTGCAGCATGTAAATAGTCTTGTAAATAATGTAAATAATATTTTGATAGTTACAGACTCCAGAAGTGTGTTGTCTGTTCTACATAATGTAAATATTTCTTTTAAGTTAAATTATATTATTTATAATATTAGACTTATAATCCAAGAACTACTTGATAAATACATTATAGTAGAATTAGTATGGGTACCTTCACACAGTGGCATTCGTGGAAACGAAGTAGCTGACACTGCGGCCTGTTCAGACCATGACGAGGATCAATCAGAGTTGCTCAAGGTTCCATTCACTGATTACTACAGCCTTTTTGAAGATTTTAATAGACAGTTATGGAAGGAGTATTGGGACATAACCTTGGAAACGAAAGGCAGATGGTATGCTGAAATACAAAATGAATTACCGATTAAACCCTGGTATAATAACTTCAAATACTTCACAAGAAGATTTATAACTGTTATAACACGCATGAGATTGGGACATTGCTTAACACCAGCTCACCTGAATAGGATTCGCATAATTAACAATAGCCGATGTCATCATTGTGGTGCAGAGGATGCTGATTTGGATCATGTTATTTTACATTGTTCAAGTTTTAACATTCAACGCTTGATTTTGGTCAGTGAATTGAGCGAATTAAATGACAACAATGACCACAGAGCATGTAATTACAATGACATTGAAAGTGAACTTCAAAGTGAAAGTGTTCCCCGCAGTGTTCTGAATTTATTGCAAAATAAGAAATATTTTAATGTGTTGTATAAATATATTTGTAATACGGTAGAAAAAATTTAATTCGTTTTGTAATCTTAAATGTATATCAATTAATTAGTTGTAATTTAATTAGTATAAAGACGACGATAATTATCACTGAGATGTATTCACCCAACCCGAAAGGGAGGTGGATAATATAAACAAAAAGTGTATTGATGTGGAAACATATCTGTAAAACAATTGTCTCACTTTATTGTATACTACATCTAAGTTATACCCATTTATGTATTCGACTGAAAGACTCGTATCTATGGTCATGAATAAAAACTTATTAAAAAAAAAAAAAAAAAAAAAAAAGATACTGCACTACATTTCCCGCCATAAATAACGTCATCTCACTTCTCTTCTTTGCTTTGCTTGGTTGAGTGTTTGTAGAACTGGGTTTTATAGGTAGTTTCTTGATTCCTTTCCTTCCCAAACAAATCCCGGAGACAAGACAAAGAAGTTATCTGATCGGATCCTTAATTTTAATAAGTGTTTACATTCGAAACTAATACAGAACTGATCTTTAAGCATCATGGTTGGCAAACTTAATAGGCTGTTCGTTCTCAAAAGAGGTAAGGAAGCTCGTGTACATTTTAACATTATCCTTGTGATTTCTTTTCTTCTACTGTAGTCCTAAGACCTTACATTCTGCTATAGTCGTTATCTGGCATACCATACGGGTCCTAGACCTATATTATCCTTGTTCATTGAAACCATTTTACATCTGAGGACCAGGGCCCTACGACGCACCTCTTTTTGAGATACTTTATGGCCTGACGGCCCATACATCTCTGATACGATGCGTCGTATTATCCATAGAAAACATTTAAGCCTCTGAGAAATAGACCCTATTTCTCAGAGGCTTAATGTTTTCCATGGATAAGGTTAACCCAATACTAACAACAACACAGGCTAAAAATAAAATAATACTAAAGTAAAATGTTTGATTTTCATTTACTTTGGACATAAAAAAAAATGTATATTAATGCTCATTTCTCAGCAGGCTATGGTTTGCCAAAGTTTAAAAGGTTTTCATGAACTTTGTTCTCGCTCTACACGTAATGGCATGATTAACAGTGATTGGATTATGGGGTGCAATTACTGGGATTTAATGTAGTTATCAGAATAGGGACAAGCCATTTAATTCTGGTGTCCCTGTAATAGTGAATTTGGTATATACTGGTTATATTTAGTTGTCATATCTGTTACTATTTTAGTAACTGATAATTATTTTATTAGGTCATAAACTTAACAAAATGCATTGTTTTCTTGGAAGCTGATAAGAGGGTTGGAGACATAACCATGAGAAATTTTGTTTTTTGTAGTGGCAGATAGCGATAATAGCTAAATAGGTTTAACATTCTTCAGTTAGTTGAGTCAAGAATATTATTGCCAAAGAAATCAAATTATTGACTAAATCATTTATTAGTTCTTTCCATAAATTGTGATTAAACTAAGGATTTACAATGTGATGAGCAAATATAGGAATTTGCAGCACTAAAATGCAGAAAGGTTGCTTTATAATTTACATAACATATCCCGTTGATTTCTTTGGCAATAATGCCTTACAATTGCTGTTGCTCGTGCAGACTGGTCACGATTCTACAATATATATCCGTAGAACAATTTCTATGAAAACGCGCGTGACACAGAAAATACTCTCTTGATGTCGCGCTGTCGCCTAGTGTGAAAGGTGTTGCGCAACATCCTGAAGAAGAGCGCTCCGCTCAACTGCGAATTAATGCATTGCGTTTGCGAGAAAATACACCGAAAACAAGCGGCGGGGAGTCCCCCGTTATTGACGCGAGAAAATACAACCAAAACAAGCGACGGGGAATCCCCAGTTCTGTTCGATAGGCGCGCGCGCACATGTTTTAACCTTACGATAAGATTTCTTACAATTTTCGTTTTAATTCTCAATATCGTCCACTGTCTTCAATTGGGTCTGGGGGCCCGTTATATCCATGGGGCCATGGGTTGCAGCCTAAAAAGCCCTTATACAAGGTCCCATTAAAATAGATGGACAAATTTTAACAGTGTTCAGTACGTCTAACCAAAGATATCCAACACTGTTTAAAGTGATTTTATTTTGACCTAAAATAACCAACATTTTTAGTGTATTTTCGTTAGCTGATTTATTTATCTTGTAAGTACAAAGTATCTAATGCATTTTTCTTAATTTTTTTTTTTACCATTGTCCTTATTTTGGTGGTCTGAATGATTTCTAAAAGTTTGTCATCTATTTTAATGGGTACCTTATATAGATCCCTACTACATGCACAGTGTTCTTAATTGACCTGTTTGTGTTGAAGACACCTTGGCTGGTTTTATGGACTGATCGATCTGCTTATCTCTGCTACTTTGGCTTTTGATAATTGGAATTATGAATTTCTGCTGTGACTGAATTGGATGTTAGTTTAGACAATTTCATTTTCAAGGCATATTAAAATCAAAACTTGTAAAAACACTACTTATAAGATACATTAAGAAAAAATGCAATCTTGCAGGTGGAAGAATGGAAGAGGTACATATCGATAAGATCACATCACGAATAAAGAAGTTATGTTATGGTCTCAACATGGACTTTGTAGACCCGGTATGTATTTTTGAGTCTTTCTATAATCTATCAAACATCCCACCGCCGTATCTCTACGTTGACGTCATGGTGGGGCTTGCACGCTTCAAACTCTAGATCTGTGCCAGTAGAGTACAAACGGGGGTTGTCCTTGGGTGCACTAGCATAGTGCGTACAGGAATAATTGTCGGTTGGTGCCTCGTTTTATTAAATACATCTAACGGGCCTCTGCGAGTTGACTTCTGCCCCTCGTACGCCTTCCAAAGGTCCGGGACCCTTGAGTCCCGAGAAATGTCAAAAACTATAAAATATTAATTACAATAACTGGCGCAAGCCTTATAGTGCTTGACACTAACGATCGCAAGGAGGTATTTCAGAGTAAGGAGCTTCACAGACACTACTTTCTACTTTCTCCATGGACCCTAAGTAGATTTACTAGCATCCGTAGCCTGACTGCGTTTTGGTGACTTCTTTGGGGAAACCGAAGGTTTTGTCTGTGCAATTATGGACGAAGTTGTGATGAAGAACAATTACCGGAGATTCATTGTGAAGGGCGGCACTGTTGACATCTGTTGGGCATGCCATCGTCCGGGAGAATCAATCCGACACATTATCTCCGGATGTTCTCGTCTAGCTAACGAAGAGTACGTGCATAGATACAACCTTATAGCCAGGATTATCTATCAGCAACTTGCCCTGAAATACAGCCTTGTGGAATCGGAAGTACCGTACTACAGGTATGTGCCATCAAGTCCGGAGATAGTCACATCATAACTAACATAACTAGCCCAAAGTCCACAGCCCACATCTTTCTACCAGAAGAGGGCTTCCAGTGCCTCCTACTGCTAGGAGGCACTGGACTGGACTGGACTTTTTGTAGATGCCTATGTATTATAAAGAATATAGAGAAAAAAAAAACTTTCAAAGTACCAAAATTAGTTCAGTGCCTCCTAGCAGTCACTGAAGTAGGTATTTGTATCTAAGTACTATTTAGTAAAAATACAAACAACAATACGAAATATTTTTTGTAGATGCCTATGTATTATAAAGAATATAGAGAAAAAAAAACTTTCAAAGTACCAAAATTTGTTCACTTGATTACTATTCCCGCAACTAACCGTTCGTACACTTGTGTGAGTGACCTTTGTCAATGTAGTAGTTCGATTCTATACCTATCAAATTTGCAAACGCGTCCTTAGTATCTTGACTTGGCTCGCGAGGTTTTCGACATGTGGGATGTGGACTCAAGATCATTGTGTCGGTAGTCGTTTCAGCTAATGGCTTAATTGCCAAAAGTCTCGACCAACACCTAAGGAGGCGCTCGTTGGGCAGCTGGATTAAGGGCTTGATTCTCTCTGGAGCCCTGACCGTCGGTAGTTTGGACCCTGTTCCCGAAACCGTTGTGCTACTATTTTTTAAATGTTTAAAATAATATAATTTTGTATGTATAATGTGAAATAAAGGAAATAATATTGTACTTGTTTATTTAGAAAAGTAGCACATTTTCATACAATAGATATTTTCACATTAAAATAGAGTAAATACAGTTGTTTATTTGCCTGAACTAGGTTAAAGCTGTGATACAGGCTAGACTGTGCTTAGGTACAGACGCCAGCACATCAAACTACTACAATCTGTCAAATTTCTTTAATAGATTTTCAACTTTATCACTAAAGTATAAGGTTCAAAGTTGATTGGAAAAAATTGTCAGTTTCGGGTAGGTTGACCTGCCGGCGTCTGTACTACAATAAATGAACAATAATTTTAGAATAATGATAAATTATTTAAGGGCGCGTTTGCAAATCGGACAAAATTCAGCTGTTGTTCGGTTCATTTTGTGACAAAACTAAACCGAATATTATACAACTAATAACTACCACATATAGATTGGTTCTTCATCTTCAAATTATGGGAACTTTTATATTCAAAGTTATAGTTTTTTATATTGTAAAAACGATCTTCCGTTGCCATTTTCCACAAAATTAACGATACTGGGTTGAGTTTCAGTACAGTTTTGTTCTATTATCAACATATTTTGAGCTTTCTAAAAATACTATAAGTAGGCAAACATACTCATTTCTAAAACTTAGTAAAAAAAATGTTTCAAAATGTCACAAATAGTCGCAAAAAAAATTAAAACCAAAACTAACTTTTTCACATATTTTGCTATTACGGATGAATCTTAAGGGATTGCATTAAGGGTTATTTTATTTTTGTTCCTGTTTTGATTTATTGCACAAACATTTCGAAAGAAACCTCAGTCTGCGCTCGGCCGCTGTCGTGAGTGGACCCTGTGTAGCTTGTTTGCAGCGGTTGGTGTGGAAAAAGATCGCTGTACAAATACAAAATATTCTATAAACCAAATTTGATACTTGATATTGTGGTAAGATAATTTTATAATCACACATTTTATTTCGGTAAAAGTAAGTAAGGTTTAACGAGCCCAAACTCGGCACACCTAGTTCTACTCGTTGAGGAGTTCCAGTGGCAGTCACCGAAGTACACCTTCAGGTCACTCCATCAAGTCCGGAGGTAAGGTCTCGTCATAACTAACAAAACGAGTCCAAACTCGGCACACCTAGGTCTACTCGTCGAGGAGTACCAGTAGCAGTCACCGAAGTACACCTTCAGGTCACTTCATCAAGTCCGGAGGTAAGGTCTTGTCATAACTATCAAAACGAGCCCAAGCTCGGCACACCTAGTTCTACTCGTTGAGGAGTTCCAGTGGCAGTCACCGAAGTACACCATCAGGTCACTCCATTTCGTCCAAAGGTAAGATCTCGTCATAACTAACAAAACGAGCCCAAACTCGGCACACATAGTTCTACTCGTTGAGGAGTTCCAGTGGCAGTCACCGAAGTACACCTTCAGGTCACTCCATCTCGTCCAAAGGTAAGGTCTCATCATAACTTACAAAACGAGCCCAAACTCGGCACATCTAATTCTACTAATCGAGGAGTACCAGTAGCAGTCACTGAAGTACACCTTCAGGTCACTCCATCAAGTCCGGAGGTAAAGTCTAATCATAACTAACAAAACTTTCCCAAAGTTCACAGCCCACATCTTTCTACTAGAAGAGGGCTTCCAGTGCCTCCTAGCAGTCACTGAATTAGGTATTTGTATCTAAGTATTATTTAGTAAAAATACAAACAACAACACAAAATACTTTTTGTAGATGCCTATGTATTATAAAGAATATAGAGAAAAAAAAAACTTTCAAAGTACCAAAATTAGTTCAGTGCCTCCTAGCAGTCACTGAAGTAGGTATTAATGTATCTAAGTACTATTTAGTAAAAATACAAACAACAATACGAAATATTTTTTGTAGATGCCTATGTATTATAAAGAATATAGAGAAAAAAAAACTTTCAAAGTACCAAAATTTGTTCACTTGACTACTATTCCCGCAACTAACCGTGCGTACACTTATGTGTGTGACTTTTGTCAATGTAGTAGTTCGATTCTATACCTATCAAATTTGTAAACGCGTCCTTAAGTAAACATAAAAGTAACGGCATGTTTGTGATGTGAAACAACAAGTTTTGTGAGTCTTCTGTTTCTGCATATGAGATGCTTTATTAAGAGCGTTTATTCTGAAAATGGGCAACGTTGCAAATAGATGTCAAATATTTCGCTGTTTTAAATATTTTGTCAATATTACTGTATGGAAATATGAAATGTTGCTAACTAGCGAACTAGAATATTAATAATGAATTGCAATTATAACACTGAAAGTTGTAATCGTTTTAGGTGTAAAAAAGGCACTTGGGAAGTTTCCAAATACTTTTTTTACATGTTAAACTAATAATAATATTTGGTGTTACGATATTAATTATTGCAATTCATTATTAATATTCTAGTTCACTAGTTAGCCACATTTTATATGTCTATATAGTATTATTCATTATTGCCAAATTAATCAAAACAGATAAATATTGACGTAAATTTAAAAGTTGGCAACGGCAACGTCGCAAAAAGCTTTTGCGACGTTGCCAACTTTTAGGATAAGCCCTTAAAGTATTTTTTTTTACACATATAATTTAATTTATTGAAACTCGGGATCAGAAAACTACCCCAAGGGGACCCCCTTGGGGTAGTTTTCTGTTTAACATTTTGTACAGAAATAGGACTAAGAATGTAAAAAAAACACGTTTTGAAGTCGATTTAGAAATGCATACTAATAATACCATTCTATCTCTTGTTAGTTATGTCATACGTTAAGGGGCAGGGACAATTCTAAGCTTCCTGACGTCACATGTATAAATTTAACATCCTGGTCACAACCTTGCCGGTATAAAATCTAAGCGCGGGGCAGCCAGTGGTAAAAACAAATTTACAAAAATTTATGCGTATGCATACCACGAGGCGCCGCACGGTGGATCGAAAATCGGCTGTAGAAGACATAGGATCTCGATTTCTTAAATGTTATTTTTTTTGCTGGAAATGACTTCTGCTGATCATTACTGTTCTATAAAATGTCATATGAAGTAAATGTGTGCGCAAATGGAAGAGTTATAATTTTTATAAGAAAAAAATGTATGGAGCTAGTATGAAAAATCGAATTATCTCCTAAACGGCATGTTTAACCGTAATATCCTTGGAGGTGGTCATAGTGCTAATTATTTATAATTTTTTGGTTGCGGATTTGACGAAAATTTTCATGCCGTTTTTTTTTAAAAATCGTCAAAATATTTTCATTTGTTTTTTCATATGAAACGATTCCTTTTAGTGTTTATGTTGAAGAACACGGACTTTTAACTACACGTAACATAAAATAGCATCACTCCTATATTTCCGAAGGAGTTGGCAGAGGTTTATAGTACACCCACACGTAGACAACTATGTTTGAGCTAGATATTTATCAACACATCATGAGTTTTAAAACTTTTCATACAACCAAATTACCAATTGTTTAAATTCAAAATTCAAAAGTCATTTATTCAAACTAGGCTGAGAATCAGCACTTTTCGAACGTCAAAATTACATAAGACAGTCCCCCAAAACGCCCACCCTTCACCACTTCCTAGTGCTTTAGCTGGGAAGAAGAAGTGGCGCAACAAACTCCCCAGCAGCACAGCTGTCTGTTCAGTAAAAAAGATTCTATATAATAGTATGCAAAATGATATTTACATTACGCAACACAAAACATAATTTAAATTATAAAATTAATAGCCATATGACAGCTAGCACACGCCAATATACCAACCAAAAACATCGAGAACTATACTCAAGCAGAAATAAAAATAACGAAAACAATATCTAAATAAAAGCCTCCACACATAAAGGGCGTGCCCGCTTACATATAGCTGTAACTAGAAGTTATAATTGATAAACTAGGACCATTGAGGTAAAAAAAAAAATTATCGAGGTCGCTAGCTAACCACATATTGCAATACAACTCATAAAAAAAAACATTGTAATGAGTAGATTATGTCAACAATAAATAAAGTAAAATTATAAACAATTATATAAGCTCATATAACCTGTCAGTAAGTAAGCTAATAGTTTACTCTTCTAATGAGTCCGAAAAGAAGTGATTAAGTAACTACACTGATTAGGTCTTCTAATGAGTCTTTATAGGTGATTTAATGATTTTCAATATCTCACGACAATGCCAACTATGGATTACATTCAACTTTTCCTGATAAGTAAGCTAATTTGTTAATTAGCAGTGCTATTGTTTGTTTCTTTCTCATATTACTTGTTCATATTACCAATTTACCGCCCTTACGGGTCAGGTACATCTGAATGATGAGTGCTATGAGTTCTAAGAATAGTTAGTGACAATTATAAATTTTCATTAGCTAATGAGAAGATAACTAATGAGGTTAGTTACCTAATTATTGGCGTTTTGCAATAAAAGGGCTAAAGTTTTGTTTTATAATTTAGTTTGTTCACAACTGTGTAACTGCTAACACTAAATCTGCGACTATAAAATCTTAGAATGGAAAGTTTAATCACGAATTTAGACTTGTTTGTTCTTCTACGAAGTGAGAGTACTTCATTTGATCATGAAGTATTGTTCAGTGCAGTTGTATCCCGCATAGGCGATTGCCTGTCTGACGAAGATCGTGTTGTTCTCAAAGAATTTTGTCGGAGATTTACGCGAGCCGCTTTACAAAGGTGGTAGAAATCCAACCGATTCCTTGATAATTTCAGGAGAAAGTACGAGAATTGGTTGGGAGCAAATATTGATTGGCCGAGTTTTGTGCAAACTTTAGTTAATCAAGAACCAAGTGTTGATGAGATACCAAGAGCGCCCTCAGTCTCTCCAGAACCGTCGACATCAACGTCCATTGGAACAATGACGAAAAGATCCCGTAAACCATTCGAAGATCTGGGAAGTAAACCAAAATAAGAGAAGATCTGATGAACACACAGGCGAAGATTCCAGTGAATTGGCATATGCAGCTGCAGCACGTTTAAAAGAAGAAGGGCATGGAGATATCGCCTCTGTCATCGAATACATGATGAAAAATCCTGAAGCAGCCGCTAAATTAAATGAAACGCTTAAGAAACCAGCGAAAACAATCATATTTACGTCAGAAAAGGCGCTTGGATTGCTTCTTTCGCTAAAACTCTCAAAGTGGCAATATATTACGTTGCGAGAGGCTGCCATTCGGGAAGGTGCTAAGGATATTTATCCATCTTACAATCAAGCTTAGTTTGTTGCACTTCATAGTGCAACAAACTAAGCTTGATTGCTACCCTCCGAAGCAATCAGTGACAGTTACTGATTCATCGGCTAGGATTACACTTCAAGCTTTACTTGATATCACAGTTACAAGAATCCTTCAAAGCCTTTCTAAGGAAGAGCATAACAAGCAGTTGAAGCTGATATCCAAGTGGGGATTTGATGGTGCTTCTAACCAAAGCCGATACAAGCAGAAAATGGAGGGTGAGGAAGATGACTCGAGCATTTTCATGACCTCCTTGGTGCCACTTAAACTGACAGATGGAGACTACATCTTATGGACGAACCCAAAACCATGCTCAGTTTTGTATTGTCGTCCAGTTCAGTTTACTTTTGTAAAGGAGAGTGAAGCAGTTGTCCTTGAGCTGAAAAAACAAATGGATGAAGAAATTGAGGCCCTTATCCCCACAGAGTGCAATAATAATAATAGGGTGACTCATGAACTAATGATGACGATGATCGACGCTAAAGTTTGCACTTACCTTTCTGAAGCTAGATCAAATGCATCGTGCTACCTGTGCTTAGCAAAGCCTACAGAAATGAACCGCTTAGATGCTGTAACATCAAAAATTGTGTGTTCTGACCTGTATGAATTTGGCTTGTCATCCCTACACGCCCGTATAAATTGTATGGAATGTCTGTTACACATTGCATACAGGCTCGACTTCAAACGGTGGGCAGCGAGAAGTGATGAGCACAAAGAAATTCTACAGACAAGGAAGAAAATAATTCAAAATAAATTCAAAGATGAGCTCAATCTGTTGATTGATATAGTAAAAAAAGGCTCGGGAACCACCAATGACGGGAATACTGCAAGAAAATTCTTTGAGTTTCCTAATAAAACTGCAGCTATAACCGGTTTGGATGAAGACCTCATCAAAAGATTTGCTGTAATTTTACAAGCAATTACATCTGGAGAGCAGGTCGATATAATAAAATTTAGAGATTATGCCCGCAAAACAGCAGAAAAGTACGTATTATTATACGACTGGTACTACATGTCGTCAACCGTTCATAAATTATTAATCCCTGGGGCTGACATAATTGAGAAAAATAATATTGTGCCGATTGGGACTCTCTCGGAAGAAGCGTCAGAGTCTCGAAACAAAGATTTTAGGAGGTTTCGAGAACATCATTCGCGGAAAAGAAGCAGGCAGGATTCCAATCAAGACATTTTAAATATGCTTGTTGTTTCTTCGGATCCTTTGCTAAGTGCACAAATGCCTAAGTTAGATGCCAAGAAAAAGCAGAGCTTTTTTGCTGAAACTCTCGACTTAATTCAATTTCAGGAAACTGAGTTCGAGTTTTTGGATATATCCAATCTGGATGCTGACTCAGAATTGGAGTCTGACAACGAGAGTGATAAGGAAAATTTGTAAAAAAATTATATATGTACTTATTTGTAAATTTGTATTTGAGTCTGTTTGGGTTTTTTTTGTAATATTTAATGATATTTTGTCTTTTTTTTATTTATTTTACAAAAAAATAAATAAAAATATTTTGACGATTTTTTTAAAAAAACGGCTTTAAATTTTTCGTCAAATCGGCAACCAAAAAATCATAAATAATTAGCACTATGACCACCTCCAAGGATATTACGGTTAAACATGCCGTTTAGGAGATAATTCGATTTTTCATACTAGCTTCATACAAATTTTTCGTAAAAAAAATATATTTCCTTCGTTTTTGGGCAGAATTAACTCGGGTGTCATTTTTGTACATAGTAATGATCAGCAGAAGTCATTTCCAGCAAAAAAAATAACATTTAAGAAATCGAGATCCTATGTCTTCTACAGCCGATTTTCGATCCACCGTGCGCCGGTTACCGCCGCGCGCCGCGGCGCGCGGCGGTAACATTGTAACAAATGTACGGGCGTCTAGGTGAGACACCACGACTAGGGAATGTAATCTCGAGCTAGCGAGATTGCGGGGTCTTTCTCTTGACCTTGAGCTTTTTAAAATTAAGATTCAATGTTATGGGAAGGCAAGCTCGTTATTGAAATTGTATGCTAAACTTTGTGTTTCAATTATATCTCTCATTTCCCTTACTTTTTTTTTTTTTTTATTTTTTTTGTTAGGAAATTATCAAATAACATCTCCCGCTGTGGGCGGAGCGGGTGGGCGTGTCAGACTATTACTGACTAAAACCCACCCGTGTTCCTTCAGTTGCCTGTAAGTTGCCAGGGGCCACGGTATCCCTTTCGGACTTTCCCGCAACCCCGGCAGGCATCGGTCCTATCGGACCCCTTCAGTTGTGCTGACATCTCTTTGAGGCGCGCGTGGAACACAACTCGCCGTCGACCCGAGTCTGGTCCTTTTCGGACGCCGAGCTACCCATTGCTCACCGTCCCACTCCTACGGTGGCCGGGAATCGACTTGCTATTCCCGACGTCCAGGGCGCCTTTTGCGGCAGCTAGGGGCGTGAGGTCGCGAAGTTTGCCTCTCCCTCACGCGTTCCGCCTCCGCCTTCGCGGTCTCTGCAGTAATGCTCGCGAAGGGCATTACTGCTTCGCAGAAGGAGTTGACGGCCTCCCATGTCATCTCGCTCCGTACCATGGCCGGACGCGAGAAATCCCCGCCACCGATCGACTCCACGAGGACACGGCGATGCTCTGCCCAAGCCGGGCAGACTTCCACCGTATGCTCCACCGTGTCCTCCGGGCGATCCACGCAGTGATGACACCCGGGCGTTTCTTCCCGCCTTATCCGGAAAAGGAACCTCCATGACGCCATGAGATCCCGCAGAAGCTCTGTCCGCTGTCCCGTGATTTCTCGCGGCAGCGAAGTTACGCCACTCCCAAGTGTGCGCGAGGACTTTTGCCTCCAGATCCCATGGCGGCAATCTGGCAAGGAGGCACGCCGCCTCACCGGAGACCGTGCGGTATTCCCGGGCCAGCCGGATGGCCATGACCCTCTGGGATGCGTACAACCGGCGGGCTGGCTGCCGCCTCAACCGCACCACCGCCCACACCGGTGCCCCGTAAAGGGCCATGGACCGCACGACTCCGTGTAGAGCCTTCGGCAGGAGACGTTTGAACCCCCTAGATTGGATAGGAGCCGCTAGGCAGCCCCGGTCCGCTCCACTCTGGGAGCCAAACGTCGGAAATGCTCCACGAAGTTCCACTGGCTGTCGAGGACGAGTCCTAATTATTTCATCGTCGACTCGACGCCCCGATGTGAACCCCTCTCCGTTATTTGGGAACCCGACGGTGGCGCGTTCCGAGGACCATGAAAACACATGGCCTCGAACTTGTGCAGGGCCACCTCGGGTCCTAGTTGCCGGATTTCCCTTACTTCACCATACATGCACCCTTACGCCTTAATAGCATACAACTATTATTATATTATTGTAATCTAATTCTTGCAGGTATCTATAACTCTGAAAGTCATCAGTGGTATATACTCTGGAGTAACAACTGTGGAACTTGATAATTTAGCTGCTGAAACAGCAGCAACCATGACTACTGATCATCCAGATTATGCAATACTTGCTGCAAGATTGGCCATTTCTAATTTGCATAAAGAAACAAAAAAACACTTTTCTGGTAATTATCAATTGTATACTTATTCTTTTTTAGTTGCCATTTTCTTTGGAAAAAAAAAACAAAAAACCCTACTGAACATAATTTAACTGAACCAAAGTTTATAGTTTTTTTATTATTATTTCAGATGTAATATCTGATTTATACAACATAATTAATCCACATACCAAGAAGAGGACACCAATGATTTCGGATTTTCACTACAATTTAATCATAAAAAATAAAGAGAGGCTGGACTCTGCCATTGTGTATGACAGAGATTTCAAATACAACTATTTTGGATTCAAGACTTTGGAAAGATCATATTTGTTGAAAATCAATAATAAGGTAAGGTCTTATATACCAGTGTAGTATTATTTTAGTTATCATGTTCTAAGCACATAATTTTAACCTTAGCTTAATTTCAGGTTGCAGAAAGGCCACAGCACATGCTCATGCGGGTTTCCATTGGCATTCATGGTGAAGATATCGAGGGGGCTATTAATACATACAATTTACTATCTGAAAAATATTTTACACATGCAAGCCCAACTCTTTTCTCAGCAGCCACGCCACGTCCTCAATTATCTTCTTGCTTTCTCATAGCCATGACAGATGATAGTATTGAAGGAATTTATGATACTTTAAAACAATGTGCACTAATTTCAAAATCAGCAGGTGGGATTGGCCTCCATGTTCACTGCATTAGAGCTAAAGGTACCTATATAGCTGGTACAAATGGTATGTCCAATGGCCTTGTGCCCATGTTAAGAGTATACAACAACACAGCGCGTTATGTTGATCAAGGGGGTAATAAAAGACCTGGTGCTTTTGCCATATACTTGGAACCATGGCATGCTGATATATTTGAATTCTTGGATTTGAAAAAGAATACTGGAAAAGAAGAAGTGCGTGCTAGGGAACTATTTTATGCGCTATGGATACCTGATTTATTTATGAAAAGAGTTGAAAGCAATCAAGATTGGAGTATAATGTGTCCTCATGAATGTCCTGGTCTAGCTGATTGTTGGGGAGAAGAATTTGAAGCATTGTATGAAAAATATGAACATGAAGGTCGCTTTGTAAAACAAGTAAAAGCTCAGATTTTGTGGAAAGCTATAATTGAAGCACAAGTAGAAACAGGAACTCCATATATGCTTTACAAAGATTCCTGTAACAGAAAAAGTAACCAGAAGAATCTAGGCACCATTAAATGCAGCAACCTTTGCACTGAAATAGTAGAATATACTTCTCCAGATGAAGTTGCTGTGTGCAATTTAGCTTCTATTGCATTAAACATGTTTGTAAATGATGACAAATCTTATAATTTTGTAAAATTGAAAGAAGTTACTAAAACTATAACTGAAAATCTAAACAAAATTATTGATGTGAACTTTTATCCAGTGCCAGAGGCAGAAAAATCAAATATGAGGCACAGACCTATCGGAATTGGAGTTCAAGGATTAGCTGATGCTTTTGTATTAATGCGTATACCCTATGAAAGCGAAACTGCTATAAAATTAAATCAACAAATATTTGAAACAATCTACTATGGTGCACTTGAAGCTAGTTGTGAATTAGCTGAAAAGTATGGAGTATATGAGACTTATGAAGGCTGCCCTGCAAGTCAGGGTATATTGCAGTATGACATGTGGAACAAGATCCCAACAGATTTATGGGACTGGGTATCGCTAAAAGAGAAGATTGCAAAGCATGGCCTTAGAAATTCACTTTTGTTAGCACCCATGCCAACAGCTTCCACTGCCCAGATTTTAGGAAATAATGAGTCATTTGAACCATTTACTTCAAACATTTACCAAAGACGTGTCTTGTCGGGCGAGTTCCAAGTGGTAAATCATCACCTGTTACATGATCTAACTGAAGCTGATTTATGGGATGAAGATATGAAAAATCTGATCATCCACAATAATGGATCTATTCAAAACATTGAATCTATTCCTCAAGACATAAGAGACTTGTATAAAACTGTCTGGGAAATTTCCGTGAAAACCACAATACAAATGGCTGCCGACAGAGGTGCATTTATCGATCAAAGCCAGTCCTTCAATATCCATGTTGCTGAGCCAAATTATGGTAAATTAACATCTATTCATTTCTATGCATGGAAAATGGGTTTGAAAACCGGAATGTACTACCTACGCACAAAACCTGCTGTCAATGCTATACAGTTTACTGTTGATAAATATAAGGTTAAGAGTAAGGTCACAATCGGAAAATCAGAGACTAATGGAAAGTCAGAGGTTGACGATGCCAATATGGCTGCAATTACTTGCTCCTTACAAAATAGGGATGAATGTATGAGCTGCGGCTCATAATTCACATGATGGCAGTAATTATTGCTTCTATCTCAAGATTTAATATGGAATTTTGTAATGTAGTTTTCATATTCGATGTTTTTTTTTGTTTCCGCATCTAAGTCTTAACTTTTCACCTGAAGAATAAGATGCGGTAAGTTTTAATTCCTGGTTTCTCCCTGGATAATAAAACTGTGGCAGTATCTACATCACCACATGCAAACTACGCATCAAAGACCTGGCGTCACACAAAATCCTGACATGACACAAATCCTGCATCGCGCAATTAGAATTTACCGCGCGATCGACCCATATACAAGCTCCCTACTTCAACTATTTGGTAGTTGCCCGCCAGACACGACACCCGTCTGGTCAGAGGATCCTCCCTTTTCAATGGTGGATGAGGGAACTTTACACACTGTTCATAATGCCACTAAATTGATGACCCCTAATTGCGCGATGCAGGATTTGTGTGACGTCAGGTCTTTGATGCGTAGTTTGCACGTGGCGATGTAGATGCCGCCACAAAACTAAGGCCGTTTGTCCACCGCAACGTGAACCGGTCGTCAACGAGAACGAGATGACGACGCCTAAGTACGACGCACACTTACTATGGCCGCGTAATCTCGTTTCTCGTGCACGTTTCGTTTACGGTGCAGTGGACAAAAAGTGTAAGGCCGGTTATCTAGGCTGGGCAAACGTCGCCGGTGCGACGGCAGTGTGTGGACAAGAGAAACTTGTTTTGTATTGCGAAATGGCACATCGGCCCGTCACAATATAGGTCCGAGTTCTAGCGGTCGCGCCGAACTACTCGAAAATTCGGGACCCTGATACCGGCGCTCGGGTGACGGAGGTGCAGTTGAATTGTGGCTATAATTTCGCTACTTTGGCGCCGTCATCTCGTTCTCGTTGACGGTGGATAATGGCCTAAACCAAATATTTTTTGCTACAAAACCTATGTATTTTTCACCTATTTTAAATACAAGTTATTTTATAAAACTTATAATTAAGTACATACCTATTCTACTAATAAAATTACATGTACCCATAAAATATTTTTTTATTCATGTAGGCATAGATAGGGAGGGGCGAATCGGAGGTATCTGATGAAAAAATTAATGACAAATGGATCAAAACGTACCTGTCGATACCAATTTGTAGTGCCACTTACAAATTGAGTGCTTTAATTTTAATACAGATGAATGTTTTACTACTTCCATAATATACATTTAAACTAGACGCGTCCGCGTAAGCACCTGTACCCGCCTGCACTCTGATTCGTCCCATAGTTTTCCCATCCTAAGAAGATTGCCGAAGACTTCGGCATTAATTTGGACAAGACGAAAGTCATTGTATAATTCACACCGTCTCCCCGAGTCCAATCCACATGGAAGGGTCGCTGCTCAAAGTTGTGAAGGAGTATATCTAGGTAGATATACTCCTTCACAACTTTAAGAAGAGGTTTGCCTGGGGCAAATCATGAAGCCGACAGAATGATTCAGTTGGTTTGGTTTGGTCGCCTATCCCGTAATGTCTGAAGACATGTCTTCCACCAGTGTGTCTTGACCGTTACAACATGCGGTGGCGAAACGTGGACACTGACAGTCGGGCGGGCACGGAGTTTGAAGAATAAAATCAGAAATGAAACCATCCGGAAAAGGACCGACGTTACCGACATGACTTGCAGAGTAAGTAAGCTGAAGTGGCAGTGGGCTGGCCGTGTCTGTCGAAGGACCGATGGTCGGGTGGAGCAGACGAATCCTGGAGTGGAGACAGCGTATCGGCAAGTGGACGTGGCGAAATAATTAAGCGAAAATAGACATTTAATGAAGAAAAAAGGAAGTTTAAATTAATTAAAATGTATATTTAAATTGGAACACTGTACGTACAACTTTCAGTATTCAAAATAGCGCCAGTAAATTGGCTCTATTTTGAATACTGAAAGACTGAAAGTTGTAATGACAGCACAGAACACAGAACCGTTTCCTCCTTGTCGAATATGTCGACCAATCAAATCTCGAAGAGAGTAGTGTCAAAAATTATCTAAAAAGGTTAGTGTTTTTCCTAAATAATTTTTTTTAAGCGATATAATAAAAAAATCCAATAATAAAGTAAAAACCACTCGGAAAATTATTAACAATGAAACGGGTAAAACGGTTAAGCAAAATAAATAACTTGAGGTTATGGTCGACAATAAATTAGTTACTAAAGCAGCTGACGTAGCTGAGGCGTTTAATGAGTTTTTTGCCAATATACCTATAACTACGACTCGCTCCTTAAATTCGTCCCCATCTAAAGCTGGAAACCTTTTGCTTAGTAGTGTGTCTAAAAGTAGTCGCTTATTTAGCTTCGAACATGTAACGCCTCGTGTTGTAGTTAATGTTTTTAACACACTCAAGTCTAAAAACACCGGTGATTATTGGGGCATCTCCATTAAACTTTTAAGTAATATAATAGACATCGTAGCCCCCTATCTAGCTGTTACTCTTGATAAATGTGTTGATTTTGAAGAGTAGTAAAGCCATACCATTATTTAAATCAGGTAATAAAAATGACGTTGGCAATTTCAGGCCTATTTCTATCTTACCATTTATATTATTATCGGGGATGTTATTTTTCTCAGCTCTTAGGCTGGTTTTAGCTACATTTACGGGCCAAAGCCAAGTAAATGCAGCGTGTGGTGTGAATTTAAGATGAGGATGTACTTTCGTCTAACTGCATAAATTTCCTAACGATTCTACATGTGTTTAGGATGGCTGCTTTCTGCAGATTGATGTAAAGGGATTCTTCTAACTATTAATTTCAGGCTACGGAGGAGATGGTTGGGAATAACACCTGTCGTGGAGAGAACTACAGGAACAACATAAACTTTTTTATTATTTATATTATTATTATTTATTCTTTTTTTTTTTCTTTGCATTTAGCAAAATATTTGAAATGTTAATACTCAAGCAGTTGCTAAGACATTTTTTTACTTAAATAGCCTCCGTCATAATAAACAATATGGCTTTACAAAGGGTCATTCCACCACAGATGCGGGTGTTGCTCTGCTGAAACACATATTCACCGCATGGGAGAACTCGCAAAATGCTATTGGGGTTTTCTGTGATCTCTCCAAAGCCTTTGACTGTGCACCATGACACGCTTTTGCGTAAACTGCGTCATTACGGTGTGCAAAACGAAGCTCCCATAGGCCCCAATGTGTAGATGTTGATGGTGTGAAATCTTTCGGGCTACCAGTTCAGTTATAGGTGTACCTCAAAGCTCAATACTAGGTCCATTCTTGTTCTTAGTGTATATCAATGACTTACCATTCTATTTAAAGAGTATTTGTGAAGTTGTACTGTTTGCAGCTGATACTTCTCTATTTTTTTAAGTAGACAGGAATAGATAGGATTTTGACGAAGTAAACAGTGCACTCTCAATTACGTATTGGTTACAAATAACCTAGTTCTCAATGCCAAAAAAACGAAATGTGTAAAGTTTGCCCTTCCAAATGTTAGAAATCTAAGGCTCAGTTCGGCTGCCTACGCCGTCAGGAAAGTAAGACAATACACTGACGTTGATACAGCTCGGTTAGTCTATTTTAGTTATTTTCACAGCGTTTTCTCCTACGGTATTCTGCTGTGGGGCAAAGCTGCTGATATTCAAAATATATTTGTCCTTCAAAAACGAGCTGTTCGAGCAATATACCAGCTAGGTGCAAGAGTTTCTCAGAGAGATTTTTTCAAAGATATTGGTATCCTCACAGTGGCATCACAATTCATCTTCGCCAACATCTTATCTATTAGGCAAAATATACACTTACACACTAAAAACAGTGATATTCACTAGAAATAAGGACAAACTACGAGCTTCCTTTCATCGGCTTCATAAGGTTCATAACTCATTTGTTGGGCTTGGTATAACCTTTTACAACAAGCTACCCTCTTCTTTGCTAGATTTGCCTTTTAATGCGTTTAAAACTAAAGTAAAATCCAACCGTGGTTCAAAGGCATAGTATTCTATCAACGACTACTTAAATGATAAGAATCGTTGGTCGCTGTGATTATCTCAAGACAATGTTTATGTTCTTTCTCCAGAATTAGCTTACCTACGAGTACTGACAGGTTATAAGAGTTTATATAATTGTTTATTTTATTTGACTTTATAAATCAATTTATTTTAATTTATTGTTGACATAATCTACTCATTACTATGTTTTTTTATGAGTTGTATTGCAATATGTAGTTAGCTAGCGACATCGACAATTGATCATATTATTTTTTGCCTGAACAACCGACAGCAAGTTCGTCATGCTAGCGGTATCGTCGGGAGTTGGGTTGCCTCCTTCCCTCAAATATGGCGAGGGGGGTAATGGCTGATCTTTGCGTTATGCTCGTGAACGGGTGCTGCTTGTGGTGACTGGTCGACTGGCTGATAATGGTTTTATTGTTTTTAGTAATTAACTGTTTATTTATTTTACCTCGATGGTCCTAGTTTATCATTTTTAACTTATAGTTACAGCTAAATATAGCTATATGTAAGCGGGCACGCCCTTTATGACTGGAGGCTTTTATTTAGATATTGTTTAGGTACGTTTAGTCTTTTTTTTCTGCCTGAGTACAGTTCTTGATATTTTTGGTTGGTATATTGGCGTGTGCTAGCTGACATATGACTATTAATTTATATTTTGTTTTGTGTTGCGTAATGTAAATCATTTTGCATACTATTATATACAGGTTGTAACGTAAATAACGCAAGACCTCTTAAGGGGTCATTGTACTCACCATTATTAACAACTTTTACTATGGGACCAACCCTGAAATCGCGAAAAAAAAATAAGCAGTTCAGTACATTTTGTGTTCGTATAATTTGTCAAAATGCACGATTTTTTTTCGCGATTTCAGGGTTGGTCCCATAGTAAAAGTTGTTGTTATGTAACTTTGACGTTCGAAAAGTGCTGATTCTCAGCCTAGTTTGAATAAATGACTTGAATTTTGAATTTTGCACCTGGAGCGCCAGTTCCAACCGAACCCGACTAGCAACCACGAACGTGTCGCAGCAGTCGAGAAACACCTGGAAGAGTACTTCGCAACGCCGAGGAGGATCCTATCTTCTTCTCGCCTGGTGTAGTTAGACGCGCCATCCTAAAGAAAAAGCCTAGAAAGGCCCGAGGGGTGCCGACGGTATCACTAACACAATGCTGCGCCATCTGCCGTTCCGTACAGTATTGCTGTAAACAGGTGCGCCTGTTTGTTGCCACGCAGTATCACTGTAGTGATACTGCGTGCACACAGCCTAGGGCCTTTCCCGTCTCGTGGAAGGAGGGGCGCGTCATAATGCTGCCCAAGGCGGGGAAAACATCCTAAAGCCGGAGAGCTATCAGCCGTTTACACTGTTGCCGACAGTCTCCAAGCTGTTCGAAGCACTCCTGCTGCGACACCTCCAACCGCATATCGAGCCACGAGCGGAACAATTCGGGTTCCGGCCGGAATATAGCAAGACCCTTCAGCTGTCGAGGGTACTGCACCACCTCGCAGCTGCTCGAAACAAGAAGGAATACTCGGTGGCCGTACCTATTCCTCAACATGGAGAAAGCCTTCGACCGTGTGTGGCACGAAGGCCTGTTATACAAGTTGTCCTCGGATGCGCCCCGTCGCATTGTAGCTAAGGGTGGTGTCTAGCTTTCTTTCGGTCAACGGGGCACTATCTAGCGGCCGCCTGGTGCTTGCGGGTCTGCCGCAAGGTAGCTGCGCCGCGTGTCGCCGGCCTTACTCACGTTATACCGACGACATTCCCACCACTTCAGAAGCGATGCTCGCGCTGTACGCAGATAACGCCGCGTACATTACTACATCGCTAAATGTGTAGTACGCGGCAGTCAAGATGCAGTGCGCCCTCGATAAACTCCTCGAGTGGCTGTCGAAATGGCGGTGTTGAGGACAGAGGACTTCTGGCTGCAATGAAACACGAGGTGTACACTTTACAACCAGATGTATTGTTGTTATTTATCCACAGGTTTATAATTAAGAACTATTAAATAGGTACCCTGATTCAGGCACGCAAACAGGGCTTCAGCTACAGACTAAACTTTAAAATACGCGGTTATAACAAAAAATATACGAAACGTGGGAACCTTGTAACGTCTAGAAGCGAACTACTTCCGTAAGTTCCACCAAAAGAAAAATAGGCGGAAATGGCTTACATTTGAATCAACTTTCGGTTTCTATAAACTTCGAGATTGTTCTAACGTGATCTACAGTGCCTAGTGTTGAGGAGTATTAATTGATAAATACAGTATAGCCCATCGATAAATCGTCCCCCCTCTGGCGGAGAGCAGCGCAAGCAGTATTTATTATTTTTCCATTCATACTACGAATCGGCCATTCATAAATGCGGACGCCCTATAGCAGCGAGGAGCGACAGCTACAGGGCCTCAATCAATAATATCTTCCACCGCTCGCCAACAGATGACACTATTTTTTATATCAATCACAGGCGTCTTTCGGTTTAACGTGGGTAAGACGCAGGTGCTGATCACCGGTCCGCGCCCCTCCCACCACATCCCGGGTGTTCTCATCTCGCATCCCGGTGCGCGTCAAGTTGGACATGTACGAACTGTTCGTACGCCCAATAATGACGCCCCAGCGTGGTTCGCCCTCACAAACGAGTCGAGCCGCAAGCTGCTCCGCGCATAACAAAACCTTGCGCTGCGGACCATTCTTGACGGTCCTCCAGAGGCGGACTAGTAGTGTTGGCTGCCCTAGGCCGTTTAGTACCAGCCACGCCTTAATTTCTGCTAATTTAGCGGTGTAGAAATGTGAAATTAAATAACCATTACACACTATAATAAGCACAAGGATTGTCATTAGAGTTAATAACTTTACTAACATTAATTGAGCTAAGTAAGTCAAGTGTCAAGGTGGGGCAAAAGTAATGTCATAATGTGAATAGGCTGCCATTTGGTAGAGTGAAAACAATTGGGCCTTGTTTTCACAGAAAGATTATTTAAAGGTGTAAAATTGATGACATTTAAGGACATTGCCCATTATAACAGCACCGCTCCAGCGCTGTAACGCCCCGGCAACAACGCCTCGAAAAATCTAGTCGTCAACGCGCCGAAAGCAAGGTGACCGCTAAACGCCAACGCGCTTGGAGCAAGACGACCGCTAGTCGCCAACGCGCCGTAAGCAAGGTGACCGCTAGTCGCCAACGCGCCGTAAGCAAGGTGACCGCTAGTCGCCAACGCGCCGTAAGCAAGGCGACGCCACCAGCGAGGTGACAGCTTGTTGTTCATGGATGGTCACCGTGCGGGTGGCGAGGCGTCACCGCGCGGCCCTCGATGCGTCACCGCGCGGACGGCGAGGCGCCGGCATGGATACCGCATGCAACCGCCGCATTGCAGGCGTTTCTTCGCCGGGGAGCGCGCGGGCTTCTCGCTTGAAGCGTGCTGTCGGCGCGCGCGACGTGTGACGGCTCGCGCGCCGCTCACTGCCCGTGCGTCGTCCACTATTCAGCAGAAATTGTTGTTTCAAAATCTCCGTCATTGGCTGAGCTGTGTTTATGGCTCCATGGCATTTGCATTGTCAACAAATTCTCTATCTGTCTACAACCAAAAATTATGGAATAACCCACATAACTTTTGCCCCACTTGTATATAAACAAAGACATTAAATTACGTGTGTAGCGTTGTGTTGCACGTTGCACCCGCGTCGCCGTGTCAAGGATAGGTACTTCCCTTGCTTCCCCCCGCCAGCGCTCACTCGCGTGGCCAGTCGGCAAGGAACATATTTACTCTAGGGAGAAGAATGTCAACTACGTACAAATAAAATGGCACGGTTTTGGCGCCACCTGGTGGATGCCCCCCAAACTTTACGAATGCGGGAAATTCAAAATCGGATTTCTTTAGGTTATTTTTGTAAAGGTCTATCCACGAAAGCAGAACTGGTAAACTGAAACTGATGTTAAATTGTTGTGAAAATTCACTAGTTACAATTTTCCAGCTCTGCTTTAGTGGTCAAACAGCCATACTGTTTAAATTAACTCAAATGGTGAATTGGGAGACAGTTCTTGCTTGTAGAAAATTGTTTGTCTTTTAAGTCAGAAGTACTTTATTATAAATAACATAATAGCATACATAGGAACAATCAAAATAGAACAACATAAATTTACATAAGTACATATGGGCGATGTTTATAAATTTCTCTTAGAATTGTGCAAAATACCTACTAAAATGTAACATATTTGATTTATTACTAAAATAATAACATTAGCAAATAAGCCAATTAGTAACCAAAGACATCAGTGTTTTTGCATCAGTTATTGATCAAAGGTTTTTTTATAAGATTTTATTATATTGCCATCGACTTCTGTTTAGTTTTACAAAGCAGCATAGTATGGGTTCTACCAAGGTTCTACCAACCATGCTACTACTTACACATGTTTCAATAAATTAATTTTTTTCTTAAGTGCTATTGTGGCGGATTCTTGAGAAAATGATCTATTTTTTTTTGTGCAAAATCTTTTAATTGTTATGTATAAGACACTTTTGATTATATAATTTATATTAAGCTGTTTGTGCTCCGTGCAATCATCTAAAAAGTTAAAATTGACGGAAACTTTTAATATGTTTGATAGGTCATGCATTAATGCTTTTTTATGTGCATTAAGTTCTAAATATTCATTTATGTAAGTGGCACAAAATTCCACGCAGAGAACAAAGTTTTTACTTGCGTAGTTTAAAGATTCTTTAAAATCATTATATTCTTTAAATTGAACAAAAGTATGCATGACTGTTCGGTCCGATGTCGTAAATATTGTTTTACATTTCTCACAGTCATTTTTATAGTTTTTTATCAAAAATCCGCTCACATAGGCACATGCTTGTGATTCACCAGTCTCCTCAAATACTTCCTGGTGAATATTATCATTTGGTCTCCATAACGAAGATGACGTTGATGTTTCTTCGTTATGGTTTTCAGGCTGATTATTTTTTGTCACAAAAAACATTTTAAAATTGTCTATAATGACATTATTGCTGTCGAGCTCACAGTTTCCACCACCAATGTGAGAAAGGTTGCTTAAAATCGAGGTTTTTAAGCCTGCGACAAACTGGCCAGTGGTAGGACTGCAGTTTGACCCACAATTTCCTCGAATGCACCCAAATAAATTTTCTATTGGATCCTGCTGTAGCCTTCGAGTCGCTAGACTTTTTATTGATTTATGTTTATTTCGCAAACTCTCCCACAACATTTCAACTCCATTGAGCGTCCAAAGCCAACCTATTTGCGATGGTGGTGTGCATTTAGAACCTATAAATTTGAGTGATTCTATAAATAATTTCATTTCACTTATAAATTTAAGGTGAGGCGACGAAATTTTTAAATTGGTCGCGAAAGGTTTTCCTCTCCGCTGATCCACCGTGTCACTATTAAGCGTGTCGAACAGCTTGTCCATTCTGGATATAATATCCGCCGTCACAGCCGCGTCAGCAGTTAATTCACCTGTAATAGAACATAATATTTAATTTTATTAAGATTATTTAAAATATAATAATGTATTAATTTATTGATTTTTAGAACAAATAGCTTTTAAAATTAAATAGTTGAGTTTGAGTTTCATTTCTTTGCGACGAAACAAAACCCTAAAAATATCTAGAAATCGTTTGCTTACATAAAATTCAATAAACCAAGTTACCTTGCGATATTTTAGCAAACATGCCAGCAGCAACTGTGTGACTCAGCACTTGAACAGCTAGTTTTACCCTCATCTTTTGTTTGGTGTTGGGATTCAAATGTTCTTGTCTAAGAGAGGGTGCAAACACAAAGTTTGGATTCAAGTTATCTAGTTCGTAAAATTTTTCAATGTGACTCCATTTGGCTACACCTGAAACAATATAAACATAATAATTATCATGACCAGTTTAATTACATTGAATGAAGAACTGCCAGTTATTTATAAAATGTAATGATTACCTGTTCCCTGGTTTCCATCAGCTGATGTTATATTTGTTAAGCATTTTATATTATACTTTAAAAATAAATTTCTGAAGCACTTTATTAAATGAGGTGGATCAAAAAGTGCAATGATTTTTTTATTATTTATTTTAAATTGTGGACAGCTAGCTGTTGCCCCTAAAATGCTTAAAGCCCTCCTGTTAACACCATCCATGTCACACACACTGGCCGCTATATTAATGCCATGTTGATAACATTGTTCAAGCACCTGAAAAAGAAACATAATTTCAACTTTCTATCATTCCTATATTAGTAAAGTTTATTAGTTTATCGCTACTGCACCCTATAATTTACTGTCTTTAAAGACAGTAAATTATTAACATTATACTTTCATTCAGTGAGTATAAATTAATAAAAAATTACCTCTTTTATTAGGACTGCTAATCTATCTGCAGTGACTGAAGAACCCGATAAATAATAGGCCATGGGTTGCTTTATTTTTTTTCGAATGCCAGCAATCATGAATACTAGTGCATAAGAGACTAGTTGCGCTGTTCTACCTTGCACACCATGATCTTGGAAGCCTTCAATGCTATCTTCTTTTACATTATACTGTAAATGTTTTTTTAATGCTATTTCATCAAACATCAATATATATTCATTATTAACAGCTTCTTGGGCTGAAGAAAACTTCCCAACAATTTCAAACAGCTGTTTGTTGATACCAACATTAAATTTGCATTTTTGCAATAGCATTTTTAAAGTTGTTGGAGCCGGAAGGTTAAACATTCGCCTTAGTAACCTATAGCAAGTGGGAGACCTTTTATATAGTCTTAATGCAGTTATTTTATCTTCAGCAGTCCATCTACGTCCCTTAGCACTTTTCTTAAAATTTCTAACTTGTGCTTGCAATAATAAAGCAAAATTCGGGCTTATTCTATTTGTGAGTTTTGTCACAGCATCACTGGTGCTTAGTTTTTGAACATATTTCTTGGTTTTCATGTGCTTCAATTGCTTTTTCAAGAGGCAAACTTTTCGCAAATATTTCTTGCATTTAATAAAATTTTTATCTTCAACTGGAATTTTGTTACTAATTCCAGAGGGTCCTGGGAGATTAACTGCTAAGGGGTAATCTCTATTGGATATATCCACAAGAGGCTGTGATGGACCGGCTACAGGTTCTCTAATATTATCAACTTGTAGAAATGGCATAGTTATATCCTGCAAAGAAAGTATAGCATTATTTATATACAAAATTATAATGTATAGATAGTACAGATTTTTATAGTTTTAATTAACACCATCCTCCTACCCTTATCCCAATTTATTTGGGGTTGGTATACATGTCTATCAGTTATTAGCCGTCATCTCAGTGTTCACTTCTTCCCTAGGTATCTCAACTTTCACACAACCCATCACCATTATGGGTACATTATCAATGTCATTATCAGGGCTCTGAACCGGTTTAAAAAGAGTGGTTAATTTCAATTAAATACTGGTAAATATATAGTTCCTTCATTAACCAGTTAAACAAGTGAACTGTTCTTAGCATAATGTTACTCAAGTTAAATGAGCTAGCCAGTGTAAAAAAGAATAGAAGTGCGACAGGCAGCATCCAGTATTAACACTTTTCAATTACTTTTATTTGTATAGCTTTAACCGATTTCTATACACTGTGTAAGAGAAGCTCCTCTTCCTTCGGGTGTCGCACAATAATACACACTATTTTTTTATTTGGTTTTCACTGTTTAGCTTACCTTCACATCTGGTGAAGCAAAACGTCTCAATTTCTTGGATGGGAAGTCCACAAATGCTGTTTGTCTAAAATGCCGATGACATAGCATTCTGTGTTCAGTGTGCAGTTTCAACTGAAAGTCCTTGTTTGACCATGATTTGTCTGGACAGCAATATTTTGCCCACAATTCACAACTGAAATAAAAAGAAGAATAGTTACTTATTGAGATGTTACGGATCGCCAATCCAATCTCGAAGCTGGTTGAGACGGCATTAACAAGTTAATTAAACATAACAGCTAAAGACGGTCATGATGGACTACGCATGCATCTATTTAACCAATACTAAGGAGGGCACTTACCGGAGAATATTTGTGGAACCAGGTTTTGGAAATCTAAATAATGTGGTTTCGGGGTCATCGACAGGCGAAGAACCACACTTAAAACATTTCCTCTTATTCTCCTTCATGTTTGAAAACACAAACTATAGTCACTATCTATTCTGATACACAACACTCAGGTGTTTCGGCACACGACAGACGGAGGAACCTAGGCTCTACTCAACGTCGGTAATGGCGAGGATAACACTTAACGTTACACTATGAGAAGATGATGACACAAGAGATTTTACAAGAAATAATAATATGCGCTTGCGCCAGCAGACATTATTCTTGTGAAGAGTTTACTTCAAGGAACATATTTACTCTCACAGTTTACTCTAACTTTAAAGATAACAGATAAGTAGATAACTATTTACTGAAGTGGGGTTGCCAGGTACATTTAAAAAAAGCTAACCCATATTATCACCTAAATACGCTTTATGAGCTTATATCTAATTTATTATGCATGAATTTTAATTAAATTTATTACATTTTAAAAGGTTAACATGAAATAAATTAGCTAAAATATTTCATCGGCTAATTTGTTGACTAATAATTTGTTGAAAAATGTCACTAAAACTACCAGATGGTAGCTTTTTAACACATAGGCACCTTTTCAGTTTTACTTATGTTGCCATCTTTAAAAACGTCATTATTAGAGACCGAATATTTTAGGTCTCGCATAATAAAGGAGAACTTGGCAACATAGGTCTAGCCCCCGTAGGCATTCCACGGTTTACCCAATGAGACGACCCCGCCTGCCAGTCGGCTCCCCGCTACGCACCGAGCGAGACAGACCGCGCCGCGCACGCTGCGATCGTGCGACGGCCGCCGTAATGTAACGAGAATATTGTTACCTTATAAATTATAATCTATACTTATAATAAATCTGTAGAGAGGTCAATTCTGTACATGATATATATTTTCAAAATAACTATCAGGGGGTAATTAGTGATCGATACTGATGCCAAAAATGCAATCAGTAAAATTTTTGTCTGTCTGTCTGTCTGTCTGTCTGTCTGTCTGTCTGTATGTTCCTTATAGAAACAAAAACTACTCGACGGATTTTAACGAAACTTGGTACAATTATTTTTCATACTCCTGGGGAGGTTATAGTATACTTTTCATCACGCTACAATCAATAGGAGCAGAGCAGTGAAGGGAAATGTTGGGAAAACGGGAGAAGTTGCTCCATTTTTTAAGCTTCCGTCGCGTGTGCAGCCTTAATGGTTAAAGCTACATAGAAATCATTTATGACGGAAATGTTCTACATAAAATTATCTAAAAAATATCCCACAACAGTATATGTCTATCTTTTATGGTTGACTCACAATAACACGTGTAACTCCCGATAGCTTAGCAGTTCGGAGCTTTCTGATTATATTTGTTTACTCTTACATTTATAATACTCTCACTCATCCCTAATTAAAAGAAGTTAATATTATTACCCATTCAATAAAAAAAGAATCATAGTAATCGGTATAGAAACACCAAACTTATACATGAAATACGCATAAATACGCTAATAAGCCATCGCGCCGTCGCACGTGAATACTGAATCATGCCATAAGGATTATTTTTGTGTAACGGTTGCCGCGCTCGACGCGGGTCGTGGCGGTAGGTCCGAGCGCGAGCTTCATTCAATATTTGGCTCACAGAGTACATGATTTGGCTGTTGATGCGTTCAGAGCGTTCGACCTTATTGACAGACAATAATTTGATATTAACAAACCGTGCTTATCAGTGCGACTTTTAGTCTTTAAATAGTTTATTTGAATTTCTTTTGTTGTTATTTTATAAAATAGGTACTTATTAGTTGTTTTGGTAGTGTTTAAATATTCGTTCAAATTACAAATTATTAATAGTTTGCATTTTATTTCTTTTTAGGTGAAGTAGTAGTAGAAGTAGAAGTAGTACGCATAGATTTTTAGATACCGATAGGTAAGTTTTGGCTAATTTATGTTCATTTTTATTTTTGTATTAAGTAGGTAAAAGCGTAGATACTTTTAATTATAGTAGTTATAGGTATTTATTTTTAAGTGAAGTAGGTATAGGTAGATAGTATTGCTCAGGCGTTTCAGCTTTATTTTCATTTCTTTTTTTGTTGTAAGTTGTACATATTTCTGGGTATAATTCTATTAGAATATTTTAGTTTAAATAGGCACTTAGATTTTAAGTGTAAGGTACCTAGCTATAGTTAGGACCTCTAACGTAGGTTATTTTGTTAGGTAACTGACAGCCTTTCCGTTACCGTCGATTAAAAATAAAATACACAATGCCACCTAAAAAACGATTATCTTTATCTCGAACTTCGAGTAAAGCTAAGAGAATGAGAATTACGCGTTCTCAAGAATCGGCAGAGGAAAGAGCACATCGGTTAAATCTCTATGAGAGTTAGTGCCTCAACTTCTCGAGCCAATGAAAGCTCTCCAGAGAGAGAGATGCGATTAGCAGCTGACAGAGCGAGACGAGCTACATCACGGGCGTCTCAAAGCTCTTCTCAACGAGAGCTAAGGCGTACCATTGACTGAGAACAACATGCGTTATCCCGAGAAGCTGAAACTGCTTCACAACGAGAATTACGGCTTACAGCTGACCGCGAACGGCATACATTATCTCGCGAGTCCGAAACCTTCACTGAGAGCGAAGACCCACCGGAACCTTTGAAATCACTACTTTTAGGGGAACATGTGCAATCTAAACAGTTCTTAGACAATATTCGAACTTATAATAGTGCATTTGCGGTTCCTTATTGCGATATTTTTCAACAGTATTGTGGATTGACATATTATATTTCCCTACTAAAATACGAAAGTTAATCAGCTGTCTGTTACATCAAAACCACTGAACCGTGAGGAAGGTACTAACATATGGTACTTTTTTACGAAAAACGACGGAAACGCGGACGAAGTCGCGGGCAAAAGCTAGTACATAATAAAGCCACATATATTGTGTTATAAATTGCGCCCAACTCGTGGCACGTGCTCCGTACGGCAAGTACCTAGTAGGTACCTACCTACGAAACGGAAAATAACCGACGCGAGTGCGAACGAAATCCACGCGAACAGTGTTCTACCTAGTCACGGATCCACTACTGGACTATACTGCCGTTTATAAAGTTTGCGTCCATCACCGAGTGTTACCGTCGAGAAAATGCCGCCGAAAACACGCCGCGCGCACGCAAACGTGGAGGAAAACGATGGTTCCAGTAGCGATGAGGAAAGCCACGCGGTAGCTAACCCCGCGAGCGTGAACACGACTACAACGTCTACACCGATCCCAGCAACGACATGTGGTAACATGATTTCCATGTCCGAAGAACAGCTCACACGATTGTTATCCAACGTCATGAGAAGCGTCGCGACGTCGACGCCGACGTCAACGAGTAGCGACCCTTCGGGACCGACTCGACCCACCGCTGCACACACTGGACCGACCGTGTATAGCATGCACGGCATGCACAACAACTTTACCCGGTGCACGGCCCGCTTCGACGGAGCCGCCCGCAGTACCGAAGCCCTAGAAGCATTTGTCGAGAGCGTGCTCATCTACAAAGAGTGCGCAAGTGTATCCGACGAACATGCCCTTCGAGGTCTACCTATGTTGCTGAACGGAGACGCCGCAGTGTGGTGGCAAGGAGTAAAATCTACAGTGGAGACCTGGGACGACGCGATACGCCGCCTTCGATTCATGTACGGCGCCCCGCGCCCCACCCACCGGATCTTACGAGAAATATTTGTGCGTGAACAAAGTGATAACGATAGTGTCGATTCCTTTATATCGCGAGTGCGGGCAGAAATGTCGCGTATACCATATAAGCTACCAGATGTTATGCAAGTAGACAGTTTACGGCCTTTTACATCGTAAGTTTCGTAAAAGAGTGTCACGCGATAGTGTAAGTAGTGTCGACTGTCTTCTCGAGCGAGCGAGGTATTTTGAGGATACGCTAGGCAAAGTAAGTCATGGGGGATCCCCCACAGCGCATACTTCCACGTAGTTTCCCCCGGGCAACGCCGTGTCTGACCACCGTAACGGAGTGGCAGACCGGCGGCTAAAGTGCGCTGTGATTCGCAGACCAAATACGCGGTTGTCTGCGGATATGTCGAAAATGCAAAGCCGTGACGCCTCTGGGCGTTTTTTATCTAATCGCCCCTCACAGGGCGATTCAAACGGCTCTTCTCAGGGCCAACCCAACGGCCCTTCTCAGGGCCAGTCCAACGGCCCTTCTCAGGGCCAATCCAACGGCCCTTCTCAGGGCCACGCCGGCGGCGCTTTGACGTCAGAAGCTGACCGCGCACCGTCCGCGGCCAGCTTGTTCAGCAGGCCGGACGAGTTGTCGGACGCCGACGAGTCCAATATGGACACGTCGGCGGCCGAAAACGACCGCCCCAAGCGGAAGAGGGCCGATCTGAAGCTCGGGTCCGGGGGCTCCTCGGAGTCGGTCGGAAGTAGGGCGAAGAAGAAGTCGAAGTCTAAAAAGGCTTCGACTTCTTCTTCGGCTTTGGCTCACGATGTGGGCTTGGTGGACGCCGAGCGCCAGCTAAACCTGGCGAAAAGGACGCAACTGCAAGAAGACCTGGAGGAGAGGGTCGCCGCCAAAGAGCGGCAGGCGCAAGCCGCCAGGTCGAGGGCTGGCTATGGTGCATCCAATGTACTATATGCTGACCACTCCCTGGCGGAGTTGGAGCGCATGGCGCAGGAGGACAAGGAGGAGGTTCTGGAGGTCGCCTCAAAGTCCTCCAATTTGAAGGGGACCTTCCAGAAGGCCCTCAAATGCCGGGCCGCCAGCATGCACGGCATTGTGGTGGAGCTGGTGAAGCGGACGGCCACAGACGAGACGCGGCAGCTGCAGGCGAAGGTGGATCGTCTGCAGGCGGAAGTCAGCCAGCTACACCAGAAGCTGGCTGAGGTCACGGCCCGGCCTGCCCAATCTGCCCCAGGTGCGGTAGTAGGAGGCTCCTCCTCCCCTGCCAGCCTTGAGGCAATAATCCGCGGTGTCGTCATGGAGGAGAGGGCCTTCATCAGAGGCTGCTTCGCAGGAATCGAAGACCGGCTCTTGCCGGAAAAGCGGCTCCGCCCGCCGCTAGCGGCGGATTTGAGTCCACCACCGACGGAACCTGCGCCTCTGGGAGGCCCGGCATCAGGCGAGCAGCCCCGGGGCCCGAAGCCGTCCAAGGGCAAAGGAAAGGGCAAGAGGACCACGGTGGCCCCTCAAACACCCACCATGAGCGCAAAGGGAGCGCCTGGGTCGTCTGCCACTCCAGCAGCCCCCCGGAACTCGCAGGGCGAAGACGCCCTTCTTCTCTCCACCACCCCGTCCAACCAATCGTGGACGGAAGTGATCAGGGGGGGTAAAGGGAAAAAATCGACCCCCAAGCCCATTACGACTGCTCCTACAGCCGCAGCCAAAAAGGGTCCAGCCGGCGGGAGGAAGCTGGTTCCTCCCAAAACCGCGGCCGTCGTGGTGACCATCACCCCGGAGGCCGTGGAGCGGGGCGAGACTTATGAGTCCGTCCTAAGACGGGCTCGTACCAACGCGGATCCTTCCCAGCTGGGGATCGGCAACATCACGTGCCGCCGAACCCTAGCCGGGGCTCGAATTTTCGAGTTCTCGGGGGAGCAGCGCGGCGCAAATGCGGACCTCTTCGCAAAAAAGTTGCAAGAGGTCATCGCGGATGCGGCAACGGTCGTCAGACCTGTAAAGACCGCAGCCTTGGAGGTGGCCGATCTGGATGATTCGGTCACCAAAGAGGACGTGGTGGCGGCCGTTGCGGTGGCTGGAGGCTGCGATGCTGGCGCGGTGAAGGGTGGAGCCATCAGGCTCGGCCGCCGCGGCATGGGCACCATCCGCATCGAGTGCCCAGTCGCTGCGGCTGGGGCCGTCCTTACTGCGACCAAGCTGCTTGTGGGGCTCAGCTCGGCTGTGGTTCGGCCACTTGAAGACCAGCCTATGCGCTGCTTCAAGTGCTTCGCGTTCGGTCACACCCGAACCACGTGTCCCTCCAAGTTCGACTGGGGAGACTGCTGCTTCCGATGCGGGCAGGAGGGACACAGGAGTGCCACTTGCCACGCCACCACGCTTCGCTGCGCGGCGTGTGCCGCCAGTGGCCGCCCCGCGGACCACAAGATGACGGGCAGGAGCTGCAAGCCTCCCGCGAGGAAGGGCATAGTGCCGGCGCAGGTTCGCCCTGCCGCCACCACCGCCACCGAAGTCGCCGCTGTAGCTCCAGCGGCGGTAGCCGAGGAGGGATGTGCGATGTTGGAATAATGATTTTCAACTACCGCATCCTCCAGGCGAACACCAACCACTGCAGAGTGGCCCAGGACCTGGTGGTGCAGGTTATGGCCGAGTGGTTGGTGAACGTAGCGGTGGTCGCCGAGCCTTACTCAATCCCCGGCAGCTGGCTGGGTGACGAGGACGGCTCGGTGGCACTAGCGGCGCGGTCTTCCACAGACTCCCCTCCCCTCTCGCTATTAGAGAAGGGACCGGGATACGTGGCCGCCGCGTGGGGAGAATTAGCCCTCGTGGGCGTCTCTTTCTCCCCAAACCGCCCAGGTGGAGGCCAGCAGGCAACGGATGCGGGGGCACCCTTGCCTGTATTGCACAGGCCTCCATCAGTGTCGGACGGGAATGGCCAGGTGTTCCCGGCCATTCCCGTAGCCCCCCAACCTGGGGGGCATGCGGGCCCCGCCAGCTAGGCGGGCATGCGCCGGGAGGGTTGTGGATGTAAAGGCTGAGCCGGTTTCCCATGACGGCGATGTGGGAACACCGCTGAGTTTTAGTGGGTATACTGTCATTCCGACAGGAGTCCCACATACCCCGTCTCGTCCCCCACGAGCGGCAATGCATAAAGCATTTCTCAGCGACAAAAAAAAAAAAAAAAAAAAAAAAAAAAAGGCGTAGTAAGTCATACTAAATCACTAATTCAGCCTCATAACGCGAGTATCTCGACTAATAACAGTAATAACACTGCAAGTTCCGCGAAATCTCGAAATGTAAACATTAACCCTCCGACGGCAACGGTTAATCAAAGTAACCCTTCTCGCGCTGTGTCCGACTCTAGTTCGAATATTTCTAACGATACGAATTCGAATTCGAAACGTGTTCGACCGCGCTGCGCTTTCTGTAAATCTGTAAACGGTTTGGTCATTCGATAGATGAATGCAAAATAAAAATAAAATCAGGTGATCAAGATAATAATGCACCGCTGTCTTGTTACGGCTGCGGTCGACAAGGAGTAATGCGCTCGAAGTGTCCGACGTGTAAAAGCACACCCTCCGCCGATAAGGTGAGTTTCCAAAGCGCTATCACCCATAAGTCTGATATGTCACACCCTACGGTCAAGATAGAAATTGCGTCTTTAGTAGGTATCGCAGTGCTGGATACAGGTGCTACCGAGAGTCTCGCTAGCCCCGGACTCTATAAAATATTATTAGATAAGGGGACCACTTTCACGAAAACACGTCGCAACCTCGGTCTCGCCGATGGAACGCAGCAGGTACGTGAGTTATTATCATGTGACACGAACGTCACCATTCAGGGACACGTTATCCCCACCACTTTCCTAGTGATACCGGAAGCGGATAATAGAACGCTTCTAGGACAGGACTTTATCGCTAGAGCAGGTATAATAGTGGACCTCCAACATAACTGTTGGCATTTTAGTAATTCCCCAGGGCAGAAATATGCTTTTGTGCAGTCTTTTAGCCTTACATCCACCAGCGATGCAGAGCTGATGCAGGTTGATACCACCAGCTTGGCGCTGAGAGAGGATGAAGGGACGAAGCTGTCACCTGCTCAAAAGACACAACTCAACCAGCTTATAACTGAGAGAGTTGAGCGCTTCGCCACTGAAGGACCTCCTACAACTTACGCTACTCATCATATTCGGGTTGACGAGAAGGAGGAACCGACCGCTTCACCACCCTATAGGATGTCGCAAGGTAAGACAGAGTTGTTGGACGGTGAGCTTGAGAAGCTACTGCGCGCAGATGTAATAGAGGAGTGCGAGTCGCCGTGGGCTGCCAACGTTGTCTTAGTTGCGAAGAAGGATAGCGGAGTCCGCTTATGTGTGGACTACCGTAAGCTCAACGCCGTGACTGAGCCGGATAGGTACCCGCTCCCGCGCATGGAAGACGTGCTTCATGCAGCGAAGACGACCAACTACATGACGACGCTAGACCTCCACTCCGGTTACTTTCAGGTTTGTGTCGCTGAAGAGGACCGTGACAAAACTGCATTTGTTACACCCTCCGGCACCTATAGGTTTAAGAGGATGCCGATGGGCCTTCGCAACTCTGGCGCCACGTTTCAGAGATTAATAGATCGTTTCAAGTCAAACCTGAGTGTGCCTATTCGAGGACAAGAGGTTAATGACAGACAGCTCCGATATCCCAGATCCCCAAAGAAGTAGGCCTGTAATATTCTTGGATATCTGGACGATCTAATAATCTTGTCACCGAGTTTCGAAGGTCATATTGAAGATCTCGAAGCTATCTTCGACAGACTCAAAAAGTTCGACCTTCGAGTCAATCGAAAGAAAAGCTGCTTCGCCCGTGACTCTGTGAGATTCCTTGGTCACATAATTGTTCCTGGCGGTCTACAAGTAGACCCAGAGAAAACCTCAGCTATTGTTGACATGCCTGCCCCGAAGAACGAGAGGCAGCTCAAAGGTTTCCTGGCAACGTCCAGCTGGTTTCGACGGTTTGTACCGAACTACGCCACAATCGCCAAGCCTTTGACTGACCTGCTCAAGAAGAACAGCAGTTGGAGATGGCATGATGAGCAGCAGGCTGCTTTCGAGCGCATCAAGGAGCTCCTGGTCACCGCTCCCATTCTTCGCCAGGCTGATGAGTCCAAACCTTTCTCCCTCCGGACAGATAGCAGTGGCTACTGTCTCGGCGCTGTTTTGATGCAGGGGGAGGGCCCCGACGAAAGACCCATAGAGTACGCCAGTCGCCTACTCTCGCCAGCCGAGCGCAACTACACTACCACCGAGCGCGAAGCACTTGCTGTCGTCTGGGCGGTCACGAAGTTCAGAGGTTACGTGGAAGGCTCGGAATTGGTGGTTAAGTCCGACCATCAGCCGTTACGTTGGCTGATGAGCCTTAAGTCACCCAGTGGTCGTCTTGCCAGATGGGCATTGACCCTTCAGGCCTATAACCTGCAGATACAGTACACTCCTGGAAAAGTTAATGTTATCGCCGACGCACTGAGCCGCCCAGCTTGTTGCGAAGAGAACCCAGCTGGTTGCGAGGTATGCTTAGTGACCGTAGATATGCCACATAGAACACCTGAGGATGTGCGCTCTAACCAACTCAAGGACCCAGAGCTGAAGAGTATCGTCGAGGATCTAGAGACTACCGGCGATCCCTTCAGGGGGAGAAGGTGGTCAGAGAGAGGATACTTGGTGTCTGATGGTGTATTGTATAGGTGTGCACCCGAATTGGAAGATGCCGAGTCCGCCTGCCTCGTGGTCCCTAAACACAACGCATCAGAGTACGATACTTTTGGCCAGGTATGAAATCTTTTGTCACAGACTACATTAAACACTGTGCAGCTTGCCAGCGATACAAGATAGATAACAGGAAGCCTGCAGGGCTACTCCAGACTCCTGCACACACCCGGCGATTTGAAGTAGTGTCGGTCGACTTGTTCGGACCTCTACCAAAGACTTCGAAAGGTAACCGTTGGATATTAATTCTAGAAGACACGTGCTCCCATTGGGTTGAGCTGTTTGCGTTGGAGAAGGCCACCAGCGTGGAATGCTCTGAGATTTTAATATCCGAGGTCTTTCTGAGGTATGGAGTCCCGCGTAGGATGATCAGCGACAACGGGGTGCAGTTTTTCGCTGAGGTGATGCAACAGGCTTGTCATGTGATGGGTATCAAACAGTCTTTGACACCGTTGTATCACCCAGAAGCGAACCCCGTTGAGCGGAAAAATCGTGACCTTAAACCACAGTTAGCGATACTGGTAGGAAAGGATCACGCATCGTGGGATACTCATCTCGCAGCCATAAGGTTTGCGATGAACTCCGCTGTTACAGCGAGCACTGGATTTCACCAGCTTTCCTTACCTTCGGGAGAGAGCTGCGCGCGCCATCGGACGTCGTGGCAGACATGAAGACCATTGTAGACACACATAATTTCGTCCCTTATATCACTCCATACTTACGTAGGTTATCGACTGTACTGCTTGATGCCCGAGATGTCCACGAACGTAACCAGTCTCTGCAGAAGAAGTACGCAGATGAAGGCAGACGCGCTCCTCCAGAATACAAGGTAGGTGATCTCGTTTTATTGAAAACGCAAGGGATGAATGATGTCGGCCCTGGGCAGTCTGCGAAATTTATACCCCGTAGGGATGGCCCTTATCGCATCCGCGAAGTAGTAAGCTCTACTACTTTCCTAGTGGAGGGAGTTACTAGAGGTGAACACGTAGGACGTTACCACGTCTCTGATTTGACTCCATTCATTGGTGAAGTCGAAGCTCCCGTTAGAGAGAAGCGCAGACGCGGTCGACCGCGTAGATTTGATTGCTAGCCCGAACGCGAGGGCGCTATGTTCGAACTAGAGGGGGAGTGTGTAGCGTTGTGTTGCACGTTGCACCCGCGTCGCCGTGTCAAGGATAGGTACTTCCCTTGCTTCCCCCCGCCAGCGCTCACTCGCGTGGCCAGTCGGCTCCCCGCTACGCGAGACAGACCGCGCCGCGCACGCTGCGATCGTGCGACGGCCGCCGTAATGTAACGAGAATATTGTTACCTTATAATACATAATAAAGCCACATATTGTGTTATACGTGTCTATTATTAATTATTGTCTATATCTCTTTACATATGAATTTATATTTCGTTGGTGAGACTGTCTGTGTCATTCGGACTGGTATGAAACCCAGCCGGGAGAGTTGTGGAAGACTGTTGTTGTTGTGTTGTGTGTGACTTACTGAGCGATAAAGAGATCACTCTTTATCGCTCAGTAAGTCAGTAGGTAGTCAGTTCTCACTGTTGCCGAGCACATGTCGCGTAGATTGGCCGCCCGCGCCTTAGGCCTGGGCATAGTCGGCCTTAAGGCTAATCCACCATTGTGCTCCTCGTTTCGTGAAGAACGATGTCCTTCATCGGGATCTCGGGATTAAGAGCCTGGATGTGTTTGTGCGGTGCCTGGCAAACGGAATGTTCGCGCGTGTTCCCATGTTAGACAGATAGCGTTATTGCATGCGCGCCCCCCTGACGCGAGACACCTCCCCGCGACCTGGTAGCGGACACTGACCGGACTGACGCCACGAGTAAGCCGCACCCAGGTTACACGCGGTTTACTTCATATATGTCTCTAGGCATGTCATGCAACTATACAGGGTGGAATTGAAGTCATGGGCAATATTTTAAACTAAGACACTACTCATGATACTATTTGCATTAAGGCTACTATTACGCAAATCAAAAATATTATTAATGCAAGTATGGAAAACCTTAAAAATTGAGTAAGTACTTAATTCATATTGTAAAAGGCTATTATTGCAAATAAACACTAAAAATAAAATACTTCATAAACGCCAATAAGTTTTGAAGTATCAAAATATTAAAGCGCACTGCAGAGCGGAAAAAAAAGTAGGTAAACAAACATCAAATAATACTAATAGCTAGGTTCATTGCGGCCGGCCGGCACGCGGCATCAAAGAATAGGCTAAGCCACCCGCCCCGCACTCCCCGTCCCGTTCTCCCTCACTCAAAAATACGAATATCACCCCCGCGCGGGGGCAGCCTCCCCAAACTAGTGTCATAACGACTGCGCAGGTGGGTTGACGCATGTAGTTGATTTACGATAAATCCGGACGCAATCGCCGCACGCGCCTCACTCTTCTTACCCTTGGATTGCAGTGCATAAAGTGTTAGTGGATTAATTGTGAACACGATGCCTCGACCGCGTAATGTGCAGGGTAGGTACACAAACCAACAATACCTACAAATGGTTTTACTTTACAATGGCACAAGTTTATTACGAGCTCGTGAAATGTTCCATCGCCGCTACCCGGACGCCCGGGCGCCCCTAAGATGACCCACTGACTTAAAATTATTGTAAATAAACTTCGTGATTCCTGAACAATTAGTGTAAATACTGTGATTCCAACTTTGTAAATACGCCAAAACTACGGGAAATTAATTTTACCTACACATTTATTTTATTATGTGTGTTAGTTATCGTAGTTTTGACCGTCCTAAGCCGGCAAAGTATGAAGGGAAAGTTGGAATGAATTAGGAATCAAATCGTTAGCAACTTACCTATGTCACGTGAGTCGAGCGGGGTCAAGGAGTTCACGCGCAATGACAAGTACCGCACATACGGTGCGCGGCGTAGTCTACCTACAGCAGCACTCGCTATCGCGATGCGCGACTTTGATACTTTATATGACTTAGTACATTTTATAGGTTTTCCATACTTGCATTAATAATATTTTTGATATGCGTAATAGTAGCCTTAATGCAAATAGTATCATGAGTAGTGTCTTAGTTTAAAATATTGCCCATGACTTCAATTCCACCCTGTATAACGTAGACAACCACTACTCAACAGACGGATATACACTACACGCGCAGGCGCGACGTGGGTCGCGATGCGCGTTGACACTGAGCGGTGTTTATCCCTCAATCCGTAAACGGCTAGATCTGTGAGCGGGGCGAGGGATAACTACATACCGACCTATAGGAACGTCGAGTCGGCATCTCTGGCGCTGGTCGTTCTCGTTGGGCCTCCCCCAGGCAACTGTGGGTCTCATCTGGTGGGGCAACCGCCGAGATGTGAAGAAAGCGGCGTTATGGAATTAGCGTCGTGGCGCGCCTACAAAATTATTGATAGCAACCACTCACACAGACGTATTAAGGGCCATATCACACTGGCGATTTGCGAGCGTATTTCCAGACGCGATCGCGATTGTTTAACGCGTTCACTGCGTGTGCTTAGCGAGCACGCCACGTGTGCGCAACGTGTTCGCCGTGTTTGCGTAACGAGAGCGTTTGACGTGACTGTACAAGAGAGAGCGAGCCATGCGAGTGTATAAAATTATGAAAACGCGGAGAACACGTCGCGTACTCCCGGCTAGAGCACGTTCACAAATAGCTTCGCTGAAAACGCGCTGGCAGATCGTCAGTGTGATAACGCTCTTCAACTACGTCATTTCCACAGGCCGTTTAGGCAAATAAAATGAGGGGCCCGTATTAGAGGGTCACGGTGTAGCGGAGGACTTGAATGTTGACCTAGCGGCTGTGAGTATGTCATGCTTACTCAGATGTCTCGCTGATGGTAGCGCGTGTGTTGGATCATTTAGCTCCTTCCAAAATAGTTGAGCTGAATGGTGCTGATCCATGCGCCATGTTTGTGAACGGGCGCCGTCAGTTGGGACTGGTCATCTCTTAGCTGCCATATCTTATTTTATTTTTTAATTGTTTTCAATGTGTAAAATCTTTCCTCTCGTTTTCCTGCAAATCTTTCCTCTCACTTTCCTGCAATCTGTGGGAGTGATTTCGTGAAAAGGGACGGAAGTGTGTAAACAGGAAACCGGGGAAGCGCTCGCCATTTGATTTGACCAATGAGCGCGAGCGGTGCTTGAGTTGGCTGTTAGAAACGACCTTGACGAGGCCCCGCCCCATTTCCCCTTGCGTTTAAACTCCGATTTCTAGCAATTTTACTATGAACCCCATATAAAACTATTTCCTATCGGTTCTTATAAGAATTAGAATTTGGTTTACATTAGAACGAGCATGTTTACACCCATAACAAGTTTTGTTAAATCACAAGTAGGTATACTTACGAGTAAGTATATGTCTCATATGTTAGTTATCATAAGTATGTTGTCTCCGCTCTCCCCCAAATTGAACAAGAATAACTGTCTGTTGTTAATTAAATAAAAAATTCAATTTTCATTAAACATAAATATTCTTCGATACGAGAAATCATTTTTTAAATAATAAGCTGAATATTTAATTTCAGGGTATAATGTTACTAATGTTGCTTATGACCAAAGTCAGATGCCAGATGTTACGAGTACACATCATTATGCGACTATACAGTAAGGATCGCTCGTTTTTTTTTAATAAGGTTTTAGGACCCCTGTGGGTAATTTTTTTTTTTTTTGGGTGTGTTGTTATCAAATAACTTCTCCCACTCTGGGCGGAGCAGGAGGGCGTGTCAGACTCTTACTGACTAAAACCCACCCGTGTTCCTTCAGTTGCCTCTACGTTGCCAGGGGCCACGGTATCCCTTTCCCGCAACCCCGGCAGGCATTGGTCCTATCGGACCCCTTCACTTGCTGACATCTCTTTGAGGCGCGCGTGGAACACAACGCGCCGTCGACCCGGGCCTGGTCCTTATCGGACGGCGAGCTACCCATTGCTCACCGTCCGCAAGCCCGCGCCTACGGTGGCCGGGAATCGGCCTGCGATTCCCAACGCCCAGGGCGTCCCCTGCGGCGGCTAGGGGCGTGAGGGCGCGAAATTTGCCTCTCCCTCACGCGTTCTGCCTCCTCCTTCGCGAGCATTACTGCTTCGCAGAAGGAGGTGACGGCCTCCCATGCCCACTCGCTCCGTACCATGGCCTGGACCAGGGCCGGACACGAGAGATCCCCGCCGCCGATCGCCTCCACGAGGACACGGCGATGCTCTGCCCAAGCCGGTCAAACCTCCACCGTATGCTCAACCGTGTCCTCCGGGCGATCCACGCAATGATGACACCTGGGCGTTTCCTCCCGCCTGATACGAAAGAGGAACCTCCCGAAACAACCGGTGTCCTGTGAGGACCTGCGTTAGGCGGAAGGTGAGGACGCCGTGACGCCTCTCTAGCCACTCCTCAAAGAGGGGACTTATCGCCGCAATAGTGGCGTGCCCAGCACTGGGTTGCGACAATCGCACTCTCCATGACGCCATGAGATCCCGCCGGAGCTCTATCCGCTGTGCCGCGATTTCTCGCGGAAACGGAGTTACGCCCCGGCGTTTCGACTCCTCGCGCCACTCCCAGATGTGCGCGAGGACTTTTGCCTCCAGATCCCATGGCGGTAATCCGGCAAGGAGGCTCGCCGCCTCACCGGAGACTGTGCGGTATCCCCGGACAAGCCGGGTGGCCATGACCCTCTGGGACGCGTTCAACCGGCGGGCTGGCCGCCGCCTCAATGAACGCGCCCAAACCGGTGCCCCGTAAAGGGCCATGGACCGCACGATCCCGGCGTATAGCCTCCGGCAGGAGGCGTTCGGACCCCCTAGATTGGGCAGGAGCCGCTTCAAAGCAGCCCCGGCCCGCTCCAGTCTGGGAGCCAAACGTCGGAAGTGCTCCACGAAGTTCCACCGGCTGTCGAGGACGAGTCCAAGGTGAAGTACCTTAGACTCGATCGTCGACTCGATGCCGATGTGAACTCCTCCTACCGTTATTTGGGACCCCAACGGTGGCGCGTTCCGAGGACCATGAAAACACATGGCCTCGGACTTGTGCAGGGCCACCTCGAGTCGCTAGTTCGGCCGCCGCCTGGTGCGACCTCCCCTGCACCAGGACCAACGTGTCGTCAGCGTAGCAAACGACGCTGACGCCGCTAGGGAGGTCGGCGCGCAGCACCCAGTCGTATCCGATGTCCCACAGATGCGGCCCCAGGACCGATCCCTGTGGGACACCGCACGACATTAAACATAAATATTACCCCTGTGGGTCCTTCAGGTATATTTTTCAAAAAAACTGAAACATACGCCAGAATTTCGCAGTTTTTCGAGCACCATGGGAGTAGCAGGAGGTTATCAGTGCTACAAACTTGGGTATAACTACTCTCAGGGGACCTAACAATATATAAAAAAAACGTAGTTCGATGCGCATTTGCTATGTCTGATGTTGTTATTGTCTGTTCTATATCTATAAAAAAAAAATATTTAAAAAAAAAGTTTAGCTTTTTAATAAAAGATATTACTTTTGATTCAGAAAAAAATCTAATAAAAGTTGAAGATTTAATAAAAACATCAAGGCCAGGCGCTTACCAACCATTGATTATATTACCATATATTATAGAACACCCTAAGGTTTGCCCAGCTCTAACCCTCAAACATTATATAAATAAAACTGCTTGCTTACGTTGTCAAGAAGATTCTCTATTATTCTATGATTCTTTAAGTGGGTTCTCAAACTTTGTCTCACTGGGTAAAACAAATTTTAGAAAAGAGTGGCATAGATGTAAAATTGTACGGTGCGCACAGTACAAGGCACGCGTCCACGTCTCAACCTGGAATCTATTCGAAAAGCCGCAGGCTAGACTGAATCTTCACATGTATTCCAAAAATATTATAATAATAATGTTGCTAACGAAAATGAATTTATAGATTTTATTATTTTTCATAACGTAAACTTATCTGTCTGCAATAATTATGTAACATAAAACAATAATAAATAATAATCATTATATTATTGTTTTATGTTACATAATTATTGCAGACAGATAAGTTTACGTTATGAAAAATAATAAAATGTATTTATTACGCTTCAATATTAATTTTTTTTCGATGCTCTAAACATCTACATGTAAACTGTAATGATCTTCGGGAGAGATACGAAGTATAATTGAGAATCAAACGAACTTACCTAGTGAAGTTTGATATCTAATTATACGAGTGTTTTGACCGAAGATGATTATACTCCCTTTCCCCCTGAAAGTCCCAAGACCTATAGAAAAAACGTAGCTCTAAAAAAAAATGAGTTAAGGATTTCCACGGCGATGGCGGGTTGCACTCCAGTGGGGGAAAAGTAGTCAATACAAAAGTGAGTACTTATTGACTTTTTTGTCGTAGTTGGGTTTTAGTTTTTATTACTTTCATTTTTATTAACATTATTTTGGTTTTTAACAAATATTTTTTGTGTCCTTTCATTTGATACCAAACACAGCATAATTTTAAAAAAATTGTTCATGACTGTATGTGTTCTAGAGGGCGCCATATTTAATGTGACGTCACATATCTTATATTCAGCGGACGATCAAGAGTGTGCGTTACCCCAGCAGGAAAGTGTCTCCTAGAGTTATATGAGTGGAACGTTTAATTGGTGCCTTAGCTGCTGTAAATGTGAAAAAATGTGTGCCCACTGTCGTTTTGGAAAAAAACGGAAAAAACGATTCCTGCTGGGGTAACGTTTTTCTAGCAGGAAAATTTTAAACGAATGATCGCAGAGAGAAAAATTGTGCATGGCCAGAGAGCTTATATGCGTGCCAAAATGTGCCCCCAAAAATAAAATCTGTGCCCCTTCAGGTTTTCGAGATATTGCATTTCCAGCTGGAGTAACGTTTTGCAGAATCGTATATCTCTATCCGATCTTTTTCTTTCTCCGATCATTCGTTTAGAATTTTCCTGCTGGAAAAACATTACCCCAGCAGGAATCGTTTTTTCCGTTTTTTTCCAAAACGACAGGGGGCACACATTTTTTATGTGGGGGCACATTTACAGCAGCTAAGGCACCAATTAAACATTCCACTCATATAACTCTAGGAGACACTTTCCTGCTGGGGTAACGTACACCGATCAAGACGCTTCCAAAGATACCTCATTTGTCAAATTATTATGAGTACCTAGTTTAGAAGTTATAATTGTATTGTATGTAATTAGGATTAACTAAAGGTGCATACGACATTCACATACAGCAAAGCAACATCTTCGTAAATGGAAATAAAAAATATTAAAAAGGTTTAATGTCACTAGCACGTCATAAAACGACAAGTTCATTTAGCTATAGAAAAAAAAAACAGTTTCAATTTACTGAAAATAAGTGGTAAATCAATTACGAGTTCAACTATACATAATACTTACCTACTTATTACCTACCTACATCATTTTTATGGCTCCGTATATCAATAAAGTTCTCTACATGAAATCGATTCACGATACCTAGAATATGTATATTACTTGCTCGAAAAAGTTAACTCGATAGTAAAGTCAGGGAAATTAATTGTTTATCAAATTGACACACTACATGAATTTGCCGTGATAAAGCCGTTTCATACAACTCAAAGAATGATACAGTTCGCGTCAAATAACTTTGCCGCTCTGCAGTTAGTTGCGCATGCGGGCTGTTTTTTTTTTGTCTTGGTCATCTCGTAGTTGACCTCTGAGGTCATGACTACTTAACCGGGCTTTCCTGGACGGACATGCGTGCTGTCATGCGCGCTACTGTTTTATAAGTAAGATTGACTACTGCGCAGTCATTTGTAGTCTACTTCAGAGCGGCAAAGGTATTTGACACGAACTGTAGTTGTGGTTTGAATAAACGGTCAATTTAAGTTGGTAGGTAATCAATTAGCTAAACAATGAATTTCCCGGACATTACGTGAAATCGATTAATTATGAGTGCGACAGTTCATTAAGGATAATTTCGATTTTCGAAACCTCAAATCGAATTTTTAGAATAGTACAGAATACTAAATTGCGTTGTACCTAAACGATCAGTTTTGTACCTACTAATGTAGTTCTGCTTTCGTATTTTATTTAACTAGAAATAAATATTAATGAATAGTTTTAATCATAAGGAGAGCAGTAAAAAGACAGAGTATTAATACAAGGTTAAGGTGTAATCAAGACACTTCAACCGCCAAAAAAAAAACGGGCTAGCCTTACAGTAGGTAGTTGCATATGTGTAAGTGTAACATCTGTACCCTAATTACGTAATACAAGATCAATCGGAATTTGAATCGTTTTGAACCAAAATGCTAATCTATTGCTTCATAAGTTCGAAAAAAAAATCTGCTCAACAACATAAATAACGCAATGAATGTTGTTTCTAAATGAAAATTCAAAATGAAACTGACGTAATCGTTTACTAAAATGTGTTGCGTAATTAGATAGCTGACATCTTACCTTCGTAATAAGCAACATTAAAGGGGCGGGGCCTCGTCAGTGTCGTTTCTGAAGGCCAACTCTAGCACCGCGCGCGTTCATTAGTCAAATCAAATAGCGCGCACTTCCCCGGCTTCCTGTGACACACTTCCGTCCCTTTCAACGACATCACTCCCACAGATTTGATTATTTAGTTTTTTTTTGGACTTAGATTTTGATTGCAGGAAAGCAAGAGAAAAGATGTTACACAAAAAAAATAAAAAAATAGGTGCTTACTTAAGGTAAGCTTAGATCTATTGACCTAAGTATATAATATTAATAGTTTCTTTTTTGCTGAATCATGTAGTGCTGATCCTTTTTTCCTTGACAATATGACATTTAGATACATTAGGAGCTAGTGCAGGTTTCTAATAATTTAAACGCGCAATGCAGTAATTACGGCCGGTCAACAACTGCTCCACAGACTACTCAGTGTAGTTTGGTTCGGAACCTTAATTGTATGAGCCCGACTCACTCTTGTCCGGTTTTTTATTCAAATACATATTTCTGCTCATTAGGGTTCCGTAGTAAACAAGGAACCCTTATAGTTTCGCCATGTCCGTCTGTCTGTCTGTCCGCAGCTTAGCTTAGAGACTGTTAATACTAAAAAGCTGTATTTTGGTATGGGTATATATATTAATCACGCCGATAGTGGTAACATAAAATCAAGAAAAAAAAAATTTTTGGGTGTATGTGGAGAAAAAAAATATTTTTGGGTGTCGTTGGAAAGGTCGTTCAAATTCGGTCGTTCGTAAATATTGTGGGTATGTAAAAACAATTTTTCAATTCAGGGATCCGTTTGCGAAATATTAAGCTTTAAAGTGGTAATTTTTGTTAGTCATGTCTCCCCCCGGCCAGCTAAATGGTTGTACAGACGCCAGCAGGTCAACCTACCCGAAACTGTCAAAGCTAAGTAGGCTTTACAGGGTAACGAGTAATAATCGACCAACTTAAATTTGCAGTTTGCAAAATAGTTCGCTAAATCTCTCAATATTTTGCTTACAAACTTACATTTGCAGTTGAAATATATGGGAGAACAAACTTAACATTGTAGTTGAATACTACAATGTTAAGTTTGTTCTTGGGATAAATTCATCCCCACTACGGAACCCTTCATTGTGCGTGGTCCGACACGCACTTGGCCGGTTTTTTAGTAATTGTTTCGTACTACAAGGTGTATTGAAATAACTGAAAGCCTGAAAAGGGGTTATTGTAAGTCATCACCATCACCAAGTCATTATAGGTCCTTGTATTGTACCCAAATAAAAATCCATAAAGCTATTCCGAAAATTCGATTTGATTCTCGTTCGAGAACTGATGTTTCGAACTAAGTTATTTGAGATTTAGATGCATCAAGGGAGGGTTATCAAGCTCATAATTTATCGATTCCAAGTAGGTACTATAGAGCTTACGTTTTCAAGCATTTCCTATTCGATCAAAATTCATTCGACCTCATGTGTAGCGCAAGATTAGCCTATAGGTACCAACATTAAAAGTGATCATTTATCTATATCTGTACGACATATTTCAAGGGATACAATTAATTATCCTGTTGTTAGCTGTTTCCAAATAACATATTACATATATTGTATCACAAAGTTATATATATTTTAAGCCATTACCACTACAAAGAAAATGAAGAAGAATATCAGGACACCAAAAACTTTAAACATTAAGGCTCTATTACCCGTGACACTTTGGAAGTACTTCATGATTTCTCTGTGACCAGCTTCAACATTCATTTCTGCTTCTTGAATATTTGAATCAATTCTACCAATAGCTTCATCTTGTTCCTTTACCATGTGTGCTAACTGTTGAAATATTCCTCCTAACTCAACAATAGTACTCTCAATATTGTGCATTGTTTCAGCCCTTTGCTGCACATACGTGTCAGAGTCATCTCGCATAGCTAACTGCTGTGTTTGCATGCTAGGTGCATCTCCTAAGTCTATGCTAACATCATCCTGTTGCAAGAGGGAAGGAACCTCTTTAACTAAAGGTGCCACTCTTGAAAACTGTTCTCGTCTGGTATTTTGATGTTTTAAGTTTTCAGATCTAACTTCAAGGACCTTAAAAGAAAAGTAAAACACATAAGTTAATCATTTGAAAGCATTATCAAAGAACAAGATGTTTCAAATAATCAAGAAACTTTAAATTATTAAACAACTACCACTTCTATTAAATTTAACATGTTCTGAATAAAATACATATATTTAATTTATACCAATAATGATTTGCTAATATTCCATTTTATTTCTACTTCCCATGATTTCAATTTTTTATTTTATTCCTGTACATAGAACATACAGGGTAATGGCAAGGTAATGTACAGGGTGTTTGCATGTGGATAGACACAATTGATTGACGGATAATCAGAGGTTTCTGTTGCTATTTCAAAATTGCTACTTAAAGTTACTTATAATGTATTTCTTATAAATTTTAAAATAAAAAAATGTTTTTCATAAATATTCATAACTTTTAAGAATTTGGAAGGACATAAGTCATTTTAGAAATTTTGGGGTTTATTTATAAACGTTGCTTAAAGTTAACCATACATTTTTGATGTTTGAACATCACTTAACTTTAAGCAATGTTTATAAATTAACCCCATTGTATATAAAAGAACATAGCAGATCCAGAATACACCAACACTTTATATCTTGCTATTACCACTAACAAAAAAGTTATGGCCACTTAAGAATTAGGGCCTTCTCCATACAAATGTATTTCCCTTTTTTCTTCCTGAATAATGCCTCTAGAGCAATCATATTTTTTCATAAAATCAAGGTCTGTTGTAGACACGTCCTTGTTCAGCAACTTATTGGAAAAGTAAATGTAACCCTCGAAAATTTACAAAAATACCCCATTTTTACCACTGAAAAATTTGAAAGTTATTAACATAAAAAAAAATTATAGGAAACTAGACATACTCTTTCTTAAAATTTTAATGTAAAAAATAATTCAATCGGCTCAGTTTTCGAGGAGAAAAAAGGGGAATACGAAACGTTGATCTCGTAATTTTTTTTGTGATATAATCGGTCTGAGCTACAGTTGTCCCTATCGCACTCTACAGGGCCAGACTTGAGGTTAGATGACGGCAATAGTTTCTTTTAATACCTATTTTTCAAATTCCTCGCAAACTTTGTTCCCTCTTTGGTGGAATTTCTGGTAATTAAAAGAAAAAACTATATCTCTTTACTGTGAAACTTGAAGACTTAATAATTCCCGCAATCCTCCAAAAAATGGTGTCAGTCCTTGCATCAATCACCCTGTGTTATTAAATAAATATTGTTACCTGTTTAAATTGATTACTCATTGAAGCTAAACGTGACTGTAAAGCAAGCACTACACTAGATGAGTGGCTGTGCATACTTTGGCGACCCCTTGGCATCTCACCCAGTCTGGCAATTTGCTGATTCAAAGAGCTCAAGTCACCCTTGATTATATATGTCAATTCTTGTATCTCTGTTGGACGATCATCAAACAAGGACTTCTTTTTGGCCACTAGAAAAGAAATAAATAAAACCAGATAAAAGAGTAACCATTATTAATTGACAGCAAGTTTGTATGTGGTGCTCCTGACCAAACCAAGCCCCATCTGAGGACCTAAAAACGCCACTGATGCTGTGTTTGACATGTCACCCACTGGGCTCAACATAGCTAACACAATAAATGTATAAGTACATTTACCATCAACTCAAAAAGAAGATGAACATTAATTATGTTGTTTTAAAAAGAGTAATAAGTCACTTATACTCACACATTGCTAATTTCTCAAGTTTGGCATAAGTACTTGTAATGTTTTTACTGATAACTTTTGCCATACCCATAAATTGGGAATATGTCTCCAACATTTGAGCTTTTCGCTCATCTCTGACCACTGGCCTGGCCAGAGTTCTACCCTGCAGGCTTCGTACAGCTGATATGAATTCATTGGTTCTGTCTCTAGCAGCCATCACGGGCTCGAACACAAATTCTTCAAGAATGTCAAATGTTATATCTAGTTCTGTTAGATGATTTAAATGCTCTTGTTTCACTTGTATCTTTGGAAACGGAATGAAAAAAGGTGAGTTGGTATTCGAAGGTTGAACCCCTTTTTTGTCTAATTTATCATACGTATCTAAATCTTTTTCCAAAAGTGATCGCTCTGTTACACCTCCGATGTTTCGCCGACGAGGGAGCATCGCATTCTTTAGTATTTTCGGTAAGATATATTAATTTACTTCGACAATTATTCACTGAATAAAAATTCGTTAAAACAATAAGCAAAACACGCTATTAATTACGAAAGAATTAATGTTTTATTATTCTTGACAACCAGCTGTTTTCAAAGCTAGTGATGTGATGACGTGTCGACGTGTCATTCTAACCATAGATAATACACAAAAAATACGGGAATTCTAACTCACAGATCCAAGAAATACCACTAAACAAAAAGGGATTAGACATATCGACTGATTTCTACCGTGAGTTTTGCGCAACTTTGGCGTTCATAATCTGAGAAACAGAGAGACTTCGACAACTATGTTAGTGAGTGACGAAGAATAGTTAGCAAGTATAGTGTAGTTTATAGCGGTCTCGCTTTTCGCAATCTTTTCTTACTGTTGGGTATGTACAGACGCCAGCAGGTTAACCTACCCGAAACTGTCAAATTTTCCCAATCAACTTTGAACCTTATGGTTTAGTGATAAAGTTGAAAATATATTAAAGAAATTTGACAGATTGTAGTAAGTTGATGTGCTGGCGTCTGTACACTAGTCGACGGCTAAAACTTGTTAGTGGGCGTGACTAATATGCATACTAATTTGTCTAATTAAATATTTATTTAATTTTATTTATTTAGTATTTATTTATCTGGTTTTTATTTCTTTAGTATATGCGGTATATTAATTTACTTCGACAATTATTCACTGAATAAACAGACGTTAAAAAAATAAGCAAAACAGCTCAGAGGAGCTTGTGGCTAAGTAATAGTAGCCGCACGGGTCGATCCATCAGGTCATAATCTACGCTTGATGGGGTTAGTCTGTGGATGGGTGACCATTTTTACATACCAAGACTCCTCCGTGCCTCGGAAAGCACGTTAAGCCGTTGGTCCCGGTTGTCATTCGTGGATATTTGACAGTTGTTACGGGTCGTCAGAAGCCCGACAGTCTGACAACCAGTCTTACCAAGGGGTATCACCCAGTTACTGGGTTGTGGAGGTCAGATAGGCAGTCGCTCCATGGAAAATACTGATATTCAGCTCCATCCGGTTAGACTGGATGCCAACCCAAATATACACACATCAACACGGTCTAGGGATATTTTTAAAAAAGCGAATTTCTATCAATGTGTTAATTATTTAAATGACATGTATATATTTAAAAGATACGTTATTTAATATTCTACCATTTTTTAATAATGGTTAAGGTACTTCGATTAAAATTTCAGGATTTTATGGAAAAAAAATGAAGCATAGACGGAAACCGTATATGAATTAACTTTTAATTTATGAGTAAAAACTGAAAAAAATAGAAAAATCATTTAATTTGTGTTTATAAACTTGAAGTTAGTAGTCTGAGAAAGCGCCCATGATGTTCATAACACATCGGCAACGATTCGGTATGCTCAGAACAAGGTTGTCAATATCTTGCTGCGGAATATTGTCCCATGTCCTTCTGAGGTGCGCAAAAAGTTGATCTTCTGTAGGCAGATTTTCAGGAACTTCCTTCAGAGCTTTTCTTTGCAGCATATCCCACACATGCTCAATGGGATTTAGATCTGGCGATTGAGCAGGCCAGTCTAAGGCCGTAACATTGTGTGTGTGTAACCAAGCTGCTAACGTTCTCGCCGTGTGTGCCCGGGCATTGTCGTGCATGAGCAGGAAATCTTGCCCCATTTGTGTTCTGTGGGGCAAGATTACGGGCCCCAGCACCTGTTGGACGTATCGTTCTGCCGTCATATTGCCCCGCACCCAAACGAGATCCGTCCGTCCTCCAAGACGAATTCCTGCCCAAACCATAATTGTTCCTCCTTGGTATGGGTGAACTTCCTGAGGGTTCTGAAGACGGCTCCGTCGTCCAGGAACTCGCCAAACACGCGTCCTTCGTGAATCTAGATGGAAGCCGAACCTGGATTCATCCGTGAACAGCACATTGGACCATTGCTCACGGCCCCAGTCCACGTGGTTCCGAACCCATTCTAATCGTCGTCCACGATTGCCTCTCCGTAAAGGTGGGACCCGGAGTGGTCTACGAGAGCGTAGATTGCTTTCATGCAGTCGCCTTCTTACAGTTTGGTCACTCACAAGCACTTGGTGTTCCACTCGCAGCCTTTGGACCAATTGAGTCGCCCTTGCATTTGGTTGAGCTCGCGCAGTAATTTGCAAAAATCGATCTTGTCTGGGGGTAGTGATGCGACTTGGCCCCCGGTGCCTCTCCGCTACTTCAACTGTGGCACGATAGCGTGTCCACAATCTTGAAATTACATTTTGGTGGGTCCCTATGGCCTCAGCAACATTACGCTGAACAGACCCAGCTTCCAGCATTCCCACAGCTCGTAACATCTCCGCCCTCGTCAAATGTTGGCGTTGCATGGCTACAATACCTCAATTTTAACTTTATCTTTCGTTTAAAAATGAAAAAAAACTGTAACTAAACGTAATTCGTATTGTTTTCTAAATTTCGCACAAATGAAAATTCCCTCTCCTACACATCAAGACATTTTTATGCCACCAAAACAAAAGAATTTTCAAAAATTTGAATTTGGAATTAGTCTGAGATAAATTACAAACAAATCGGTGTATGAAAGATTACAATGCGGCCAGTACTTTTCGAGTTATTTAATTGAGTATGAAATATCCCTAGACCGTGTTGATGTGTGTAGTTGGAAAAAGGCAGTTTGATATTTTTATCTACTTTTTATTTATATATTTATTAATATATTTAGTGAAATAAACGATGATTTATAACGAAACGAAAATACTTTTGGGCGTATAGATATCATGAAAAAATTACTGTATGTAAGTATTTACTCAAAATAAAATTATAGGAACTATTTAATAAATTATCTATTCCTGTACGGTTTTTATTTTGCCGTTTTTCTACTACTGAGTTATTTATTTACGCCCAAATACGAGTTAAAATATTAGTGTTGAAATATGGAAGTTTCGACGCTTTTATCTTCAAAACCAATATATTTTTCCGATTCTGCTTCTGTACAATCTGGAAGAAGCACGGATTAGTTCCGTAATAAATACGAAGAGTGGCTGCAAGATGCAATTCAGTAGCCAGAATTTCCGATGAAACAAAACGAAAACGTAGACCCTTCTACAGAAAATGTAAGGGAAGATATCGAGCATATGATGTCCCCGGTAAAATCTGATGTTTTAACCTGTACAACTCCTAGTCCTCGTAAATGCTTTGAGGATCTTGGTAACCGGCAAAAAAGGAGATGCACTGAAATAGCAATTGGATGCAGTGGTAGCATCAGCAGCCCTGAAATCGTGTTTTAGGGTGTAAGGGGACTTAGAAAAGCCCGAGAAATCGACACAGCTGATGTAATGAAATACATAATGGAAAATCCATCCAGAAGAGGCCTTCAATATTAAAGCCTTTATTCATGGGAATACAATTCAAGTTAGGGAAATTACACCGTTGAAAGCATTGGGTCTGTATGTCTCGATGAATTTATCAAACAAAATGGCGCTACAAAATACTACGAGATTTTAACAATCAAGAAGGAGTTTTAAAATACCCCAGTTACTACATCACATCTCTATGTAGTCTGTGTACTACATGCTGGTTAAAGAAAAAGTGAAGTGTTATCCAGCCAAAGAAGATCTGACAGTTACAGAAAACTCAGAAAAATAATATTACTATTAGATGTGACCACGAGAAGCTTTAGATGCCTTGTTAAAGAAATTGTGTACTAAGCCCATTAAAAAAAATATTTTATGCGGGGACTTTAACATTAACACACTTAAAAGAAATAACTATACTTTAGATTTTATAAACTTGCTGTTAAACTATAACCTGAAATTAGAATTCAATGAACCGACTAGATTAAAAAGTGGTACTTGCCTAGACAACTTTGCTCATAATTCTATTCAAAAATGTAAGAGTGAAGTCATCGACCTCGCATTATCCGACCACACCGCTCAAATTTAAAAAATACAGGTAAACAAAACATGCAAACTTAATTCTTGGCGCATTCAAAAACGCAACTTATGCAAGGAAAATTTAATGCTGTTCAAGAAACACCTGCAATCTCTATCTATGACAGAATTTTTGAAACTGACAACCCTAATGAGGCTTATGATAAATTTATTAATTTGTTTCGCTTATTGTATGATCTATGTTTTCCAAATCAACTATTAAATATAAAGCCTGATAAAAAAACAAAATGGATTTCAAGAGGAATAAAGATTTGTAGTAGAAAACAAAGAAATCTTCTTTGGAAATACAGAAGAGCACCTACTAATGACAATAAAAATACATTTAAAAATTATTCGCGGAGACTTAAAAATATCATAAATCTCACCCAAAAAGCCCAAAATAATTATTTAATTAACAGCTCACAAAATAAATCGAAAGCATCGTGGCAGATAATTAATAATAATAGTCAAGTGAGAGAACCCATTTTACAAATAGACAGTGGTAACAAGTTAGTTAAGAACCCGCAGCAAATTGCTGAATCATTTAATGATTTCTTTGTTGACCAGCTATCTAATTACGCAACACATTTTCGATTTACAATTGAGCGGAATTGTAATCATTTAAACTTCAAATTGCAAAATTTTACGACTTTCGAATTACGTAACTCTAAAATCTGTGATATCAACTGCATTCTGTTTGAGACGCTAAAGAGTGAACGATAAGCGTATAAAAGGGCTATTTTCGAATTACGTAACCATTTTGACAGCGGTCAGTTGGTATAAAATCAACGAGTAATTTGTTTCTTCTGTCAAATTTAATAGAAGGCACCGTCCTCGTTGTATTCGATATTCTTTGTAATATTTCTGGGATTTACTCGTATAATATCCTTTAATTATTATGAAATGATGTAAGTGAACATCGTTTTGATAAATTGTGAATGTGTTTTAGTGTAAAACCTCAATGATAAATCAATATTAGTGGTATGCTAAATATCGAAGCAGCGAGGTCAATTTTTAATAATAATTGTGAAAGTAAAGAACCAAGTGACTGACCAAATTATCTTCTGTTACAAGTGCTTACAACCTAAACTAAAGACATATATTATGATATTTCTGAAACGAGGTATTTTGGTCATTTTATCGAAAGACAAATTCGTACCTCGTACTGTATCAAACTTATCATGAGCCACAAGATGAAACAAATATAACAAAAACAAGCATAGTTTGAAGCATTGTATGTCAATGGATTATGTAAGGACATCGATGAACATACTCACCACACCACCATACATAGATTTATTTCCACATCATTGTCTGTTTAAGGTACCTACCTACTTTATATCAATATTATTTTATTTCTTAATGTTGAACATTGAATATGTGTGTTTAGCACAGCAACAATGTTATGTTGGTGATTCATATGAAATGCACCATCAAACATAAACTTTTAAGCATTTAAATAAAGTCATTGCACCTAACTGTTGTTTATAGCAGAATATTGATGTTCTATAAAGTAAATAGATTGTGCATTGAAGCATTTAAGGGAGAGGCATATTAGAATTCGTGGATGAATGTAATGGATCATGGAATACCTATATTGAGGATTTACTTACAATTCTTTTTTTTATATTTCAGATGTCAAGCTCAACTAAATTATTCAGGAATAATTTAAACTCTCTCATGCGTTTACAGCAAAAATTAGCAAGCAGTACATACATATTCCATGATGAATTCCACAGGAAGACATTAAATTTCACTAATCCTTACTTATTTTCCAATTTCTTTTTGCCCCATCTCCAAATATTTCATAAATGTGAATAAATGCGGTGATAGCGATATAATAAAACAGTTGTTTTTGTTTACCATAATTTATTTCGCTCTATTTACTGAAACCTAATGAACATACATACATCACGCCTTGTTTCCCCGAAGGGTTGAGCAGAGGTGTACCTGTAAAAGGTACACCCACATTTTACCAGTTATATTTAAGTCCTATGTAAGGGGGCGAGCTTATTGCCATCAACCGGGCACAAATCCAGACTCCGGTCTGCTACTGAGAAATTCCAGATGGAAAAACCCAATAACACTATGCCCAACCCGGGCATCGAACCCAGGACCTCATACTCAGCAGTAGCTCTTGCGACCACTCGACCAACGAGACCTAATGAATGTTAATTAAGGTATAATCATTATAATAATAAATTATCAGTTTATAAAAATAAAAAAACAGTTTTCAATTCTTAAGTATTTCATAACAAGTTATTTTTATTTGTACCTCTATAGTTCATAATTAAAACACTTTATTAAAGTTTACACTGTTATCAATCAACGAAATAGGAACATACATTAATATCGCTGTCATACAAGACTCAACAGTTTTCTAAAAAATATTATCTTTCAAGAATCTTCTACTTTTGTACTTGAAAAGCTTGAAAACTGAAGTACCAGAAGAGTGAGGCAACGCAGCAGGGGCGACATCATTCATGTTGCCTTCATGTCTTCGTATTTGAAACACTGGAACGCAGGAACTGTACAATTTTAAAACAAAATGATATTATTTTCTGCTCAAATAACTTAAACAAGTACTTAATTAAACATTATGTTGCAAAGTAAAGTAGGCATATCAACTAGACTAGCCTCCATTAGGCCCATGGCTGGACAAAAGCAATCAGCCTAGTCATTGCTGCTGTTTGTATAATTTCTTCTTTATTTAGGGCTGATTTTTCAGTGTCCAGATATTTTGTAATACTAAATTATGTAAACATTAGTTAGGTATACATAAAATATAATTATGATGAAGAAAGTTCGGTCAAGGAAATACATTCATAATTTTATTATTAAGTGAGTTGCTACGCTTGATTCATAACTATGTGTCTAAAAGCTTACCTTCAATGATTAATACAGAAGATTGGTGGACCAACTTCTTTGTTAGGAAATTGACAAGACTGATGTTGGGTAGAGTTCCATTCTTGTATTTTCAGCTCTAGCACCGTCTGTAAAAATATTATGAATATGTTTTGTAGTTTGTTGTTATTTGGTTAGTGGTTACTGTAGTTTATTTCAGCATCTAATTATGTACAAAAATATCAATTAACAATTTCAGTTAGAATGTGAGGTTTATGGACATAGTAACCTCACGTAAGATGCTTGTCTACGAAACAAAGCAATGATTGTCCGTATGTAGACCCACCAATAATGTAACTACAGGACAGCTACAATAATCTAATGAGATACGAAGGTACTCTCTTACACACTTTATATTGGCTTAGGTACTTACTTGTAGTGATAATATCGACTTAGGTTCTTTTCGCTATTGAGCAAAACAGCCTAAGTAAGCCATGTTTCTGTATGAGAATAGTAAATATAATTTTGTATGTTGAAAACATAAAACATTCAAGGCAAAACAATGCTTAAATGAAAATATTACCGAAATCAACAAAATCCAGAGGTTATCTCAACTTTTATTCAGTGTTGCCAATTTTTTTCCCTAAGTCCACTATAGGACATGCGACAGATAATAAAAACGAATTTAAAATCCGATTTCAGTCAGAAATCTAATCAGCTTTGCGTAAGCCAGTATTTGTTTATGTTTGAATATTTTTGATCAATGTACAGACACCAGCACATCAACCTTCTACAATCTGTCAAATTTCTTTAATAGATTTTCAACTTTATCTGTAAAGTATAAGGTTCAAAGTTTATTGGGAAAATTTGACAGTTTCGGGTAGGTTGACCTGCTGGCGACTGTACTTACAACCGAATAATATTACTAGAGACTATCAAAACTGCGAGCCGGAGCCTCTCCTGAAATAGATATCTAAAAATGGTTTTTGAAAACGATTTAATAATCTGAAATAGGATATTTAACCGTTTGTGTAAAAATCCAAAAAAGCCCATGTCTACTCCAGTAGCAGCGGTTCTTCAAACCACCAGAAATAAACTATACTCCATTAATAAGATGAGACATTTTTTACAGGACTGTAAAACGGTTTATTTAAATGTCTAATCTTATTTCAAATGGATTACTCACAATTTTTTAATTTTATTTTTCTGTTACCGACATTCGGTCGCTGTTTTGGAGGTCCATTTGAAGATTTGAGAATGAAAATAAAACATAGCATAGGTAATCAAAGTATTTTTTTAAACATCATCACACAATGATTAATGAAAAAGTTAGTGAAGATGTTTGGATGTTTGTTGGATACATAATAATGGCTTAACGGCAGATTTTTTATCCCGGTAGTATTTACCCGAGGGATATTTTTTTTAGAAATGACGTCGTTTTGCGATCTCGACTCGGCGGAGCCTTTGTTTGGTTTCAATATATTCATCATGCTGAACATTCTTTCCAAATCAGCGTTCGAATCTGCAGTGGTTTCGGCATTTGAAAGAAATAAAACGAAAAATCACTGACACAGGTTTTAGACAAACAAAAAACATGCCATTATCTTGTTATTTTAATATTTTCTCGAGTCAAAGTTTTAGTAATTGATTGTATTGTTTTCTAAAAATTTAATTAAACTAACCACTAGACAAAACCACCAGCCACTAAAAGCAACATTTCTTCGCCAGTAGGGGTGTCCAAACCCCCAGGTTTAATGGAAATCCCTCTAAGTTGACAACACTGCTTTTCTACGATTTTGTCATTGGCCACAGATAACAAAAACGTGAAAAGAAAAACGTTTTGTTACGTATTTCAATTATGGTAGTTTTTGGTAGAAAGTGTTTTAAAAATTGGTTTTTAATTTTTCGGCAATTATTGTACATTTTCATTTATAAGCACTAGTAGAGCATCAGTTGTAATTAGAACAAAATTAAATTATAGCACAATAATATGAAAATTTATCATGCTTATATGGTGGAACAAAACGTGTCTTTTAATAAATTATAGCCAATTTATACGTACCACCCTATTCAATTTCCGTAGATTGGTAAAAAATGTTTATCGTAATTCCAAATATGGCATGCAATATAAATTGGACTTGGTTTCGATTCAGAATTGCTATCAAAAATAAAATGTGTTGCGTAATTAGGCTGCAGCTATCTAATTACGCAACACATTTTCGATTTACAATTGAGCGGAATTGTAATCATTTAAACTTCAAATTGCAAAATTTTACGACTTTCGAATTACGTAACTCTAAAATCTGTGATATCAACTGCATTCTATTTGAGACGCTAAAGAGTGAACGATAAGCGTATAAAAGGGCTATTTTCGAATTACGTAACCATTTTGACAGCGGTCAGTTGGTATAAAATCAACGAGTAATTTGTTTCTTCTGTCAAATTTAATAGAAGGCACCGTCCTCGTTGTATTCGATATTCTTTGTAATATTTCTGGGATTTACTCGTATAATATCCTTTAATTATTATGAAATGATGTAAGTGAACATCGTTTTGATAAATTGTGAATGTGTTTTAGTGTAAAACCTCAATGATAAATCAATATTAGTGGTATGCTAAATATCGAAGCAGCGAGGTCAATTTTTAATAATAATTGTGAAAGTAAAGAACCAAGTGACTGACCAAATTATCTTCTGTTACAAGTGCTTTCAACCTAAACTAAAGACATATATTATGATATTTCTGAAACGAGGTATTTTGGTCATTTTATCGAAAGACAAATTCGTACCTCGTACTGTATCAAACTTATCATGAGCCACAAGATGAAACAAATATAACAAAAACAAGCATAGTTTGAAGCATTGTATGTCAATGGATTATGTAAGGACATCGATGAACATACTCACCACACCACCATACATAGATTTATTTCCACATCATTGTCTGTTTAAGGTACCTACCTACTTTATATCAATATTATTTTATTTCTTAATGTTGAACATTGAATATGTGTGTTTAGCACAGCAACAATGTTATGTTGGTGATTCATATGAAATGCACCATCAAACATAAACTTTTAAGCATTTAAATAAAGTCATTGCACCTAACTGTTGTTTATAGCAGAATATTGATGTTCTATAAAGTAAATAGATTGTGTATTGAAGCATTTAAGGGAGAGGCATATTAGAATTCGTGGATGAATGTAATGGATCATGGAATACCTATATTGAGGATTTACTTACAATTCTTTTTTTTTTTTATTTCAGATGTCAAGCTCAACTAAATTATTCAGGAATAATTTAAACTCTCTCATGCGTTTACAGCAAAAATTAGCAAGCAGTACCTACATACATATTCCATGATGAATTCCACAGGAAGACATTAAATTTCACTAATCCTTACTTATTTTCCAATTTCATTTTGCCCCATCTCCAAATATTTCATAAATGTGAATAAATGCGGTGATAGCGATATAATAAAACAGTTGTTTTTGTTTACTATAATTTATTTCGCTCTATTTACTGAAACCTAATGAACATACATACATCACGCCTTGTTTCCCCGAAGGGTTGAGCAGAGGTGTACCTGTAAAAGGTACACCCACATTTTACCAGTTATATTTAAGTCCTATGTAAGGGGGCGAGCTTATTGCCATCAACCGGGCACAAATCCAGACTCCGGTCTGCTACTGAGAAATTCCAGATGGAAAAACCCAATAACACTATGCCCAACCCGGGCATCGAACCCAGGACCTCATACTCAGCAGTAGCTCTTGCGACCACTCGACCAACGAGACCTAATGAATGTTAATTAAGGTATAATCATTATAATAATAAATTATCAGTTTATAAAAATAAAAAAACAGTTTTCAATTCTTAAGTATTTCATAACAAGTTATTTTTATTTGTACCTCTATAGTTCATAATTAAAACACTTTATTAAAGTTTACACTGTTATCAATCAACGAAATAGGAACATACATTAATATCGCTGTCATACAAGACTCAACAGTTTTCTAAAAAATATTATCTTTCAAGAATCTTCTACTTTTGTACTTGAAAAGCTTGAAAACTGAAGTACCAGAAGAGTGAGGCAACGCAGCAGGGGCGACATCATTCATGTTGCCTTCATGTCTTCGTATTTGAAACACTGGAACGCAGGAACTGTACAATTTTAAAACAAAATGATATTATTTTCTGCTCAAATAACTTAAACAAGTACTTAATTAAACATTATGTTGCAAAGTAAAGTAGGCATATCAACTAGACTAGCCTCCATTAGGCCCATGGCTGGACAAAAGCAATCAGCCTAGTCATTGCTGCTGTTTGTATAATTTCTTCTTTATTTAGGGCTGATTTTTCAGTGTCCAGATATTTTGTAATACTAAATTATGTAAACATTAGTTAGGTATACATAAAATATAATTATGATGAAGAAAGTTCGGTCAAGGAAATACATTCATAATTTTATTATTAAGTGAGTTGCTACGCTTGATTCATAACTATGTGTCTAAAAGCTTACCTTCAATGATTAATACAGAAGATTGGTGGACCAACTTCTTTGTTAGGAAATTGACAAGACTGATGTTGGGTAGAGTTCCATTCTTGTATTTTCAGCTCTAGCACCGTCTGTAAAAATATTATGAATATGTTTTGTAGTTTGTTGTTATTTGGTTAGTGGTTACTGTAGTTTATTTCAGCATCTAATTATGTACAAAAATATCAATTAACAATTTCAGTTAGAATGTGAGGTTTATGGACATAGTAACCTCACGTAAGATGCTTGTCTACGAAACAAAGCAATGATTGTCCGTATGTAGACCCACCAATAATGTAACTACAGGACAGCTACAATAATCTAATGAGATACGAAGGTACTCTCTTACACACTTTATATTGGCTTAGGTACTTACTTGTAGTGATAATATCGACTTAGGTTCTTTTCGCTATTGAGCAAAACAGCCTAAGTAAGCCATGTTTCTGTATGAGAATAGTAAATATAATTTTGTATGTTGAAAACATAAAACATTCAAGGCAAAACAATGCTTAAATGAAAATATTACCGAAATCAACAAAATCCAGAGGTTATCTCAACTTTTATTCAGTGTTGCCAATTTTTTTCCCTAAGTCCACTATAGGACATGCGACAGATAATAAAAACGAATTTAAAATCCGATTTCAGTCAGAAATCTAATCAGCTTTGCGTAAGCCAGTATTTGTTTATGTTTGAATATTTTTGATCAATGTACAGACACCAGCACATCAACCTTCTACAATCTGTCAAATTTCTTTAATAGATTTTCAACTTTATCTGTAAAGTATAAGGTTCAAAGTTTATTGGGAAAATTTGACAGTTTCGGGTAGGTTGACCTGCTGGCGACTGTACTTACAACCGAATAATATTACTAGAGACTATCAAAACTGCGAGCCGGAGCCTCTCCTGAAATAGATATCTAAAAATGGTTTTTGAAAACGATTTAATAATCTGAAATAGGATATTTAACCGTTTGTGTAAAAATCCAAAAAAGCCCATGTCTACTCCAGTAGCAGCGGTTCTTCAAACCACCAGAAATAAACTATACTCCATTAATAAGATGAGACATTTTTTACAGGACTGTAAAACGGTTTATTTAAATGTCTAATCTTATTTCAAATGGATTACTCACAATTTTTTAATTTTATTTTTCTGTTACCGACATTCGGTCGCTGTTTTGGAGGTCCATTTGAAGATTTGAGAATGAAAATAAAACATAGCATAGGTAATCAAAGTATTTTTTTAAACATCATCACACAATGATTAATGAAAAAGTTAGTGAAGATGTTTGGATGTTTGTTGGATACATAATAATGGCTTAACGGCAGATTTTTTATCCCGGTAGTATTTACCCGAGGGATATTTTTTTTAGAAATGACGTCGTTTTGCGATCTCGACTCGGCGGAGCCTTTGTTTGGTTTCAATATATTCATCATGCTGAACATTCTTTCCAAATCAGCGTTCGAATCTGCAGTGGTTTCGGCATTTGAAAGAAATAAAACGAAAAATCACTGACACAGGTTTTAGACAAACAAAAAACATGCCATTATCTTGTTATTTTAATATTTTCTCGAGTCAAAGTTTTAGTAATTGATTGTATTGTTTTCTAAAAATTTAATTAAACTAACCACTAGACAAAACCACCAGCCACTAAAAGCAACATTTCTTCGCCAGTAGGGGTGTCCAAACCCCCAGGTTTAATGGAAATCCCTCTAAGTTGACAACACTGCTTTTCTACGATTTTGTCATTGGCCACAGATAACAAAAACGTGAAAAGAAAAACGTTTTGTTACGTATTTCAATTATGGTAGTTTTTGGTAGAAAGTGTTTTAAAAATTGGTTTTTAATTTTTCGGCAATTATTGTACATTTTCATTTATAAGCACTAGTAGAGCATCAGTTGTAATTAGAACAAAATTAAATTATAGCACAATAATATGAAAATTTATCATGCTTATATGGTGGAACAAAACGTGTCTTTTAATAAATTATAGCCAATTTATACGTACCACCCTATTCAATTTCCGTAGATTGGTAAAAAATGTTTATCGTAATTCCAAATATGGCATGCAATATAAATTGGACTTGGTTTCGATTCAGAATTGCTATCAAAAATAAAATGTGTTGCGTAATTAGGCTGCAGCTATCTAATTACGCAACACATTTTCGATTTACAATTGAGCGGAATTGTAATCATTTAAACTTCAAATTGCAAAATTTTACGACTTTCGAATTACGTAACTCTAAAATCTGTGATATCAACTGCATTCTATTTGAGACGCTAAAGAGTGAACGATAAGCGTATAAAAGGGCTATTTTCGAATTACGTAACCATTTTGACAGCGGTCAGTTGGTATAAAATCAACGAGTAATTTGTTTCTTCTGTCAAATTTAATAGAAGGCACCGTCCTCGTTGTATTCGATATTCTTTGTAATATTTCTGGGATTTACTCGTATAATATCCTTTAATTATTATGAAATGATGTAAGTGAACATCGTTTTGATAAATTGTGAATGTGTTTTAGTGTAAAACCTCAATGATAAATCAATATTAGTGGTATGCTAAATATCGAAGCAGCGAGGTCAATTTTTAATAATAATTGTGAAAGTAAAGAACCAAGTGACTGACCAAATTATCTTCTGTTACAAGTGCTTACAACCTAAACTAAAGGCATATATTATGATATTTCTGAAACGAGGTATTTTGGTCATTTTATCGAAAGACAAATTCGTACCTCGTACTGTATCCATGAGCCACAAGATGAAACAAATATAACAAAAACAAGCATAGTTTGAAGCATTGTATGTCAATGGATTATGTAAGGACATCGATGAACATACTCACCACACCACCATACATAGATTTATTTCCACATCATTGTCTGTTTAAGGTAGGTACCTACCTACTTTATATCAATATTATTTTATTTCTTAATGTTGAACATTGAATATGTGTGTTTAGCACAGCAACAATGTTATGTTGGTGATTCATATGAAATGCACCATCAAACATAAACTTTTAAGCATTTAAATAAAGTCATTGCACCTAACTGTTGTTTATAGCAGAATATTGATGTTCTATAAAGTAAATAGATTGTGCATTGAAGCATTTAAGGGAGAGGCATATTAGAATTCGTGGATGAATGTAATGGATCATGGAATACCTATATTGAGGATTTACTTACAATTCTTTTTTTTATATTTCAGATGTCAAGCTCAACTAAATTATTCAGGAATAATTTAAACTCTCATGCGTTTACAGCAAAAATTAGCAAGCAGTACATACATATTCCATGATGAATTCCACAGGAAGACATTAAATTTCACTAATCCTTACTTATTTTCCAATTTCTTTTTGCCCCATCTCCAAATATTTCATAAATGTGAATAAATGCGGTGATAGCGATATAATAAAACAGTTGTTTTTGTTTACCATAATTTATTTCGCTCTATTTACTGAAACCTAATGAACATACATACATCACGCCTTGTTTCCCCGAAGGGTTGAGCAGAGCTGTACCTGTAAAAGGTACACCCACATTTTACCAGTTATATTTAAGTCCTATGTAAGGGGGCGAGCTTATTGCCATCAACCGGGCACAAATCCAGACTCCGGTCTGCTACTGAGAAATTCCAGATGGAAAAACCCAATAACACTATGCCCAACCCGGGCATCGAACCCAGGACCTCATACTCAGCAGTAGCTCTTGCGACCACTCGACCAACGAGACCTAATGAATGTTAATTAAGGTAAATACCTCTAAATAGTATCATTATAATAATAAATTATCAGTTTATAAAAATAAAAAAAACAGTTTTCAATTCTTAAGTATTTCATAACAAGTTATTTTTATTTGTACCTCTATAGTTCATAATTAAAACACTTTATTAAAGTTTACACTGTTATCAATCAACGAAATAGGAACATACATTAATATCGCTGTCATACAAGACAACAGTTTTCTAAAAAATATTATCTTTCAAGAATCTTCTACTTTTGTACTTGAAAAGCTTGAAAACTGAAGTACCAGAAGAGTGAGGCAACGCAGCAGGGGCGACATCATTCATGTTGCCTTCATGTCTTCGTATTCGAAACACTGGAACGCAGGAACTGTACAATTTTAAAACAAAATGATATTATTTTCTGCTCAAATAACTTAAACAAGTACTTAAACATTATGTTGCAAAGTAAAGTAGGCATATCAACTAGACTAGTCTCCATTAGGCCCATGGCTGGACAAAAGCAATCAGCCTAGTCATTGCTGCTGTTTGTATAATTTCTTCTTTATTTAGGGCTGATTTTTCAGTGTCCAGATATTTTGTAATACTAAATTATGTAAACATTAGTTAGGTATACATAAAATATAATTATGATGAAGAAAGTTCGGTCAAGGAAATACATTCATAATTTTATTATTAAGTGAGTTGCTACGCTTGATTCATAACTATGTGTCTAAAAGCTTACCTTCAATGATTAATACAGAAGATTGGTGGACCAACTTCTTTGTTAGGAAATTGACAAGACTGATGTTGGGTAGAGTTCCATTCTTGTATTTTCAGCTCTAGCACCGTCTGTAAAAATATTATGAATATGTTTTGTAGTTTGTTGTTATTTGGTTAGTGGTTACTGTAGTTTATTTCAGCATCTAATTATGTACAAAAATATCAATTAACAATTTCAGTTAGAATGTGAGGTTTATGGACATAGTAACCTCACGTAAGATGCTTGTCTACGAAACAAAGCAATGATTGTCCGTATGTAGACCCACCAATAATGTAACTACAGGACAGCTACAATAATCTAATGAGATACGAAGGTACTCTCTTACACACTTTATATTGGCTTAGGTACTTACTTGTAGTGATAATATCGACTTAGGTTCTTTTCGCTATTGAGCAAAACAGCCTAAGTAAGCCATGTTTCTGTATGAGAATAGTAAATATAATTTTGTATGTTGAAAACATAAAACATTCAAGGCAAAACAATGCTTAAATGAAAATATTACCGAAATCAACAAAATCCAGAGGTTATTTCAACTTTTATTCAGTGTTGCCAATTTTTTTCCCTAAGTCCACTATAGGACATGCGACAGATAATAAAAACGAATTTAAAATCCGATTTCAGTCAGAAATCTAATCAGCTTTGCGTAAGCCAGTATTTGTTTATGTTTGAATATTTTTGATCAATGTACAGACACCAGCACATCAACCTTCTACAATCTGTCAAATTTCTTTAATAGATTTTCAACTTTATCTGTAAAGTATAAGGTTCAAAGTTTATTGGGAAAATTTGACAGTTTCGGGTAGGTTGACCTGCTGGTGACTGTACTTACAACCGAATAATATTACTAGAGACTATCAAAACTGCGAGCCGGAGCCTCTCCTGAAATAGATATCTAAAAATGGTTTTTGAAAACGATTTAATAATCTGAAATAGGATATTTAACCGTTTGTGTAAAAATCCAAAAAAGCCCATGTCTACTCCAGTAGCAGCGGTTCTTCAAACCACCAGAAATAAACTATACTCCATTAATAAGATGAGACATTTTTTACAGGACTGTAAAACGGTTTATTTAAATGTCTAATTTTATTTCAAATGGATTACTCACAATTTTTTAATTTTATTTTTCTGTTACCGACATTCGGTCGCTGTTTTGGAGGTCCATTTGAAGATTTGAGAATGAAAATAAAACATAGCATAGGTAATCAAAGTATTTTTTTAAACATCATCACACAATGATTAATGAAAAAGTTAGTGAAGATGTTTGGATGTTTGTTGGATACATAATAATGGCTTAACGGCAGATTTTTTATCCCGGTAGTATTTACCCGAGGGATATTTTTTTTAGAAATGACGTCGTTTTGCGATCTCGACTCGGCGGAGCCTTTGTTTGGTTTCAATATATTCATCATGCTGAACATTCTTTCCAAATCAGCGTTCGAATCTGCAGTGGTTTCGGCATTTCAAAGAAATAAAACGAAAAATCACTGACACAGGTTTTAGACAAACAAAAAACATGCCATTATCTTGTTATTTTAATATTTTCTCGAGTCAAAGTTTTAGTAATTGATTGTATTGTTTTCTAAAAATTTAATTAAACTAACCACTAGACAAAACCACCAGCCACTAAAAGCAACATTTCTTCGCCAGTAGGGGTGTCCAAACCCCCAGGTTTAATGGAAATCCCTCTAAGTTGACAACACTGCTTTTCTACGATTTTGTCATTGGCCACAGATAACAAAAACGTGAAAAGAAAAACGTTTTGTTACGTATTTCAATTATGGTAGTTTTTGGTAGAAAGTGTTTTAAAAATTGGTTTTTCATTTTTCGGCAATTATTGTACATTTTCATTTATAAGCACTAGTAGAGCATCAGTTGTAATTAGAACAAAATTAAATTATAGCACAATAATATGAAAATTTATCATGCTTATATGGTGGAACAAAACGTGTCTTTTAATAAATTATAGCCAATTTATACGTACCACCCTATTCAATTTCCGTAGATTGGTAAAAAATGTTTATCGTAATTCCAAATATGGCATGCAATATAAATTGGACTTGGTTTCGATTCAGAATTGCTATCAAAAATAAAATGTGTTGCGTAATTAGGCTGCAGCTATCTAATTACGCAACACATTTTCGATTTACAATTGAGCGGAATTGTAATCATTTAAACTTCAAATTGCAAAATTTTACGACTTTCGAATTACGTAACTCTAAAATCTGTGATATCAACTGCATTCTGTTTGAGACGCTAAAGAGTGAACGATAAGCGTATAAAAGGGCTATTTTCGAATTACGTAACCATTTTGACAGCGGTCAGTTGGTATAAAATCAACGAGTAATTTGTTTCTTCTGTCAAATTTAATAGAAGGCACCGTCCTCGTTGTATTCGATATTCTTTGTAATATTTCTGGGATTTACTCGTATAATATCCTTTAATTATTATGAAATGATGTAAGTGAACATCGTTTTGATAAATTGTGAATGTGTTTTAGTGTAAAACCTCAATGATAAATCAATATTAGTGGTATGCTAAATATCGAAGCAGCGAGGTCAATTTTTAATAATAATTGTGAAAGTAAAGAACCAAGTGACTGACCAAATTATCTTCTGTTACAAGTGCTTACAACCTAAACTAAAGACATATATTATGATATTTCTGAAACGAGGTATTTTGGTCATTTTATCGAAAGACAAATTCGTACCTCGTACTGTATCAAACTTATCATGAGCCACAAGATGAAACAAATATAACAAAAACAAGCATAGTTTGAAGCATTGTATGTCAATGGATTATGTAAGGACATCGATGAACATACTCACCACACCACCATACATAGATTTATTTCCACATCCCTACCTACTTTATATCAATATTATTTTATTTCTTAATGTTGAACATTGAATATGTGTGTTTAGCACAGCAACAATGTTATGTTGGTGATTCATATGAAATGCACCATCAAACATAAACTTTTAAGCATTTAAATAAAGTCATTGCACCTAACTGTTGTTTATAGCAGAATATTGATGTTCTATAAAGTAAATAGATTGTGCATTGAAGCATTTAAGGGAGAGGCATATTAGAATTCGTGGATGAATGTAATGGATCATGGAATACCTATATTGAGGATTTACTTACAATTCTTTTTTTTATATTTCAGATGTCAAGCTCAACTAAATTATTCAGGAATAATTTAAACTCTCTCATGCGTTTACAGCAAAAATTAGCAAGCAGTACATACATATTCCATGATGAATTCCACAGGAAGACATTAAATTTCACTAATCCTTACTTATTTTCCAATTTCTTTTTGCCCCATCTCCAAATATTTCATAAATGTGAATAAATGCGGTGATAGCGATATAATAAAACAGTTGTTTTTGTTTACCATAATTTATTTCGCTCTATTTACTGAAACCTAATGAACATACATACATCACGCCTTGTTTCCCCGAAGGGTTGAGCAGAGGTGTACCTGTAAAAGGTACACCCACATTTTACCAGTTATATTTAAGTCCTATGTAAGGGGGCGAGCTTATTGCCATCAACCGGGCACAAATCCAGACTCCGGTCTGCTACTGAGAAATTCCAGATGGAAAAACCCAATAACACTATGCCCAACCCGGGCATCGAACCCAGGACCTCATACTCAGCAGTAGCTCTTGCGACCACTCGACCAACGAGACCTAATGAATGTTAATTAAGGTAAATACCTCTAAATAGTATCATTATAATAATAAATTATCAGTTTATAAAAATAAAAAAAACAGTTTTCAATTCTTAAGTATTTTATAACAAGTTATTTTTATTTGTACCTCTATAGTTCATAATTAAAACACTTTATTAAAGTTTACACTGTTATCAATCAACGAAATAGGAACATACATTAATATCGCTGTCATACAAGACTCAACAGTTTTCTAAAAAATATTATCTTTCAAGAATCTTCTACTTTTGTACTTGAAAAGCTTGAAAACTGAAGTACCAGAAGAGTGAGGCAACGCAGCAGGGGCGACATCATTCATGTTGCCTTCATGTCTTCGTATTTGAAACACTGGAACGCAGGAACTGTACAATTTTAAAACAAAATGATATTATTTTCTGCTCAAATAACTTAAACAAGTACTTAAACATTATGTTGCAAAGTAAAGTAGGCATATCAACTAGACTAGCCTCCATTAGGCCCATGGCTGGACAAAAGCAATCAGCCTAGTCATTGCTGCTGTTTGTATAATCTCTTCTTTATTTAGGGCTGATTTTTCAGTGTCCAGATATTTTGTAATACTAAATTATGTAAACATTAGTTAGGTATACATAAAATATAATTATGATGAAGAAAGTTTGGTCAAGGAAATACATTCATAATTTTATTATTAAGTGAGTTGCTACGCTTGATTCATAACTATGTGTCTAAAAGCTTACCTTCAATTATTAATACAGAAGATTGGTGGACCAACTTCTTTGTTAGGAAATTGACAAGACTGATGTTGGGTAGAGTTCCATTCTTGTATTTTCAGCTCTAGCACCGTCTGTAAAAATATTATGAATATGTTTTGTAGTTTGTTGTTATTTGGTTAGTGGTTACTGTAGTTTATTTCAGCATCTAATTATGTACAAAAATATCAATTAACAATTTCAGTTAGAATGTGAGGTTTATGGACATAGTAACCTCACGTAAGATGCTTGTCTACGAAACAAAGCAATGATTGTCCGTATGTAGACCCACCAATAATGTAACTACAGGACAGCTACAATAATCTAATGAGATACGAAGGTACTCTCTTACACACTTTATATTGGCTTAGGTACTTACTTGTAGTGATAATATCGACTTAGGTTCTTTTCGCTATTGAGCAAAACAGCCTAAGTAAGCCATGTTTCTGTATGAGAATAGTAAATATAATTTTGTATGTTGAAAACATAAAACATTCAAGGCAAAACAATGCTTAAATGAAAATATTACCGAAATCAACAAAATCCAGAGGTTATTTCAACTTTTATTCAGTGTTGCCAATTTTTTTCCCTAAGTCCACTATAGGACATGCGACAGATAATAAAAACGAATTTAAAATCCGATTTCAGTCAGAAATCTAATCAGCTTTGCGTAAGCCAGTATTTGTTTATGTTTGAATATTTTTGATCAATGTACAGACACCAGCACATCAACCTTCTACAATCTGTCAAATTTCTTTAATAGATTTTCAACTTTATCTGTAAAGTATAAGGTTCAAAGTTTATTGGGAAAATTTGACAGTTTCGGGTAGGTTGACCTGCTGGCGACTGTACTTACAACCGAATAATATTACTAGAGACTATCAAAACTGCGAGCCGGAGCCTCTCCTGAAATAGATATCTAAAAATGGTTTTTGAAAACGATTTAATAATCTGAAATAGGATATTTAACCGTTTGTGTAAAAATCCAAAAAAGCCCATGTCTACTCCAGTAGCAGCGGTTCTTCAAACCACCAGAAATAAACTATACTCCATTAATAAGATGAGACATTTTTTACAGGACTGTAAAACGGTTTATTTAAATGTCTAATCTTATTTCAAATGGATTACTCACAATTTTTTAATTTTATTTTTCTGTTACCGACATTCGGTCGCTGTTTTGGAGGTCCATTTGAAGATTTGAGAATGAAAATAAAACATAGCATAGGTAATCAAAGTATTTTTTTAAACATCATCACACAATGATTAATGAAAAAGTTAGTGAAGATGTTTGGATGTTTGTTGGATACATAATAATGGCTTAACGGCAGATTTTTTATCCCGGTAGTATTTACCCGAGGGATATTTTTTTTAGAAATGACGTCGTTTTGCGATCTCGACTCGGCGGAGCCTTTGTTTGGTTTCAATATATTCATCATGCTGAACATTCTTTCCAAATCAGCGTTCGAATCTGCAGTGGTTTCGGCATTTGAAAGAAATAAAACGAAAAATCACTGACACAGGTTTTAGACAAACAAAAAACATGCCATTATCTTGTTATTTTAATATTTTCTCGAGTCAAAGTTTTAGTAATTGATTGTATTGTTTTCTAAAAATTTAATTAAACTAACCACTAGACAAAACCACCAGCCACTAAAAGCAACATTTCTTCGCCAGTAGGGGTGTCCAAACCCCCAGGTTTAATGGAAATCCCTCTAAGTTGACAACACTGCTTTTCTACGATTTTGTCATTGGCCACAGATAACAAAAACGTGAAAAGAAAAACGTTTTGTTACGTATTTCAATTATGGTAGTTTTTGGTAGAAAGTGTTTTAAAAATTGGTTTTTCATTTTTCGGCAATTATTGTACATTTTCATTTATAAGCACTAGTAGAGCATCAGTTGTAATTAGAACAAAATTAAATTATAGCACAATAATATGAAAATTTATCATGCTTATATGGTGGAACAAAACGTGTCTTTTAATAAATTATAGCCAATTTATACGTACCACCCTATTCAATTTCCGTAGATTGGTAAAAAATGTTTATCGTAATTCCAAATATGGCATGCAATATAAATTGGACTTGGTTTCGATTCAGAATTGCTATCAAAAATAAAATGTGTTGCGTAATTAGGCTGCAGCTATCTAATTACGCAACACATTTTCGATTTACAATTGAGCGGAATTGTAATCATTTAAACTTCAAATTGCAAAATTTTACGACTTTCGAATTACGTAACTCTAAAATCTGTGATATCAACTGCAGTCTGTTTGAGACGCTAAAGAGTGAACGATAAGCGTATAAAAGGGCTATTTTCGAATTACGTAACCATTTTGACAGCGGTCAGTTGGTATAAAATCAACGAGTAATTTGTTTCTTCTGTCAAATGTAATGGAAGGCACCGTCCTCCCCGTATTCGATATTCTTTGTAATATTTCTGGGATTTACTCGTATAATATCCTTTAATTATTATGAAATGATGTAAGTGAACATCGTTTTGATAAATTGTGAATGTGTTTTAGTGTAAAATCTCAATGATAAATCAATATTAGTGGTATGCTAAATATCGAAGCAGCGAGGTCAATTTTTAATAATAATTGTGAAAGTAATGAACCAAGTGACTGACCAAGTTATCTTCTGTTACAAGTGCTTACAACCTAAACTAAAGATAATAATATATATTATGATATTTCTGAAACGAGGTATTTTGGTCATTTTATCGAAAGACAAATTCGCTCGTACTGTATCAAACTTATCATGAGCCACAAGATGAAACAAATATGACAAAAACAAGCATAGTTTGAAGCATTGTATGTCAATGGATTATGTAAGGACATCGATGAACATACTCACCACACCACCATACATAGATTTATTTCCACATCATTGTCTGTTTAAGGTACACCTACTTTATATCAATATTATTTTATTTCTTAATGTTGAACATTGAATGTGTGTTTAGCACAGCAACAATGTTATGTTTGTGAATATGAAATACACCATCAAACATAAACTTTTAAGCATTTAAATAAAGTCATTGCACCTAATTGTTGTTTATAGCAGAATATTGATGTTCTATAAAGTAAATAGATTGTGCATTGAAGTGTTTAAGGGAGAGGCATATTAGAATTCGTGGATGAATGTAATGGATCATGGAATATATTGAGGATTTACTTAAAATTCTTTTTTTTATATTTCAGATGTCAAGCTCAACTAAATTATTCAGGAATAATTTAAACTCTCATGCATTTACAGCAAAAATTAGCAAGCAGTACATACATATTCCATGATGAATTCCGCAGGAAGACATTAAATTTCACTAATCCTTACTTATTTTCCAATTTCTTTTTGCCCCATCTCCAAATATTTCATAAATGTGAATAAATGCGGTTATAGCGATATAATAAAACAGTTGTTTTTGTTTACCATAATTTATTTCGCTCTATTTACTGAAACCTAATGAACATACATACATAACATCACGCCTTGTTTCCCCGAAGGGTTGAGCAGAGGTGTACCTGTAAAAGGTACACCCACATTTTACCAGTTATATTTAAGTCCTATGTAAGGGGGCGAGCTTATTGCCATCAACCGGGCACAAATCCAGACTCCGGTCTGCTACTGAGAAATTCCAGATGGAAAAACCCAATAACACTATGCCCAACCCGGGCATCGAACCCAGGACCTCATACTCAGCAGTAGCTCTTGCGACCACTCGACCAACGAGACCTAATGAAAATTAAGGTCAAATGTTAATTAAGGTCCTCTAAATAGTATCATTACCTATAATAATAAATTATCAGTTTATAAAAATAAAAAAACAGTTTTCAATTCTTAAGTATTTCATAACAAGTTATTTTTATTTGTACCTCTATAGTTCATAATTAAAACACTTTATTAAAGTTTACACTGTTATCAATCAACAAAATAGGAACATACATTTATATCGCTGTCATACAAGACTCATCAGTTTTCTAAAAAAATATTATCTTTCAAGAATCTTCTACTTTTGTACTTGAAAAGCTTGAAAACTGAAGTACCAGAAGAGTGAGGCAACGCAGCAGGGGCGACATCATTCATGCTGCCTTCATGTCTTCGTATTTGAAACACTGGAACGCAGGAACTGTACAATTTTAAAACAAAATGATATTATTTTCTGCTCAAATAAAGTACTTAAACATTATGTTGCAAAGTAAAGTAGGCATATCAACTAGGCCTCCATTAGGCCCATGGCTGGACAAAAGCAATCAGCCTAGTCATTGCTGCTGTTTGTATAATTTCTTCTTTATTTAGGGCTGATTATTCAGTCTCCAGATATTTTGTAATACTAAATTATGTAAACATTAGTTAGGTATACATAAAATATAATTATGATGAAGAAAGTTCGGTCAAGGAAATACATTCATAAATTTATTATTAAGTGAGTTGCTATGCTTGATTCATAACTATGTGTCTAAAAGCTTACCTCCAATGATTAATACAGAAGATAGGTTATCCAATCTATGTTTGCATTGCAACTTTGGCAACCAACTTCTTTGTTAGGAAATTGACAAGATTGATGTTGGGTAGAGTTCCATTCTTGTATTTTCAGCTCTAGCACCGTCTGTAAAAATATTATGAATATGTTTTGTAGTTTGTTGTTATTTGGTGAGTGGTTACTGTAGTTTATTTCAGCATCTACTTATGTACAAAAATATCTTAGGGGCGGGTGAGGTCGACGGACATAGTAACCTCACGTAAGATGCTTGTCTACGAAACAAAGCAATGATTATCCGTATGTAGACCCACCAATAATGTACCTACAGGACAGCTACAATAATCTAATGAGATACGAAGGTATTTATATTGGCTTACTTACTTGGAGTGATAATATCGACCTAGGTTATTTTTGCTATTGAGCAAAACAGCCTAAGTAAGCCATTTTTCTGTATGATAATAGTAAATATAATTTTGTATGTTGAAAACATTCAAGGCAAAACAATGCTTAAACGAAAATATTACCGAAATCAACAAAATCAAAATATAAACAAAATCGTTGATAGCGTATTCTCAACAGACTTCAAAGAATGATGTTTAACATGTGATGCTATATGCCTTTCTTGTTCTTTTCCTTATACTCTGATGTGGTTGGAGGAGTAAAGGTATACTTTAGACAGGCTATATTTCGCATTAATCGACTGAACACGTCGCTCCAGAGGTTATTTCAACTTTTATTCAGTGTTGCCAATTTTTTTCCCTAAGTCCACTATAGGACATGCGTCAGATACATAAAAACGAATTTAAAATCCGATTTCAGTCAGAAATCGAATCGTATTGATAATCCGAACTAGACAAACCGATTTCACAAAACCACGGCCGGAGCAGCTTTGCGTTAGCCAGTATTTGTTTATGTTTGAATAGTTTTGATCAATGTACTTACAACCGAATAATATTACTAGAGATGATCAAAACTGCGAGCCGGAGCCTCTCCTGAAATCGATATCTAAAAATGGATTTTGAAAACGATTTAATAATCTGAAATAGGATATTTAACCGTTTGTGTAAAAATCCAAAAAAGCCCATGTCTACTCCAGTAGCAGCGGTTCTTCAAACCACCAGAAATAAACTATACTCCATTAATTAAATAAGATGAGACATTTTTTACAGGCCGTTCAACCGATTTTGATTCCTATTGCGATTTTATATAGAAGTCAAAATTGGTTGAACGGACTGTAAAACGGATTATTTAAATGTCTAATCTTATTTCAAATGGATTACTCACAATTTTTTCATTTTATTTTTCTGTTACCGACATTCGGTCGCTGTTTTGGAGGTCCATTTGAAGATTTGAGAATGAAAATAAAACATAGCATAGGTAATCAAAGTATTTTTTTTTAAATCATCACACAATGATTAATGAAAAAGTTAGTGTAGACGTTTGGATGTTTGTTACACACATAATAATGGCTTAACGGCAGATTTTTTATCTCGGTAGTATTTACCCGTGGGATATTTTTTTTTAGAAATGACGTCGTTTAGCGATCTCGACTCGGCGGAGCCTCTGTTTGGTTTCAATATATTCATCATGCTGAACATTCTTTCCAAATCAGCGGTCGAATCTGCAGTGGTTTCGGCATTTGAAAGAAATAAAACGAAAAGCACTGACACAGGTTTTAGACAAACAAAACATGCCATTATCTTGTTATTTTAATATTTTCTGGAGTCAAAGTTTTAGTAATTGATTGTATTGTTTTCTAAAATATGAATTAAACTAACCACTATACAAAACCACCACCCACTAAAAGCAAAATTTCTTCGCCAGTAGGGGTGTCCAAACTCCCAGGTTTAATGGAAATCCCACTAAGTTGACAACACTGCTTTTCTACGATTTTGTCATTGGCCACAGATAACAAAAACGTGAAAAGAAAAACGTTTTGTTACGTATTTCAATTATGGTAGTTTTTGGTAGAAAGTGTTTTAAAAATTGGTTTTTCATTTTTCGGCAATTATTGTACATTTTCATTTATAAGCACTAGTAGAGCATCAGTTGTAATTAGAAGAAAATTAAATTATAGCACAATAATATGAAAATTTATCATGCTTATATGGTGGAACAAAACGTGTCTTTTAATAAATTATAGCCAATTTATACGTACCACCCTATTCAATTTCCGTAGATTGGTAAAAAATGTTTATCGTAATTCCAAATATGGCATGCAATATAAATTGGACTTGGTTTCGATTCAGAATTGCTATCAAAAATAAAATGTGTTGCGTAATTAGGCTGCAGGTCCAAAGTAAACCTAGTAACCAACCAGGCAATACAATTGGAACCACCTATATGCGAAATTCTTTATTTATGTCCCCGGTAGTGCCACAAGATATTGTACGTATAATACAAAATTTAAAAAATAAAAAGAGTATTGGATACGACGGCGTCTCTACCGTTGTGGTAAAGTTCGTTTCGGACATTTTAGCAAAACCATTAACTCATATAATAAATGTAAGCATAAGCTCTGGTATATTCCCGGATAAATTAAAGACTGTGGTTATAAAACCGCTACATAAGAAAAACAATAAGGAAGACATGACTAATTATAGACCAGTTGCTATAATTTCGGTATTTGCTAAAATATTTGAAAAGGTTATATACGAATCAATTTATACATTTATAACAAAAAATAATATATTATGCGATGAGCAAAATGGCTTCCGAAAAAACAAAAATATTAATATGGCTATATTTGATTTTATAAAAATAATCATGAATAATGTGGATAGGAAAAACCCTGTATGTGCAATATTCACAGACATGACGAAAGCTTTCGATTACGTAAAACATGATATACTATTAAAAAAGCTAAACCATTACGGTATAAGAGGCAACGTATTAGATTTAATAAAATCATACCTTTTTTTTTTTTTTTGGGTGGGAAATTATCAAATAACTTCTCCCGCTCTGGGTGGAGCGGGAGGGCGTGTCAGACTCTTACTGACTAAAACCCACCCGTGTTCCTTCCGTTGCCTTTACGTTGCCAGGGGCCACGGTATCCCTTTCGGACTTTCCCGCAACCCCGGCAGGCATCGGTCCTATCGGACCCCTTCCGTTGTGCTGACATCTCTTTGAGGCGCGCGTGGAACACAACGCGCCGTCGACCCGGGCCTGGTCCTTATCGGACGGCGAGCTACCCATTGCTCACCGTCCGCAGGCCCGCGCCTACGGTGGCCGGGAATCGGCCTGCGATTCCCGGCGCCCAGGGCGTCTCCTGCGGCGGCTAGGGGCGTGAGGGCGCGAAATTAGCCTCTCCCTCACGCGTTCTGCCGCCTCCTTCGCGAGCATTACTGCTTCGCAGAAGGAGGTGACGGCCTCCCATGCCCTCTCGCTCCGTACCATGGCCTGGACTAGGGCCGGACGCGAGAGATCCCCGCCGCCGATCGCCTCCACGAGGACACGGCGATGCTCTGCCCAAGCCGGACAGACCTCCACCGTATGCTCAACCGTGTCCTCCGGGCGATCCACGCAGTGATGACACCCGGGCGTTTCCTCCCGCCTGATACGGAACAGGAACCTCCCGAAACAACCGTGTCCGGTGAGGACCTGCGTTAGGCGGAAGGTGAGGACGCCGTGGCGCCTCTCTAGCCACTCCTCAAAGAGGGGACTTATCGCCGCAATAGTGGCGTGCCCAGCACTGGGTTGCGACAATCGCACTCTCCATGACGCCATGAGATCCCGCCGGAGCTCGTCCGCTGTGCCGCGATTTCTCGCGGGAACGGAGTTACGCCCCGGCGTATAAAATCATACCTCACAAGTAGAAAACAATACACAGAAATTTCGAGAATTTGTACTAAAACTAAACGCGAATTTAAATATTTATCCAATTATAGATTTATTAAATTTGGGGTTCCACAAGGCAGCGTCCTCGGGCCATTATTATTTTTAATTTATATTAATGACCTGCCAAGCGAAATTCTTCAACCGATGACTCTATTTGCGGACGACAGTACAGCCATAATTGAATGCGGAGATAAAAGGAATTATGAAAATGAAATAAACAGCACTCTTAAAACAATCATAGATTGGCTTAATAAAAATAATCTAAATATAAATCTACAAAAAACTAAAGTCATGCATTTTCACCAGCGGCTTCAACCAGAGAATATAATTACGGAATATAATAGTCAAATCGTTGAGTCAGTCTCAGAGGCAAAATTCCTAGGAATACATATAGACCATAAATTAACATGGCAACCTCATGCTGAAAACCTGTGCCAAAAATTAAGTAAAACTGCCTATGTTCTATATAACCTTTCTAGAAAATTAAATATAAATGCGTTGTTGACAGCGTATCATGGCCTAGTTGCGTCATTATTGAGATTTGGTATTATATTCTGGGGGAATTGCAGCGAAAGGGAACAAATATTTAAGGCACAAAAGCGTTGCCTACGGTCAATGACTGGTCTTAAGTCGACAGAAAGCTGTCAACCATTATTTAAGTATCAAAAATTTTGACATTACCATCCTTGTACAGTCAGCGTCAAATAGTTAGTGACACTCAGGGTATCCAAATAAATAGACGCAACCAAAAAGTCAATAATATCGGTACAAACAAAGTTTCCTTATTGTTGTCAACAATATATTCGCTCAAAAGGTCGAGACGTTTAAAATGTCATATAGATCGGATCAGTCAAACCGCCATAAATATGGTTACAGTCATCCCGCCAATGGTATCCAAGCATTATAAGTGTTCAAAAATATGGAACACATTAGAAAAATAAACTAGCATGTAAGGACGGCCGCACATGTCAGGTACCTGATTGGATTCTCCAATTGGAAACCCGATCGGAGGAGTCCCACATACAGGCGATTGATTGTATTCGGTTTCTACGCTCTCCAGTCGTATGCCAGAGCTTGTGGCGATTGTATCAAAGAACGCTTATAAAATAAAAAAAATATTTAAAAATAATGGAGATGACGAATTTCTATTAGCAACTCTTTTGTCAAAAGAATGTAAGAATGAAAGAAAAGAAAGCGATGCTATTGGGTATACACAGAGATTGTACGAAGTCAATAGAAACATAGAAATTGTACTGCGAGTTCGCCTTCAGGTACCCGATTCGGTTACTTGAACGGTCGTCGAGTCGATCCGACGCACTGCCCGTGCATCCTGGTCGGACGTTAGATTTTTTAATCATTCGGGCAGAATCGTGCGTGTGCGGCGTAAGAATATTTTCTATGGAATTGACGCCTTCGGGTACCTTGATTTGATAACCGCATCGGGAACCCGACGCAAAAATCTGACGTGTGCGGCCGCCCTTTTAGAAGTAAACGGTTTCCCAAACATGAAAACCTCTTTAGGGAATCTAGTATTGTTTGCATGTCATTATATTATCTATCAGTCATATCAATGTCAAGTGCACTACTAAAGCAAGCTAGAAATAATATCTATTGAAGCAATAATAGTTTTTCATGCTTAAATATGGCTACTTATCGCATTAGTGAGACCACAAAACATCGAATTATATATTTGAGGGAGGAAGGTGTTTCCGTAACAGATATTTCAAATGAATTGGGAATATCCGTAAGTATCGCTTTAGATGAGTTACCTATCGAATCGAATTATTCGCATCTCTTGAGTTTTTTTTTCTTTCTTTTATTTAGAGAAACACCGTATACCGTTGGCTAGAGAGATGGCAAAGTGATGGTGCATTGCAAAACCATGTTTCATTTGGTCGTCCACGTCAAACGAGTACAAATCAAGACAGAAATATAGTGCAGCGAGCTATTAGCAATCGTTTTATAAACTCCAGGAGTATGTCTGTGGAATTTGGTACATCACAGAGCACAATAAGACGTCGCCTGCGAGAACATGGGTTACGCCATCGTATTCCTGCTAAAAAGCCTATATTAACACCGAGGCTTAAAGCGCAGCGTTTACAATTCGCACGAAATTATTTAAATTTCAATTTTGATAATGTGATCTTTGTAGATGAAAAAGTTTTTTGTTCGTCTGCCCAGGGACGCTTATCTCTATACCGAACATCGAACACAAGGTATGATGAAAGAAATGTCCTCCCTAACAACCGCAGTGGCCGAATCACCTTAGGATTTTGGGGATGGATGACCCAAAGCGGACCAGGAGAGCTAGTCCAAGTGGGAGGAAGAATGAATGGCCCCCGATACAAAGACATCCTCGAAAACGTTTTGCTTCCAACAGCCAGGATTTTTTTTCCCCATGAAAGGATTAGGTTTGTCCAAGATAACAGTTCCGTGCACAACTCCAGAGTTGTTCAAAATTACTTGGATGGTAACATGGACCTGGAATTAATTTCGATGCCGCCTCATAGTCCCGACCTAAACCCGATCGAAAATTTGTGGGGCAAAATGGTTCAGGTATGGGACAGTACTCGAGCACGAACCACCGCAAATTTAAGGACTCACGTCGAAGAAGTTTGGGAGTCCATGAGAGGAGACAATTTTTGCTATAATGCGGTACAATCCATGCGAAGACGTCTTTCTGACGTAATTCTAGCAGACGGTGGCTATACACGATTTTAGTAAAAAATAAAAAAAAAAGATAATTAAAGCAAAAATGTTTTTGTTTATTTTTACACCCGATGAGAGTTTTCTATGTTCTATACGTTCCAAAGTGACTTGATAAAAAGTGCTCATTTTGTCGTTAATACGGAATGTGGTCATTTTAATTAAGTACAAAAGTTAAATTAAATACGAAATAATTTCGTATTATGTAATATACATTTGTGACATGAACATGTTATTGAATCATAGATAAGCACTCTTTCTCTATGAGATATATATACTCATACTCATTATCAATGAGGTTTACATCTATTTCCAGTCAGCTATTTATTGCATAAAATATAAGTACTTATCGTAAACGGCTATGCACGAAATTATTTACAAAACAAAAGACATGTCTATGACGTCATGCTTAAAATGAAAAGGACAGCAGAAGTTTCTATCCCTTTCATTTTGTGAAATGTTGACGTGAGAAATAATATTTAAAATATAAAGCAGCAAAGTTTATTTTTCTAATGTGTTCCATATTTTTGAACACTTATAATGCTTGGATACCATTGGCGGGATGACTGTAACCATATTTATGGCGGTTTGACTGAACCGATCTATATGACATTTTAAACGTCTCGACCTTTTGAGCGAATATATATATATATATTTTTTTTTTTTTTTTTTTTTTTTAAACGTATATACGTATATTGTTGACAACAATAAGGAAACTTTGTTTGTACCGATATTATTGACTTTTTGGTTGCGTCTATTTATTTGAATACCCTGAGTGTCACTAACTATTTGACGCTGACTGTACGTCCTAGAAGTTGCTTTATTCGTTAGAACAAATCTGCATTTATTTCCCTCAATGGATGATGTTAGGCAGTGCATAAGACCAATAAGGGCCAATTATAAATATCTACTATACACAGGTGGCCATAAAACAGCTTTGCTAAAAAAGAATATTCTACACATGGGTCCGCTTATCTATAACAACTTGCCTAGAAAATTAAAGGAAATGCCTTTTCAAATGTTTAAAAAACAGTTAACAAATCTGCTACTGGAAAAATGTTAGTACTACTCAATTAAAGAATTTTTGTATGACAAAACAATAAAGTAAGATGTCGCTCCTTGCAATTATAATATTATTTTAATCTATTGATCCCTGTAATAGTTTTATATTTTATTTTATTAATAATTTATATTATTTGACATTGTATTATATTTGCCAAAAATTTGCCGAAGGTTTGGCCGAAGCCGAAGGTTTGCTAGTTGTCAAAATTTGAAATTTACTGAACGATGCTAGAGCGAGACGGAGAGTGTGCAGAGCAGCAGAGTTTCGCCGCGCCGCCGCACCGAAATACGAAAACAAAAAACCGCAAACGAATCGCAGTTAGTAAACTAAACGAGTCAAAATAAGTTTGAGAGCGCGTCTTAAAATCTAATAAGTGTTTTGTTTTTAAATATTTCATATTTGTTATTACAAATTATTTTATTTATTACTGTGAGTAGTACCTGTGGTGATACGTTCATTATTGTGAGGTCACTCTAAGAACCAAAAAACCGTAAGTATTGTCTGGTTTAAAATATTTTATGTTATCTAACGTTAGGTAGGAAACTAAATGGAAACTGTTGAGAGGTCTGAATAGCGAGTGTATTGTTAATCGGAATCCACAAAGGTTAGTAAATGGATGCGGGCAGCACGTGGTAACAGGTGGTAAGATACTCGGAGTCAACCGAAATGAAACGAAGAGCACGTTAGTGGTACATACAATTATTCCTATTTATTCTCAAGATAAATAGTAGTAATTCTATAGTAATTTAAGAATATTATAATTACATAGGCTATCCATGCCGGGAGTCCAAAACGAGAAGAAGGAGAAACGTCAATGTCAAAAAGTAACTTAACTCTCCGCAACAGTGTTGCCGTTCATCAACACCATGATATTGATGGATTATACAATGTTACCACATTCTAACATTACCCCTTAATCCATGCAACATCATGTCACACTACAATAACACAATATCGGAAAAACATGCTAAAATTAACAAATTGCTCTATGGCTCTACAATTTTTCTTATAATTTATAGAAGTCAAGTGAGTACTCTACAACTCTCTATTAATATAAGGTAAGTACCCACTCTACCAACTTTTACAACATAGTCAATAGATAATATCAACATCTTAGCAAAAATAAGTAGGTATTATTTACAAACAGATTTATCAACATAGTCCGTCAAATAGTATTATTATCACAACAACATATTAAATAATAAGTCAGACTTTTACATTCATATCTTTTATAAATCTATCATGTTTTACAGCACATAAAGGCTTTGTAAGCACATCTGCAATCATACAATCCGTCTGCAAATACTTAACTGTTACAGAGTCATTTTGAACAAAGTCTTTTACAAAATGGTATCTGATGTCAATATGCTTAGTGCGTTTATGACAATATTCTTTAACTTGTAACAATTTTTGAGCAGACTGGTTATCATTAAATATTGTTACATTATATTCTTTAGGTATGATCTCCATCATGAAGTTTCTTATAAAACAAATATCTTTACATACATCTGTTATTGCTAAATATTCAGCTTCAGTACTGGATAGTGCTACGCAACGTTGTTTACGTGATTCCCAATTAATTACATTATTCCCAAATTTTACAACAAACCCAGTATATGATCTTCTATCATTTGGGTCATTGGCCCAGTCAGCATCTGCAAAAGCAGTCAAATTCAATTTACTCCCTTTATAGTAATATAAAGAATAGTTAATTGTCCCTGCTAAATATCGCAATATTCTTTTAGCTGCCTGCCAATGTGTCACATCAAAACAGTTGTTAAACTGACTCAGTTGGCTACAAGCGTATGAGATGTCAGGTCTAGTACATACAGACAAATACATAAGACATCCCATAAGCTGCCTATAGTTATATTGATCATCACATAAATTAGTGTCTCCCCTAACTAATTTACAATTGGTAGGCATAGGGGTCTTTACAGTTTTACAATTTTCCATACCGAAGCGCTGTAATAGTCTCTTTATGTATTCAGACTGGCTTAGCTTCATAATACCTTTTGCTCGATTTCTATCAATATTTATTCCTAAACAGTTTTTCAAACTTCCCAAGTTTCTGACATTGAAATTATCATCAAGCAAAGGAAACAGCTCATTATTTTTAGTACCGTAAAACACATAAAAATCATCCACATACAATGCAACTATTATTATGTCCTTATTAGAATGCTTTAAATACACACAAGGTTCACACTTACATTGCTTATAGCCATTGCTAGTTAATAAATTATGCACTTTAGCATTCCAAATTCTGCTTGCTTGTTTAAGGCCATAAATGCCTTTTAACAATAAACACACCTTGTTTTCACAATTATTATTACTAAAGCCAGGAGGCTGTTCCATAAATATGGTTTCCTGGAGGTCACCATTTAAAAATGCAGTTGTTACATCTATATGGTCTATACTTAGATTCAGCTCATTTGCAAAAGAAAACAGTATTCTCATGGTGCTATGACGCACAACAGGGGAGAATGTATCATTGTAATCTACTCCTCTTACTTGGGTAAAACCCCTGGCAACCAATCTTGCTTTAAATTTGTCAAAATTGCCATTTGCATCATACTTTTTCTTGTACACCCATTTACATTTTACTACATTTTCATTATGGGGCCTATCAACTAACTTCCATACATTGTTAGAGAGCAGTGAGTCATACTCACATTGCATTGCAGCCTTCCATTCATGACTATCAGGAGAATTTACAGCTTCCTCAAAAGATTGAGGTTCAAGAAATGGATAATCATGCGCTGTCAAACAGAAGTCTGTTTCGTAATCATTGTACTTTACCGGTAATCTGGATCTGGTACTACGCACAGGACGCTGACTCTCAGCTACCGGGGGTGAAGGATCACCTCCGCCCTTAGCCGACGCCTCGTGTGAAGGCGACACACTCTCGTGGTGCACGCCACACACTGACGAAACAGCAGGGATGCTCTCGTCCTCGCTGCCTGTGCAGTACTCTTCTTCAACATCTGAAAAAACTATTACCTCACCTGTAGTATCATTTAATACAGACCTTTCCTTACCACAACTTGTATGCTGACTAGTATTCATAACATTTTCATTAATTGAATTCAAATTATTAATATTATCACAGACACTTTTGCTAGAATTTATCACATTACTATCATTATTATTACAATTAATTTCATTAATACCATTTGAATTCAAATTATTGACATCACTAGTCAATTCATAATAAATGCAGTCTTTTTCAGTATTGTTATTGTCATTGAAACTATCATAAAATTTATTCTCAATAAATGCTACATTTCTGGACAAAACAACTTTCTTAGGAACTGAAGGGTCCATTAACCTATAACCTTTTGAAGTTTCAGAATATCCAACAAATAAATACCTTTTGCTTTTAGGATCTAATTTACGACGTTTCTTGTCAGGAACAAGAGAGTATGCTATGCAACCAAACACATGAAGGTGACTTAGATCTGGTTTAGATCCGGTCCAAACCTCCTCTGGCGTACGGCCTGAAAGAGCAGCAGTGGGGCACCTATTCTTTAAATAAATGGCAGTCATAACTGCCTCCCCCCAATAGCGCCCACAGAGACCAGCACCTCTCAGCATACATCGAGCCTTCTCCAAAAGTGTCCTATTTAGGCGTTCACTAACGCCGTTCTGACTCGGACAGTATGGTATGGACTTTTGGTGAATTATTCCTTGCTGTTGCAAAAATCTAGATAAACTTTCATTGCAATATTCACCACCACCATCAGACCTAAAAATTTTAATTGGCAACCCTACTTGTTTCTCTACAAGTCTTTTAAAATTAACAAAATGAGACATTACCTCCAATTTGTGCCTCATTAGATACCCAAAAGTCTTCCTGGTGTAGTCATCAGTAAACGTTACTAAGTACTTCGCACCATTCCAGCTGCTCTCAGGTAACGGCCCACACACATCAGAATGGATCAATTCGAGGGATTGGGTAGCTCGCCTTGCCTCTCCAACTGGAAACTGCTTGGCAGCCATCTTTCCCTCTAAACATGGAACACATGACTTCAGATCCTGCACATTGTCAGTCTGAAACAGAACACCAGTTACACTTCCATTCTTTAAAGTACACATACCCTGTATACCAAGGTGGCCAAGCCTCCTGTGCCATATATCAATAGGCACAGTATGAGCAGCATCCTTTGCACTCTGGTCCTCCTGTCTATCACACAGGAGAGAAGAATGCACAATTTGCGAATACCTACCAGATCGACACACCTCAAAGTCTACCCTAAAAAGACCATTATCTTTGGAAGCACAAACAATTGGGTTGCCAGAATTCTTACTGCTATTCTCATATATGGAACAACCCTGGCCATCAAATAAAATACTAAAGCCCCTTTGTGTAAGACAGCTGACAGACAACAAATTATGAGCAAGTTTAGGTACATATAAAACATTTAATAGTTTCCTTATCACATTTCCAGTCTTAATGTGTATTATTCCTTTACCTAAACATTCTAACTTCTCATCATTTGCGATGCTTATTGAATTATTACAATCTTTTAGCTCTGAAAACGAATTCTTATCATTACACATATGTGCGGAGCACCCAGAGTCAACTAGCCAACTATCTTGTGATTTGGCCATAAATGCTGCAGCCACAAGCGATGTATCTTCTGGTTTCATCATGTCCTTCTTCATCTTGAAACACTTCGACTTGATGTGACCAATCTTCTTACAATAGTGACAAATAACCTTACTTTTTGGTACTTTTCTATTCTTTGATACATAAGCAGTATCAATGTTTCTGTCACAAAAGTTTTTCTTCCGATAGTCTTCTTGTATCAATCTCGAACGAACCAGCTCACTAGACAATGCGTTTGTGATACATGCTGTCTCCAAATTAGAGACCAAAGCGTCAAACTCCTGGGGCAATCCACTGAGCAGGAGCTCAGCGACCTCTGCATCTTCTATGATTCGGCCTATGTCCGCCAACTGTTGAACTCGTGTCATAATTCCATCAATATAATCAGTCATTGAACTAAACTGACCGTAATCGGTGTGATGCAGCTGCCGCAGTAGTAAAACTCGCCGATAAAGACCTTTATCTTCAAATGCGTTTGCGAGCTTTATCCAAGCATCCTTCGCTTTTACACAATGCCGCACATGTTGTTGACACGCACCTTTCACACTAAGGCATATGCGTGCCAGAGCTCGTTGATCTCGCGATGTGTCTGTCTGACTGTTCTCACCCTCAATACAATTCCATAACCCCTCTAGGGTCAACAACATTTTCATTTGAAATTTCCAAGAATTGTAGTTACCAACGCCTTCCAATTTTTCGACGTGTATACCTCCACCGAGCGAGTACATCGCTGCGCCGGTGCCAGGAACCACTACTCCATTATCAGGTAACGTGTCCACCATGATGACGTGCGACCACGTGCACAATGTGCGCACTCACCCTTGATGTGTAGAAAATCACCACGGCTTGTCTTGCCTTTAATCCACTGAGCCCATAACCTGTTGAGAGGTCTGAATAGCGAGTGTATTGTTAATCGGAATCCACAAAGGTTAGTAAATGGATGCGGGCAGCACGTGGTAACAGGTGGTAAGATACTCGGAGTCAACCGAAATGAAACGAAGAGCACGTTAGTGGTACATACAATTATTCCTATTTATTCTCAAGATAAATAGTAGTAATTCTATAGTAATTTAAGAATATTATAATTACATAGGCTATCCATGCCGGGAGTCCAAAACGAGAAGAAGGAGAAACGTCAATGTCAAAAAGTAACTTAACTCTCCGCAACAGTGTTGCCGTTCATCAACACCATGATATTGATGGATTATACAATGTTACCACATTCTAACAGAAACAATGTTGGTATGTTTTTTATGCAATTTTTAGATAAAAAGACATGTGAAGATTGTTTACTTTTAGTTAACTACCTAAACCGATAGGATATAGGCGCATCCGCGTTGCAGAGTCCTACTGCGAGTACGGGGCGGTCGGCTTTTATTTTTGACAATATTTTATTACCTACTTGTATATGTTGGTCACTCGGCTCGTTATTGGGCTAAATCTCTAAAGCTCTCACAATATGTATCTAGTATATTCTGAGATCAAAGTAACTATCGTATTTCTCAAGGTCAATGACACCTTCGGCTTCGGCTTCGGCTTCGGCCGAAGGTTTTGGTGAATACCGATTAATCGGCTTCGGCTTCGGCTTCGGCCAGAATTGCACCTTCGGTCGGACACTAGTTCTGATGCTTTTTTTCCTAAACTTGCTCCTTTGGGTGGAAAAATGCATTTTGTTATTTTTTTGTATGATGCGGATCAAATTAAATTAAATTCCTGCTAAGTGGCGAGTGATCCCGCTTTGAAACTATATTTTTCTTAAAGCTTGTCCAGTCTACTATCATTTGATGCTTTGAACATTTGCATAAAGTTGCAACACTGCCAAATAAATGGATCGAAAAAAATGAAAAAATACGTTGAATAATTTTTATTTTCTTAAGTTCTTTTAAGTTAAAATTGATGTGGAATAGTAAGTAAAAGCACTTAATAACTCACATAATTACTTAACAACTAACGATAATATATTAAGGTTCGTTATTAGCTTAAATTTACTCATTAAGTATTACTTAAAAATGTGGATATCATTTATCTATAAATTTCTATTTGTGTTTAATGACTGTTATTAGCTTAACTTTTTACTGTATAAATGTTATTCACTTTTAGTCATTACTTTAATGTTAATGAGGGTAATTCGCTAATGAGGCTAGTAGAAAAATTAGTAAACATTTGATTGTCACTAGAAGTATAAAATGACCATATTTACTAGTGTTCGTTTATTCGTACTACTATTAACATCTAGTGATTGTGATCGTCCCTTTTCGTTATAATGGAGAATTTAGTTAACAATTTAGATTTATTTATGATTTTAAGAGAGCAGCTTAAGTCTCTGTCAGATAGTAAAAATCTCTTCCAATACCTACAACATAAAATAAACGTAACGCAAGAGAACAGTGATGAGCTCCAAAAATTCTGTACGCGCTTTTGTTCAAATATAAGTGCAAGATGGGAACGAAGTAGTCGCACGTTAGCACCGTTTTTAAGAAGAAATGGTGATTGGTTAGAAAGTGCGATAAACTGGCCCGAAGGAGTAATACCTGAAACTGTGAACTCTGAACAGGAAAGGCTTGAGATTTGTGATATTGAAGATGTTGAAAATCTACCACCATCTACTACAGAAGCTTCAACATCTACATTTACACCTCGAAAACCTTTCGAAGAATTGGGCTCCAGGCAAAAACGAAGACGCGTTGACCAAGTAAACCAATCGCTTTCGTTCTCCCCGGATGAACTGAAAGCTACTACAATTGCTAGTTTAAGAAACACTGGAAATGAGGATGTAGGAAAAATAATGAACCATTTGCTAAATCACCCTGAAGATCTAGAAAAAGTTAAGCAGTGTTTAAGTGCAAATAAGGCAAAAAGTAGTAAATATTCACCCGATAAAGCACTGGCTTTATTAGTTTCACTTAAATTAAATAGGTAAGTGGCAATATATAAGCCTAAGAGAAGCAGCCAGTGAAAATGGGTCTGATTTATACCCTTCTTATTATAAAATTAAGCAAGCAAAATCAAACTGTTATCCAGGGAAAGAAGACATAACCATAACTGAAGAAGGAGCTGCTATTAAACTGCAAGCATTACTCAACTTGACGGTTTCTAGGCTTTTAGATGTAATTGCTTTGGATTTGGAGTCGGCAACAGAGTTACTGCTTATAAGCAAATGGGGCTTTGATGGAGCCTCAGGTCAAAGCAATTACAAACAAAAGACTGAGACAGAGTTTGATGACTCTACTATTTTGATGGCCAGTCTAGTTCCTATAAGGCTTCAACAATCTGATGGAACAATTGTTTGGGAAAACGACCGACCATCATCGACTTTCTATTGTCGTCCGATAATGTTTCAATTTACCAAAGAAACTCAGACAACAGTGGCAACTATAAAGGGTAACATAACAGAAGAAATAGAAAGACGTCAGCCAACAAGAATCCACCAAGTAGAAGTTAAGCATGAATTTTACCTGACGATGATAGACGGCAAAATAACATCATATTTGTCGGATACATCTGCAGCTGTCTGTGATATTTGCAAAGCAAAGCCGTCAGAGATGAACAATTTAGAGGCACTTTCTCAAAGAGAAAAAAACGAGGAAATGTACCAGTATGGTATGTCATCCTTACATGCCTGGATAAGATGCATGGAGTGCTTACTTCATATCGGTAAATATAATTTTATTGCTTCATATTTTTTCATGCTTGTAGTTTCCTGTGAGATTATTTTTAAGTGACATTTCTTTTTGTTTGCAGCTTATCGTTTGGAATTCAAAAAATGCAGTTGCAGAGGCGACGACAAAGAAAAACTGTCCCTCAGAAAGAGTGCTATACAGCAAGCATTTAAGAGGGAATGCGGTTTACTCATCGATATAGTGAAACAAGGAGTAGGCACAACCAATGATGGCAATACTGCCAGAAGATTTTTCAGGGATGCAGCAACAGCAGCCCGCATAACAGGGATTCGTGAAGATTTGATAGAAAGGTTCCACGTGATTCTTCAAACCGTTGCATCTGGAGAACGCGTGGACCTTTCTAAATTTTCCGAATTTTGTAAAGATACGGCAGAATTATATGTTACCTTGTATCCCTGGTATTATATGCCTTCCAGTGTACATAAATTGTTGGTACATGGGAGTGATATAATAAAGAACTTTGGTGTCATACCTATAGGGAAACTGTCGGAAGAGGCAGCGGAAGCTCGTAATAAAGATTTTAGGAAATATAGAGAGTCATTCTAGAAAGGTAAGTAGAACGGCGAGAAATGAGGATATTTTACACAATCTTCTTTTGTCGTCTGATCCAAAGATCACAAGTCTACGGCCTCGATTGGCGAAACAAAATAGAATGGTTCTCTCTCCAAAAGTCAAAGAGCTTCTGCTGTGATTTCCTTCAGAATCCGATTTAGATTTTATTGATGTAAATAATTTACAAGACAGTCATAGCGATAGTGAATAAGATTATTGGTAGATTGTAAGTTTCTTGTTTTTTTTTATTTATTAATTTGTATGTCATGACTGAAAGGAAATAGTAAATTTGTTGTTATATATAGTTAGTTTTAAATTTTTACCTTTAGTAAATTTGTATTTGCATGTACCTTTACTTACTTTTCAGTATTAAATCTAATTTTAAAGATTTTATAAGTTCATTAAATAAACAAATAGAAATGAATACTTCCACATTTTTAAATAATACGTACTTAGTAAATTCAAGCAAATTAGGGACCTTTAAATGTATTGTCGTTAGTCTTTAAGTAATTATGTGAATTATTAAGTGCTTTGACTTACTATTCCATATCAATTATAACTTAAAAGAACATCCGAAAATAAATAATGAAGCTTTTTACTCAATGTACTTTTTCATTTTTTTCGATCCATTTATTTGGCAGTGTTGCAACTTTATGCAAATGTTCAAAGCATCAAATGATAGTAGACTGGACAAGCTTTAAGAAAAATATAGTTTCAAAGCGGGATCACTCGCCACTTAGCAGGAATTTAATTTAATTTGATCCGCTTCATACAAAAAAATAACAAAATGCATTTTTCCACCCAAAGGAGCAAGTTTAGGAAAAAAAGCATCATAACAGAACAATTATTATTGAAGTTAATGAGCTCTATCGATCCGCATAAAGAAAAAAGTAAAAAAACCAAGTTGATCCCTAAGTCACTAAAATCATCGTTTCGACCCACTGTGCGTCGCGACATTGACGGAGGAGCGCTGTTGCTGTTGGAAAACCGTACAAACGTGCACGTCTAGAATAGTCCAAATATTGTCAACATAAAAACAATATATTCCTCATGCCCAGGAGTATCCGAAAATACCCCCATGTATGTTCCGCAATTCTTGATAATTTTCGAGTTACAAATATTTAAAAATAAAAACTTATTTTTTTGTATGGGAACTGAAATTTTTGATTCAAAAGAGGAATTTACGTTCGATATCAATTAACGAACGTAAATTCCTCCTTTTCGATCAATAAGTGTGTATCTTGAATTTATTGATAGGAAGATGATTATATTATGTCTGAAAGTATGTTTCATAACAATGAAAATGACTATAAAATAATGTGAAAAAGCCGTGTAAAAATAAAGTAGTTTTTTTCGGTTAACATAAAATTTTCAAAAAAAAAAAAAAAAAGACTCGTTAACTTTCAAGAACCACGGAACATACATGGGGTATTTTCGCATACCCTGGGCATGAGAAATCTATTTTTATTTTTTATTATTTCAATATTTGGACTAGTTGTATTGTTTTACGTGCTGTTGAAAAATTATTATGTAGATACACACGTAGCGACATCAAGTAGTACCAGCGACTCGCTGGCGATTTCAAAATCTCACATACGTACGCATTTTAATCATACGTAGATTCAATTGTTTATTGTAGATTTAATTTTATAAGATAAAATCAATGTAGTCTAAATAACGCGGTGCCTTACGGAATTTTGCCGGGTAAACAGACTATTTCGGTTAAATGTTAAATGGTCTTGGCCAGTCAATTCCATAACGCAACCTACGAACGCATATTTTGTTTGACGTTGTCACTGTCAATGTCAGTAGTTATGTCAGTTGTCACTTAACCAATTTATAACGTTAGACCAAAATATTCTGCAAACTAAAATGTAATTTAAAATTATATTTACTTTAGCTATTTCGTTTTCCTGTCTCTCCCACTATCAAAGATTTTTTTACATCGGTGTCATTTGGTCAGTATTTACCATGGTAAAATCCTGATTGAGGTACCTATCTCTATCCATCTGATAAGAACATTTTACCTTGAATATGATTCATACATTCTAGGTAGATAGGATGAATTAGTAGGTAATGTTTAAAAAAAGGTGTTACAATGAAGACCTCTCATTTAACTATAAATGGCCAGAATTACAATAATAACCACTTTACGATAGGGTTAAGTCTTGCTATATCGTCTAGTATTTTTATCGGGTCCAGTTTCATTATAAAAAAGGTTGCTTTAAAAAAACTCCAAGCCTCGGGAAATGTTCGGGCGTCGGCGGGTGGGTTTGCTTACCTAAAACAATGGCTGTGGTGGCTCGGTCTGATAACAAGTAGGTAACTATAAACTTTATGTAAGTTTCACTTGACACTATTAAGATTAACTTTTACTAAAGAATAATTCCTAACAGTGGGCATTGGTGAAGCAGCCAATCTCCTGGCATATGCATTTGCTCCTGCAGCACTGGTGACTCCATTAGGTGCGCTTAGTGTTCTTGTGGCGGCAGTCCTTTCTTCAAAGTTTCTAAATGAGAAACTTAATTTCATTGGAAAAGTAAGTTGTTATCTGTAATATTAAAATATAAACAACAACTTTCTCAGACATTGAAAACTCTTTGACAGATTAACATTTCTATTACAGATTGGATGCTTTCTATGTATTATTGGATCAATAATATTTGTGATTCATTCACCAAAGTCAGAAGAAATCACAGGTTTCAGTGAGTTAGTAGATAAGTTATTTGACTATTTATTTCTAACATATGTTGGAACAATTTTTTTTATGTGTTTAATTATAAAACTAGTTTTTATACCAAAGTTTGGAAATACAAACATTGCAGTTTACTTGTTACTTTGTTCATCTATTGGTAGTCTAACTGTGGTATTTTGTAAAGGAGTTGCTTTAGGTGTAAGGGAAAGTGTTTCTGGAAACATAAACAATTTTTCAAATTATAATTTTTGGTTATTGTTTGTCACTGCTGTTGTATGTATCATGATTCAAATGAACTATTTGAATAAGTCCCTAGATATATTTAACACAAGTATTGTTACTCCTGTGTACTATGTCATGTTTACCATATTAGTTATAATTGCATCAGGTATCCTTTTTAAGGAATGGGATCATATGAGTACTCCTGATATCATAGGTTGTATATGTGGTTTCCTTATAGTGATAACAGCAGTTTTTATGTTAAATGCATTTAAGGATTTTCAAATATCATTAAAAGATTTAAAGCTTAACACTCGACAGAGGAGGAGTGCCCTTAATTTACACACTGCAGAAACAAGAGAACCTGAGAACTATGCATTAAGCTCACATATAAGACAACTGTAGTATGAACTAAAGTGCGTGAATTGTCTAAAAAATAATATAAAATACATGAGTCCATATTTAATCATTCAATTTAAAAAGCTACAGCTTTCATAGACTATGAATGAACATATCATATTAAATAGGACCATAAAATATAAATAGGACTAACTTAATTAATGATTATTTCAGCCTGATCATACTTTTTATAAGTTTAGTTTTAAGGTAATAATCTTTTTTATTTTGTTTACATTGACATTCTTTTAAAGGTTAATTAGAAATTTGAAATATATTTCAAATTGTAGCTTGTTTGTAAGCAATCTATAATGTAGATAGACATACAAAAGGCACCTATATATGCAAGTCAATTAGTATCCGTATCGTACATCCTACGGAATATGCATAACACATACACCTTTTTTTCAATTATGAATATGAAATTTTATTTGAATTACTAAATAATTTTTCAGCATTTTTCCTCTAGCCTAGCAGCAGTAATTATGTTCTAATGTTAATACTGTAGGTACCTAAAAATTTTGATGGCATAATAATTTAATCAATTTCAGCCTAGTCTTTACATGTAATGTGCTATTTTATACATAGGAATGTATTAAGGATTTGCAATGTTTAGTTTTAATGTAGACTTTATAGATGAAAATGTAAGATCTATGTTCATGGGAATATAACATAAATATTCAAATATTTATGTTATTTGAAGGACAGAGACAAAGTAAGGACATTTATCTTAAATAAAACTACATCATGACCTCAACAAATCTCCCATATATATAAAAAAAATACCTTGCCTTAGAACTTGCTATTATTGACAGCATTTTTTATAAAATTCCATACAATGTTCAGAGTAAGAAATTCTTCCTGAATCACATAAATATTTTGTTCATAATGTTTTTACATAATGTTTAAATTAAAGTAATGTCTCTCTGTCTCATTGTCTCTCAAGCTATGAAATTTTATGTATACATGTTTGTAATTAACAAAAAATATTTTAACTGATAACTAATGATGACATAAGGAGCAACCACTCAAAAAACAAATTCCTATGTGATCGGCATTTCAAAAATGTAAATTTTTGTTTTTCATTGAACAGTATGATTATAACTCTGACCCTTGGTTAATGGCTCTGGATAAGGTATTAGTTTACATTTGACACTTGATAAAGTAAAATAATATGTTTCCCAAGACATTTAAAATATTTTATTTACAAACTATTGTAAACACAATTTTTTTTACAAAATATTAGTAGTGCTCCAAGTAATTGGATCTCAATATAAATTAGAACACATTAAGTTGTGGGCTATGCATATCCCTTTAAATATGATAATGTTTATAAATTGTGATTCAATTCAATGGTGACTGATATAAAGATAAATGCTTTGAACCCAAGGAATGTAGACAATACATATAAAAAGCATATCTAAATGTCACAAATACACTGTCACTGTGTGATAAATAAATGTCCTGCAAATAGGGCAAGTGCGCTGATATCCATACAGCCGTCTACAACAATCTGTGCACAAGCATACATGGCGACATGGCAGAGTTAGTACACATTTCTGCCGCTCTTGACATATCACACAGAGCGAGTCGGCAGCATTCGCAGCATCATCAATAGATGAAGAACTAAAGTTAACTTCTCTAGCATCTAAGTCTTGCCCACCGGCCATTTGTGTTATTATACCAACTTCTGAGTTTGTAAAATAATTAAAAAGTACATAATATAAATACAAAATGTTTCTTATTAATGACCAATACAACATGGTCATTCTAATAACTATTGTTTCCCTAAAATGCACACACAAGCGCACAATTATTATAGCACTTGTGATTCCCATAAAAGATTGTAAAGGCACTTCTGTTAAATAATTAGTGAATTTCAGTAATGTCATATAAGCATCCACAAATATACTCCCTATCACAAGCGCAATATACTTGAACATTGCCCTCAACAATTGTGGAAGATGTATAGGCACAAATGTTACTATAAGCCACGCAGTGTCTCCCACAAATATCACAGAACTCTTCACTAAAGTCAACAATTCATTCAACATCATGAAAACTGCTCGAGTTGACCAGTTAGCCGTAGCTACCAATCCACTGAATTTTGAATATATTTCGTTACAGATATTAACAACTCCATCTTGTATGTAAATTAATTGATTGATAAATGCATCAATAATCCCATTGGTAGAAGCCGGTATTTCTTCAGTAAATATGGATAAATTGTCTTCATACACAATTTGAAAAAATAACAGTAAGCTTTTGAGAGTGCTTACTACTATAGACAAGATCCATGTTACAGCTGAAACTATTAATTTTCCTGTAAATGATGCTAAAAGAAGAACAGTTTGAAGACTAGTAGCAAATATATTTATAATTTTGGCCACAAGGGAAATCATATTTATATTCTCATTATTGTGATAATTTTTTGAAAATTATTTGATTTCACTGTTCTCTATTTTCGTTAATTCCGTTTCGTTTAATCTTTCTTTTGATTTCTTTCCACAATTATTATGACAATGACAACAGCTGTCACCACACCTGGGCCGCTTTCCGAATTAGAACATAACAACTCACAGCGCTGACATCGATAATTGGCGTTCCGATTATACCACAAGTTTCTTCTTCTTTTTGGTTAGGTGGTGAACGCTGCCAGAAGCACAATTTCGAAAATGCCACGTTAGTTTAAATATAGGATGCGAGTCAAAACAAAACAGCACAACTGTCATTTTTGACAGCGCTCACGGTGATATTAGTAAAAGTCATGGTCGGCGTTATCGCAAGATGGTGCATGTCATGACATCATCTATGACGATTCAAGACACACCGTTATCGCGCCCACGGTAACAGGAGTTAGCGCGCTCAAATCGATTACAGCGTAACTCGGAATGCACCCCTGGACCGCTTTCCGAATTAGAACATAATCGCTCACAGCGCTGAAAGCGGTCTCAGTCATTTGAGTCACTGACGTATTTATGGAATGATAAAAGTATGGAATTGTAAAGAAACAGAAATCTTGAAAATCGGTTTTTAAGTACTAACGTTTTTTTTAATGTTTTGCGTAGCTTGGGGACCTGCATAGTTTTTTAAGTCAGCTAGAATCTATGGAACTCAACTGAAGTTGAAAATTTGAGTATTATCACTAAAATCTTAAATTCCTACTATCGATACTTTTTTGAGTAACTTGTAGAAATTTTAGGAAGTTTATTATTTGAAGTGTGAAAGTAACATTCAAGACGATAATGTCACAAAAAAAGCTGAAAATCACTTACTTTACACTAAGATATGAATTTTCTAAGCTCCGCTGGCATAAAACTAAAAAAAAATACAATAAAAATTATAACACGAAAACTACAAAAAATCGCGGAAAATACACGGGGTATTTTCGAATATCCCTGGACACGAGGAATCTAAATATATTTTTATGACGTCTCTTTTTGGTCTACCCTGTATTATAATTAGCTTTCAATATCTCTCAAACGACAAAAGAAAAAATTAAACGCCCAAGTCCATTTTTTGCGGGAATGGGGGCCAACTTCACACAAAAAATTAAAAACGTTTTTATATGAAAAGTAATTACTCTCAAATAATTTTGCTTTTCTCTCAAACTCTCTCTAATGATTCTCAAACGATTAGCATCAAGAAAAGTTCAGAATGATTAAATCGGGGAGCTAGCTTCACAAAGGTAAAAATTTTGGCAACTTGAAGGCGCACCACATCTGGCAGCACTGTGAACGCACCAGGTAATTTTATTTTTGAATAAACTGACCATGGAATTAGGAAGTACATCTTCTCTAAATAAATCAACACTGACAGAGTTGACACTGACAGACAAGAATCATAATCGGCATTGTTGGATTGGGATTGGCCAGCCAATACAATTGAGATTGAAATATTTTGTAATATCCTGAAATGATGCTGATACTATTTCATTTATCTTCATGAAATTTTTATGTTACACTGTGATAAACTGAATTAGACAAATACCCACGATCATTACCTGATTATGGTAAGTATTTTAGGTTATGACAAGAAATATTAATTATTATTTATTTTATTGTCAAGGATTATTTGGTTACTTATTGGATCTAATCGTATTTTTTAACTATCCCTATATGTAAATATCTAACTTGTTATATTTAACGGTTTCTAATTCTGCATTTTTTTTTGTTTTTAATTGTAGTCTTGGTGAGAGGCCTTTGCCCAGTAGTGGGATGATACAGGTTAACAGTAACAGTAATTCTGCAATAAAAGAATCTTTGATAAGTATTTGTATGGCAGTTTTAAATGGTTTTTAATGATTGTATTGTTATATTACAGGAACCGCCTAATTCAGGGACCAGTTCTCCTGGTCTGATAGGTTCAGGTCCACTCATTCCTCCGGCGATGCTTGGTGGCCTGCCTCCGCCTATGCCCCCATCAGTTGGCATGCCTCCAGTGCCTGGAATGCCACCGAACATGGCCAGCATGCCACCACCCATGGGTTTCCCGCCTATGATACCACCATTTTCCATGCCACCACCAGGCTTTCCTGCATTTAAACCTGTAAGTTGCCTTAGTAATTTTTTAACTGCTACGTTGGTCTTATATGTCCATCTCATTTTGTTTTAGCAACATCACATACCCTAATTTAATGTCTCCACAGGGCCTGTAGGACTTGATGTGTGTCCTTTCGGAGAGTTTAGAGTGGCCCCTTAGACCATAAAATCATACAACTTTTGTTAAGTATTAACTATACTTTGAATTTTCGCAAGTGAAGCAAAAAAAAAAAAGTAAAATATTTAAAGTAAATTGACACAAATTTTGGTCAGTGGGTCATATTAGGGGAGGAATGAAAAAAAAAATACATATTTGAATAATATTAGTCATAAATTCATAATCATAATGTAATGGTGACTCTCTAAAAATTTTGACAGAACTGCTCATTTAATATTATTTTTCAAAAATATAGAGCAAATCATTTTTATTTTGCTAAATTATTTAGATAGTGAAAGGTTCTTTTTGCCAATTTTATTTTTTTTCTGGTTACTCTCCGATTGCCTATTGCCATTTATGCATGACTGTTTTGCTATAGATGTACTTACTAATGATGTGTAAGAGCATTCAACAATTACAGGATATGAGTGCTCCAGCTCCAGATGTGGCCCCGATGGCCAACCAAAACAGTCCTTGGTCTGAACATAAAGCTCCAGATGGAAGAACATATTATTACAACTCTGTTAGTAAACAAAGTCTTTGGGAGAAACCTGATGATTTGAAAACTCCAGCAGAAGTAAGCATCTATTATACATTGTAACAGCAAATCAATTTTCACAGGCCAAATATGTTTAGATATTTGTATAGCTCATGACCTAAAGAGGTCCTGTGACCTGAAGAGTTGTAAAAAAAAAAGCACTAATTTGTGGGTATTCTGGTATTCTAAATTTCAAAACCAACAAATTGTTGGTGACTATTTTATATTATTAATGCATTCAATGGTATGCATAGTTATTAGCCATACATTACTGTGGATTTTGCATATTCATACACATAATCTACTCATTACAATGTTTTTTTTATGAGTTGTATTGCAATATGTGGTTAGCTAGAAACCTCGACAATTATTTATTTTACCTCGATAGTCCTAGTTTATCAATTATAACTTCTAGTTACAGCTATATGTAAGCGGGCACGCCCTTTATGCCTGGAGGCTTTTATTTAGATATTGTTTAGGTTTTGTTATTTTTATTTTTGCCTGAGAATAGAATCATTTTTTTCTAACTGAACAGACACCTGTGCCTGCTAGGGAGTATGTTGCGCCACTTCTTCTTCCCAGCTAAAGCAGTAGGAAGTGGTGAAGGGTGGGCGTTTTGGGGGACTGTCTTATGTAATTTTGACGTTCGAAAAGTGCTGATTCTCAGCCTAGTTTGAAATGACAATTCAAATTTGAATTTTCAAGGACTTGATGCAGAAAGTCCAAAGATCTGATTCGCAAAACGTCCGGTTTTCTGCAGGGACCGCGAAAGTGCGGGGCAGAGGGGACCACATCCCCCCTAAATGGAAGTGAAGACGCCTTGTTTATTGACTTGTAGTCCCGTTGCGCTATTCTACGAGTAACCTACAATGGCGCAATGGGGGGCAATTTTATTTATGATTTTAATTTAATAGTTCCTACGTTAAGTACAAATAAATTTCCTATATTTTTTGTAATAAGTCAGACTAAAGTATATTTAACCTGTGATTTGTTGTTTAATTACTTGCTAAATACTATAAATGATTAGTATTTACAGAATGTAATAACTAAATAAAAGGAAACCGGTTGTTTTGCAAATAGGACCTTTTGCGAAACCGACATTCTGCGAATCGGACGTTAGGCGTCAAGATCGTTTACAATAGTAACCCATAGACGTATTTATACGTCTATGTAGTAACCAAAACATTTCAATTTATCTTTATTGCAATCCATAATGTACAGTCGCCAGCAGGTCAACCTACCCGAAACTGTCAAATTTTCCCAATCAACTTTGAAAATCTATTAAAGAAATTTGACAGATTGTAGTAGGTTGATGTGCTGGCGTCTGTACACATACAGGTGGTAAGAATCAATATATAGTAATAATTATGGAACCTGTCGGGCACAGCATTTCCACCTAGTCATTAGATGAAAATTATGTATTATTTTCTATCAACAGAAATTACTGTCTGCCTGTGTTTGGAAAGAATACACAACAGACGCTGGGCGCGTGTATTATCACAACATTGAAACTAAAGAATCTAGCTGGATTATACCAAAGGAGCTTCAGGAGATCAAAGATAAAATAGCTGCTGAAGAAGCTGCACAGTAAATCTTATTATAGTTGGGCCGTTTTGAACTAAGACGTTGGGCCTAATTTTTTGTCATATTTCTCGCTCGCACACGTTAGGCTTACAGAGCGCGCTAGTGGTGTGAGTTAAAGTAGCGATTATTTAGTTATTAAAGTTTATGACCCGACGACTCAGATTAAAATGGCCCAAATATTATTTTCCATTTTCCTAAAAACATTAAGTATACAAAATCAACACGCATGTTCCGTTGCTGTCGCACTGTAGGGACAGCAACGGAACATGCGTGTCGACTAAGACTTCGACTTGAGAGCCTCAGCTTTGCACGGGTGCTATATAAATATTGATGTGGTGAAACCATCAAATTATCAAGACTTGTGTTATATCTTAGTTAATTATTAATTATTATTGTAATAAACACATAAACGCTTAATTAAATCGCCAGATGAAAAATGGGCAAAAAGAACTGACGAGTTCCCATTAAACGAAAGCCGACATTGCGGCAGGCTAAGGCGACGATGGCAGGACGAGCTTGACCCGTACCAAAAGGACTGGCCCACATTTGCAGAAAATAATTTTGTGTCAAATGCAGAGGGAGGTGTTTGCCATGCAGTGGGACAATAATAAGCTACTTAGATTAGATAAATAAACCCTCCAAAATTCCGAATTCAATCTCTAACTGATAACGCATCAAAATTAATTATGTAGTTTATCATGTGTTTATTTATTTATTCATTTATTGGTTCACCAACTATTGTTTACACAGGTTGTATGCTAAGAGCTAAGAGAAAACAGTTTGTCCCCTTAGTTCTTTATGGGGACAAACAAACACATGATAAGCGGCTGTTAAATGAATACTATTCATAGATTATTAAGCCTACGTACTACTGGGATAAAAAGTATCCTAAGTGTTAATCCAGGTGGTAAACTATCTGTGTGCCAAATTTAATTCTAATCAGTTCAGCCGTTTTTGCGTGATTGAGTAATCAAATCTGATCAATCATCCAAACACAGAAACATACTAACTTTCACATTTATATTTATAATATTATATTATCATTTCTATCAACAGTAGTGTTAATTTTAATCAATAAATAATACTTACAGAGCCGCACTAAGTGCAGAAGTGCCTCCTGGAGAAGTACCATTGCCAATTTCGCCATCAAATCAAACTGGAAGCTCCGCCTTAGATGAGGCAATGGCCAAAACTCTTGCATCCATTGATCCATCTCTTGCAAACTCCATACCAATACCAGAAGAAAGTAAGTGGAATTTTGGTATAATTATATAATTCTGGGTGTCAATCATGAATGTTGAGTATCACATTTTATGCGCTATTTGTTGGGGTGTCTCTCATACTGTCAACATTTTGATGGAAATAGTATGGAACTTTAAGTGAGCGGCCCAGGTGAGAGCCGGTGCACTAGAAACAGAGCTGAAGACCAACATTTTTGCATTAGCACATTGCTATAATGCAAACATTTTGGTCTTCAGCTCTGCCAAAACCTCATAAAATCGACAGGTTCGATTACACTAAGCAAAAAGAATCATTTTTCGCGTCACGTCTAATTTTACCACAATTTAAAAACTGTTAATAAGTACTGAACTGTATCGTAGCATTATTTCTGATTTTTAGGGTTCCGTACGTCAGAATGAAAAAACGGAACCATCACTCACTTGTGTGTCTGTCTGTCACAGCCAATTTGTTCCGAATCTAACGGACCGATTAAGTTGAAATTCAATACAATACAATTTAAAAGATTGGTCCGAGCGCGCTGCTCCGCCAGCAGTCGTGACTGTCGTCGTCGCCACACGTACCTGTCCGGAACACACAAACCTATGTGCCCTAAAATGTCCGCATTATGTACCTTCCCTCTAAGTACTTTGAATATGTACGAGATGAGTGCGAGATCTCGCCTAACCCTCAGTTCGTTATATCCAACCATACCCAAAATAAATAAAGTTACATAAGCGGATAAAATAGGTATACACCATACAAGCGCAAGTACAAATATCTCACAAACTTGTTTTGTACTCTCTCCAGCATGAGTCTATATTTAGATTCATGTGGAGCCTAAATGACTGCGTTACATTCTAATTGACTTCTAACTAATGCATTATATAAGGCGATAACCGCTTTAATGTTATTAAAACCACGCACCATACGGGGCATGAAACCTAAATTACGGTAGGCTTTTTTGCAGCAGCTTGTGACGCGATCGCGAAACATTAGCCCAGTGTTGAATTTCACCCCTAAGTCCCTAACTCCCGTAGCCTTAACCATTGGCAACCCATCTATATTGTAACAGCCTTACTAATAAAAAAAAGTTAAACATCTGTTTAACTATTGTATTGTTCTACAATGTATAAGCTGTGAATAGGCGCTACACACTACCCTTGCTAATAATAATCAGTGTATACACAGTGCATAGTTACCCACTGCTTATGACAAAAACCACTGGCAACATTAGAAGGTGCATTCTACAGAGCATGTAATTTAAGAGGCGGAACTTTGAAGGCAACCTTAAAAGCTGTTATAGTCAAGCTTGAACGTCAAAATATCTCAAAGCGAAGTCAGTACGATTGAAATTATATATATATATATATATATATATATTTTATCTACAATATTAAATGGCTGAAACTAATTCAATTTCTTTTTCTTGCTTATAGTTTGCTGAACCTTTAGTTCATTCGAAACTCATTTACTTGCAAACAGAAAGGATCATAATGATTTTTGTAACTTTTTCTTTTACGATTATCAATAGATTGTCATTTAAAATAATCCATGGTTTTCAAACTTATTGAGTTTAAACGACAAAAGCAACTAGTTATTGTAGGTTATACTATAATAACTAGTTGCTTTTGTCGTATTGAGTTTGAAAACCATGGATTATTTTACGTTTGCTACACAAGGTTTGAGGGCTGAATAACGGTTGTACAAATTCTCTTTGTTTAAAGACATCTATTACACCAGATTTATACAACTGAAACGTCAAATATCGTTTATTGATAACGTTGATGTTATAACCCTGGTATAAGTCGTGCGTAAAAGTTTATTAGTAAGGCTTTAAGTATATAGAACAGGAGTACGCGCACGAGAGAAAGTGATTGCTACGCATTTTGAGATGTTGAACTGGAAGAGGTTATCCTTGTTCCAGGTGACCACTCTATCTATGTCTCTTTGAAGCCTGTCACAGTCCTTTAATTTACTTATCTCCAGCGACAGCTTGAGGTCATCAGCAAACAGTAAACATTCGGCGTTTTAACAACTTCTGGCAGGTCATTAATCATAATAATTAATTGCAAAGGCCCAAGGTTACTGCCCTGACTCACCCCAGACCTGGTAAAATATGGCTCCGACTTGTGTCCCGCATACTCTACGTACTGGTCAAGTAACTTTCAAAAAACCTTAGCAGATGTGGAGTGAAACCAACGGCCACAAACTTTTTGAGCAAAACATCATTATTTACCAGATCGAATGCTTTTTCTTAATCGAAGTAAGCGGCATCATTTTTCCCCCACTGTCCACTGTTGGCACAAGATTAGCCATGTAGCTGAGGAGATTGCTAGTAGTGCTTCTTGCTGGTGTGAAAGCCGTGCTGGACGTCTGAAAGCTGGCCACTGACCTGTTGAAATATGCTCTTATGAATAGCCGCTTCGAAAACCTTCGCCGGAGTCGACAGCACTGGGACAAGCCTGTGCACCGTCATCCCTGACCCTCCCTTTGGGACCGGAACGAAGCGGGTAATCTTCCACTCCTCCAGAAAAATAGTCCAGACATTTATTATAAATATATTGCAGCGGTTTGGCTAGCACCGACCGACAATCCTTAAAGATGTGAGGCGCAATGCCGTCCGGCCCAGAAGACTTTTTCGGTTTAAGCTGTTTATACATATGTCCGACAGTTGTAAATGATCAAGATGTACCCGAGCCGCTTCGTTCTCCCCGCCCGCTTCCGTCATAGCCGCACTTATATCCAACTCGGCATGCTCTGTACTATACACCGAATAGAAGTACTCAGCGAACTCCTGAGCACACTGTTCGCCAGTCAACGCCTCGCCATTCTTTAAAATCTTTTGCTGGCTTCTACAACCTCTTCTAGATTTTGCATGATTACAAAACGACTTTGGGTCTTCCAGCTATGGATTTTCAACACGGTGCTCATACTTTTCCCGAGTGCCTTTAGTCAAATTTCCTACACTGAACAAACGCTTCGTACCTAATCAGTCCTTAACCCACTCATCTCGCCTTTAATTTTATGTTGCGAATTATTTCAGTAGTGTACCACTCAGGGTAAATATACCTTGCGCTTACACGACTTCGCTTTTTCTTTGGAACGCAGTCATCAAAAATCGACTTAATAATATTGTAGAAATAATTTAAACTCGTTTGCAAATCTAACTCATATAGCGGAGTCCAATCGACGCACGGCCGCAATTGATGCGCACAATACGAAAAAATCGGATTTATTGAAATTCCTGCCTACAGGTTCATGTGCCTCCGCAGTCAGTATTATAGTGTATTTAGTGATTGGGCGACTTCAGGTATTCGTAAAAGCAGGGAAAAAGTATTTGAACTTTATAGCTTTCATAAGTATGTTGCAAAATATTCATAAAATTTTAAAAGTGTGTGCAAAATAGCCAAAACTCTTTTTATTAGCAATAAAATAAAATCTGCTGATGAAAAAGAAAAAACTACCTGGCAAATAATAAATAATGAAACAGGTAGGAAAAACCAGCGAAATACTGAATTTAATTTAAAGACTGGCACTATCAACTCAGATGTAGAAATAGCTCAGGAATTTGAAAACTTTTTTGCTAATATTCCCCTTAAAACTACTGAAGCTTTAAATTCCTCACCAGCGCTTTCTGCTGCCTTACTTAGACAGAATGTGAAGGCATGCTCTTTGGAGTTTAGGTTTCAGCATACAACCCCCCAGGCTGTTATAAAAGCTCTTAAAGAATTACGTGAATTAAATCAACAAATCTCTGGGGAATGTCTGTAAAAGTCTGTAGATCTATTATCGAAACCATTGCACCCTATTTAGCTTTCATATTTAACACCAGTGTAGACCAAGGAGTCTTTCCGGATCTCATGAAACACAGTTAAGTAGTTCCATTGTTCAAATCCGGTGATAGTAAAGAACCCAACAATTATAGGCCTGTATCAATTCTACCAGTTCTCAGTAAGGTTTTGAAAAGTTGATGCTCAATCAAATGTAACGTCTCTTAAATAAAAATTCCATCTTTCATGAACAACAGTACGGTTTCACCAAAGGACGTTGTACCACTGACGCCAGTGTCACCCTAATAAATAACATTTTTAATGCCTGGGAAAAAGCACAAGATGCCATTGGAATCTTTTGCGACCTCTCGAAGGCGTTCGATTGCGTAGACCATGAGATACTTCTGCTGAAACTGGAGCACTATGGGATTAGGAATACAGCTCTTGATTTACTAAGATCATACCTGAAAGATAGAAAGGTTTAAGTTCAAGTAAACGGCGTAAACTCGTTGGGGTCTGAAATGGCAATGGGCGTTCCTCAAGGTTAACTCAATTACTTCAAAATCAACCGAAGATGGTGTTATTTGCAGATGACACATTATTGACCTTTAAAATCAAACGAAGGTTACAAAATCTTGACGACGTGAATAGCTCTATTCTTCAGGTCCAAGATTGGTTTACGGTAAATAATTTGGTGCTAAATAAAAAAAAAAAAACACCAAATGCATTAGATTTAAATGAACTAATGTTAGAAGTAGCGAATGTGACATCATATTAAACGGAGAAAAACTGGAATTTATTAATCAAACTGTTTTCCTAGGAATCACGTTAGACGAGAAATTACAATGGGGACATCACATAACATCTTTTGCGGGGCGGCTAAGCTCGGCCGCTTATGCTGTTAGAAAGATAAGACAGTTAACAGACGTAGAAACCGCGCGATCGGTCTATTTTAGCTAATTCCACAGCATTATGTTGTATTTACTGTGGGGTCGGGCTGCTGACATTGAATCCATCTTTATTTTGCAAAAGAGAGCTGTCAGAGCCATTTATAATCTACGTCACCGCGAATCTCTCAATGAACTATTTAAAAGGATTAATATTATGACGGTACTTTTTTTTTTTTTTGGATGGGATATTATCAAATAACTTCTCCCGCTCTGGGCGGAGCAGGAGGGCTTGTCAGACTGTTACTGACTAAAACCCACCCGTGTTCCTTCTGTTGCCTGTACGTTGCCAGGGGCCACGGTATCCCTTTCGGACTTTCCCGCAACCCCGGCAGGCATTGGTCCTATCGGACCCCTTCACTTGCTGACATCTCTTTGAGGCGCGCGTGGAACACAACGCGCCGTCGACCCGGGCCTGGTCCTTATCGGCGAGCAACCCATTGCTCACCGTCCGCAAACCCGCGCCTACGGTGGCCGGGAATCGGCCTGCGATTCCCGACGCCCAGGACCTGCGGCGGCTAGGGGCGTGAGGGCAGGGCGCGAAATTTGCCTTTCCCTCACGCGTTCTGCCTCCTCCTTCGCGAGCATTACTGCTTCGCAGAAGGAGGTGACGGCCTCCCATGCCCTCTCGCTCCGTACCATGGCCTGGACCACGGCCGGACGCGAGAGATCCCCGCCGCCGATCGCCTCCACGAGGACACGGCGATGCTCTGCCCAAGCCGGACAAACCTCCACCGTATGCTCAACCGTGTCCTCCGGGCGATCCACGCAATGATGACACCCGGGCGTTTCCTCCCGCCTGATACGAAAGAGGAACCTCCCGAAACAACCGTGTCCGGTGAGGACCTGCGTTAGGCGGAAGGTGAGGACGCCGTGGCGCCTCTCTAGCCACTCCTCAAAGAGGGGACTTATAGCCGCAATAATGGCGTGCCCAATGACGGTACCTTGCCAATTCATTTATGAAAATATTATGGTTGTAAGAAAAAATCGACATCTTTTTAATAAAATAAGTGATAGACATAATTTTAATACTATAAATAAAGATAAAATAGATCAACCATTTTTCAGATTAAGTATCTGAAGTACCATCTTTTATAGGGTACTGTGTTAAATGTTACAATAAAATACCTTGTCATTTAATTGATATATTGCAATTAAATGAAAGAAAATTTAAAACTCGTAATAAAAGTACACTTTGTAAACAAGCTTATTACAAATTAGAGGATTATATCCAAGATAAGAATGCTTGGAAACATGCTGGTCCTGCTCCATAGGATAATCTAGAATCTAGACAAAATCAAACTGGTTGCTAATTCAATTGTATAATTTATATATATATATATATATATTTAAATATATTACATTGATTTTACATTCTGTGATTACTTCTTCACACACTGACTTATTAACGGTAAAATTTTAGGAAAATCGTCTACTTTTACAATGTTTGTAAATATGTGAGCACCATGTATCTATCACATAATTAATTTCTCTGTTGTTGCTTCATTTTTAATTCTTAATTCTTATTACCTATTGTGGTATAGTCATTTTATTCTAGTTGCATCGTCCTCAAATTTGACTAATGTACTTATACAAAATATTGTAAAACATTTTAAAAGAGTAACGGTGGAGTTTCTTGCCCAGTCTTCTCCATGCTAAAACTACCCTTTGGAAGGGGCGACTAGAATCAATTCAATTTTTTTGTAAATTTTGACGTTCAAAAGTGCCTTATAAGGGCCTATTTGAAATAAATGATTTGACTTTGACTTTGTCAGTGCTGATGAGCCTGCGCGCCGGCGCTGGCGTGCGCGCAGACTTACCGAAACATCGAGCGGCGGGTGATACGCGTCTACCGGCACGAGCGGCGCCTCCGCCGCGTGTACGCACACATTCCCTTCTTCCGCGAATGTACTCAACACTAGATCTAATTGTCGACCATTGCAATTGTCTACTCTGTTATTCAGAGTAAATCCACAATAACTTTAAAAAACATTGCAAATAATTGAGAATGTTTACAGGACAAGAATGCAAGTTGAAGGCCCCTATTACTATAGTGGCATTTATAACATTTACACAACTGTTCAATAATCCGAAATAATATTATTAGTATTCATTTTCGTTACTGTTAGATGGGATATAAACAACACATAACAAATACAATAATCTATTACGTTGGTACACTGATGCACAAACTAGTTCACACATCTGATTATCGATGTTGACGTCACCAGGCAGGGCCAGGGACACTCGTTGTAGCTCAAAACGCGGTGTGGCGAAACACCCACCTCCGTGTTTACGCCCATCTGCTCGGTCACATCGTATAATGGAGTATCCAGGTGAAATTAATTCTGCGTCTCTTTTCTGTTTCCGTTACGGCAAATAGGTTTGCGCTTGAAGACAAAATTCTTTCATAAAAATCCTCCAATTGTGCGGACAGACCCCTTTTTTTTTGGGTGGGAAATTATCAAATAACTTCTCCGCAAGCCCGCGCCTACGGTGGCCGGGAATCGGCCTGCGATTCCCGACGCCCAGGGCGTCTCCTGCGGCGGCTAGGGGCGTGAGGGCGCGAAATTTGCCTCTCCCTCACGCGTTCTGCCTCCTCCTTCGCGAGCATTACTGCTTCGCAGAAGGAGGTGACGGCCTCCCATGCCCTCTCGCTCCGTACCATGGCCTGGACTAGGGCCGGACGCGAGAGATCCCCGCCACCGATCGCCTCCACGAGGACACGGCGATGCTCTGCCCAAGCCGGACAGACCTCCACCGTATGCTCAACCGTGTCCTCCGGGCGATCCACGCAATGATGACACCCGGGCGTTTCCTCCCGCCTGATACGAAACAGGAACCTCCCGAAACAACTATGTCCGGTGAGGACCTGCGTCAGGCGGAAGGTGAGGACGCCGTGGTGCCTCTCTAGCCACTCCTCAAAGAGGGGACTTATCGCCGCAATAGTGGCGTGCCCAGCACTGGGTTGCAACAATCGCACTCTCCATGACGCCATGAGATCCCGCCGGAGCTCTGTCCGCTGTGCCGCGATTTCTCGCGGCAGCGGAGTAACGCCCCGGCGTTTCGCCTCCTCGCGCCACTCCCAAATGTGCGCGAGGACTTTTGCCTCCAGATCCCATGGCGGTAATCCGGCAAGGAGGCTCGCCGCCTCACCGGAGACCGTGCGGTATCCCAGCCGGGTGGCCATGACCCTCTGGGGCGCGTTCAACCGGCGGGCTGGCCGCCGCCTCAATGAACGCGCCCAAACCGGTGCCCCGTAAAGGGCCATGGACCGCACGACCCCCGCGTATAGCCTCCGGCAGGAGGCGTTTGGACCCCCTAGATTGGGCAGGAGCCGCTTCAAAGCAGCCCCGGCCCGCTCCAGTCTGGGAGCCAAACGTCGGAAGTGCGCGGACAGACCCCTTACATTTTGGTACAATATCTCCAGCGATTTACTCCGGGGGTTTTGGTTTATTGGTTTGTCTCCGAAACCACACCCATTTAAATAGGTTTAGCGCTAAATTTAGTGGTTTGTGGTACCTATTTAGTGATTTGTGGTACCTATTTAGTGATTTGTGAGATATATTTATTATTTTAATGTAGGAAAAAACAGATACAACGCACACACACATGTACGTCACAACATTTTATTTGATTTTGTATGAGTTTGTATTATTTTATTTTATATTACCTTTAATTTATTTATTGTAACGGACAGACACTTCCCTATGTTGATTATTCTAGCGTATGACACTCGTGGGTTGCAGCTGAAATCAGCGTCAGGTGGTACACTTTGTGTTGTCATCTGACATTATGCTGAGCTGAGGCCCTTTTGGCATTATAATTTTTTTTATCGTTTAGGCAAGCCTGAAGAAATGACTGCACCACCGCAAGGCAATAACAATGAGAACTCGGAACATCCGCCAGAACTACAATATAAGGACAAGAAGGAAGCTATTGAGGCATTCAAAGAACTTTTAAAAGATAGGGTAAGATAGTCATCTAAAGGTACAATTCCGTAGCCGACCGCAGGCGGCAACTGCAGGCGACGTGTCGCTAGCTACGGAAGGTATTTCATAGAAACCAGTCGTGTAGCGGCGACACGTTGTCTGCAGTAATTGTAGCTTGCGGTTGGCTACGGGATGGTTCCTTAATAAACTATTTTAGTGGTGTATTACACAAGAAACCTCTTAGTAAATATGTAGCATTTTTATTTTTGTATGAAATGACAAGAGAAAAATTATAGTATAAGAAAAGTCTAGTGTACAAAAAAGCAAAAAAGAATAAACAATTATTTTGCGCCAGCAGCATGCGAAAAGAGTTCCGACGTCGCTGCACTATAAATAATATTTAATATTATACTATGAATACTACTTATACTAGGTATACTAGATTTTGCCTGCGGCTACGCACTCGTGGGGGTTGGTGAAAAAAACCTTTCTTCTTCTTACATGGCACAGTGTTTTAAGAAGCCCATTTTTCGAAAAGAGCATTTTTATTTAAAAAAAACTGATTTCGTATCCCCATTTAACTAGCATCCCCATTTAGTTTTTGTGGTTAAAAATGTATGGTGTTAGAAGCATCGATGACGTCTATAATGCTGCATATTTTAGAGAACAAATGAGCCTTGTATCTTTGTTAGATCCAGATATATGTATACGAGTTGTTTGGTTTTTAAGTTACGTTTAGTTCTTATTTTTCACAAAGAAATAATAAAATTATATTATACTTTTCAGAATGTGCCATCAAATGCAACTTGGGAACAGTGTGTAAAGATAATATCTAAAGATCCTCGTTATTTAACATTCAAAAAGCTTAATGAGAAAAAACAGGCATTCAACGCATATAAAACGCAAAAATTGAAGGACGAAAGAGAGGAGCAGAGGTGATTTTTTTTTTTCTTTAACAAGTTGTTAGAACTAATCCTAGCAATTTGTTTTATTTTAAATTCTAGAAATTACACATTTTACTTCATTAGTCATTAAGCGGAGAGCAGTGGTGGCCCAGTGGTATCGGCCCCGACCTACGAGTTGTAGATCGTGAGTTCGATACCCAGGCAAGCGGCACTTTACTTTGTGTATTTAATTTCATCACCATTGCTCTCAAAACTGTAAAGGAAAAAATCGTGAGAAAATCCTAAAATGTCCTAGAACCAAAAATTCAAAGACATGACATCAACCAACCCGCACTGGGCCCGCGTGTTGGATTACGGCCCAATCAGACAGGAGGCCGCTGTCCCAGCAGCGGGAACATATTATTATAGTCGTTAATCTAATTTGCAATCTCATATTCCAGATTAAAAACAAAAAAAAATAGAGAAAACTTAGAAGAGTTTTTGTTAAGCTGTGACCGTGTAACATCTCTAACAAAGTATTATAAATGCGAAGAAATGTTCAACAACCTTGAGGTAAGGGCGTTTCACGCGGCTTACATGGCCTCACATTATTGTTATTTAAATGTTATAAACAATATATAATACACAACTAGCTGGATATGTTTGGCAATTTGCAAAATAGAAGGTTCCCATTTTAGTTATCGAATATAGCGGTATATTTTAAACTAAAAATCGTAATGCTAATGTGAGCATTCCTCTTAGATATGGCGATGTGTTCCTGAATCCGATCGGAGAGATATATTTGAAGATTGCATATTCACGATCACGAAGCGTGAGAAGGAAGAAGCTAAAGCTTTGAAGAAACGCAACATGAAAATGTTGGCACAGGTAACATTCCAGTACTTAGTTTTTTTACAGAGCATGGAATCGCTGCAGCGCGCAGCGTCAGCATCTAGAGACGGCAGTACTAATTAAATTCGTTGCATCGAAAGTAAGTTCACCGCACAACTTCTGTGCGGACCGCGTAAAGCCAATCCCTGTTGTTTATGAACCAACACCTGCGTGCTCCCTTATAAAAACAATCGTACATATCAGTATCGAGTCAGCACCTTATTTGGTTTTCACCGCACAGAGTTTGGCCTCATGTTAGCAATAGACAATGCCGTCTCTAGCAGCGGCCGCCGAGGCGTCTCCGTGCTCGGTTTTTTAGGGTTTCATACCCAAGGAACAGGACCCTATTACTCAGCCTCCGCTGACTGTCCGTCTGTCTGTCAGCGGGCTGTATCTCATGAACCGTAATAGGTAGACAGTTGAAATTTTCATAGTGTGTATTTCTATTGCCGCTATAACAACAAGTAATACAATTTAAATAAAATTAAAAGTTAAATGGATACAAGAAACGTGATTTTTCGGCCATTTTTTGCTCGACCTTAACAATCGCTGTATCTCTTTAACCGTAACAGGTAGACACATGCAACGATGGCACGGAACCCTTCATGTGCTAGTCCGACTTGGCCGGTTTTTATTTTTCTTTATGCTGAAGCTGTGCACTGTATCACTGGACGCTGGTGGCAGTTGCCTTTGTGAAACTACGCGCACAAGCAAACGTGGGGGTGCACTAGGGATAGTATTGTTTCTCGCCCCCATATTACGTGGGACTTAAACGTAACTGGGCGAGATGTGGGTGGACTGTGCCTATAATATGTCTATAAGGATTCCGTTTTTCCCATTTAGCTATAGTGTATTGTATACCTTTTTCGTTACACGTTGTTTATCATAAATCATAATACTAGTCTTAAAATACATACTCTGTAATATTTGTTGCAAACAAGTAATAAATATCTTCTGAATGTGTCATTTTCGGATGGATGTGTTAACATACTTTTGTCTCTGCCTGTACGTTAACCCATGGCAGATAAAAAATGATTTATTACAGGTGTTAGAGAATATGAGTGAAATAACATATAGTAGCACTTGGAGCGAGGCACAAGTGTTGTTGCTAGAAAACTCGGCCTTCAAGAACGATGTGAGCTTGCTGGGCATGGATAAAGAAGACGCACTTATCGGTAAGTGTTCTTTGGGTTAACCAATCACAAGAGCTCATTATAATATTTGCTAAACAGGGCTCTATCTAGTCTTTATATTATATTTAACGATGAGTGACTGTTCACCCTATGAATTAATCACAAATAATATTGTAATTCCTTTCAGTGTTTGAACAACATATTAGAAATTTAGAAGCAGAATACTTGCAAGAACGAGAACAAGTCAAAAAACGGAATAAGAGGCAGCAAAGAAAAAACAGAGACAACTTTTTGGTAGGATTTTCCATTATTTTGACAATAAGCAAAATCTTATCAGTAATTTAAAAAACCCATTATTAAGTAATAATAAAAGTTTGGGATAAACAAAAACGGCATGTTGCTCAAGTGTATTCCCTCCACCAGTATCGGATATTGGGCAGTCGCGTGCGCACGTCTCGCGTCAGACATACTGAGACGCTTCATGAACATTTCTTACAGGTTTTACTCGACACTTTGCATGAAGAAGGTAAACTTACCTCCATGTCGCTGTGGGTGGAGTTGTACCCAGTCATATCGGCTGATATGCGCTTCTCAGCTATGCTTGGTGAGTGAACCCATTCGCATATTCTCTAACAAACTAAACTATCCAATTTTGTGCAGAAATAAGAGAAGCAACCCTAACCCCAAGTAGCTATAAAACAAACCTATATTACTTATTATACAAAACTTTTCAGGTCAAAATGGATCTACTCCACTGGATTTATTCAAATTTTACGTAGAAAACCTGAAAGCGCGGTTCCATGATGAAAAGAAAGTTATAAAAGAGATATTAAAAGAGAAGAGTTTCGAAGTCAAGCCCGACACTACCTTCGAAGAGTTTGCGACTGTCGTCTGCGAGGACAGCAAGTCCGCTTCTTTGGATGCGGGCAACGTTAAGCTCACATATAATTCATTGCTTGAAAAGGTGACTATTAGGCTTCCTTTTTTAAATTAAAAATACTCTTTTTATAACTCTGACACCAGGTTAGTCACTAACTAACCACACGAAAAGAGGAAGCATTAAAAAATACCAAAAGTAGGTGTTTCCTTACGAAGGCCTTTTGACTTATGTCTAGTATATTCACTCGTTATCAAAAATAAAAAATGCTGAGTTAACTGAATCAAATAGTGTAGATCATTGTTTTCCTTGAGTCTATGTCATTTAGGTGTATAGTTTAGTAGCTAGCGCAGGTTTGTTAACTACGTGCAAGCATTAGTTACGGCACGCCAGCTGCCACTCCACAGACTGCTCAGTGAAGTTTGGTTCGGAACCTTAATTGTGTGAGTCCAACTCGCTCTTGGCGGGTTTTTATTTGTGTACATTTGTTTCATTAAAAATACATTTTAATTCAGGCTGAGGCCAGAAACAAAGAGAAGATAAAAGAAGAGTCCAAAGCTCAGAAGAAAGTAGAGAGTGCATTTAAATGGGCCCTGAGTGAAGCGAACATCGACCACCAGCTGCCGTGGAACGAGGTCAAAGAGAAGCTTGATCTGAATGCGTCGGAGTTCGCGGCCTTGCCCTACGAGGAGGATAGAGTCAGAATATATAAGGTGGGTCATATATTTTTATCGTCCTTGTTACTAATACCTGCATGACAATCTCTTTGCATGGCAAGTTCGATGTTTGAAATCATCAGCAAAAATCTATCCACAGGTATTGTCGACATCTGGTGTCTCTTTCACATCACAATGGGTTGCGGTTCCGAACTTCCTTGAAATATCTAATCATAGGAAACATTTCACTTTTCCCCATTTTCGAAAATTGTAAATTCGAAGCATCGGAGATTAATTTAGGCAATAGCGATTTACAAAGATATTTTTTTTAATTATGTACTGTCATAGGTATTTACTCCCTTGCCACAGATTATTACAGATGGTCCACTCCGCAAAATCATTTAAATAAAAAGCGACTCTTGCTACTACACAATAAAGTGCAATTCAGGTCGCTCAGCTCTAATTCACCTAGAAAAAATCCTCTCTTTCTATCACGTAACTCTTACAATTATCTTCTGACAACGTTACGCCCAGCGAATTCCACAAGTCGAGCCCGCCGCCTGCCTACCCACTTGTAGCTTCATACCTAAAATGCGGAGTGTCCCATCTGTATTCATCTGTGCATTAAAGAAGCTATATACGAGTATGTTCTTTCTGTTAGCGCGGAGCAAATTACATATTGTCCCAATTCAATGTTGTCTTTTTGCAGGACTTCCAACACGAACAAGAAGAAAGCTGTATGCACTACCACCACCCGAAATCCAGGAAAACAAAGCGCTCTAAGAAAAAGAAGCGATCGCACTCTGCCTCATTGGTAAGTGGTTTAGGTGGCAAATAGCGTTTTGTCCGTCTTAACTAACGACTCTACAAAAAAATCAATCTGCCTAGCCTTTTCCCAACTATGGTGGGGTCGGCTTCCGGTCTAACCAGATGTGGCTGAGTACCAGTATTTTACATGGAGCGACTGCCTATCTGATCGGACTAACGACACTACAAAACGTTTTGAAAACAATGTTCCCTCATTAGAATAAGCTATGTCCACACTCGTCATCGCTGTCATGCTCATGGTGCGTGTTTGTACTCAGTCGAAGTCGCGCTCTCCATCGCCCGTGCAGACCGCGCGCTCGCCGTCGCCCGCGCCCAGCCACGGCACGTGGACTTCGGACGAAGGCAGGAAACACAAGAAGTCAAAGAAGAAGCACCGCAAACACTCGCCAACGCCTGTAAGTAATACTTAGTAGTTGGAAGTAGGTAGTTTACACGGCGCTTTTCTGTGGGATATTTTACAGTAAAATGTTGGTGTGGTGCTGGTTTCTATCCAACTTTTGAGAATACTTGATTTTGTTTAGAAATCTCCGACGCCGGAAGAGGGCGGTATAACGGACGACGAGACAGTGCGTCACAAGAGTAAGAAGTCGAAGCGTAGCGCACCCAGCAGTCCCGAGGAGGAATCGCACGAGCACCCACACAAGCCCAAGAAGAAGAAGGACAAGAAAGACAAGAAAGAACGGTGAGCACAACACACGCACGATAGTGCACAGCAAATTGACATGCTTCAAACTTTATAGCGGTTTCCTTTCGACTTGTCAACTGAGAGCATACTGTTTGATGAGTATTTTTTTTTAATTATGGTCTTTTAACAGGTCTTGGTAGGGTTTTTTTAGTTATTTTTATTTGATCAGAACTATAAAGATCGAAGTAGTTGTAGTAAAAGGGGTCTGATAGCCAAGATGTGTCGCAGTCGCAACACTTACCATTTGTACTATGTGTTAGTATGAACTGTGATAGCAGTTCTATAATTCAGTTCTATAATTACTTGTGGTTATGAATCGTGATATCTGTACTGTGTGTAATTAAAGTCGCTTTTTGTGTCTGTTTGTGATCGCGTATTTCTTCTAAACTCCGCGGATTTTGATGCTGTTATCACTATCATTTAGAGAATTTATTCCGAAAGGTTTATGTGTATCATATATGAATGTCATTAACTTTCATACCTATAATAAAGATATCACGATGTTTTATCAAGTCGTAAAAAACTTAGTCGTATCAAGTAGCAAAGCAGGGGCGGGTCACTAGTAATATTATAAATAGAGTATGCGGGTGTACCAATCAGTAAAAATTTTTAACAGGTCCCCTTCAATTCTGAAATTCCTATGTGATTTTAGTGTGTGATTAGTGTATGATTTATGTAATTGAATATTTTTTTTAATAACAACGTTGTTTGTTTTGTTGTGTTATGTAATTTTTAATTTAATTAGTGTAATGTCAAATACAAATGATCGTTATGAATGAATGACCGTGCAGAGCGAGCGGCGGCGGCTCGGGCGGCGGCGCGGCGTGGAGCGACGCGGAGCTGGAGTCGCGGCGCGCGGCGCTGCTGGCGCAGCTGCACGAGCACGAGGCCGACTGACGCCGCGCCACGCACGTGCACATCTTCAACCGCTACCCCGCGCCGGCCGCGGCCCGCGCCGTTGAAGACGCGCTCTCCCACTCGGACGAGCGTTCCCTATCATAAACTTGCTATCCTCTTCCGTGATATCATGCTACCCAGTTCATGCCTATTCTCAAATAATTTAAAGTAGGACGTTATTACTTTATAGCCCCATGACCGTATGCACGTCGCGGACTAAATAATTGCCGCGTAATTGTTCGCAACGCCAGACGAAGAACTCGCTTCGCACGGATGGCACAGAGTTCGACGAACATAGACTACGACAGCAGTAATGACCTGTACCTTTTATGGCTCCGCAATGTGCTGTCATACAAATATTTAAAAAAATCATATTTATTCAGGATCTTTAAACTGTATTACCAAAAATGTAAACGATATGAAAAAGAATTTGTGTAAGTTTTAATGCTTCTGAATGATGTATTTCATTAGCACATTATATCAATGTCTCGAAATAGAAAAATAATGAGTGCTTTCATCTTCATTTATTTAATATTTAGTGTTCCATAAACTAACAAAAGAAATGGATGTAGTAAAAAATCTCGTTCAGTCGCAGAATACCCGATTCACCAATATTGTCTTGCGGTCGCAATTTATCTTTTCGGGGATTCATTTGAAAAATGTTCTAAATGCGTTACGTGGAATAGTTTAATAGATTGCAAGACGTTTGGCGCTCTAGCGGCCCCTCGCTGCGATAGCTGCCGACGATGTGTTTCGGGGAGGACTGCGTGAACCCTCGGCACAGATCTAAATTAGAAACGTTTTGTTAGGACGATTTTTAGTTAATTTCGACGCTACTGGATAGTAGTGAAGAAAAATACCCACGACACTAACGGTCGTGTAGCTTTTTAGTGTCGTGGTTAAAAGGTGGATTTGCTTTCCAAATCCCCTAAAAAGTTTTAGCAGATAGGGTTCTAATTCAGATGTATCGCAAAGACATTATGGAACCGCATTTTGAGACTGAACGATAACTGAAGAAAAGTATAATATGTATAATTAATTATTATATTGTTTATTACCTATTTAGCATTAATGGTCCGACGTAATTGTCATCTTAGCAATAAGTCTTAGAATTTAATTACAGAATACAAACAATTATATTGTCGAAGCTGAGCAAGTTTTGAAATGACGCATTCCAATCTTTCAGTAAGAGCGCATTTTGTGTCTTATATAAGTATCAGGCAATAAAAGCTACAGTATGCGAAGCCTATATCGTCACCAACGTGTCTATTGGCGGTTTTCACTAACACTAAGCGACACCTAAATGTAAAGCATTTACGTACATTATGCAATTACTTAGCCCAAAAAAAACCCTTTTGGCAACCACTAAGCGAGACTAAAATTTAAGCTTAAATCTTAAGCAACTCTAACGGGTTGCCTAGCTATAGATTTCAGCCAGTCTATTCAGTAAAAATTTCAACGTGAAAACTTAGATGAAGTGAGCTGTCATTCCACCTGATGCTAGGGATTGACTCTAGTGACAGCTCACTTCAAGGTCACTTCACCTACGTTTTCATGGTGAGATTTTTGAATCAGAATAGCTCGGCTAATTTAAAAACCAACTGGTAAGCGTCAAAAATGTAGATTTTTATATGAGTTGCGTACTGAGAAACGAATGGTGAAACGAGAGTAGGCGTAGTTTAGTTTGACAATAGTTATAATTGGCACGATTTACCGATGTGTAATGCTTAGACCCGTCGTCCAAGACGCTACTTAAAAGTAACGTTACAACGCGACGCTACTTACTAACGCGTTATTAACTTCAGTCCGGCCGTCGAGAGAATGTATTCTTGACACAGTAGTAATAATTACTTATTACTACTAGAAATTGTCCAACTGACAGGTGTCAGGAACGCATTCTCTCGACGGCCGGACTGTGGTTTGTGATTGGTTGCGTCGTTTACGGACCGCCATTGACATACTAGTGCTGTGACATTTTAGCTACTAATTGCTAATTTGAGTTTCTAACTGGTTCTTTTTGAGTAGCGTCGTGGACAACGGGCCTCGACAACTCTTGAGGGTTGCTTAGCAACAGAAATGTAAACCGACCTAAAAACCACTTTATGCGTTGCTAAACGTGACATTAGTGAAAACGGGCATATGTGTACTGATGGTGACCAACATTATCTGACCCTTGAGTAATAATGAATTTAGACCTTATTGCTATCATAATTAAGCAACTTTTCATTACGTATATTCGGTAAGTGCCTCTCTAAACAGCTATATAATTAGAACTACCTAATAGATATCATCACTGTATACATTTTAAATCAGTTCTTGGATGTTTAAATAATTACCTACTTGATAAACATGCGTATTCACAGTTTTATTGGTATTATACATACATAGCTATACACGATATAAAACGCAATGTAATATATCGGTGATATTACGCACATTAAAATGTTTAAACATGCAGAGTAGTATCCTTTGGTCAGCTGCGAAAGTTGTTAAAACCTCCTCCCCATATGTGCGTTCTTATCGCGCGATAATAAGGCAAGCGTTATTGCGATATCTGTTTTCAGTACACTTCGTGGCCGTCCTAATGACGGCCACGAAGTTACACACTGCTGCGATAATAACGACGCAATAGAATTAGGATGCTTGCGTTCCTCCGTCCTGCGATATTCCGATTTGAGTTCTTAGAACATTTTATATTAGGACGTTTGCGATCTTACACACACCTGCGTTAACAACGCTAGTCAGCAGTGGCGTTCCTTTCATTAAAGCCGAAAAGCCCGGCTTGCCTTCATACGTGAGCCCACAAACAAAATAAAAAAAATTACACCTGTAACCTTGTTAAGCGACCAAGTAAATCATGTCGCAAGAATTGATAGGAAATATTAAAATTAAACTCCGCGCTGCACTGTGTCAGCCGCGCGCTATTAAAGCTACGATGCCAGATTTACGTACTCAAAGAATAATATTTATTACGCACCGTTGTCAAACTATCTCGGATACCGCAGTTGCGACCACGCTCTAACACTACAGCGATAGGCAGGACGCAAGATCGCATCGATGAATGAAGACGTCAATTCTGTGGTACATTGCATTGCTTTCTCGCTCGCACAAGCTGGCTTATATGAGGCTTTTGGACCTCTCATCTTTCGCATAGAAATTGGTAACGTTGTTGATATCATTAGTATGTACTTATTTCGCACATTGTTCTAATTTTTAAGCCCGGCTTTTGATTTTTTTATGAATGCAACGAATCGTGTGTATGATTATGAATAGTAGTAGTAAAGCAAGTATGTCGTTGCAAGACGCTGCGCAGTGCGTGAATTCTGAAGTAATGAATTAGTTTTATTGTTTAAAACGATGTGATAGTTATTGCGGCGATGTTATTCTGCGCTTTTGTAAGTGATTATAGTGTTATTTTTATCATCGAAATGGGAATTCGGAAACTGTCCGAAATTGAGTTTTTTGACATTAAGTAACTGTTTACTTCACCGTAACTGAGGTCAAATTACTATACGAAAACTCGGAAATAAAAACAAGTATTTTTGTCAGTCTAAGAATAGATTGAAATAGGCATTCGATTGTTTTTTAGACAATCTTAGGTAGGTAGCTGGTGCCATGAAAGCACATGAATGTTGTTTGTATGGCATTTGTAGTTTTGGTAAACCACTGAAAAACAAACCATCTTATTATATTAAGTACATCTCATTGAGGTAACAAAACACAATAATGTTGGTATCGAAGAGATTCTTCACAGCTGTTTTGAAATAAAGATTAGAGTTGGCTATTGTCTTTATGATAAATTATAAAAGTTAATTTAATTAAGTAATATCTCATGTTAACATTTTCAATCGACATTAAAATTAAACTCCTAAAATTATGCGTACCTACAGCAATAGAACAACAAATCTACTAGCCACTAGATGGCTCCCAAATTATTTGGGAGCCATCTAGTGGCTTTTGTTTGAAAAATGTTGCATGTGACAAGCGAATATGAATTATGGTGAAAAGGTTCGGCTAAGCGGTGTGATTACGCGCATTCATTGGTATAGATGGCGCTTATGAAAATTACATAGTAAGTAATGCTTGAAATAATACCTATGTATTACGGTCAACAAATCAGTCAATCTCTCACTTGGCAGTTTTTTTTTTTATCAAAACAATATAATAGTTAAAAATCTGTCGGCTTAACCTAATTTTGACTCCTAGGCACGCCACTGCTAGTCAGTGTAGTGCGGGCGGGGGGGGCTGTAGTACACTACAGCCCCCCCCGCCTGCTGCGTGTAATCTACAGGTAACCCATTTGGTCGGGGTGCCACATAAGCGGCGTAAATTTTAATTTTTAGAAACTAATTTTAAGTGCTATGTTGCACGTTACGCTGCGGCAGCGGCTGGCGAGCGCTACTTCCAAGTTGATCGCTTTCTATAATATCATATTTGGAAACCCAATAAAAGTCCATCGACTTTTTTTGCGTGGTCACCCTACTCTGTTTGATTTGTTGTATGCCACCGCCATGATGCACAAAAATAACACAGCGACATCAATGCCTCTACCGGTGGATAATCTAACTACTTTACGATATGATCACTAATGTTTGGCCACATCATGAAGTTGTCGTGCGTTTAACTGTTCATATCATTAAACGTTGAGCATTCAATGATCTGGTCAGGCCACATCGTGATGTGACCAGTGGATGATGTTAATTTAATGAAATGATCAATTTTAAGATCTGGCCACGACATCCACACATTGATTTTGACAACAGATTTGTCGCTAGCGATTTCAAAAATCAGTGGACGTGATCTTTTGAAATCGCCTGCCAGTCGCTGTGTGTATAGCTAGCATTAGTAGTTACGCCACTGTAAAAAGGTGCATCTATACCGGAGCCATTCCGAGATTGAAATTGACCCTAAGGCCTCATTTACGGAGACGCGGGGCGTCGCGCGTTGCGTTGAGCGGCGCGGCCCGCACTGAATTCAAATATATGGCGTTGTATGAGAGCGTTTACGGAGAAGCGATTTTAGACGCGTTTGTTTGAATTAGGGCGTTTTTTGCGGCCGAGCCCGCGGATGGCACCGACGCGTCCCACGCGGCGTTTATCGCGGCGGCGCACGCAGCGGCAATTCTCGATGAAGCTATGCCCGCCGCGTGCTTCGCTACACGCTTGAGGATTCGCCGCGGCGGGCACCGCCACGCTTCCCGTCTCGCTTCTCTATGAACATGGTCGTATATTGCTATAAGTTTGTGTTTACGCGTGCGATGATGCGTGCCGCTCCACGCGCCGCCCCACCGTAAACAGAAAAAACGTCCGACGCGCCGCGAGACGCCACGCCACACGCGACGCGAGACGCCCCGCGTCTCCGTAAATGAGGCCTAAGGAAAAGTACTGTCACAAACATTTACAACCATTTACAATCAAACTACACTAAAGTGCACACATGTTTACGAAACCGGCCTCACGTCACTGTTAACAGCGCCAATCTTGGTTTTTTATTTGGTCTGAGGGGTGGAATTGGAAATCCACGTCTGTTGCCACCATCAGTCCACCAATATCTTGAAACAATAGAGGTACCTAACAAAAAGCTCACCACAATATCTTTAGTAAAGCGAAATCTAATTTTAAATTCTTTTTCATCATAAAACTCAATTGGATTTTCTGCATCTCGTAAATTAGCGTCGTGATACGTGATTACGCGCTCTCCAAAAAACATTACGTAAATCGGATAAAATACGCTTGTGCTAGTTAAAAACTTCCTCAAGGTAGATGCCGACGTACCTTATATTTGACAGTTGGTTTCTCAACGTAAACTCACCTCGACTGAGGAAACTGTTTAAGATGAGGAGTAAAATTGCAATAAAAATATGACTACGAAACTACCTATGTGAGGTTGAGTCGAGTCGAGGAAATCATGAGGTTTTGACTTCATATTTCATACTTATCCCACAAATTAATTCTCCTTGTTTGGTTAGGTGGCGAACGGTAGCGAGAAGCAAAAGTTCGAAAATGCCACGTTAGTTTAAAGATTTGATGAGTTACTCATGAAATTTTTATTTCAAAACTATTTTTTCTTATTAATAATTAACATAAACAACAGGGACTATCTAAACTGTGTGCATACAACTAACTAAGTATTATACAAACTAAAATATAGCGTCGAAAAATTCATCCGCATCACTGTCGACTGGTAGTGTACTCAAGAGACTGGCCGCATTGCCACGTTGTATGGCAATGCTTAGCCTCTGGCTAAGGTAAAAGCCAGCCCTTGGGTCACGGGAAGTGTCAACCAGTCGTTTGGAGATTTCATTGAACAAACCATGAGCACTCGGACCCCACGCCCTAGGGTTTCAACCCCAAACGGCTCGAAAATATAGTCACCTATAAGGTTATTATACTTTCACCGCTTGAGGTTTTCTGCAGCCGCAGCGGCAGCGCTAGTACATCACGCTGAGCCAGGAAGATGGAATGGCGCAAGAGTATCGACACACGTTGCGTCCCACTCTAAAGGCCTAATCACCTTCCATGGAAATAAAGACATGCCGTCCGGTCTCTTGTCATCATCGCGTGCCAAGCCATTAGGTTCTAATACAGATGGAACGCCGACGGTGACGAGCTCGTCGGATGATGTCATTAATGTTTGCGGGCCGCCCTAAGCGACCCGCACTTCGGCTGCAAGACAAGCCGTGGTGTGCGAGGCTGTTGATAACTTCGCTACGGTGACAACGATGAGGAGATGATGAGACTCAAAACAAAACAAAACAGCACAACTGTGATTTTTGACAGCGCTCACGGTGATGTTAGTAAAAGGTATGGTCGGCGTTATCGCAAGAAGGCACATGTCATGACGTCATCTATGATGAATCATGGCACATCGTTATCGCGCTCACACTAATTCGGTACGGTGTTACGATCATATCGATTCCAGAGTAACTCTGAACGCAGCCCTGCTCATCTCCTTTGACAGTTGTTTTTGGTTGAGTTGACAGACTGTCAGTGACAGTTGATGCAGTGATGCCAGATGGGGGGGATTCCCCCCAAATTTGGGGGTTTTTTTTAGTTATGGGGGGAAAATTGGGGGGACAATATTTTTGGGGGGATATTTGGAGGGAAAAAACTGGGTTTGGAGGGAATTGGGGATTTTTACTACCAAAACTGTAATCCGGGAAAAGCCGCGGCTAGCCGTGATGGTTAAAAATAAAATAACTGAACGCTATCAAACCAATCAACCAACCTAACTGCGAACGCACACACACGAAAGCACAATGCTGCGCACGATGATAGCCGAGTGGCTCCGAAGTTGCCGGGGTTCCTCCGCCCCCGCGCCCCGCGCAACGTTCGCAACTTTCTTTGCGTCTCGATCGATCGGTCGCTTGGTTCACTTGGTTGGACAAACAGGTTTTTACCGTCAATCGCCGTTATCGTCTGCTAAAACGTGTGTGTTTGTGTGTGTGATTAAATCATATTATTTTGGTCTATGCGCCTTGGTGTTTGAAGATTATGGCACTATCAAAACAAAAATATGTAAGAAGATATAGAAAGGAGTGGGAAAGCGACCCAATATTTAAAGGTTTGTAATTCAGTTTACAGCTGATATTTTAGTGATTATAACCTACCTAAATGAAATCTCACAAGTCTTATAAATATTTGTAGCTCTGAATAAAGTATCACGTACCACTTGGACTTGGACCTCCGATTTATACGACATCCTGTGTTACATCTCAAAGAGATATAAAGATACTACCTACATAAATAAGTAGAAATGTTTTATAATTATTTTTATTTGGGTTTGGTTCCGGTTTTATTATAATTTCAAGTGATTAAGGTATTGTTTTTTTAATGTGTGGCATCGTATAAATACATTTGTTTAGCTTGTTTTATTTATTGAAGGGATTTTGGTATGCATGTGTTCAGCTCAGCTTGCCGGCCAGCTTGTGTGAATGTGATCGGTTGATGGCTTGACGGCGTTGATGCACGACATTGCACGATTTGAATGTGTTGTACTTGTCACAACCTGAGTTACCATTTTACATATTTTCCCAATTTTCAGGGTGGCTGACAGTTTGTATTGGTGACGATACAAAAGCATGGTGCAAGGCATGCAAGTGCACGTTGATCTCCCACAAGAAGGATTTGGTAGAACATTCCAAAACCAAAAAACATGACCAATCTTTAAAACGATCTAATATCATCGGTCAGTCAAGTAAAATGTCAGATTTTTTTGAAAAGCCCGTAACAGAGCCGCGAAAGATTGCAGAATTAAAAATTGCTGCATATGTTGCTGAGCATTCCAGTCTTAAATCTGTGGATCATCTGGGAATACTGATAAAAGATTTAGACCCAGCTTCTCCAGTTTTAAAAGATCTGAAGTTACACAGGTCGAAATGCACTGCTTTGATTAGAAATGTTATTTCTCCTTGTTTCTTGGAAGACTTATTGGAAGAAGTTGGAGACAACCATTATTCAATGATCATCGATGAAACCACTACTGTTGATACTAAAAAAGTAATGTGTATGATTATCAGATTTTTTAGTGAAAAACAAAATAAAATTATTTCTCAGTTCTACAGATTGGTAGAAATAGAATCTGCAGATGCAACTTCATTGGCTGATGTGTTCAAAGCGCTGCTGACTGCTGATGGCCTCAACATAGACAAACTTCTGGGTATTGGTGTTGATGGTGCTAATGTCATGGTTGGTGAACACCACTCCTTTTCCTCTATTTTGAAGGAAGGAAATCCTGAACTGATAACCATAAAGTGCGTTTGTCATTCTTTGCATTTGGCAGCTGAATATGCATTCAAAACGCTTCCCCGGTTTTTGGATTTTCTTATTAAAGAATGCCACAACTGGTTTGCAAACAGTACAAAAAGACAGATTGATTACAAGCAAACATACGTATTATTATATGAAGGAAAAACTCCGTTAAAAATAAATAAATTAGCTGGCACCAGATGGTTATCCAGATACGAGGCTCTCATTAAAATTTTAGAGCAATGGGATGGTTTAAAATTACATTTTGACATGGCGAAGTATAAAGAACGTTGTTACATTGCGGACCAATTGAGCAACTTGCTTAAAAGTAAGACAAATCTGTTATACATGACTTTTCTTGGGACTTATCTCAAACCAATCACCATGGCAAATAAAATATTTCAAGCCACTGATGCAGACCCTTTAAAGTTGCTTGAAGAAATTAATAATTTATTATTAACCTATTTAACCATTTTAATACCTCCAGTTCAACTGGAAAAAGCGGATAAAAATAGTTTATCTAACTATGATTATGAAAAATTCCTTATGTCCTCGTCGTACATGAATTTTGGGTATGCATTCAATGAAAAGTCTGAAGGTATAAGAGACCACGAATTAAAAGACGTGAAGCAACGATGCAAAGAATTCCTTGTAGAAATATGTAAGCAAATACAGAAGAGACTACCAAATAATATGAAAACTTTAGAAAATTGTAACTTACTGAGCCCAAAGAATGCAACATCTCAAATAAAACCTGATATTACAAATTTAGCTAAATCTTTAAAGACCCTCTGCAATGATGTCGACTCAGCGGTACAAGAATGGAATGCTTTGCATCGTACAACCTGGAAATCCACTCAAAACACAGAAGAGTTCTGGGTAGAAGTTTATAATTTCAAAAATGCAGTCGGTGATAGAACTTATGGACATGTTGGAAAATTGGCATTAGGAATTTTGTCATTGCCGTTTTCAAACGCAGTTGTGGAAAGAGCCTTCTCCCAGGTAGCCATTATAAAAGATAAATTAAGAAATAGATTGACTATTCATACTGCCGAATCCATTTTAAGAATAAGATACAGTTTACTAGAAGGATGTATTAACTTTAAACCTACTTCTAAGATGTTAAAGAAATTTAACTCTGAAAAAATGTATGGAACAGCAGACGACACGTGTGAAGATGCTGATGCCGTAATGCAAGCAATTTCCGAAATAATATAATTATCTATTTAAGTCTTATGAATAAATCTTTTGCCATTTGTGGGGATTTTTTCTTCAAAACCTGTTTTTTGGGGGAATTTCGGAGAAGTTTTGGGGAGCAAGCTATTACTAAAATAGTTTAAAATTGTACTTTACTAAAAAAAAAAATTTGCCTTTAGTGGGGGGTTTTTTCTTCAAAATCTGAATTTTGGGGAGATTTCGGGGAAGGTTTGGGGAGAACGCGAGACGGTCATCTGGCAACACTGAGTTGATGATGACTGACATTGTGAATGACATTTAAGGCAGTACCTAGTTGGACAAATGGACAATATTTCATATAAAGAAGGAATAGAAACTTACGCATGTCGCGTATTTATAATTCATCTATTTACATTGAGAAATTATTAAGTTCAATCTAATAGTTTTGCATAAGTATATAGTGAAAGATACGCTATATATAAGTAGGTATGTCAATTTGGAGCTCTGGTCACAAAAATGTGGATGAAGATCAGTCGGAATTTATAACAGATTTCCCCAAGAAATCATACACCAAAATTGACGCTACTTCAAAATTACAAGTAATTCAAGCTCTAGATAATGGTCAATGTAAATCCGATATAGCTAGAGAATATGGTGTTCATCCCCAGACTATTTCATCAATTTATAAAGAGAAAGATTCTATTATAAAAAAATATACGCAGAAATATAACCTTCTAAAGGAAATCTGTAGTCTTAATTTAGAACAAAACCTTTTGGATTGGTTTGAACAACAATTTGAAAGTGAAAATGTTATCACAGAAGATATTCTACGCAATAAAGCACAGGACATACTGAAGGGGTTGAGTGAAGAATTTACTTGCATTGATGATTGGCTGTTAAGTTTTCGCACAAGACATAATATATCCAAATACACATCTGATAATGTTTGCAGTGAAAAAGCAAAAGAGGATTGGAAAAGGTTTCTCAATAGTTCAGAATCCAAAGATATTTATCTGGGTGGTGTTTGTGCATTATCACACAATCTTGACTACAACAGCTACCTAAGTGGACAACATGCAGACAGTTATGTTTCATTACTGTTTATAGTAAATACTTTAGGAACTGACAAAAAGGAAGTAGCAGTTGTTGGTAAAGAGCTAATGGAAACAGAATCAAAAGTTAAAACGTTGCCAGTTAACTACTACTATTGTATTAATTCACAAATAAATTATTCTGTTGTCCTGAGTTACTTAACAAAATGGGAAAAGGAATTAGTATCTAAAGGTAACCATGTCACCTTGGTATTAGATATCCCAGAAAGCTTCACACAAAACCTACAATTTGAAAATATAAGAATAGTCAATGCTACTGACCTAAGCTATGGGACAAATATTTTAGAAAAGGTAGTTGAATGTTTTAAGTACCATTACCGAAGATTACAAATAAGTAGATCTTTAACCTATGGTAAAGACAGCTCATCATTTATAGATTACATGCATATGATAGGCAGTGCGTGGTATAATATACCACAGAAGTATGTGCGGAGTCTATGCTTCCCGCCCGGGGATGGCAGTCTATTCTTTAATGTCAAAGAAGACACTGACAGTGATCATAGTATATCTCGGTGGTGCAAGACATATAATGTTCCTCTGAATTCGGAACAGTGCCCAAGTTCATTAGATAATTATATTTTTTGTGACAACAAACTGCCGTGTATTTTTTGTGGGCAACTGGATGAAAGTATACAAGCTACTGAAGTGCTAAGTCAAAAAGCGTGTCAGTCCACCTCAGGAATGGAGGCCTATCAGGCTATGAAAAGAATTGTTTCTTATCTACAAGGAGAGGGTGCAGGAAGTTCAATGATGAAATATGCCAAATATCTGGAAAATCATCTTGAATATGGAGCACTTTTGCAAATGCACCAAATTATAGCTAGTACAAATGATTCCATTTAAATAAAAACATTGTTTTTTTTTTATTGATTTATGTTTACAAATAGTATAATTAATAAAGATACACAATATCACTTAATTTATACTTCTTATTAAGAAAGTTTAACGACAAGTACTCATGTTTCTAAAAGTAGACCATTGCTTGCTTAGAAACTGAATTCGAACCTGATAGTCCTTTCACAGTTATTTGACCTTGGTAATGAGCATTTATGAACATTCACTACCTGTATTTCCTACCGGGCTCTGGCATCACCAGTTTAATGTCATAATCGTTTTTACTACCAAGGCATGTTTAATTAGTTGGCGAAACATCAACTTGGGACCACACCTAAGTAATTCCTTTCCAATAAAGTTTTTTTTTTTTTTTTTTTTTCTTCTTTGGCAACTGAGCCTGTGTTGACTATTCTGCCAGCGTCATGTGATGACGGCAACGCAATAAGGTGGGCCGTCGAACTTTGCACTTCGTGGTAGTTATGTATTTTATAATTGTTAGTAGCTGAAAGGACAAGACAATTTTTTGTTAGTAAATCTAGCTAAAAAGAATAAGGTAATATATATATATATATATTTAAAATACTACACATCGACATATATATTTACAAAGTTATTATTACTACACACCAGACTACATTTTGATATCATTAATATTTAAAAACATTGATAGAATTTGGATTAGTTTTGGAGAAAAGTTAGTCAGGAGGTAATGGAAGTTAGTAGGAAGGGGGATTTTAATTTTGGAAAGCTTATGGTACAAGTCAAAGGATTGGGAATTCGAAGGACATGAGAAAAAGATATGGTCCAGAGTTCCGTCATCAAGACCGCATTCGCACAAAGAACTGTCACGAACACGGATCTTATTTAGAAATACTGGACTGCAACAGTGACCAAGTCTCAGTCTACACAAGGATGCAACAGTTCTTCTGGACAATTTTGGGTACCGTAAACTGCCCTAACTTTGCCTGGCGTCCTAAGTTTGCCTATAATGAAAATGATGTAATATCTTTTTCATTTTACTTGTATAGCAAAGGAAACTTTGAGATTTTATAGACAGCTTTAAGTTTCGATTGCCATACAAGTAAAATGAAAAAGATATTACATCATTTTCATTATAGGCAAACTTAGGACGCCAGGCAAAGTTAGGGCAGTTTACCGGTACTTAAAAAACCAAGGTTTCCTCTGGATGCTGGGTTGAATACTGGCGTAGTACGCCCCCTTGAGTTTCGAACTTACCTGCCACACTGCTGACCACGAGTTGTACAGCTTATGTTTGGTGTCAGTCCGTAAGTCGTAACTATGCAACATGTAGTGCTTCTGATCCACCGAGTTAGATGTAGCAAATTTAGCCAGTGAGTCGGCGCACTCGTTGCCACCTATACCCGAGTGACTAGGAACCCAAGCTATTTCAATGTTTAAACCGTTGTTCGAACAAGTGAATAATAGATTTAGAATATCGAAAATGATTTTGCTGTGGATTTTAGATTTAAGTTGGTTTTGAGCTAAAGCTTGGATGCTACTGCGAGAGTCTGAGAAAATTACTGATTTTTTTATGTTATGGGTTAAAATGAAATTGATGGCTTCCAGGATACCGATGCATTCCCCTGTAAATACTGAGGCCTCTGGTGGGCATTGGAATAAAAGAGCAATTTTTGAATTTTGAAAATATGTTGAAACACCTGTACATCCTGTTGAAGACAATTTGGATGCATCAGTATAAAAGAAATTCCAACCTTCCCAGTATTTTTTAATAGTCCGATCGAAGACGCCTTTTATATCCTGGGAATTTTTGGAGATACCAAGTCCCAAAACGACCTTTGGCCTGAAATGGACCACCTCATAAGCGGAAGAAAAGACTGGAAGAGTGGGGTATTGACAAACAGGCGAGGAGAGGTGTTTAAGCTCTCTGTACCTATTCATCAATGGAATAGATTTATTATTCCAGTAGGATGACGCGTTAAGAGAGAGATAGATTTGTTCCAGAATAGGGAGTAAAGGATGGGACGAAAGGGAGAAAACTTTTGACAGGAAACGATCTGCTAAGTATTGTCTACGAAGGCTAAGAGGAGGTTCTGCACATTCTACCTGCAGAGCATTTATGGGGGAGGATTTCATGGCACCAATGACGGTCCTCAGACATTTGGCTTGGACAGAATCCAGTCTACGCAAAGCTTCTTTGTTACATGGTTCAATTAAGTAACTGCAGTAATCCAGCACACTTCTGACCAGCGCATTGTAAACTAGTTTCAAGGTGTATGGGTGGGCACCCCACCAAACACCTGCCAAAGCCTTAAGGACCGAGACTGAGCGCTCACATTTTTTAACCATGTTACTAATGTGATCCACTCCCGACAATTTGGAATCCAGGGTAACCCCCAGAAACCTGGCCTTCTCTTCGATTGGGATAGCTTGACCGTCAATACTAATGTCAACTTGGGGGATAAGGCGTTTGCGAGTGAAGATAACTGCTGAACTTTTTGGAGCACTTAAAGATAACCCGTGACCTAAAAGCCATTGGTTTAACGAGGACAAAGATATATTAATGGACTGAGCGGCATCTTGTATAGAAGTGTCACAGACCAATAATGCAATATCGTCAGCATACTGGAGTATATTACAGTTAAAATTTAAACAAGAAGGAAGATCAGAAGTATAAATATTATATAAAAGGGGACTAAGCACGGATCCCTGAGGTAGACCTTTCCAAGCCGACCTCGGCTCAGAATTTTCCACGGGAATCCTGAGTTTAACAACACGATCTGAAAAAATGCTGCATATGATTTGACGGATCCTAGCCGGGATTCTCAGCTCTTGCATTTTTTGCCTGAGAAGTGGGAGGAGGACAGAATCATAGGCAGCTGAAATATCTAAGAAAACGGCTACCACAGACTCATTCCTGCTAAGGGCCAGTCGGATAGCTGATGTGAGGGTACCCACACTATCAGCTGTACCCAGACCTTTCCTGAAGCCGAATTGAGTCGTTGGCAGCAGTTTCCTGTTTTCTACGAACCATTCTAGTCGGTTTTTAATCAAATGAGAGCATTTGATTAAAAGCTTAATAAGTATGGACGATAGAGCAATTGGTCTGTAAGAACAATGATCACTAGGATCTTTACCAGGTTTTAATATAGGGATGACGACTTGAACCTTCCAACCAGGAGGAATAGAACCGGAAGAAAAACAATAGTTGGCTAAGTCCAGATAATACTGATGGGTTTTATCACCCGCTTTAATTATGAAGGAGTAAGGGAATCCATCCACTCCAGGAGCAGAATCCTTTACATGGGCAAGGACCGATTTAAGCTCCTCCAGAGTAAATGGCTCATCCAGAGGGTCGTCCGATGCCAGCACAGAGCTCGTAGTGACACACTCATCCATACCAGGAACGTAGACTGGAGCCAGTTTAGACAGGAACCGGTTACCCAGTTCCTCAGATAGTATGGTCCCGGAGGGGGGCCTCAAACTATTCCTGAACGATTTCAGCTTACGCCACACGGCTGACGCTGGAGTGGATGGACTCAGCGAGCCACAATATTTCCGCCAACCATCTCTCTTCTTAGTCTTGAGTAATTTTTTGGACTTAGCCAAGGTATGTTGAAAGGCAATGATGTTATCCAGGTTCATGTCGGAGTTGAAATTAATCTCAGCCTCATTCCTGGCCCTGATCGCGGCAGAGCAATCCCTATCCCACCATGGCGGGGATGGAATTTTGCCCGTCGGTGGTTTTTTTGGAGGGAATAAATCATCTGCTGTAGTGGATATTATATTGGAAAAAGAGGAAAAACATTCCTGAGCATTCTCAGAATTAATTGATGGTAGGGAAGAGACCCGTAAGTCTAAAATTTTGGAGTATAGGTCCCAATCCACTGAGTTCAGCTGGTATTTTAACAATGGTGGGGAAATTTTGTCAGGGATTGTCTTGGAAGGGATTTCAACCATGATGGGATAGTGATCACTCCCATAGGTCATATTCAAGCGACTCCAATTAAAAAGGCTGGCTATATTAGATGAGCAGAATGTTAAATCAACACAGCTGCTGTTCTGTCCTGGTGCAGGCCTACGTGTAGCACTGCCATCATTGATCACACATAGATTAAGTTCATCCAATATATCCACTAGGCCTATACCAAAGTTATCGCAGGTTTCTGATCCCCATCTATAATGATGGCCATTAAAATCGCCCATAATAAGTAATGGACCTTGAACATTACTTAGCAAACTTTTTATTGTAGTAAGATCTTCAATTTGTGGGTGTGCAATATAAAAACTAAAGATATTTATATCCTCAGCCTTAACAGCAACAACATTGACGTTGTCACCAACAAAGGGTAGAGGAATTGGGGAGAATGGTACTTTGTTACTAATGAACAAAGCACATCCTCCATATCCATCAGATCTGTCATGGCGAAGATCACTGAAGCACGGGATTCTGAAACTACTATCAGAACGAAGCCATGTCTCAGCGATGCTGCAGATTGATGGTTTGAATTTGTTAATAAGAAAGAGTAGGTCAGGTTTCTTGGGAGTAATACTCCTCACGTTCCATTGAAGGAATGTCAGGGGATGGAACGTTATTTATATAACTAATGATTGATGACAGTTTGTTGGCAACGTGGTCAGGTAAGGATTGTGCAGGATTAGCTAATACTGTAATTAACATATTTGCTATAATATTAAGAATATTTTCAGACTTATCAGGACTGCTTGTGCCTTCCCTGGGGTAAGCACAGCCATTTTGAGAAGGAGAGAAGGAGTAGTCCTGAGTAAGGGCTTGATGAGCCTGCTTGTCATAGCTAGGTGAAAGAGGGGCATGGGATTTGGATTTTAGAAAGACCGTTTTACGGTATGATTTTGGTACTTGGGAAGCTGGACTAGGGTATTGGGGTGAGTTAGGTATTGGTTTGGATTTTTGGGATGCTTTAGACACTTCAGCATATGATCTTGAAACTGGGGGGAAAACCTGACTTGCTTCCGCATAAGAGACAGATTTCTCGGCCATAAGAGCTTTTATGCCCTTCTGCCGACCCAATTCAGGACAAGCCTTATCGTTAGCATAGTGATTGCCTGAACATGACACACAAATGGCACAATCAGTGGGAACTTGGCATCCATCACCTGGGTGATCCTGACCACATTTAAAGCAACGGGGTTTTGAGCGACATATTGTCCGTGTGTGACCGAAACGACAACAATTAAAACATTGAATAGTCGGGTACATATATCTCTCGACTGGAAGGGCAGAATAAAAACAATAAACTCGCTTAGGCAAGACTTGTCCGTCAAAAGTGAGTACTACAGTTTGAGTGGGTTTCCACTCTGTAACCCCCAGAGAAGTCACCTTACGGTTCATTCTCCTTGCCTTTATAACAGGGCCACATCCATCAGGAACCTTGATGTTTTCTATTACCTCATCCTCAGTCCATTCACAGGGTACATCTCGAACAAGACCCAAACGAGTAATGTTGAATTGAGGGATCGTCGCAACAAAGTTATTTTGGGCTAATGTATGGCTTATCAGGAAGCTGTTTGCATCCTGGTGAGACTTAAACTCAACTGAGACGCGGTTTCTTCCTAGGCGTTTGACACTGCCTAGAAGGATGTTGCTATAATTGTTTTGCGTCAAAAACATCCCAAATTTAACCGGGTGTAGAACAGTACCTGGGGTCACGCCCTCTTTCAAAGAAACATGTACAATATATGGTTGATTGTCCCTTATTGTGTAAGACTGTCTTCCAATTTCTTTTTTCGGTAACTTTGGAGGGTTCGTCACAGTAGTCGGGGAAGAAGTAGCCAGTCTTTTCCTACTTGCAGATTCAGAATCCATTTTATCGTTTGGCAAATCGTCATTAGGGAGAGAGACCGTTAACACCGGAGTGTAATCAAATGGATCAGGAGGGTCAGGCGGTTTTTTGTCATCCATGATGGATACGGGATAAAATCTTTAAAATATAAAAAGTTAGTGTTAAAACAAACCTTAACCAACAACACAAACACAAAGAATAGTCTCGATTGAAGTTCACACTTGTAAAATTCACTAAAATCGAAAAAATTCGTAAGACAAACAAAAGCACTTGTTATGCCTTCACCACTACCCACGAAAAAACCTCCAATAAAGTTATCAAACACCTGCCATCCTGACCTGACGTCAATATGACAGGTGTACTTACCTAAATTTTGATACAATTTATTTCTGAAGAAGGTATGTACAACTTTTTGAAATCTAGTTACTAAATAGTATTTTTTTTTTAGCCAATGGGATGATTCGATTAGATACTTTTTTTTATTATTGATAACGATGAGGTACACCTGCCATTTTGACTGTCATGCAGTCATCATTATCGCTGAACACACAACAAAAAGAATATTTATAAATAAGATTTTCCAATATGTAAAACCTAAGATTTACATTCACCACAATTCACATTCAATAACTGTCAATTATTTCGCTGTTTTGATTACATATCATAACGTCACGCCTGTATTCCCCCAGTGTTGGACAGATGTTTACCTTTAATATAGGTACCAAAATTTTTGTTTTGATTAATTATCAATATATGGCACCTGTCCTACCGCCGCCGACGAAGAAGCGCCTAGTTATCAACGATTTTTCGCCTATGAAACGTACAAAAGATTGTAGATCCCGTGCAAGTAAAAGAGAAACATATATTAATAGTTGATCGCTAACTGATCAACGCCGGCGAGTTCTTGTTTGTCGCAGGGACTCACGCTTGGTACTCTCAAGCGATTAGTCGCTGGTACAAGGAACATATTTAAACCTAATCATTAAAATAAACTCGAGTTAATACCTCAACCCCTTCCTTCCCACTCAGGAATACGGTTATTAACAACACTATTTATACTGAACAAAATTCGTTGTTTCCAAAGATTTGCAATCGTTCTAAAAAGAGTTCCGTTATGTATCTAGGTTTAAATCATTTATTCTCATAAAAGGCAAAAGCCACTTACATGAGAACAGGCAAGAAACATTAAGTAAACTTATTTTAGGTAACCGTCACCAAAGTATATGTATAGTATTATATAAACAGTATAACAGTTCAATTCTCAACCATTAAAGTACATTCCAATGTACTTTAATGGTTGAGAATTGAACTATTCTATATTGAAAACTGCCTTGACTAGCATCCTCCAGGATGCTAGTCAAGGCAGTTTTCAATATGTGTTTGGAAAGCCGAGACTTAAAACTGCTAAGAGAGCAGCTTTAAGTCTCTGCTTTCCAACTGCTTAATATGTAATACTCTTTCTATCGTAATTAGTGCGCATTTTAGGCAAAACAAGTTCATTAGCTGGTCATGATAATGTTCATATAGGCACAACCGGAGACTATTCTTACATCGAAAATAAAAATAATTACTCAATTTGGCCCATGAAGTAAGTAAGCGATATACAAACATTTAAAACAATCTTCGAATTGATGACCTCTTCTCCTTTTGGAAGTCGGTTAAAAACTATATATAATTATTAATTTAGTTCTAACAAAAACATATAAAAGTTAATAAACATAATTAAAAAAAAAAAAAACAATAAGTAATAAAAAATCGACTCCATTGAAAAGAACAAGATCTATTTGTATTATTCGACTAAATTAAAAGGAGGTTGTAATGCATTGTTCTTACACTGAAAAAGCGGATATTGAAATTTGCCGTATTATATACTTGGACTGTTGAGTGAAATTTTAAGACAAATTCAATCAAAATCACCTATTGCTCTCTATATTTAGTCATAAAAACAACAAAACAAATCAATAAACTCTTTAACTTACCAAAAGTACGATATCCCATCATTTTTTAACGTTCTTGACGTAATATTTTTACAATTTTTCAAGCAACACTTCGGCGTTTTTAACATGCGGTCAATGACACGTGCGTCGAGATACTATTTGAAAGGAGCGCACAATTTTAGAATGTGCGCACTTTTTTTGCGGACGTTTTTGAGACGCTGAGTGTGTATCTTGGGTTTTTAATATATCAATGCACCCTACGTTTATATTCAGCATGCGTAGGGGGGGCCCCCTAACTACAAGCTGCCTTTTATTTATTGAACAAATTTGGTTTTGTTTGTGATTTGATTAAGGAGTATTTCTCAAGCTTCTAGAACCTCCCAGTACGCCCCATGCGAACCGCACCTGCCGTCTGCCAGTGGTTAGACAGTCAGCCCTTGGTCCTAGCTACGACGCTTACAGCAACTTGGGGGCCCCATGGCACTTGCCCAGAATGGCCAATGGAAAAGACGGCCCAGATCGAAATGACTTTCAGTGAATGCTGAAGTGGCAGAAATTAGCTCTCTACTTTATTGCACTCGCAACTCGTACTTTATTGCTTTTGAATATTATAAAGTTCGCCTACGCGAAATAGAGTTACAGTACAATACTCTATATTAGAGTAGGTTCACACAGTAGGCAACTATAGTTACAATAATAACAAAATTCATCGATAAAGCAGATCTGTATTATGGTAATTCATTAATTTTGTAATTTATATCCACTTTAATTTTACCCAGAAATTATTGATTACCTACTGATCAAAATCATTGTTAATTTATGTAGGAATAAAAAGTAAGCATGTGTTTTCCTGAAGGGGTAGCGTAATAGGGGAAGAAGTTTCTATCTGAAAAATATTCTTGCACTCGTAAGACTGTAATACAATAACTTATACTCTTCTTCTAAAGTTTTGATTTTCTTCTCGGTTAGCGCTAACGCCTGCTGCAGCTGAACAGACCCCTTATTTTGTTGCTCTTGTAGTAGTTTCCTTTCATCACTTATGTGCTTCCAAACAGAATCAAACCAATGCAGACCTTCAAAGTACGAGTCCTGAAAATAATAAGTAAGAGTATTATCTATCTATACATATAATAAAAAATAACAGTAGAATCCGGTGTCGGTCTGTCTGTTCGCGCACATCTCCGGAACTACTGAACGGACTTTCATGTAGACAGGTAGGCAAATTAATTTGGAGCAGAATATAGCTTTGTTTAATTTCACCTTTTTGTTTTTTTTTACAAGTTTTCGAGGTAAGTACTTCCACAAATAATATTAATTAATTCTATTATTTTTGACCTTACAAGATGACGGCTTATTACGAAGATTAGTACCGATTACAGCCGCGCGAGCAGACTTATCTTTCGCGCACATTAACTAATCTTTACGAATTGGTATAATTGAAACGATATACAAAGAAACAGAAGACAAAACATATAGAATAGGTACTTACAAGTTGTAAATACACCTTGGCGTACTTAAACGCGGGGTCAGAGTAAAAAAATAGTCGTAGAATTGTTTTGCGTTACTAACCTGGTCCAGTAATTTCATAATATAAGCAACCCCCATTGCAAATCCATCATCAGTAAATGCTGCACCGACTTTATTTTTCTTTGATATTTTGTCTTTGGATAATATCATGTGTTCTACAAAATTTAAAGTCAAAGGTGGAATTATGATGTAGAAATTTTTAAGATGAACATTTTTAGGATTCCGAAATACAGGTGCGAATACATCAACGAGTAATTTAAAATATTCTGTTCCTTGGATAAAATTCGATATTAAGTCATTGACATTATGATCTAAATTTTCTGACGATTCAATCGTTCTTGGTCCAAGACCACTCTCCTCACTAAATTGTTTAAAAGATTCGACGTTATCGAGATTTGGCAGAAACATGGTAGCATCAGAGCAGCAATGTCGGCCTCCTGACCGAATCATTCTAACGTATCCCATGGCATTTCCAATTTGACTTATAAGCTCACGGAACAAATCTAAATAGCTCAGGCCCTCTTCATTTAATCCAAGCACTCTTATGCCCTTGTTAAATTTTTCGGCATTTTTGTATGAATATACATTTCCATTAGCATCAGCAGTTTCCTTGAAGTTTCTAAGATCTTTAATCAATCTTGACTTAATGTGTTCATCATACATAAATTGGGAAAAAATGAAGAACTTCTTCTTTAAGAATTGATAAGTAAAATTCACAGTCGTATTCATAATGCCAGTGCCATGAGTTCTAATAGAGTTTGCAATGTGCCTGATGTTAATAGAATTTAAATGTTTATTATTACTGCTTTTTTCAATAAATATTTGGTTGTTTAAGTTGTACAAGTATTTAGAAACAAATATATGAATGTTGCGCATAATTTCTAATACATCCAAACCTTGCTCTAAGGTCTGCGTGGGTAGATTATCTTGTACAGTCTTCAGATTAAATTTGAATTTCGCCATTTGTCGCATTTCACCGTACGTTTTCCAGTCGGATAGAACAACTGTTGTCAGATTGTAGTACATCGTAGACAAGTAGTGTTCTACTGAAGGCACAATGGACATGTAAAAGAATTGCATCCTAAAGTTATCCACAATAAGTAATAATTTCTTGGTCATATCAAATGTAAATGGATTTACAACATCCAACTGCAAGTGTGAATGAATATGAAGTCTCAAATTTGTCTCTATATTTTGACTAGCATTTAGTATTATTTTATTCTCTATCATAGATTTCATATTGTTTAGAAACTGTTTGTGCTTTGTCATTCCATAATGTTGATCAGTTTTATGCAATAATACAATGCAGTCTTCCAAGACCATAAGAAAATATTTCAGTTTCAAAGAATTCAACTGCATGCTGAAATTTTGTTCAAAATAAATGGGGATAATATTTTGATGCCACAATAACCATGAGCAATTGCATAAACTATCCATATAGTGTATAAAATTTGATAATGTTTGTATTTTCTCAAGTAGTTTTCCAAGTCTAATGTAGCTGTCTTCTAAATAAGTTGTATCTGGAACAAAGCTCAAGCCTATATTAGCAGCAATGTTTCTTTCGACGGTTGCAGCTCCTTTCAGTGCTCTTTCCGCAATCACTAGGCACGTCAGTTCATCGAGTCGCTTATTTGCATAATTTTTATCAGTCATTAAAGACTTTTTTACCTCAAGTATAGAGGATGTTGACTGAAACACGAGATGCTGCAGAATCATGTTAATTGAAATAATTATTTGATTACGATTGCGGGTTACTGCATTCTTTAAGGTTTTTAACATGTACATAATCTCAAACAATGATATCAAAATACTTTTAGGCAGTGGTATACCCAGGGTGAGATGTAAATTAATTAAAGTGAGTACTGAATGGTTTGTTCTGGATGCAATGTCAAGACCTTCCAATAGAGTTTTAGCATGCAAACTCATTTCAGCAGCACTCAGTTTGTGATGATTAGAAGAAAATATTTCTTCAATATTAAGCACCCACTGTGTACATATCATGTGAAGATTTGCAATGTCCTTGGCTAAGCTAGCTTTCTTTGTACTGATGTAGGCTTGCCTTGCCTTAACCATTGTTTGTGATATTTTGTCATGGTTAGCACACTGTGATGCAACATGTCTTTGAAGAAATTGTTCAGGAAACCAGATTGTTGTCCCAATAACGTTTATACTGTGTGCCTGTAACAATTTGCAAAGTGAGTTATGCGGATTCGTCAGACTTTACATAATGGAAAACTAGAATTATACATAATCTGTATTAGCAAATAGATCCAATCACCCAATTTTAATAGGTACTCAATTCATTATTATGTATGTTATAAAAGAAGAAATTGATGTTTTTCATAATGTTTTGGTCATTAGGGGTAGTTCATTAATTACTTGAAGCGTTTAGGAGGGGGGCCGAATCTCACCCAATCTCACGTGGGGGGGGGGGACTATCAGAGGGGGGACTCTCAGAGGGGGGGCTCTCAGAGGGGGGGACTCTCAGAGGGGGGGGACTCTCAGAGGGGGGGGACTCTTAGAGGGGGGTTACGGCAAATATCACGTAATTTTTTTTCAGCAAGAAACTGTATTATTGCAAGAATCGCCAAAATCGCCTCACGTAATTAATGAACGACCCCTTATTGGGTCTCGCTATAGCTTGTAAGCTATAGCGAGACCCAATAAGGGGTCGTTACTTATGTAATAGGCCTTCATGGTGTACCATGAAGGCCTATTACATAAGTAGAAAAGGTCCAATATTTGTACTTATACCCACTTTCAACCTCCACTTTCTATACACACACTGCAATCACAGAACTGTCAATTTTAGGAAAGTAAATTGTATAAACTCATCTATACTATATATATTACCTAATATATTTATATTAATTAATAATAACATATTTATAATTTATAATAATAATAATAATCAGTTGTGCCATCAGGATGGAATTTGGTGTGGACAAATGTGCGGTCATGCATGTAAAGCGAGGGGGGATTGTGGAATCCGTGGGAACCCAACTCTCGGATTCCATACACCTAAGATCCCTCTCCTCATCCGAAACCTACAAGTATTTGGGTATGTCGGAAGCGTTGGGCATCAATGTTACTGACATGAAGCAATCGTTGAAGGAGCGCTTCTTTGGCCGCCTAAAGAAAGTATTTAATAGTCTTTTATCAGGCGGAAACAAGGTGCGCGCCTTCAACGGTTGGGTCATGCCGGTTTTGATGTACTCTTTCGGCATACTCAAATGGACTCAGACCGAACTCGACGCCCTGGATAGGAGGGTCCGTACGCTGCTAACTGCATATCGAATGCATCACCCACGGTCATCGGTAATGAGACTGTATATCCCGCGAAAGTGTGGAGGTCGAGGCTTTTTAAACGCTAAGACCCTCCACAATCGCGAGGTATGCAGTCTCAGGGGATATTTCCTAGAAGCCGACGTGGGGATGCATCGAGATGTGGTCGCGGTGGACAAGGGCCTTACCCCGCTCTCCTTGGCTAAAGAGAACTGGCGCAAGCCTGTAGTGCTTGATACTAACGATCGCAAGGAGGTATGGCAAGGCAAAGAGCTTCACGGACGCTTTTTCCGGGCCCTACATGGGCCTGATGTTGACTTTTTAGCGTCTGTATCCTGGCTGCGTTTCGGCGACCTCTTCGGGGAAACCGAAGGTTTTGTCTGTGCGATTATGGATGAAGTTATCATGACGAATAATTATCGGAAATACATTGTCAAGGACGGTACGGTTGACATCTGTCGGGCATGCCACCGTCCCGGTGAATCAATCCGACATATTGTTTCCGGTTGTTCTCGTCTTGCTAACGGCGAGTACTTGCACAGACACAATCTAGTGGCTAGGATTATCCACCAGCAACTTGCCATGCAGTACAACCTTGTGGAGTCCGAAGTACCATACTACAGGTATGTGCCCGACCCAGTTCTCGAGAATGGTCACGCCACATTGTACTGGGATCGATCTATTATCACTGACAGGACTATTGTAGCCAATAAGCCTGATATTGTGGTAATAGATCGACGAGAGCGCCGTGCAATGATTGTTGATATCGCTGTCCCTCATGACGAGAATCTCGTGAAAGCTGAGAACGATAAAAAAATCAAGTATCTTGACTTAGCACACGAGGTTGTCGACATGTGGGACGTGGACTCTGCAATCATTGTACCGATAGTCGTGACAGCCAATGGCATAATAGCCAAGAGCCTCGACCAACACCTGAGGAGGCTCTCGCTAGGCAGCTGGATCAAGGGCTTGATCCAGAAAGCGGTACTTCTGGACACGGCGCGTATCGTTAGGAGATTCCTCTCTCAGGAGCCCTGACTACCGGTAGCTTGGACCCTGTTCCCGATACCGGTGGGCTACTATTTTTTATATTTTGAAATGTTTTTGTTTTTCTTTGTTTTTATAAAAATATTTAAAAATGTAAATTATATGTAAATATATGAAATAAAGGAAATAATAATCATCTTCTTCTATGTATATGTCCAATTTGTTTTTTTTTTTTTAATTTGATTGCTCAATTCTTAGGAAGGATATAGGCTATGTAACACGTTACGCTACGACCCTTAGGAGCCAAGCAAAAAAAAAAAAAAAACAAAAAGAATGCTAAGCAAAAACGAAGTAATACTGCGAGCGGTCGATGGGATGCGACACGGTAGGTCGTGGGCAGAAGCTTTCGATAATAAAACTTCATAAATTCAATCATTTGTATAACAAATGCTACATTACATAGCAAAGTTAAGTCTGTTAAAATATAAGCTAAGCCAGACATACTGACAATGTTGCAAAAGTTGAATGATATGACATGAATTATACATCAGTTTTAATAATTACCTTTGTATTCAAATCAATTAAAGCTTTGAAAATCTTCCTGTCGCTGTTTCCAAACAAATGTGCAGAAAGTACATAAAGGCCATTCACTTTTATACATTTATACATATTGCTAACATTGGGCTGCTCTTGTATAAGTTTGTCTAGATTTGCTATTGCCTGCTTCAGATATTGAGTGAATTCTGTGGCTACCAATGAGCAATTCTTATCAACTAAACTGCTTCTTAATGCTGTCAGGTTTTGAAGACTCTTTTGTACAATGTCATCATTCATAATCTTATTTGTGACAGTATTTATAGCCCCCATCATGGCCTTAAATTTGTCCTCCATTAAATCCAGATTTTCTGGTGAATGGCTGAATGATTTCATAGTTTTACAGTATTTATTCCAATTAGTGATCAAAGAAGTGTTGGATATTAATAATTCTAATAAAACAAGAACAGTAAATATTTCTCCAATGTGGTTTATAATGTAATGTAGTTGTATCCCATCTGAAACATGAAACATATAATTAAAATTATTACACATTTTCATTTATTTGGGTTTCAATTCAAATCAAAAGGTAGGTCACATAATAAACTTACTGATATTAATGGCACCTTTGGCAAATATAGCAAACACTTGGCTGCAAAGATTCCGAAGCACATCATCACAACGGCTTGTGAATGCACTCAGTGAACAAATGGACTCCATTTGTGTACTAATATCATTGTTATTATATTTATCATACACTGATAAAAAACTAAAATGCCTGTAATACAATATGAAAGCTCACATTAACATTACTTTTTCTGTTTCTTCTAAAACCCCCACTACACTACTCACGAAGTTGCTCGAAGCTGACCTAAGTCCGAAGTACGTGACTACACACTCGTGCGAAGAAATACAGGAAGCTTCGAGTTCGACTCGGGCGCAAAAACCAACAACGATTGAAAGTCGCCCAGGGCGAGTGGAGGTTGCACGAAGCGAACCGAAGTGCCCTTCTTTCTACACTCTCGTATTCGCTTAATTTCCATCAACTTCGCGAGAAGTGTAATGCAGGCTTAAGAATTAATTTTTCTAAATAACTATCTTAATTATACCTTTCAAATGCATCCTTTTTGAGAGCCACAACTTCAACACATAATGAAGAGAGCACACTCAAAACTTTGGTCATCAAAGTGTTATCAGACGATACCAATTCTGTTATTGGAATATGTTCTTCTGGTGTCATTACAACTTGTACTGGCAAATAAGTTCTGTTTTCTTCCCAAAATTCACCTTTTAGTGTAGATGCAAGATCTTGATATTGTGCTTTAAAAAACTGTCCATATCTTTTGAGCAGCCAAGTCCCAGCTTCTTTCTCTATGTCGGTTCTCATTGCTGTAGTGTTTTATTGACCAAAAATGATATTATTTGCTGCTGACGTGTTTGATAACAAAGGTGAAGAATTGTGTAACAAACTATGATCCTATCATCATGAAACCAAAATTCTAAAAACCTTATTTAATTTCATTAATTAAATAAAACTCAATTTAAACGAACAATACTTCTCATAGAAGCTAAAACTACTTTAAGAGGTTAATTGTCATCTAATACGAGCCGCCCACAACAACAAAGTTGTTTTCAGTTGCCACAGACTACATACAGACGCCAGCAGGTCAACCTACCCGAAACTGTCAAATTTTCCCAATCAACTTTGAACCTTATGCTTTGGTGATAAAGTTGAAAATCTATTCAAGAAATTTGACAGATTGTAGTAGGTTGATGTGCTGGCGTCTGTACATAGAGGGTGCATTCCGAGTTACGCTGTAATCGATTTGAGCGCGCTAACTCCTGTACCGTATTAACGTGGGCGCGATAACAGTTCGTCTTCAATCGTCATAGATGACGTCATGACATGCGCCATCTTGCGATAACGCCGACCATGCCTTTTACTAATATCACCGTGGGCGCTGTCAAAAATGACAGTTGTGCTGTTGTGTTTTGACTCGCATCCTATCTTTAAACTAACGTGGCATTTTCGAAATTGTGCTTCTGGCTACCGTTTGCCACCTAAAGAAGAAATTTGAAGAATAAACACAAAGAAATATGTTATGCAAGTTTTGACGTTAAGCGAGTACTGTGAGTGCGTTCACGAGCGTTCCGAATTGATGACAGCTCAGCTGTCATAATCGTGACATCTTAATCGGAACGCCAATTATCGATGTCAGCGCTGTGAGCGATTATGTTCTAATTCGGAAAGCGGGGAGAGTTGCTGTCAGCCACAGACAAGATGTCAGCACATAACATAATAGAGACCAGCAGGCCTAACATGACACACTCACACACGCGACCATTACTCGCTAACGCGTGAGTAATTTTTGTCTATCTCTGTCACTTTTCTCGTTTTCTGACAGCGCTTCCATACAAAATGGTCGACTCCTTCTGTCAAACTTTATGTTTTTTCGACAAACCCTTACATGGCACCTTAGTTATCTCGATTTATGACAATTCAACACGAGATAATCTCCGATTCTTCTGTCATTTAGACGTATTTACTCGTCCTCGATTTTGACGACGAGAACGACGAGAAGAGTAGACAAAATTATGATACAAAAAAAAACTCCAAAATAACATGGCAGTTTCATAATTGTACTTATTTTAGTCATCATTTTATTTTACAATATATTAATAATGAAAATACTTAGTTTTAAACTACTATTTATATTGGAACGACGTGTTTTATATGGATTTTTTCGTTTTTTGTATTTAAAATAAGAAAAATTATTACCTACCATGTTAAGTATTAGGGGTTCCATAAGGGGGGTTGAAATATCGTCGTCATAATCGGAGACAAACGACAAAACGAGAACGCTCTCTTTTTGTCGAAATTTGTCTACGATTCTGACGTCATTCTAAACCCTAACATGACCGTAAACGACGAGTAAACTCGAAAAAGGCATTTTGACACTTCTATATCTCGCGACGAGAGACCGATGTTGCAAGTTATTAAAAACAAATTATTTTTATGATAGCAACATCTGCTTGAGATTCCGTATCAATCATTCAATGGTGCCGATTCTCTTGGCACAAATACTTCTAAACTAGACTAAAAATTACCAAAATTTAGATTATTCCTGTCAACCGACGATTTCCCATTCTGAAATAGACTAAAGTGACACAACTTAACTATATTTTAGTTTGACGGTACCACTAAGATGGCACTGAGTTATTAATTTAGTGAAAATGGCAATTTGGCTATTCTGAATTTTACGTTTCTCACCTAAAATTTTGATTGTCTAAGTAGTCAATCGCGATTAAAAAGGTGTAGAAATTAATTGTCATGAACTAAAATTCACACCAACACCTCGGCCTTTTTTTTTCTTTTCTTTTGCTTATATCTCGAAAATGGTGTGTCCTATTGCAAAAATAATGAAATTTTCAACCCCCCATAAACCCCTAATACTCAACATGTAGGTAATAATTTTTCATATTTTCCATACAAAAAACGAATAGATCCTATAAAACACGTCGTTCCAATATAAATAGTATTTTAAAACTAGTATTTTCAATTTAAAAGAAAAAGTATTTTATTTAAATACGTTTGTGTAAATAAATGAATGAGTATTTCAAATATATTGTAAAATAAAATGATGACTAAAATAAGTAAAATTATGCCATGTTATTTTGGAGTTTTTTTTTTTGTATCATAATTTTGTCTACTCTTCTCGTCGTTAAAATCGAGGACGAGTAAATACGACTAAATATCAGAAGAATCGGAGATTATCTCGTGTTGAATTGTCAAAAATCGAGATAACTAAGGTGCCATGTTAGGGTTTGTCGAAAAAACATAAAGTTTGACAGCAGGAGTCGACTATTTTGTATGGAAGCGCTGTCAAAAAATGAGAAAAATGACATAAATAGACGACAATTAGGTACTCACGCGAGAGCGAGTAATTGTCCGCAACTTTTCCTTTTAAGGGGGGGTAGTACCCCGCCCCCAAAACCGTCCCAGCCTCCCCCCACCCTCCATTATGACCTATGCGGGTACAGTCTTTGCGCATGCAAAACCCCATAACATCCATAGGATGCAGTCGATCCAAAACCGATTCCTTCGTAGAGCCACGGGAGCGCCCTGGTACGTTAGGAACGAGATGCTCCATCTCGATTTTAGAATCCCAACCATCCACCAGTTTCTTAAACGCATGTCCAAGCGTTACTTTGACTCCGCCGCCTTGCACCGCAATCCCTTGATTGTTGCTGCGGCCAATTATACCCCCTCGACCATCAGTCAATTTCGCCGTCCACGGCATATCCTTTCCGATCCCGATGATCCTGTCACACTCCTCCAGGAGTCTAATAGGGCCACCAGTAGTGAACAAAAACACCCGACACCCGTCGTTCCGACCTCGCCGCAGAGGTCCACCGCGTGCGCGACCACCCCGAGTAAATACTCCCCCCCGACCCTTGTCCGATGAAACGCCAGCCCGCGCCGCAGCTGAGCGTGTAGTTTTAAATTCCCCCGTTAATAATAATGATCACTCCTTGATCCAGCCTGTCCCCGAACTTGCTGTCCTCCCCTCAGCGAACGCCCTAAGCCGAGGTTCGTACCCCACAGGGGGTGCCCTTAGCGAGCGTTCGTTTAGTTTATAACTTAGAATAGTTGCATTTATGCCCCTGGCTGGAGGCCCTTAGCGTAGAAGCTATTGGCAGCCACAGGACAGTCCGGTTAAGCAGTCACGACCTTAGTGGTCACCTGCAAGATGCGCTAGTCAAAAAAAAAAAAAAAAGAACTCCCACCCTCATTTCGGACGTCAATGGAAAGTCGTACCATTTTTTGTTTATTGCATTTTTAAACATATTAATTATGAGTATGACCAATACAATAGAATATGCTCTGAAAAACTATTTTTGTTATAATTTTGTACTTTTAACGATTTTCGATAGAAAATTATTAAGTTTATGATCTTAAAATCATGCTAGGCCCTGACCCCTGAGTAAGTTTATGTAAGTTTCGTGCGAGAAAGGAATTCAAAGAAAGAATGCAAATAAAACAACAAAATTAAATTTATAAAATAGAAATATTAAAGAATTTAATAACCCACATAAGCAAAAACATACAACTTACTGCTTCTTAAAGCTTTTTAATATTGGATAAATATTATCAAATGCTTCATATATTTCTTCTCTTACTTTAGCACCAGTTAACACAACTTTTCCAGAAACAAAGATCAATAATACTATTCTTGGTTTCACCATTCTATAAATAAGGCCCGGGAACAATTCCGGTTCATATGAACTGAACTGTCCATGTGTCAGTACTAAACCTTCTAGGCGAATTGGAAACTTAACGTCACAACTTCCAACCATATTTTGAATTTTAAAGTCTAAAAACTTGGCCTGTAAATAAAAAAAAAACATTAATCAAGCACACTGAAAAAAAACATTTTTCATCTTCACACAGTATCTTAAGCAGCAAATGCACTTTCTTGTAGTTCCACAAGTGCACGAGCACACACAGCTCACTGTAAATATTTGCAGCCCACATTCAGCATGTAGATATGATTTGCCTTGTATTGTGAATTTAGATATTATTATCTTACATTGCCAACATTCAGGGCCATATGTTGACAGTGATGTGATATTTCATGCTGTATGCCTTTTGAGTAAGTAAGAAATATATTGTGACCAATCTATTTTAATATCAATACATAACTTATGGCTATTGTGATATTATCAGCTCACACTTACATAAAAACCAAGCTTCTGAATAATCCTAGCATATTTCCGAGCAGCGAGACGAGAGTCTTCTTCACTTTTGGCACCCGTGCAAACCATCTTTCCTGATGAAAATATCAGTGCTGTAGTTCTAGGTTCTCTTATTCTCATAATGACGGCAGCAAATCTCTTTGGGTTATATTCTGCATTTCTTGCATGGAGAGCAATTTTTTTTAGGTCTAATTTACAATTTAGGTTCACTGTTGAGACAATATTTCTGAAAAGTGAAAAAAAAAATTTGGATTAGTTATCTATTCATATTTATTTGTTTAACAACAACTACATACTTACAGAGAACTCTAAAAAATTAGTTTCTCAGTGTCATTACATTTTACTGGTGCTGACCAAACAAAACTAGTTTAGGAGTACTCACTGCAACTGTGGTAAGATGCCAGGGTCAGCTGAGTGTGGGGTCATAGGTGTCATTGGTGCTGGACTGGCCTGGCTCAGCATCTGTTGGCCTGCCAGACTGCCACTTGTGATCATTGGTGACATTAAGTTTTGCTAAATAAAACATTAATAAAATATAGTAACAATTTTGTGGAAAAATAACAAAATTTTTGAGTGTGACTATTAAACTATCTTGAATATATTCTGTAGTACCTTTTAGGTAGTATCAATTCCGCTAATCATAGTTCTGGAGTGATTGCATTAGTTAACAGAGTAAAGAAATAGCACAATGCTGTTATTCTTGTAAGAAAATCAGGATAGAGAAAGGCAGGATCTAACATAAAGCAGTATCTTGTGAGATAATGGTAATTTTTCATAATTAGGAATCTTTAACTTTTATCTGTATTGCTTATAAGATTAATACACAATAATAATTACTGGTGTTTGTGGCTGCATCATTTGTTGAGGTGTAGCATAGCTGGCGGCTGGTGCATAAGTATGAACTGATCTTTGAGGAGTTCCCATTAGCGATGAACCAAAGCCGACAAGCGGTGAGGACCCCATCGCGGCGAGGGCATGTTGCTGCTGTTGTTGTTGTTGCTGATGCTGCTGTTGCATAGCATTTGGCAAAATCTGTTGATCCTCTTCTGGCTGATGCAAAGGAGTACCTATGCCAGGTATGTTGTACGGACTCGGTAGCATTTGATCCATTATGAAGTTTGATTTTCACTTTTTGATAGAATTGAACTAAGTTAGTAAGAGTCTGAAACACTGTTGAGAATGTTTTATGCCTGTAATTAATTTCCAGTAAATGAATGGCCTCTACTTCTTTATGTTTATCTCAAACACCGTCTTTCCATATTCGTTAAGGCGGAAAGCATCACAAAATTAAGTTATCAGTGTATAATTATTTGTGGTTTTGCCTCCACCGCCTCTCTCTCGCCTTACTCAAAAGTCAAAATTATTTTTAATGTCAATTTGTCAGACAGTCAGACATGTGTCATTGTCAATTAATCTCGGAACATGGAATAAGAAATTAGTAAGTACTTTATTGTCGGCCTCACTCGTTCTATTATCGAACTCAAAACTCAAACTCTAAGCATTTATTTAAAATAAGATTGACTTCGAGAATGAAACTTCTTATCTAATCGTCTATGGCAGCGGATCTCAAACTTTTTTGGCGAATATTAAAATTAGATGACAGAGCCCTAAAACAATTAATACTTTTTTTACATCTAAAACTAAATATTCGGTGATATGATATTAATTATTGCATTTCATAATCAATATTTTAGTTCGCTAGTTAGCCACATTTCATATTTCCATACAGTAATATTGCCAAATAAATCAAAACAGGTAAATATTTGACAGCTTTTTGCGACGTTTCCAACTTTTAGGATTAACACTAATTTGCATCTAATGGGGGGTATGAAATAGATTTTTAATTATCATAATTTTTTTGATAAAAAGTTAACTCTTCAAGAAGAACTCTCTTCTTGATTGAAAAGAATCGCATCCACTCTATTGCGGTATTTTGTTTTTATAGCTACATACACAAAATTCAAAACAATCGTGATTACAGTGGACAAGTTTTGATGAAATTCATTATTTTTACCGCTTCCTCAAGAACTAATTTTAGATATGACGGCATTTGCTTAATCACGTGTCTATGCAGGATACAATGGAACTACGAGTACAACTAGACGCCTTACGTTTTATTCGTGATACTGCTACTTGGACCCAGGGGAACAAGCTATGTAGTATCTGAAAAAACACCGACTACAACAACTTGGACCCAGCGTTCCCCTTTTGTTCTTGAGGAAGTTGGGCTCCACTTAGCCTCTACAGGCTCCGCGAAAATACTGGTCACAACGAACCAGTATTTTCGCGGAGCCACCACAGAGACATTGCGAAGCCCAGGGGCTCCGCGGAGCACACTTTGAGTAAAACTCCTCTATGGAATTACTGACGGAATTATTTTGTATAAAGGTGCGTACACACGGCTACACATCAAGCTATCAACCGTACGTCAACTCTTTATATTGAATATAGTACTGCACCAGCATAGCAAACTTCCTTATGTCCCAATACCTATAGATAAGAGAAGAAAATACTTAGTTTGCATAAAGCCTCAAACTAGACATACTTTTATAAATAAATTTTATGTATTTGTAGGTCCGTTCTTATATAATAAAATCAATAAGTCTCTAAATATATGTAGTGTAAATTGTAAAAAATGTAGTGAAATGTTGAGTGAATACTTAGCGATATTTAATTACTCAGACACTGAAAAATTACTAGAAGTAATGCAATAAGTTTATTAATGTTAAGTCAATTTTTATTTTAAAATATAATTATATTGTATCAATGCTAGCTCCATGTTCAGTAACATAATAGTCCACTACAGCACTCAGCGTTGTTAAGTGATGGCCTGAAACACAGGTTTGAATAAACCTACATCAGGCAGGTCGCTATTCAAAGTCAAATAATTTATTTCAATTAGGCACAAAAAAGGCACTTTTGAACGTCAACATTTAAATAATAATTGATTCTAGTTGCCCCTTCCAAAAGGTAGTTTTCGTATGGAGAAGAATGGGCAAGAAACTCCACCGTTACTCTTTTATAATGTTTTCACAATATCTTGTATACATCAATTATATGATTATATGTGAAGACGATGCACCTAGAATAAGATTACTATACCACGTTAGGTAAAAATAATGAAAAATTACGGAATGATAGATAAATTAATCATGTGATAGATGCATGGTGCTCACATAATAGGTTGGGGAAAAAGTCTTTTCGCATTATAGTATGTATGAACTTGTAATAAAATCTCTTTGGCTATACTATGTGTATCTGGCTGGTTTTGGTATCATTGAAAGTTTAAATTTTAAAGAACATAATTCCAAATTCAAATTAGGAAAATGTGTGATTTTTATTTGTTTTTCGTACTGTCAAGATGAGTGAATCTAATGAAGAAATTCGATACATTTTAAAATTTTACTACAAAAAAGGTAAAAATGCAACGCAAGCCGCGAAAAAAATTTGCGATGTTTATGGACCTAGTGCAGTGTCTGTGAGAGTAGCACAAATTTGGTTTAAGCGTTTTCAATCCGGAAATTTTGATGTCAAAGATGCACGTCGCTCTGGTCGCCCTATTACGGATAAAATGGATGCCATTTTTGAAAAAGTGGAGCAAGATCGGCATATTAGTAGTTACGACGTAGCTGAAGAACTGGGAATTGACCACAAAACAGTTTTGGCGCATTTGAAAAAAACTGGGTACACAAAAAAGCTCGATATTTGGGTACCTCACGAGCTCACTGAAAGAAACCTAATGAACCGTGTACTCATTTGTGATTCTTTATTACGACGTAATGAAACCGAACCATTTTTGAAGAAGCTGATAACTGGTGATGAAAAGTGGATTACGTACGACAAGAACGTGCGAAAAAGGTCGTGGTCAAAGGCCGGTCAGGCTTCACAGACTGTGGCAAAACCCGGGTTAACTCGCAACAAGGTGATGCTGTGTGTGTGGTGGGATTGGAAGGGCATTATTCATTATGAGCTGTTACCACCAGGCAGGACCATCGATTCTGAACTCTACTGCGAACAACTGATGAGACTAAAGCAAGAAGTTGAGAGAATTAATCAACAGAAGGGGTGTGGTTTTTCATCATGATAACGCTAGACCTCACACATCTTTAGCCACTCAGCAAAAATTAAGAGAGTTTGGCTGGGAGGTGTTAATGCATCCGCCGTATAGTCCTGACCTTGCACCTTCAGATTTCCACCTGTTTCGGTCTCTTCAGAATTCTTTAGGCAGTGTCAGGTTAACATCACGGGAGGACTGCCAAAACCACTTGTCGCGGTATTTTGATCAGAAGTCCCAAAATTTCTATAGCAATGGGATCATGTCCCTACCTACAAGATGGCAAAAAGTTATCGAACAAAATGGTACCTACATACTTTAGTTAAATGTAAACATACTATGTTAAAAAATGTTTTGAATTTTCTTAAAAAATGCGAAGAAACTTTTTCCCCAACCTAATATTTACAAACATTGTAAAATTATACGATATTCCTAGCATTTTTACAAGTAATATAACTCAGTGCTATTGAATTCAGAAGGCTTTTAACCAATATAATATATGTTATACACTAGACTTATTTTAGGCATAGTTTAATATTTTCCTCCTAATATTAATATGTAACTTTGTAATGATGTAACTTCTATGTAATTTATACTTATGTGAACTTGTGAATAAAAAAAATTAAAAAAAATAGGATTTCCGTCCATTGCGAGGTCAGCTTATACTGGAAATGTATAGCTTGATGTGTAGCCGTGTGTACATAATACTAATGTATAGTAACGGGGCCGTAGAGGCTAGATAGACATAATTTTAATACTAGAAATAAAGATAAAATAGATCAACCATTTTTCAGATTATCGACGGCGCATCGTCTGGCAAGGGTCGGGGGAGTATTATTTACTCGGGAGGGTCCCGTTCGCAGAGGATTTCTGCGGCGAGGTCGGAATGCGGGTCGGTGTGTGTGTTTGTGCATTGTACTTGTTTCCCTTCTGCTCTCCTGGAGGAGGGTTATGGGGTCATCTGGGTTGGTAAGGATCTGACTGAAATAGGTAGGTATTTATTGATGTCTTTATAGAGGGAGATTTTGTGCGCATTCTTTGGCTGTACGAGTGAGTTGTCGTTGACACCCCTTGGTGCTTGGCACCCGGGGCGGACCACCCCCTCCGCCACCCCTTTACGCCGCCACTGAATAGCGTTCCAATGACAAACAAGTGTAGCCATTGCGTCACTGCATTGCAATGTGTCAGAGGTGTCGAAACGAAACAGAAACGCGACTATCTTTTAACGCGGTAGGGCGAATCTAACGATTTAAATCTTTGCCGCTGTCATAATTTTCATGACAGTCGTCACTGCAGCCGTCAAGTGCGGCCACCACTTTTCTAGGAAACCGTAGCTTAAGTCAGTCTGTTTCTCATTCTCCACCGTTTTTTCCGGTTTTCTCTACTTTTCTTAGACTGAACTTACAGGTCTCTGTGACGTGACAATAATTAATAATAAAAAAAACTCTTTTCCTTCTGGCTCTGTCTAATAATGTCAAAGAGTCATAGGCCGCTTTCCGAATTAAAACATAATCGCTCACAGCGCTGACATCGATAATTGGCGTTCCGATTAAGATATCACGATTATGACAGCTGAGGGCTGTCAACAATTCGGAACGCTCGTAAACGCGCTCACAGTACTCGCTCAACGTCAACTTGCATATCATATTTCTTTGTGTTTTTACCACAATTTTCTTCTTCTTCTTTGGTTAGGTGGCGAACGGTAGCCAGAAGCACAATTTCGAAAATGCCACGTTAGTTTAAAGATAGGATGCGAGTCAAAACAAAATAGCACAACTGTCATTTTGACAGCGCTCACGGTGATATTAGTAAAAGGCATGGTCAGCGTTATCTCAAGATGGCGCATGTCATGACGTCATCTATGACAATTCAAGACACATCGTTATCAAGACAATTCAGTACGGGAGTTAGCGCGCTCAAATCGATTACAGCGTAACTCGGAATGCACCCATAATGTCTGATCATTCTGATGTACTTCAGATGTCAATGTCAAATTGTCAATGACATTTTATCTCTAATAGTTAGAGTTACTTATACGTAGTATCTCTATGTAGTCTGTGGTTACTTACCTATTTGATGGTTGCCACGCTTGTTGAATTATTTTCTCTTTATATTGATATTCAATAAGCCTTTACAATGGCTGAAACTATGAAGCAAACCGTTGCAACTATACTAAAAAGTATTGAAAGGTAAGTTCATGCATTGATATTCAGTTTTGTGTAAGGTTATGGTATATTGTACCTTTGGGCATTGGTTTTTTTTTTAAGATTTATTGCTTTTTAACATTTTATGACATGTTATAGATACAATCCCGCCAATCTTCAAACCTTAGAGAGGTATGTTGAAATGCAATCACGAGAAAATACTTATGATTTGGAAGCAAATCTGGCAGTTTTGAAACTGTACCAATTCAATCCTGAGAAGTTCAATGCTGACATCACATGCCAGATTCTTTTGAAAGCATTGACTAATTTCCCACATACTGATTTTACACTTTGCAAATGTCTGCTTCTTGAATCTGTGGTAAGTGTTTTTGAGAAAAATATGAATTTGAAATAAATCTAGGCATTTTTTTAGAGATTAATAACAACTGCAGAACTCCTTGTCATCATCATCATTCTCTTGCCATTATCCCAGTTTATTTGGGGTTGGTGCAACATGGATTCTTGGGTCTTCCTCCAACTCCTTGTAATCCTTAAATAAATAAATTAACTCTATTTTACTTTGTTTTAAGTTAATTCTTTTTGTTTATTTATTATGTGAAGTTGGATTAACTTGAATGTGTATGTCTTTTTTAGGTAGAGAATGAGACAATATCACAAATCAAATATATGGCTGACATTCTAGAGCAGTGTGACTTTGCACAGTTTTGGAACAGAGTGCATCAAATGCCGGAGCTTTGCAACCGTATCAGTGGTTTCCATGACTCCATCAGGAAGTTTGTGTGCCACGTTGTTGGTATTACCTTTCAGACGATTGATAAGAACAACCTTGCTAACTTATTGGGAGGAATTGATGGTTAGTAAGAATAATATAATTACTAGTTTTATATAAAACGCATGTATACATTAACGCACACCTATTACACATACCCATGGTGGTAAGTAGAAACTACCGAACACAAGATGCTATGATTCATACATACTCCTTTTGCTTTGACCATGTTTATACATCTGGTCATAAAAGGAACTTCATAATATTCATATTTAAATAAAATGCACCATTATTTTTATTAAGTGTTATGCTACGCCTGACCTAAGAAGATATTATAGCATTAAGCTATGGGTTCTTTATGAATTGCCATATAGTGAATGTACTTTAAAAAATAACCATTATCATGAGTATGTGTATGTTTTGGATTGCTACTGTTGCATATAAAGTAAAATAGGTTTAAATTAAAGTATTATCTAATCGTATTTATATGATTTAAACTTTACCCGATAAAATCTAAAAGTACTTAATAAAATAGATTTCATCATACACATTCTTTCTCTCTACTTTATGGACTATTTAATTCAATTCATATTTCCAACACCTACACAGTTTAAAAAATCAGTTTGTGATTGGTTTTAGATGTTACCTTGAAACACTGGGTGAAAAAATATGGATGGAGAGATGATGGAAGCCTGATCTTCATTGCCAACCAAGATGAAAACATAAAGACTAAGAACATTACTGAGAAGATTGAGTTCGACCATCTAGCTCCACTGATGGCTTTGTTGTAAATCTTATGCAACTTGGTATTGAATAAAATAAAATAATTGTGTAATTTCTTGCTCTGGTTGTTTGCATCACCTCTTGTAATGTTATGTTTATAACCTGTTTTTTGTGCAGTTGTCTACTTGATTTCTTTTTCCAAGGGTTCCATAGCCAAATGGAAAAAACGGAAACCATATAATTTCGTCATGTCTGTCTATCTGTCAGCCCCGTGACTCTCAGTTATTTTACTCAGAGACTATTGACACTAAATGTATGAAAATTGGAAAGAAAATGTATGCAGTGTACTTCAAAACAATGGTGCAGTGAGATTACGAAAAAAAAAAGGGGCGGCACTCCTTTTTCTTTATTATTATACATGTACCGAGGGATGATACAAATAATTCAATCAAGTATTGGACCCTATAATAAAAAAAGATATTTCAAAGTAATTTTTTTTTGAGATTTGGGGGATTATCGGTTACAGCCGCAGTATTAACTTTGTTTTTCAGTTTTTTCGAGAAATACTAGTAACTATAAATCCTATATAAACTTATTTTTGCGGTCAGTAAAATTTAATCTGTGTATGCGTAAATGTTCATCCTAACTACGGAACCCTTTAGTTTACGTGGTCCGACACGCACTTGACTGGTGCAAAACACGTAATGCTAAATGTGCAGTAAATAATAATGTTAATTTGGGTTGGAAAATGAGACGTAGTCACGAGACAACTTCGAATTGAATTTAAATTTAATTAATTATGTCTTACGTAATCTTTTATGTACAATGACTTGTTGAAAAACATAACAATAAAAAACAACATTAACATAATATAAAAAATAATTAACTGGGAACGTCTTTTTCGCTTTACGCCTTCTTTGCGTGACTGTAACCATGTTCCTTGCCGCCGGTATGTCCGCCCTTCTTACCGTGGTCGTGGTGGTGCGCAAAGTGTTCCTCATGACCGTGATGGCCCTTGTGCCCTTTGTGGTCTTCGTCGTAATGTCCTTTGTCGTGATGTCCCTTCTTGCCATGGTGATTCTCGTGATGACCCTTTTCATGGTGACCGCCTTTCTTGTGGTGACCGCCCTTCTTATCATGATGTCCGTGGAAGTCACCGTGTTTGTGATGGTGTCCTCCCTTGTGGAAGTCGTCGTAGAACTTGTGTTCCTTGTGAAATTCGTCTTTATGGGATTTATGGTGGAAACCGGTGGTCTTTGAACCCTTTTTGTGGCCTTTTTTGTGTCCGAATTTCCCTCCTTTATGCCCGTGCGCGGCCTCATGGTGTTCGCCGTGGTGGTCGTGTTCATCGTGGTGCTTCTTCTTGTGCCCTCCGTGTTCGTCGTGATGTCCTTCGTGGTGGTGTTTCGCGTGGTTTCCGTGCTCGCCTTTATCGTGGTGGTGATGTGACTTGTATCCCTTATCACCTTTATCCCCGTGCTCCTCATGGTGATGGGCGTGGTGTTCATGGCCGCCGCCCTGTTCGTGATGGCTGTCCTTCGCCTTTTTGTGTTCGGTGCCCGCTATCGCCTGGTCGCCGGGTTCACTGCCAGCTGCCGACAGGTCACCGCCTGTGGGTACTGCGGCTAATTCTGGGGCGGCCTTGGGTGCGATATCCTTTTCACCTTTAACATTGGCTACATTCCGAGCATGCGCGAATAGCACCACGCATGCCAGAAGCTCTATTAATAAAAACAGGAGCCTCATGACTGAAAAGAAAAAAAATAAATCAATAGTAGGTACCTAGTTTATGTATACAAACCCATATATATTGATATGTATAAAAAAAAATTCAACTCACTTTGTCTGGCTCGACTAAAGGCGTAGCCGTCACCAAAGCTACGATAACAGTGTCAAAACTGTTTCCGCACTTTGAATTTATAGATTAGATCGCTTTCATCTGATGTCGATTACAGAATGGTGTTTGGCAATTGTTGCTGCAGATTTCTGGATGAATGATTCCGCGACGGCGACGACGCGGTGGCAGTGACGACATCATGTTATGGTTAAAATGAATTCGTTCCGTTAGATCGACAGCTAATTACACATCGTTACTATTGGCACTAGTTAATTCGCTTTATTGGAACTTTTACTATTTAGTAGGTATTGATTTATAAATAGGTACCTAGGTTTAATTGTGTGTGAAAGAAAAGGAGGAGGTGAAACATGCTATTTTTCAATTGTTTTTAGTTTATTTACAAAGAGGTAATGTGTAAAGTAACAAAGTATTCAATACGATAATCTTATCAGTAATATTATCAGTGCTTGCCGTGGTGGAATCCCCAGTGTTTGTGATCTTCGTGGCCTCCCTTCTTGCCGTGGTCGTGGTGGTCGTGGTGGTGCTCTTCGTGTCCGTGGTGCCCCTTGTGTCCCTTGTGGTCCTCATCATAATGATGCTTGTCGTGGTGGCCGTGTTTGCCATGGTGTTCCTCGTGGTGACCGGAGTGATGATGACCGCCCTTTTTGTGACCACCACCTTTCTTCTCGTGGTGTCCGTGGTGGTGGCCGTGTTTGTGGTGCTTTCCTTCCTTGTGGTGGTCATCGTAAAAGTGATGATCCTTGTGGTACTCATCCTTGTGGTATTTCTTGTGGTAGCCCTCAACTTCCTCGCCCTTATCGTGATGTTTCTTGTGGTGGTGCTTGCCGCCCTTGTGGTGGTGTCCGTGCTCGTGGTGTTTGCCGTGGTGGTCGTGCTCATCCCAGTGCTTCTTGTGATGGCCTCCGTGCTCGTGATGGTGTCCAGCTTTGTGGTGCTTGCCGTGGTGACCATGTTCTCCTTTGTGATGGTGATGATGTCCTTTATGTCCTTTGTGCCCCTTTTCTCCGTGTTCATGGTGATGGTGTGCGTGATGCTCCTTGCCACCGCCTTCCTCGTGATGGTGGCCGTGGTGGCTGGCCGCGGCGACCAGGTCTCCTTGCTCCTCTTCTCGTCCAGAACACGCCACTACGACACATCCTAGCACGGCAAGGGCGACTAGCGACCTCATTTTTATTGTTTTACTTCACTATTTGTTCTGTATTTGACTACTTGGACTGAACTGCCTGTAAACCGAATGTGACAGCATTTTATATCATTAGATTTGCGGGTTGCAGTCGGTGAAACCATCGGCAAGGACGCCACGCCGACCAGCTCGGAACGCGTAATGCCTTACAATTGCGACATGTCTAAATGCCTACGCAAAAAATAATACAGGTACTTATCAGTTAATTCATAAACAATCAATGTGCTCACAGAAACTGGGCTGCGGAAGATAGGCAATTCATAGCAATTCAGTTTTTATTACCTTTTGATCCGTACCTGCTCCGTACCTAAAAACTAAGAAGCTAATTCGATGTTTTTTATAATAATCCATAGGTTTAGGTACTTTCTTTCTTTCACGTGGTTTTCCTTGTTTACCTTTATTTAACTACCTAAACCTATGGAGTATAATCATCTAATCATGATGTGTGAATCTAAAGTGGTTATGTAGAGTCCAGAGGTCGATCCCCGGGTTGAGCAAGCTGTTACTGGGTTTTGCATTGGGAATTTGTATGTATCAACCAGGTACCTATGTAGCGGATGCAGATTTTTTAACATCCGCGGATGCGGATTTTTGGTGGCTCACATCCGCGAATGCGGATGCGGATGTCAAGGTTTTTTAAGGAATCCGTCAAGGCGGCAAGGTGAAAGTCAAAATTTCTTATGTTTTTTGAAAATTGCAGCGTTGCTTCGTTGTACCTATGTCATAATTTCAATTCGCAGCAATTATCTATAATTAAAAAAATACCTACTATATTATAATCATTTGAAAAATCTATACCTATAGCTCTCGAAATTTTATGTGTTTATGTTGTTACACCCTGTTGAGGATCATACATAGGTGAGCTGTTATGTTTATGTAGGTTTAAGATCGAAACCGAACCTATCATAATATGATAATTCCTGTTGTTTCCTAATATACGTCAACAACGTAATACCTACACGTGGTAAGTAGGTATATAGTATAGGTACTATTCAAAATTCAAGTCATTTATTTGAACTAGGCTGAGAATCAGCATTTTTCGAACGTCAAAGTTACTTAAGACAGTCCACCCTTCACCACTTCCTAGTGCTTTAGCTGGGAAGAAGAAGTGGCGCAACAAACTCCCCAGCAGCACAGCTGTCTGTTCAGTTAGAAAAAAAAAATGGATTCTATATAAGTAATAGTATGCAAAATAATTTACATAAGTATATATCAGCTAGTCAATATACTAACCAAAAATATTTTTGGCAGAAATAAAAAAAATAAAGACTAAACTTAAACAATCTACTATATAAAAATAAGTCGGGTTTTCCTTCCTGACGCTATAACTCCAGAACGCACGAACCGATTTCCACGGTTTTGCATTCGTTGGAAAGGTCTCGGGCTCCGTAAGGTTTATAGTAGGTAGGGTAGGTAGGGTAGAGTAGGTAGAGTAGTTTGGTAGGGTAGAGTAGGTAGAGTAGTTTGGTAGGGTAGGTATAAGTACTTAGTGCTACCCGTGCGAAGCCGGGCCGGGTAAAGCTAGTATCTAAATAAAAGTCTTCAGTCATAACGGGCGTGCCCGCTTACATATAGCTATATACCTATAGCTGTAACTGGAAGTTAAAAATGATGAACTAGGACCATCGAGGTAAAATAAATAAACAGTTAATTACTAAAAACAATAACAAAACCATGATCAGCAAGACGACCAGTCACCACAAGCAGCACCCGTTCGCGAGCATAACGCAAAGATCAGCCATTACCCCCATATTTGAGGGAAGGAGGCAACCCGACCCTCGACGCTACCGCAAGCAGTGACATATAAGGGAGCATGTCGAACTTGCTGCCGGTTGTTCAGGCAAAAAATAATATGATCAATTGTCGAGGTCGCTAGCTAACCACATATTGCAATACAACTCATAAAAAACATTGTAATGAGTAGAGTATGTCGACAATAAATAAAAATAAATTGACTTATAAAGTCAAATAAAAGAAACAGTTATATAAACTCATATAACCTGTCAGTAGGTAAGCTAATTCTGGAGAAAGAACATAAACATTGTTTTGAGTTAATCACAGCGACCAACTATTCTTATCATTTAAGTAGTCGTTGATAGAATAGTATATCTACCTTTGAACAAAGGTTGGATTTTACTTTAGTTTTAAACGCATTAAGAAGCAAATCTAGCAAAGAAGAGGGTAAATTGTTGAAAAAGGTTATACCAAGCCCAACAAATGAGTTATGAACCTTATGAAGCCGGTGAAAGGGAGCTCGTAGTTTGTCCTTATTTCTAGTGTTAACATTGTGAATATCACTGTTTTTACTGTGTAAGTGTATATTTTGCCTAATATATAAGATTTTGGCGAAGATGAATTGTGATGCCAATGTGAGGATACCAATACCTATCTTTGAAAAAATCTCTCAGAGAAACTCTAGCACCTAACTGGTAAATTACCTATAGGTGCTTCCGGCTCTATGACTCATCCGTAGTTTTCAGAAAGGAAGCGTTCAATCCAACATACTTTAACGAGTCTGACTCTGAATGTTGTGGTTGACATTATTACCATTTTAGGGTTCCGTACCTCTAAAGGAAAAAACGGCACCCATAAAGGATCACTCGTGTGTCTGTCTGACTGTCTGCTTGTCTGTCACAGCCAATTTGCTCCGAATGTAATGGACCGATTAAGTTGAAATTTGGTACACATATGTATTTCTGTGGCCCAAACACAGACGTCTAACTTAAATAAATGAATTTTGAATATTTCCCAACCCGGCGGCGCGCACTTTACTATTCCCTTCGGTTCACTTAATTAATACTTCTCAAACGTAATTATTGTTTGATTAAAAAGACTGTTTGTTAATTTTAGATTAGTGTTTAATTAAATTCGAGGGTCACTATTGGGGGCAAATAAGAAAATTAAATAAAAGATTGGCGAATTGTACTGTGTGACATATCAAATCAAAAGGCTTTTTGCAAGGATCGCAAATACATTTTTTTTAATAATTTTAAAAATGTAGGTTTACTTTTAAAGATATTTAAGAAAATTGACCATCCCCCTTATCTCCGAAACTACTGAGCCCAAAAAAAAAGAAAAGAATAGTTCTATGCTTATAGATTACAGGAAAACCTATAAGAAGTCTATGGTCTTAAAGTAACATGGTAAATCAATCAATATTGTAAGTACAAACTTACATTTGCACTTGGAATGTATGGGGGAACATGTTTTTCAACTAGGTACAATGTTAAGTTTGTTCTTGGGATACATTCATTGCAACTACGGAACCCTGCGTTCTGTGCGTGGTCCGACAAGCATTTGGCCGGTTTTTTTACATAGAATGAAAAAGTTCATTAAAAAAATCGCCAAGAGCATGTATGTCGTGTTACGTCGGTAATTCTAATAACATTTAGAGAGCTTAGAGCTATAAACGCAAGTATGAATATCGATTGTAACCAGACTTTCTATAGATTAGACATGGAAACTGCAATTTGTAAAGATCATTTATTTACCTACCTATAGTCAATAAAGATTTTAATTATGTAAAACTAAATCATTTGCGTAAAGTAGGTATATCTCCTTACCCCATAATAATTATTGTCTTCTTATTTTAACTACTTTTGTCTGCCTCGTTGTTGTAGTGGCGCGACTGCTAAGCATGTAGTCGTCGGTTCGATTCCCAGGTCGGGCATTGGGTTTTTCTATCTAGAATTTCTCTGTGGGAGTCCTGTGACCCTGACACCGGAGTCTGGATTTGATACCTGTTGTACCGGTTGTACAATACAGGCTAGGGCAGCATTTCCCAAACTATGGGTTGCGACCCACTGCACACTGGTGGATCGCGAGCAAATATTGGGTGGGCCTTGAAAAATAGATTTTCAGCTACGATTAATATTAAAACTAAATACTGAAATAAATGGAACGTATCAAAGTTATGACGATAAAAAGTAACAAAATTTAAGTTAATGCTAATATCCTTCTCATTGATATAGCGCTCTTTGTATTTAATTAAGTATTGAAATTTTATATTGTAACTGAATGGTTGTTGTTATTTGAACAGTACTTCATTCATATAGTTATGCCCCTTTATTTCTCTATGACAGCCAAGAGGTGAGTCCCGAATTTGGAAGTTTTTCTTAGGTGGGTCGCGGGCCAGTCAACTTTGGGAACCACTGGGCTAGGGAGGCTGGCTTAGGACCTAACATAATTTGCGAAATGTTGCGTGTATCACATACATCACTGCCTAACGCTTGGGGAATACAGCCGTGGACTCGTGATGTTATACATACAGGTAGGTATGCTTTTTAGGAAAAAGCAGGGGACAGCCATATAAGTAAACAAATAAACGAACAGGTATTCTTTTTAATTATATACCTTTCACAACGCTAAACGCATTGTTACATTCGCTTATCTATCTGCATTGAACACTGTATTCTACTATGGCATGACCTTTTCTCATAGTTTTAGCTACCTACATAAATATAAGTAATGAGAAAGGCTGTCAAGGGTGCGCCAGATGTAGGAAGGTACCTACTGGTATCTTAAAAAAGCCAAAAAAAGTATAAAAGTATATACCGTAAAAAAGTATCCAGGCGTGTGAAGATTGGTCAATCTTCACACGCATGGATACTTATTTAACACATTACCTGGAATGCAACATATTGCCTGAATAGCTTTCGGGTGTATTTCGTGTGGATCGGCAGCCGATCAGTGAATTCAACTTCAATTAAACTGTCATGAGTCTCAATCTCTAGCATCAGGTGGAATGACACTCACTTTACCGTGTTTTCACGGTGAGCTTTTTACAGAATAGACTGGCTGGAGTGATCATCATTAGGTACCTATCTACGTCATAAGAGTCGCACTGGAAATTCTTATGACGTCACTACCATGCGCCATTGGATCTTGTAAACCTTCTGTATGTTCTAGAAAAAGTCTTTGTCTGCAGCGTGAATGCGATTGAGTAGGTAGGCATCGGGGAATTACCATTCAGAATTTAAAATGGGGAACTACTGGATTTAGTGACGTGCAATGCTGAGAGGTATGAGTCTTTGACTAATAATATCTCACGCAGCTGTGCCTATGAACCACCACCTCCTCAGTCTCAGTCTGAGTTGCCTCCGCCAGTGTTGGCTCTTCCAGCAGAGACCTGTGTTAATACACAGAATAACAATAAATCAATATTTTTCTGTGACGAATTAGGTTCAGGCTTTGGAAAAATCTTACTAAATTACCTTAGCCATAGTTTTACCAATCATAGTTATCATAACATAACTTTCAAACAAATAATTAAAAGAATTGCAAACACAAACCTAGATAATTATTCTACAATGGTTTTGCTATTAGGAAATAGTACTGGTATTACCAGAAAGGACATAGTGGATGGTGTGGACACCTTATTAAAGTTAAATATAGGAAAGCTAATGTTGTGTGCTTTACCTTACTCTGATACTTTATCAGTTTATGAAAATAATTACATTTATAAGTTGAATAGTACTATTCACAGGCTGACATGTTGTCATAGTGACAAATTATTGTATTTTGACACTAACAAGTTTGTTAGTGGTTTTAAGTTGACTCAGAGAACTTTATCTCTGTCTTGGGAATGTCGACATATGATTGCTATGTTAATAGCATATAATATTAATGAGGTTATAGCTAATATAACAAATTGTAGTGTTAGTGACGAGTCTGTGTTGTCTAGTTATACTAACAACATAGTGATTAATTATAAGTCATCATGTTGTACGAAGGAGAATCCACCTATAATACCAACATCTTTGGAGGCCACTACCAGCCAGATAGGGAATTCTCTTCCTGCTAGAATTCATACAGACTTTCTAGACTCTTCCATTGTAGTTGTGGAGGTCACTCCGGATAACTTTTTAAACTAGTTAATAAGACAACAGAAGTTACCCCTTCAAATAACCAATTATTATTAGTGAATAATAAAATGGTATCTTCTGGCAATATTACACATAATAAAAATCCAAAGGGGGGGCAACATACTTTAAAATTATTCAATCAAAATATTCAAGGTTGCTCTTCCAAATTACTGGAAATAGAATTGTTTTTAGAAAATACTAAGTTTGATGTTGTTTGTATTACTGAACATTGGTTAAAAGATCATCAAGTAATGTCAATTAACTTTGAAAATTATTGTGTAGTTAGCCATTTCAGCCGAAAACGTATGATACATGGCGGATCATTAATATTAGTAAAAAATTCTATTCAATCGAAAGAACGAAAAGACATAATCGGACTCTCTGTTGAACACACCATTGAATTGTCCTGTGTTGAGCTCGATAAGCATGTTATAGTATGTGTATACAGACCTCCAAGTTACCAGAATCTATCTATGTTTGATTCTGTAATGGAAGATGTGCTAAAGAAATTAAATGCTAGTAGTAAGTCAATAATCATATGTGGTGATTTTAATATTAATCTATTAGAAAATAACTCTAATACTGTCAGACTACTAAGTCTTTTCAAGTCATTTGATTTGTCAAATGTTTTTATTGAACCAACCCGAGTGACAGCTTCTTCTGCCACTTGTATAGATAATATTTTCTGTAATTGTGATTACTTACATAAACAAATTGTAAATAAGTTGCCATCTGATCACAGTGGACAATCAATAACATTTTGCTCCTACATGCCTTTACAAAAAATTCAAATAAGGTTTAGGCCAATTACATGTAAAAATCTAGAGAAATTAAATAATGCTTTGGCAAGTAGATTATGTATTCAGAGTTTTAATAATATATGTGACCCAAATGAGTTCTACGCCGAGTTCTTTTCACTATTAAACAAGCAATTTATTGACACTTTTCCACTAAAGACTAAAACTATTTACACAAAGTTCTTATTTAGTGATTGGGCGACTCCAGGTATTCGTAAAAGCAGGGAAAAACTTTTTGAACTTTATGGCCTAAAGCAACATATGAATAATACAAGATTTCATCAGTATGTTGCAAAATATTCTAAAACTTTTAAAATTGTGTGCAAAATGGCTAAAGCTCTTCACATTAGCAATAAAATAAAATTAGCTGATGATAAAATAAAAACTACCTGGCAAATAATAAATAATGAAACCGGTAGGAAAAAACAACGTAATACTGAATTTAATTTAGAGACTGCACATGGCCCCATCAACTCAGATGTGGAAATAGCTCAGGAATTTGAAAACTTTTTTGCTAATATTCCTCATAAAACTACTGATTCTTTAAATTCCTCACCCGCGCTTTCTGCTGCCTTACTTAGAAAGAATGTAAAGGCATGCCCTTTGGAGTTTAGGTTTCAGCATACAAACCCCCAGGCTGTCATAAAAGCTTTTAAAGATCTTAAAATTAAATCAACAGAAGATCTATGGGGAATGTCTGTAAAAGTCTGTAGATCTATAATCGAAACCATTGCGCCTTATTTAGCTTGCATATTTAATACCAGTGTAGACCAAGGAGTCTTTCCGGATCTCATGAAACACAGTAAAGTAGTTCCTTTGTTCAAATCCGGTGATAGTAAGGAACCCAACAATTATAGGCCTGTGTCAATTCTGCCAGTTCTCAGTAAGGTGTTTGAAAAGTTGATACTCAATCAAATGTTACGTCACTTTAATAAAAATTCCATCTTTCATGAACATCAGTACGGTTTCACCAAAGGGCGTTGTACCACTGACGCCGGTGTCACCCTAATAAAGAACATTTTTAACGCCTGGGAAGAAGCACAAGATGCCATTGGAATCTTTTGTGACCTCTCGAAGGCGTTCGATTGCGTAGACCATGAGACACTTCTGCTGAAACTGGAGCATTATGGGATTAATAATACAGCTCTTGATTTGCTTAGATCATACCTGAAAGATAGAAAGGTTAAAGTTCAAGTCAACGGCACAAACTCATTAGGGTCTGAAATGGTAATGGGCGTTCCTCAAGGTTCGATATTGGGTCCATTCCTCTTTTTAGTTTATATTAATGATTTACCCCAATTATTTCAAAATCAACCGAAGATGGTGTTATTTGCTGATGACACATCATTGATCTTTAAAATAAACCGACGGTCACAAAATCTTGACGACGTGAATAGCTTTATTGTTCAGGTCCAAGATTGGTTTACGGTAAATAATCTGGTACTAAATAAAAAAAAAACCAAATGCATTAGATTTAAATTACCAAATGTTAGAAGTAGCGAATGTGACATCATATTGAATGGAGAAAAACTGGAATTTATTAATCAAACAGTTTTCCTAGGAATCACGCTAGACGAGAAGTTACAATGGGGACCCCATATAACATCTCTCGCGGGGCGGCTTAGTTCAGCCGCGTATGCTGTTAGAAAGATAAGACAGTTAACAGATGTAGAAACCGCGCGTTTGGTCTATTTTAGTTACTTCCACAGTATTATGTCGTATGGCATTTTACTGTGGGGTCGGGCTGCTGACATTGAATCTATCTTTATTTTACAAAAGAGAGCTGTCAGAGCCATTTATAATCTACGTCGTCGCGAATCTCTCAGGGAACTATTTAAAAAGATTAATATTATGACGGTACCTTGCCAATTCATTTATGAAAATATTATGTATGTGAGAAAAAATCTACATCTTTTTAACAAAATAAGTGATAGACATAATTTTAATACTAGAAATAAAGATAAAATAAATCAACCATTTTTCAGACTATCTAAAGTACATACATCTTTTATGGGGTACTGTGTTAAATGTTACAACAGAATACCTTGTGATATATTAGAATTAAATGAAAGAAAATTTAAAACTCATATAAAAAATACACTTTGCAAACAAGCATATTACAAATTAGAGGATTATATCCAAGATAAAAATGCTTGGAAACATGCTGGTCCTGCTCCATAGGACAATTTAGAATCTAGACAAAATCTAACTGGTTGCTAATTTAATTGTATAATATATATATATATATATATACTTTTTTTATATTGGTTTTACATTCTGTGATTACTCGAACTCACACACTGAGTTATATTACTTGTAAAAATGCTAGGAATATCGTATAATTTTACAATGTTTGTAAATATGTGAGCACCATGCATCTATCACATGATTATCTGTCATTCCTTAATTTTTCATTATTTCTACCTAACGTGGTATAGTAATCTTATTCTAGGTGCATCGTCTTCACATATAATTATATAATTGATGTACACAAGATATTGTGAAAACATTTTAAAAGAGTAACGGTGGAGTTTCTTGCCCATTCTTCTCCATACGAAAACTACCTTTTGGAAGGGGCAACTAGAATCAATTATTATTTAAATGTTGACGTTCAAAAGTGCCTTTTTTGTGCCTAATTGAAATAAATTATTTGACTTTGACTTTGACTTTGAAAACAAAATAGAATAGAACAAATAAAACAGTAGGTACCTACCTAAACGCAGTGCCTTTGTTCTTCATCGAATGAGAGACGGTGCTGCTGATGGATTTTTCTTCGTTTTCTTTTCATATTATGACTATCTAATCAGAAAAGTTTGCGATCTCTTTGAAAAATCGAAATCTTTTTTGTTACAGTAGTCTATATTATTATTTCTTCTTCTTTTTAGATTCTTTTCTTAAAAATATAGAATTAAAATATAAAATAAAAAAAAACAAACTCAATTGTTCTTCCATATAAAAAGAAATTCAATGCAAGCTTACGCTCATTCAGAAATCTGACTTAGTAAATTTTAACGGCTTTATAATAGTTTTTCGAGGAAAGTTGTTATTGATAAAATACCAAGAGGATTATCATAAGTTTTACGTGCAAGAATTGTAACTTTGAGGGAAGAAGGATATTCCACGAGAGAAATATAACACGCAGGTTGCTGTATCCCAAGCCTGTGTCGTGGCCACGTGGCAGAGGTACCACGGCATGGATAATTTAGCTGACCGACCCCGCAGTGGTCGCCCAACTGTTCTGACTGCTGCTCAGAAGCGCTATATCAGATTGCCTGCTGCCCGTGACCCAACAATCAACGCCACTACAATAAAAGCAGAAGTGCGAGCCGCCTCCGGACTTGAAGTTAGCACTCAGACCATTCGGAATTGCTTATACCAGGCTTGACTACGAGCACGGAGGTCTTGGCCTCTGAATTAACGGCAACGTCAGCGACGGAGATTGCAGTGGGCTAGGTTCCGGCAAAATGAAGAAGATGCGGAGGAAAACATTTGGCAAAACTGTCTCTTCGTTGACGAATCGTTAATCAATACTCATCCAGATAGCCAACAGGTCCGTGTCTGGAAAAGACCTGGAGACTCTGAAAGGCAAATAACTGCCGTTCAGCAAGGCGGGAAATCGGTGTCCTTTTGGGGTGGAATTATTATTGGAGATAGAACGCCTTAGATCCCGTATCGAGGCTCCATGACGGCAGATAAGTACAAAACAGTCGCTATAGATGGAATTGTCAGACCATTCCGAGTAAACCATGGGCACCAATTCGTACTGGTCGATGATAATGCGCTCGCACATCGAGCTCAACGAGTCAATGCTGCTCTCCAAGAATACGACATCACAAGGTTAGACTGGCCTGTCAGCTGGCCTGACTTAAACCCAATACAGCGCCCATGGAATGCTCTTAAGTGAGCTGTTTGGAACCGTCAGCCACCTCCCCAGACAGTGCCAGAGATCAGGGAAGCCGCTATTCAAGAATGGGACAGGTTACCGCAAGAAATGCTGCAGAACTTGATCCCCAGCATGCCCAGCAGGATCTTCGCATGTGTGCCAGGGGAGGAGTTATATTGTATTAAACAAAAACCTTCTATTAATAAATTGTTGTATAAGTTTGGTTAAACGATCTTTTTCTTTCCATCAAATTTCTGTTACAATTACTTTATTACCTACTCAATTAAAAAAAAGTTTAATTTTTTAATTTCAAACAATGTATTTCTATTAAAAAAATATATAACGTAAACACTTTTTCTTGATAAAGTTAAATTTAAAAAATATATTAGCTTTTGCTAGTGATCACAAACTTTTTTTGATGTGTGTATATCAAAAGGAGGGCTAGCTGCATCATCATAAACACCAATATTACCTACGTAAATTGCTCACAATCGTTTATGAATCCCCTTCACTTTGAGAATGGTGATTCATAAACGATTGTGAGCAAGTTATATAACCATTTCTTAATTCTTAAAATTCTTCTGATAAGACAACGTAAATAGCGCAATTAATAGTTAAAGTTGAATTGTTAAAATGAATGGGATTATGAGTGTGTTATGCAATTAGGCCAACTTTGCTAATCCCGATTCTCAAAATAAAAATAATAATTATGATGAGTACGATTAAATCGAAGAACTCGACTAGACAACACATCGAGATTTCTTTATTGTATGTACGTTTAATAAAGACATAGTGGATCGAGGGTCACAGTGGATAGATCGTTAGGTATATCTTTGCATGTATGGCACACAAACACGTGCGCGTCCGCCACGTTGGTCCTTCTTACACCTCCCCCGCGTCCAACTCCAAACTAGTCGCCAGCTTAGTTTCGGAACGGCAAGTTGCGGCGCAGCGCATCGGTCAACAAGAAAGCCAGAAAATTTATGTTTTTACGTGTTTTTGTAAAACCATTTGTTTTTCCGTGTGTTCGAAGTTTTGCTTATGTACAGGGATTTTATCGCTCTAATTTGTTTATTAAACAAATAAAAAAGTGCTGGTATTTTTTATATAAGGCGTCTACTAGTGGGGTACAGCGGTTTGTTTTGAATTGAGGTTCAGTGGATCTCGATTAAAATAAACTTCTATGAAATATGAAACGGGCGGCGCAACTCCACGCCACTCCGTCGCCACGCTCGCGACACACCGTCGCCACGCTCGCGCCACGCCCGCGCCCCTCGCCACTTGTGTATGTCCCGCGCCTAAGGAGGTGCAGCAATATGTTTTATAGTCTTACTTTCCTAGATACATGGTGATTTTGAGACTGAAACTTACTCCAAGTACAAATTTAATGTAATAAACATTAAATTTGTACTTGGATTAAGTTACAGTCCTTAGATTAAAAATAAACGATACGATTGTAATAAAAATCTTTTAGTGGATTGTAAATTAGCATTATCCATTGTGTCCAATACGATCCATTGCAACCCAACATTAGGGGCTGTAAGCCCCTAATGTTCAGCATTAGGAACATTAGGGGCTTACAGCCCCGATTTCCGTTTCCTCAAGTTGCTTTATGCATCAAGAATTCAAGACGATGACCTAGGTACGGAAGCTGCCTTAAAACTGTTACACAATGGCTCACTAAAGGACGTAGTAACACATTACATTTACCTATTGATTGTCTTGACCTTCGTAGTTACAAAAGCATCTTATTTATCTCAAGACTGAAAAATGAGGCGAGAGAGGAAACAATAGATTTCTGAAAAATTATTTACTTTGTATAAAAATAAAAACAACAACAATAACAACTTCCATTCTTAACAATAGTAATTCATAACAATCAGGATACATAGTGGTATCAGTGCTTGCCGTGGTGGAATCCCCAGTGTTTGTGGTCTTCGTGCTCGCCCTTCTTGCCGTGGTCGTGGTGGTGGTGGTGGTGACCTTCGTGTCCGTGGTGCCCCTTGTGTCCCTTGTGGTCCTCGTCGTAGTGGTGCTTGTCGTGGTGGCCGTGTTTGCCATGATGTCCCTCGTGGTGACCGGAGTGATGGTGACCACCCTTCTTGTGATGTCCGCCGTCTTTCTCGTGGTGTCCGTGGTGGTGATGGTGCTTGTGGTGTTTGCCTTCGTGGTGGTGGCCGTCGTGGAAGTGGTGGTCCTTGTGGAAGTGATCCTTGTGGTGCTTCTTGTGGTAGCCGTCGACGTGTTCGCCCTTGTCGTGATGCTCCTTGTGTCCGTGCTTGTCACCCTTGTGGTGGTGTCCGTGCTCGTGGTGTTCACCATGGTGGTCGTGCTCATCCCAGTGCTTTTTGTGGCCGCCACCGTGCTCGTGATGGTGTTCTGCATGGTGATGCTTGCCATGGTCACCGTGGTCGCCCTTGTGGTGGTGGTGATGGCCCTTGTGTCCTTTGTGTCCATGGCCGCCATGGTCGTGGTGATGGTGCGCATGGTGGTCGTGTCCGCCGCCATGCTCATGGTGGTGTCCGGATGCGGCCACTGCTTGGTCGTCGCGGTCGGCCTCGGTTCCGGAGCACATTGCTGCCAGGCAGAGCACACCAAGTACTAAAAGCACCCTCATGTTATATTAGTGTTGTACTTCCTCGGTAGGTAAGTCCTGAGAGGAAGTCCGGTTGCAACTGACCTCTGATACATTGATTGCCTATTTATATCGGTCAGTAGTAGAGCACCGTCTATAGCGGTGGAGAAATTATTCCGCAAGCGTCCGTACTAGTTCATGGACAAAGTAAAAAAGGCAGCTGATATTTTGTTAGGTTTTTTAGATTATCTGAAGCAAATCATTCGAACACGATGATCTAGTCTCTGATTAAACTGAGTGCTTACAGTATAATTAATAAAATTACCGGGATGTTGTAAGTAATTCCTGGCTGAGATGAAAGGATGTGAAGTGCTAACACCTGCTTGTTTCCGTGCAGTCGTATTATTAAGTTTCTGGTTGGTAATGAGAGTGTACTTATCGTTTACCTGCTTATTAGGTAAGTAATTAATGCTTTAAAGTTTGTTTTCTACCCTATAACATATCTACAATATTGGTGTTGAGTGTCTTTATAGCATAACAGTAAGTAGTTATATCTACTATACTTACTAAATACCTACTAATAGGAACCTGACTTGAGTGAAATAATTTTCACAAAATTAATATAACTCAGTGCCATATTAGTGCTATCAAACTAAAATATAGTTAAGTTGTATCACTTTAGTCTATTTCAGAATGGGAAATCGTCGGTTGACAGGAATAATCTAAGTTTTGGTGATTTTTAGTCTAGTTTGGAGGCATTTGTGACAAGAGAATCGGCATTATTGCGGCATTGTGTTGAAAACATAATAGGTACAACTTATCTGATACGATAGAAAAAAATCACGAAGATACCTCTTCAAATTTCTTTTAACGATTAAAAACCATATTAATATACATATACTTAGGTCCTACATGCAATCATTCTGATTTTTTTAGCTAAGTTTTTTATTAGCTTTCTTCGTTCGATCTGTTTCCAGTTACTCCAATTGTCATCCATTTTTCAAGCATTTCCTGGTATCCGATTGTGCTGAAACTTGGCATAACTTATATGACTACGGAGACATTTTTCTATGGCCCGAAGTTGGCCATAGAAACTCCTCAACTAAATAAGATAGCACCATCGTGTTTGGACTCATTGGTTATGTATTGAAAAATGTTTTGACACTAGGTGGTGCTCAGGGTCTGATGATGGAGCCGGAAGGTGGCCATGGGAAAACCTCAATTAAACAAGATAGTACAGACGCCAGCACATCAACCTACTACAATCTGTCAAATTTCTTAATAGATTTTCAACTTTATCACTAAAGCAAAAGGTTCAAAGTTGATTGGGATAATTTGACAGTTTGGGGTAGGTTGACCTGCTGGCGTCTGTACCAGGGTGTTTGGACTCAATGGTATTGACAAGTGCTATTACACTAGGTGGTGTCCAGGGTTTGATGATAGAGTCGGAAGTTTTCCATAGGAACTCCTCAATCAAACAAGATAGCGCTGTAGTTGCTATTTTGGGCTTGTTAGATTTGTGAAGGTGATAGAACAGATATTTTTTTAAACAAATTCTAATGTTAAAAAGTACAAAATAAAATATAAGTAAAAATCTTTTTAAAAACAAGCTTTACTAAATAAACAATAACTTTAATATTTTCTTAAAAGCTTGAGGCGTACCTAACTGTGCTTCCTACACATGAAGATAAGCCTCAAGGTTTTAAGAAAATATTACGTTAAAAACTTGTTTTTATTAATTAATTGATTGATTTATTATTCAAGATTTTTATTCATTCTAAATATTTATTTAGTATTATTTTTTATTTATTATTCAAGATTTTTATTTATTTTAAATATGTATTTATTTATTATGATTAATTAAGCTTAATGTTTTATCAAAATCGGTTCAGCCGCTTGAATATTATCAGCTGCTCTCTTTTTTAGTTGATGAATGGAGGTCTGATCGATTTGAAATTTGGTATTCTGTTACTTCAATGATATTAGAAGAACATAGTAACCTTGATTGAACCTTTGCTGCAGCATCACCTGAAATTTGCAGGATACCCAACTCCCTTACCAACTTACAGCACAGGTCTCGTGTTTGGGCTCATTGGAATGGTCTCAATGAATAGGTTATAGATAGATGATGAACAGGGGCTGGTGATGGAGAAAGAGAAATGAGGAAGTGATTGTGTCGGGGGTTTTTAAAATTTCAATATAATTTCACTTGTGAACTTATAGTTTTAATATAAAATTAATAACATTAAGTGACATTAACATGTCACAATGTTCCATGCCCTCGTCTCGCTCTGGGCGCTCGCCCGAGGCACAGATTACCTACCTACTGCGCCGCGATCACCCCTGCATGAGATACAAGGAGTTCATTAATTAACTCACTGCACCCCAAATATATAAGTACAAGTTGTTCATTCATCATTTTATTTATTTATTTTATTAATTATGTACACACAGAACAATAGATACAGATAAGACATAATCATAATTATGAGTTAATTAATTAATAATTTTAATTAATATATTTGAGTAATTATTAATTTTTCATTTTCTTTGTCGCACCTATTTCTATTGTTATTCATTTTCCTGTTAGTACCTAACGATAATTTCCTCTAACGATGGGTGTAGATTAGGTTTGTTGTAAGGCGCTTATAGGGCTGGCCAATCAAATTGATATTGTTGTTTTTTCATTCAAGTATGGTTTCTCCCAAGCATAACAGCGGAACAGTCGTAACACAAAATTTACATACGCCGTGAACTGCCCTGAAGCTTAAAGTAACTAATATACTTATTCTACCTACATACAGGCCGTGATTATTATCCATACTTTAAGGTACACGATTATGTACGAGCAAGTGTTCATATTTTACGTGTTACTGCCGGTCGAGCGAGTGCGTAGCTAAGTAAGACTCAAGTTGAATAGGTCTCGACATCAATGGCGGCATTGTGAACCTCACCACGTAGAAATCTTCATTCAGCATCACACACAGTTGATTGACGGCTCATAAGCTGGAGTCTATCGAAAATTATCTGCTTAGTGGGTCTTTTCGCGTTCCGTTCGCCGCTATTTGGATAGCGTTAAACAATTCTTCCGAGTGACTAAGCACTGTTAATCCTCGCCCTTGTTGGTCCGGATCTTTACAACATAATGCAGATCTGTTTGAGTATTCAGTTTGATTATACACGCTTATGAGTTCATCACGGTCTTTTGTAAACATTCGAGTTATTATAAATAAATATCTGGCATGCATTATATGTAAGTAGATAGAAGTAGGTAGATTTCATGTTAGTATAAAATATATTTTGTTCATGGTATTTTTCCGCGAGTTTGTTACTTACTTCACTATAATCGTTAATATTTAAACTAGAAAGAATAATGAAAGAAAATAAAAGTATATGACCCAGATTAATTAACTAACTGATTGATTTAGATAGAATTGAAAAAACCGGCCGAATGCGTGTTGGACCACGCACAATGAAGGGTTCCGTAGTTGGGATGAATTTATCGGCACAGTTTTCCATTGCCGTCCGTCGAGTTGGGGATTGATATTTTTTTTACAGAAAGGTTATATTATTATAAGCACACACGCAAAGTTTCAACATGCGGAGACGCGTACATTTTGAGAAAAAAAATATTGAAAATCAATTATTTTTGCAATATTTGTCAATCCCTACCACAGATTATATAGAATTCTCGCCATTGAACGTTTCGTTTTACCTATGGTTAAGTTTTCATACGTTTGGTAACATTTTATTTTATATAAATTTACGTAAATAATTATATTTTGTACTCATTTCAATAGCTTTCATGCACACATATATTTAACAGTTTATATTTAAATTACAGCATTATTTTCATTACGAGCTATTAAAATTAAAATGTGTAGTGTTTACTGTCTTTTGCCGGCTTGTGAAACGAAACGTAAAAACAGTACCTATTAGGGCAGATAACAAATAAAATAGGTTATGTCAAAGAACCGAATTGATTGACCCCGACTCCAACTGGTACGAGTCTGTCCTACCCCTAGAGTGTTTTTATAGAGCCGGAAGCGCGTATGGAGAGCAGCCTCTGCCTGCTGTAACAAACCTGTAGGATGCCTGCGATTTGTTACGCAAAGGCGTAGAGACTGCTCTTCCCGCAGCGCCGGAGAAGTTGCAGTCTCAAAAGAGATACAGAAATCCCTCTGAATCAGTCCCCCTATTTTTTTTTTTGATGAAAGGGATTCCCCCCTTCCGTAGGGTCCCCCCTGGTTTTTTACACTTATTATTAATTTTAATCCATAAAATGAGGGAAATTTCCTCAGAATAAAAAAATTAAAAAAAAACTCGAAAAGGAGGGGGGGGCCGCAACTTTTTCTTTTAAGGGGGGGTAGTACTCCTCCCTCCCCCTCCCTCCACCCTCCACCCACCCTCAATTCGACGGACGGCAATGGAAAGTCGTACCCTCTAACAAAAAATTGCACTTTAAAGCTTAATATTTCGCTACCCGATCCCTGAATCCTAAAATTGTTTCCACAAACTCACAATATTTTTGCATGAACTTGCCAACGACATCCCACAGCATTATAACTATATGATAGATGAGAAAAAAAAAACTTCCCACTTTACGTGTACGGGAAGGTATCCTACAAAAAATGTTTTTAATGATTTTATTTTACCACTTTGTCGGGGTGATTAATATGTATACCCATGCTAAATTACAGCTTTCTAGTACAAAGAGTCGTTGAGCTTTCCAACACTTGTAATTACAGTAATATTATTCGTTGAATTAAATTTAATGTGAAAAGGATCAATTTTATGAAACTCTGTAAGTAGGTAATTTAATATCATGCTAATAATTTCGACGGTTGTTTTTCGACTGTTTCGCCCGCCCAGTCAGACAGCACATCAATGGGACATAAAAACAGATGAAAAACCTATGACCAAGAATGGGACAATGAAATCTTTAACAGCACTTTAAGCAATAAGATAGGTATTAGCAAGAGCACAGTTTACAAGAGATGTTGAGCTCTTTCAATTAATAATGGTGCAGCGTTACTAAAGTTAATAGTGACTCAACACTTTTTAGTAACAAACTCGATTCATAAGAAATTAGGTTTACTTGTAGCTACATAAACTATATTTTACATTACATGTACACCTATTTATTTTGTTTGTGTTGTTGAGTTATTTTTTTTTGATGTTTAAGTATGTTACTTAACAATTTTTCATAAGCATACCTACCTATTTCCATTTGAACTCCTGTCGTCATATGGTTCTTATCCACCATTAGCAAGAAGACAAAGTTTTTACAACTATTATAGAAAGAAAAATATTAGGTACCTACAGCTGTGCCCAAAGCTTCCCTCTCGTGTGTTCTGTTGGCATTATAAGTTAATGGAAACTTGAAGTCATAGTATGTTCGTAATATTTAAATGTATTAATTAAATCATAAAAAAATCTTAGTACGAATATCAATAAAAACATGTTTCTTGCGCAAATTAATAATTATGAGCTCTAAGTTCATGATCGTCACGGTCTATTGAGCTCTTTTCTAAAGGTTCGCTTTCAAAAGAGCCCCGAGTTTTCAAGGCCGCCGCCCGTGGCCTTCTAAAGTACTTTCGCTTACAATGGAAGAATTACCTAAACATTATGTGGCTACAGTAGCTGTTCAGTAGAATAAGTACAGAATATGTAGGTATCTTAAGTAATAAATCGAACTTGTGATTTAAGAACCAAACCCAATACCTACCTACTTAGGTATGAAGAGTCCCTGGGAATCTGGAATGCTTGCCATGTTTTCCACGTGCCTACAATTTCGTCAAACTTGAAAAATAAAACAAAATAATTTTATGTATTAAGGTACCTTTTTATTAATAACTTGCTTTTTCCCGCGACTTAAAGGCTCGTACAGACCAGCGCGACGCGACGTCGCGACGCGACTCGAACAATACAATTTCTTAAAAAAATTCACGGTTAACAATAACCGGTGTCGCGTCGCGCTGTCGCGTCGCGCTAGTCTGCACGAAGCTTAACTCGCGTGATATCGGAAATTATTCCATGGAAACGTACTACCGGGATAAAAAGTATCCTATGTGTTAATCCAGGTTATAAACTATCTGTTTGCCTCATCAAAATCCTATTAGTAGCATAACATAATGATTGAATACTATCGTGAATTCATGCAAGCCTAATACTTTTTATTAGGTTACTCTGTTCAGAAATTGTGTACAACGTCTAATGATTGAAATACTATCTTGAGCAAGCTTAGTACTTTTTGTGCCAAGTTTGAAGTTTATTTATTCACTCAATTAATAAGATTTTTCATACAAACGAAATCTCCTTTTCGCCCCCTTAAAGGTGGAATTTTCAAAAACCCCTTCTTAGTGCTCCTTACGGCTTCCTTGTATAATGTAGGGGAGTAAAAACATGTTGAATTTAGACTACTGTCTCGGTTTCTATGGCACGGGTTTGGTTTCGGTACCGAACCGACACCGGCACACATATAGGTACAGACAGACTATACGGAAACAACAATTGTTAAAGTTAAACTATACGGAAACAGAAAAATTACTTGAGGTAGCCAAGTAGGCAGGCTAGGTGGTAATATTTACGTACATATTTGTTAGGTAAGATTATATATTCATAAAATACTTATTATGCAATAAATATATACATACTTATATTTTATACACACACACACATACACAAAATCATCAGGTTCTTAGTATTTCCACGTTGACTACCACTATTTATGATGTGATGGGGGGCTTGGAGTTCTGAAATACAGGCCTAGGCTTAGTTTAGACTCCAGATCTCCCACAAATTACAAGTTTTTGCCAAACTACCTGTCAACCTATACATATTTATCGATGTAATTTGTGGAGATGAATACGTGGAGATGAAAACGTTTTTTATTATTATTATTATACAGTTTAGGTCAGTCGTCCTTGAGGTCAGAATTAACCCGGCCCATCCCTCCGCCTTTTAATTTACCTTCAACACTTTAACGCCGGCGGGGTTTCTCTATTTAATAACTTCATAACATAGCGTTAGGTATGATGTCGTACCTTGCTAGTAATATATTAACTCGGTGTTAGATAACAATTGAAGAAAATCACTTGAATTTCTATATGTTTTTAAATAAATCTTAGTACATGTGACTACGCGTAGACCGTAGCTCGTAGATGCGAAATAAGTGTATTAGTTTTGTAGCCGTAGGACAGTTCTTAGCCGATAGACATGTGTGAGTGTGTAGTGTGTACCTAATCAAAAATGTTTTTTTCATAGAAAATACATCAATTTATTGTTCTATGTTAAATAGCCAATTGTAGAGTCCGCGCCACCACTGAAGTCCGGCGGAAAATTTTAGTTTTTTTTTTTTAATGCTAATTGATGTTATGACATAGGTACTTACATACAGCGCCGCGTCTACGGACTTGAGTGGTGGCGCGGACTCTATGATTTTTTCTGTGTTTATACTTTCGGACATCGGTGTTCTTTGTTATGTGTGTGAACGTAACGCAGTCTTTCCCAACGTGGGCGATAACGCCCCCTTGTGGGCGCTGCAGGCCTAAAGGGGGGCGGTAAGAGACCCAGAAAAAAAAGGGGGCATTGTGTAGGGCAGTGATGTCAAACCCCCGTCCCATGGGGCCCTTAGGGCCCCACGTGAGATATTTCTTGGCCCCACTTATCAGTTAAGAATCCCCACTTTTTTGTGTAAAAGGCCCCACCAGTCTCTTTTTTGTGTAAAGGGGGGCGTTAAAAAATAATTTATTCTTAAAGTGGGCAGTAGACAAAAAAAGGTTGGGAAGCCCTGACGTAACGTAACCACGTTACGTCAACCACGTTAAAATAACCACGTTAAATCAACCACGTAACGTGGTTACGTTACGTGGTTGATTTAAAAGAGTGTCCGTGGTGTTTCTTGCCCGTTCTTCTCCATAGGTAGGTACCTACTACGCTTTGGAATGGGCGACTAGCTTCATATTTCTGACTGACCGACCCCTTGAAAATTCAGAAGTGCCTGTAATTGGTTTATTTGAAAATTTAAATGCTTTGAGTTTGAGTTGACTATTGAGACGATAAGTAGTGTGGTTTTAAAAGTCTGAAAGTTTGTTTGGTCTGTTAACTGATTATCGTTTTGTGCATTTAAATTAAGACGAAAGTAGGCCTGAAAAACATATAACTTATTAAATAAAAAGGTTTTATGTTAGATGTTTACTCGTGTAAGATACTCATTTTTCATAAGCAGATGGTATGAACTTATTACTCGTAAATCTTTACAAAGAAATCGTATACTCAAGCCAGGCCCTATTTGCAGTAAGTCACAAGGCTCTAATGCTCTTAGCGCATCCAGGGCGCCGTATTTAAGGACATTAGGCGCTAAGAAGCCTAGCCCTACATCACACAATCTTGTTAGCGCGTGCTTTGCTAACACTGTTATTACTGTAACATTATATTCTTAGGATTAAAATAATATTTAGATATAGGTGAGTAGGATACTGTGAGGAGGGTTCGTAGGAGTAGTTAGGAGTCAGTGGGTGGGAGTTGTACTTGTTTGTACCAATTATAGTATAGTATATCATAGTCTATCTTCGCTCACTAGCTTTCGTATGTGCCATAATATGTCAAATTATTAAGAACGGATCCAAAGTTATCCAACATGAAAGAATATAAGTTCCCGTAGCTAATTTCATTTTGTTTTGATCTTTGTGTAGATAAACCGAATCCGCCATCGAATGATTTTAACGGATTACTTAATCGATTTCAGGTGGTTCTGGTTATAAAAATTAGTACCAAAAGGATACGTAATTTTTTTTAAACAAATTTTTAGTGGTATAGCCTTAACCTGTACCGGTGCGAGCGCAATGTTTTGCGTGCTTTAAATTACATATTACCGTAAACAGCGAATTTTCACACCAAAAATAATAAAGTAAAATAATATAAGTCGTTTTCCAGCAATTATTTTTGTACAAAGTTACTTTAGTGAAGTATGTACAGAATGCGTTGACGACGGCTTCGTGATGGGTCTTTTTACACCCTGTAAATACCAAACAACCATCACGGATTTATATGCATGTATTTAAAAGCACACATTGCATTGTAGTGTAGTTTATTAATACATGTGTATACCGATACCCATATAATATTTACAGCATGGCGAACGTGGTTTGAACAACACATTGTTAGCAATCAGGAGGTTAGCCCCGGATAATCCGGGCTATTGTTAGCTATTTTATTGCTAATGCCCTTTGTGTGTGTCCTGTATTAACTCATACGCGGATAATCGCCGTATTATATAGAGTTAATTTTCCATTGGCTCGTATCAGAGGGATTGGCAGCTGCTTACTGTCGCAGCGAAACAAACCGCTGACATCTAGCCAGGCCGCCGACATGTGTGGATTATTTTACATGTATCATAATTATTGATCCACGTTACATTCTAGTTCATTTTGACAATATTAATGCCGAATCGATATTTTATTCAACTAACATTACCGGATGTTATGATTCGGTTGTTAAGTAGGATTTGTGATATGTCAATAAAGTGTTCCCACATTGTAGCTGGTGTTCTTAGATATTCATCTGATAGTTAACACAGAACCTACTTATTCATGCAACATGCTCAACCAGTCCTCACATATAAAATAAGTAAGTACTTATTTTCGATTATTGTTTCAACAACTGAGACAATAAACTTTTGTATACTTACTTCTGTCGTTTCGAAAACGAATTTTAAATTGTTTGCATTCATCTAGAAAAAAATATCTTGATTTTACAGGTAATCTTGACTTACCGTCACGCATCGTCGAGTGACCAATATTTGTCGGAATAGAACACCGTAAAGATGTTTCCGGTTCGTAAAAGTATCATATTAACTGTTCAAACATTGGATCGGAGGTTTTATCATTGGCAGCTGGGCGACACGACTAATTACATCAATTACAGGCAAACAGACCCCGCTCGGGTTTCGCTCACACCTTTGTCAATATTTGGCGAGTGGCCGCGGCGGCCTCCCCGCCCCGAATGGACACTCGGCTACGCAACGTCACACAGCCGTGGACATTATTAACACAAGGTCATCCTCGTACATACATCACTAATGGGGGAACTTTTCAACGCCTTACTACGATATTAGGAACTTTTCAACCTACACTTTTGACTAGTTCCAAACTGACTGAACCGACTCTAGCAAATTACGGAGGAATTTAAGAATCGCTAATAATAGGTCTTTAGGTAATCACACCGGCGCTAGGCCGGTGTGATTCATCACAGCTTCTTACCAAACGGGGTGAGCATTACTGCAGATGTGTACTGTGAACAACTGAACACAATGATGGAGAAGCTGGCACATCTCCAACCAGCATTGGTCAATCGCTCGTCTCCGCTGCTCCTGCACGACAACGCGCGACCTCATACTGCACAGCAGACGGTCTCCAAGTTGCAAGAACTGGGGTTGGAAGCTCTCCGTCATCCGCCCTACTCACCAGACCTTGCGCCTACAGAATACTACTTTTTCCAGAATTTGGATAACTTCTTGGCGGGAAAAAAATTCAATACCCGAGAGGCAGTACAAAATGCCTTTGAAGAATTTGTTGCCTCCCGTCCAGCTGATTTCTTTACGAAGGGCATCAATAAACTGCCACTGCGTTGGCAAAGATGCATTGATTGCATGGGTGATTACTTCGATTAATACAAATAAAAAATACATGAAAAAAAATCGTTTAAATTTTTTCATACATAAGGGCAATTTCATAGGTAAAGACCTAATATTTGAAATATTTTATATGCCATGCTCGAAATTAGAGCCTCGCTCAGACTCTAACTGGAGTAGGTATTCATTAATTGAGGAGTAATGGAACTTATGTGACTCTGTACTTATGTTCACAGACTGTTACTAGATTAAAGATTTTTTTTCGTTTATTTACCTATTAAGCCTCAATCGTGAATATTTATTTATTTTAACTCAATGTTCTTTTCACGACAGCTTTATATCTAATAACACCCATTTAATTTCTTTTACATCCAGAGATTGACAAGAACCTTTTTTTACCCTTTATCCGTATAATACAAGATGTGTGTTAGTGTGTGAGTATTAGGTATTGTTATACGATTCTCATAAGCTGCAAAAAGGCGAACACGTCGTGAACGCCGCGGGCGCAACTTTTGACAAAACAACTTATTCAATTTGTTCGCTGTTAGGTACATGTTGTAACCCCTCACGTCTCCACAATTGTCACAAAAAGGCTGAGTCGTAATCATGTACCCCGTAGTCCTCGGAAGTGGAGGAGGCATTATATCGGTATAAGAGGTAGGTCTACACATTTAAAATATATAAAAGTGAGAATAGAGTAACAGATATTCGAGTCGTCGCAGTTAGGCTGGTACGAAGGGTGCATCGTCTTGTAGGTAGGTACATATCGGTATATATTTTAATTTTGTTTTAGTTTGAGGCTGGTACCTGTCTAGTAATTTTTTTGCTCTCTTCAAACAAGCGATAATGTGGTAAGTTAATCAAACTATTCATCTATGGTATGGTAAATTAATTCTTGTCTGCCTTCAACAATTCTTGTAATCATAGCACACAAAAAATATAAAAGCGCTCCAGTTTTTGATAAATTTGAATTCGTTTTGGCAAAACACGCCTTAGGAAATCAGCTAATATATGATAAAGAGAGGTTTACTTCAATTAAAATTGCTTATACAGCATGTATCAGAAAAGTGTGGTCTATTCAAAGGTAGTACAGACCATCAAACTGAACAACTTTCTCCAACATCGTAATCGCGAAAAAATAATCGGCTGTCCATTACAATTGGTTCGAGTACCTAGGTATTGAAGTTTTGTACCTATGGAACAGTCAGTGCCGGATTAACCACGGAGCAAGAGTAGCAATTGCTACGGGCTCCGCACAAAAGGGGGCCCCGTTTATCCAAACCCGGCCACACGGTGGTTACAATGTTGCTGATAATAAAATAGTTCCTTGTCCGTGTATACATCTTTTTGGGGCTGAATGTACCTACTTGACTTTTTAGGAACGGAACGTATAATTTTCTAGAAACATTGATTTGACTAGTTTATCTCCTAAACTATAGAACTTCAAATAAACCATAGGTTCTACCATAGGGGACCCCTAAGTTGAATTTGCTACAGGCCCCGCGCTGGCTTAATCCAGCACTGGGAACAGTTGGTATTTTTTTCGCAACAATAATGTTGTTCCCATGGAGAAATTTGTTCAGTTTTTACCACACCCTTAAATATGACCACAAGTTTCTGATACTTGCTGTATCTACAAGTTAATGAATCAATTTATACGTAGTATAGCGAAATTAAAAGTCTAACGTCGCTAATATCACACGTATATTTCACATGTATATTGATTTCGATTCATAATAAATAACAGAAATGGTAAAAATATGAAATTCATGGTATAAGAAAACAGGGCAGGTAAAAATTGAAAAAGTCAGGTAAGAGTCGCCGAGTTATTAAGTTGAGGGCGATGGTAACGAGACCACGAGACCAACTTAAGGGTTACGAAACCGGGACTTGATTGCACGATCAACTACCTACTTACACTTCGCGTCCGCTGATAACATAAACAACGTAATCGGCTAGTGAGCCTAGACTTAGTCACCTCGGTCAAACTAACCCTATTTCATTTGGTAAGCTAACACTACAGTATACTACGGTGAGCTAAGCACATTAGGGTAGGAAAAAGTTAATAGAATAGTAGAATTTATGCTTGTAGGAATAACAAAGTCCAATCAAGTTCAAATCGAAATACGGCATCGCTCTCAGGTACGATATCGAGGTACAGTCCCGTCCCGAGAGCCTCCTCCTAGATGGTGACACCCAATCTGCAGTTGAGCCACCGACGCTGCGAAAATTGCGAGCAGCCGGCGGGCTGTAGTCGTCACGCTAGACGCTGTGACGCTGGCTTCAAGCAAGCACGATAGAGTGAAATCGTACGCTCCAAAGTCCTCTAGATTCCGGGACTAAATCCGGCTCTTCCAACAGGCATTGCACCTATGATAAACAAACATAAGATACACCCCTAGCGAAGGACCCGAGTCTCGGTCTCAATTGAGAAGAAGAGATAGGTGAGGTTTCAGTTAAAGAGGAAAAATAAGGGATTGTAGGTACTATATATAGGGATTGATGGCATATTGGCGTGTGCTAGGTGACATATAGAAAATAATTTAATTTAATGTTTTGTGTTGCGTAAAGTAAATTATTACTATTGTATAGAATCATGTTTTTCTAACTGAACAGACAGCTGTGCTGCTGGGGAGTTTGTTGCGCCACTTCTTCTTCCCAGCTAAAGCACTAGGAAGTGGTGAAGGGCGGGCGTTTTTGGGGGACTGTCTTATGTAATTTTGACGTTCGAAAAGTGACGTGCCGTTCGGTGAGAACTCAACACCTAATTCAGTATCAGGAACAAACCATGGATGATAAGATTTACTTTTAATTTTGGCGTTTGGATCCGAAAATTGTTATTCTACCAATACGCTCTATAATGGCTTATTTGACGGCGAGTGAGCTATTTTTTCCTATAAAAAAACCATGACAACGTTCAATTAGACAAAAAATTTAAAACCAGACAGATTATGAGTAGAACAGTTGAAAAAAAATACAGTAGGTTTTAATTGGCAGAGGTAACGCTGCAATAGGTAGGTAGGTAGGCACCAGTAGTTTAATTTTTTTTTGATTGCAACATTTTAAATATTTTCATTCATTTCTATGAATGAAAATATTTGAAAGCGAGAACAATACAGAATTTAGTATTAACTGCTGGCCTTACATACTTACAGACCTACTGAGAAACAATATTTTTATAACAGTGCTGGCAGTTCTGATCATTGTTAATGATAATATTATGGGGTATTAACACGTGTTACATGAGCGTGGACGCTGGCCGGTCCAGAGAGCGCGATGCGGCGCGTATCTCCACAACATACCTATACGTTTCATTATAACAGATTACAACTTACGGAGAGGGATACACAGATTACTATTATATCAACTGTTCGGGAGCGGCGGCGTCGTATTGTCACATCCATTAAGCTGTGCTCGGGGCGGGGCCAGCGGCGCCACGCCCCGGCCGGCCCCGCCGCCCTGCTCCCCACACGCGCGGCACTCGCGCACTCTTACTCACTAAAACGATTTGCTCGCAATCGCATCACCCGAGCATTATCCCATCATCACATCAAAAATCGACGCTTTTCCGGTTTTGAGGCTAAAAGTTAATTCGGTCGCTGATTGTGATTACAAATAATCAACGTATTTCAATTGGACAAAGTGAAGAAAAATTAAAAGCGAGTGTTTGGAAATGTTTGTAAAAACTTTTTTAAGTTTGGTATGATGTGCTGTCGTGTGTCGCGTGGGGGTCGGTGAGGGTCGTGGCGGTGGTCGGCGCCGTGGCGACGCAGGGCGCGTGCGGCGGCGAGGGCGGCATGGGCGGCGCGGGCGGCGGCTGGGCGCGCGAGGCTCCGGCGCTGCTGAGCACGGCGCTGCTGCTGGGCGGCACGCTGCCCGAGCGCCCGCCCGCGCCGCTCTTCACCATTGACAGCATCCTAGCGCCGCGCCCGCACCCTCCGCTGCCGCCGCTGCAGCTCCAGCACCTGGCGCACTCGCCGTTCCATAGAGCACATGACCTCTTTGGTACGTTTGCCAACAGCTTAGGTAAACACCCTTAACATTCATATTTTACTAGAAATGTAATAAATGTTCTCAACTATAGGTAGCCTTTTCCCAACTATATGTTGGGGTCGGCTTCCAGTCTAGAATGCAGCTGAACCTGTATTTTACATGGAGCGACTGCCTACTTATCTGACCTCCACAACCCAGTTACTTGCTATCAATCCTACCCGTTGGTAAGACTGGTTGTTAGACCTTTGGGTCTGACTACCCGCATGTTATATAGGTACTGTAATAACGACTGTCAAAGATCTATAAAGCTTAACGTGTTTTTCGAGGCGCGGAGGGATCTCTACATGTTATGGATGGTCACTTAGGTATCCATATTTTATTAAGAAGCCTTATTCAGTTTTCACTGACATACCTTGTTATAGTAAAAAGCCTTCTGTCTAATATAAATATGTAAAAGGTATTCAGACTAAGCTCGCTGGACACGGTTCCTAATTTTAATATTTTGTACCACTGAAAATAGGCCATAGATAAACTGAATCAGTAATCATATTTTTTTTTATCCTAACAACGTGTATAACTTCTATTATTAATTGTTCTTATATTCAAAACTTAATCTATACTATAACTCAACTTTGTTTTCCAAGTCATTCACACTCTTTTTATGCAAATATTTTACGTCAGTTATAATTGAAATAAAAATGATTGGAAACTACAATTATGGTGAAATAATAAAGATTACTCATAAACAAGTGCTACGCGCTACGCTTGCTACGAGTTACTACGACACTTCTACGGCATCGATAGGTTTTTTTTTGCTACAGTAGCAACATGCAGATAAAACTACATGTAATCAATAATTATTTATTTTATATAAATATTGTAGCTGAAAAACATGTTCTCCCAGACATAGATATACCCCGAGGTCAATTCTCCGACTGCAAATGTAAGTTTAAAAAGTAATCACAGATGAATACAGATGGGACAGTTGGGACATTCCGCATTTTAGGTATGAAGCTACAAGTAGGTAGGTACGCGCCGGTTCGACGATAGAAATAGAGGCAACTTCTAGGTACCTAATAACTGTCGGTATCTAGCGCTGTGCGACCTGAATTGCACTTCATTTTCTCGTAGCAAGAGTCGCTTTTTATTTAAATGATTTTGCGGAGTGACCCATCTGTACTAATCTGTGATCCAGGTTATAAACTGTGTGCTAAATTTTATCCAAATCCGTTTAGCCGTTTTTGCGTGATTGAGTAAAAATATCCAAACTTCAAAATATATAAACCTCCACACTTTCACATTAATAATATTATTATACACTGACGAGCAATATAAAAAACCCAATAATTTATCATGAAATATTTCCGAAATCACGCAAGATAGGTTCTTGAAGTAAAATGCAATTAGCGCATGAAAAACACCTATAAAACTTGTGTGGTTTAGAAGATTGGATCATTCGGTTCCCTAGAAAATGGTTGAGCTGGATGGTGCTGATCCACGCGTAATGTTCGTGAACGGCCGCCGTCAGTTGAGACTGGTCATCTCTTATCTGCCAGGGCATATTTTTAATCTTATATTTCTAATAGTTTTTTATTATTATTATTTTATTACATTGTTAGCTCACATATAGAAGCAACAAGAGTAATATACCCAGGATTTTGTAATTTCTATATTTAAAAGAGTGTCCTTGGAGTTTCTTGTCCGTTCTTCTTCACAGAGATCTACGTTTTGGAATGGGCAACTAGCTTCAAATTTCTGACTAACTGACCGACTCTTTGACAATTCAAAAGTGCCTGTGAATGGTTTAACTGAAATAAATGCTTTGAGTTTGAGTTTGATATTTAGATTTTTTAGGCACTTTGCAAGTGGCTTTTTTATATTGCTCCTTAGTGTAGCAGGTAGTAAGATAAGTAGAATGTATTAATTACAAATTATTCATTTAAGGATATTTTTACACACTGTAGGTTTATTATTAGCACTACTTGTAAAAACGGCGCATAGGCATTAAAGTATTTGACTGGCTGGTTGTGGAAGCCATTTGAGCTGATCAGGTTCTTTATAGTTACAATAATATATTAACAGGCCTTTTGTGGTTATTATTAAAAGTACTTATTTAACTAAATTTCGTTATTTACGAATTATGCAATTATTTTTTTATCAGTGCTTATCATCCCCTTTGTTATGCTCTCAATGCAAAATGATGGGAGTTCATTATGTTGTGTCAGGTGCGATTAGCGAGTGTTGGTTATACCAATTTTTTTTCTTTTTTAAGATTTCTGTTTTTTACGCTATATAATCTTGAATTACTGACAGAATTTAGAGTAGCTTATTCATTTTCAGACGCTGGTTCAAACTATCGGGTTTTTTATGCTAAACCTGACTGAAAATGTTAAGTTAAAATATATTTGTCTGCAATTATCTTAGAAAAAGAACTGAGAATATAAGTACCGATGCAACATAAATGGTTTACATAAATCTTTCTTCGGTGTACACTGTCAGCTTGCCTTCTCAGAAATTGTCCCATCACAAAATATAATAATATATGTTGTGCTAAACTTTTGTTTGGGAATCGAAAGATTCTGTCGTAATTACAGCAAAAACATTGCTACTATTGTAAGTATTGTAACATAACACCAAAGCCGTCAAGTCAGTAGACTGTTATAGGCTCGGGCCACTGCCTGGGAAATACGGAGGCAGGCAATCTGAAGCAGTTTACACTAGAAAGGTCACTCACCCAGAAACGAACAAATATATATAACCTAAGAGAGAAACAGACTATTTCTGCGGAATTACCAAATTCTCGGCTCGATTTATTCTTTATAAGGTAAATAACGAGCCAAGCTTTTGGTACTAGAACCTACCAGAACGTGAATCACAACGGAAGAGCATCTCAAAAAAAAAAAACAGTTTATATTTTATGGTTTTCCATTCACTTAATTTATCATGTTTGTTAGAGAGATTTGATCCTTGTGATTGACCCTATCGATTGATGCCATAAAAGTGCAGGATGTTATTTTTTCGGATTTTAGCCGGTTCGATTCCCGAGTGTGGCAAGAGAATTATCGAAAATCTTTGAATGCATATTTGTTTCTTTTTTTAAATAAAGTAATGTTTCCTTTTAAGTAAAATAGTCTATCTTAAAGATTTAAAGTGGTTTCCCTTCAGGGCACATTGATTTTTTCCACCCCGTATTAATTAATTACCATTTCGGAAGTTTTTGTATTTTTTTAAAAAGTTTTTATTTTTCACTTTTTGGTTGTGGTACCTATCCTATATGTTAATATAAGTTATTATAACATCATCGTATTATTGAAGTTAACTCAAAAACTACCCAAAAAAGTTTTTAAGAAATATATCGGACCACCGCGCAAACTTCCTCTACCAAATTCATAGAACCTCCTCCTTTCTAGAAGTCGGTAAAAAACAAACTTCCATGTTTTAATCGAAGGTTGCAACGAGTTATACATAAACCTATAAAACAATAATAATTTATCTGCTATTGTGCTCACATCACGAGACACTGAATGAAGTAGGGACAAAGCATCTTGTCATAGCAGAAATAACACAAAATGCCTTCGACGCCAGCGATGCCTTTCTGATTGGAGAACAACCATTCAGAAACAGAAACACTAAAAACTAGAAATATTGTACAATTACTGTTGATGCTCTTCAACCTGCGCTTTTAGCTTGTCTTTCAGGGGCGCATGCTGTCAGCGACATAATATGTCTACTCAAGTATGACTACGATCTACGATCGACCTATTAGGTATGCGACTAAGAGTGAATTAAAAAAAAAAAAAAAACTTAGCGAGCGCTCGCCTATTTTATAATTAGAATAGTTTTCGCCCCTGGCTGGAGGCTTTGAGTGTAGAAGCTTAAGGCAGCCACAGGAAAGTCCGGTTAAGCAGCTACGACCCTCTTCTGAGGTCAACTGCGAGATGCCCTAGCCGAAAAAAAAAAGAAAAATGAAGCTTTTGTATAGAGAATATCTCACACCGCCATATTTTTTCTTAAGATAAGTTATCTGACGATTCAAAAGTCGACTCAAAATGTTTTAATTTTTTAAATTATATTTGGTACTGAAGTTAATATTTTTATAAAATAACGTTCTAAAAATAAACAAAATAAGTACATAACTTCTAATAATAAAAATGAATTGGTGTTCGTTGGTAAGTGCATACGTTGAGAACGATGGGACCGATTTGGCTACTTTTCGTTTTAAATTGTTTGGTACAGTCCAAATTAGGTTCTCATGGAATGAAAAATTTGAAAAGTTTACCGTACAATTTTCAAATTCAACAACAACCGACCAACAACTGACCGCCCTTTTTCTATGGGATTGTTGTATGAATTGTTGGATTTTCGACAAGACAACGTCTGTCGGGTCACCGTTGATTAAGATTGCTCGTGTAGCAAATAATAATCTACACCGTAGAAGTGTCGTAGTAACTCGAAGCAAGCGTAGCGCGTAGCACATGTGTGCATTTATGTGTTAAGTTAATTTTACCATAATTGATTGTAGTTTCCAATAACGTTTTTGTATGTTTCGTAGCATTTCGTTATTGTAATAACGTAAACTACATATTTGCTTATAAAATGTGACTTAGGGTGAATTTCACCAATGAAACTGAACGCGATACACACAAATGTAAACCGCGTTCAAGAGCTGTCATAGTCATCATCGTTGTGAAATATTGACACTGACAGCTCTTGAACGCGGTTTAGATGTAGAGATCGTGTTCAGTTTCATTGGTGAAATTCGCCATAAGGCTACGGCGTAGCACAGGTCTTAAACTATAGACGCACAATAGATCGATTATTTTAGACTTATGTCAGATTTGAGAAAGAGCGGTGGGTGTATTCAGTTTCGCGTCGAGTCTTAAATTGAAGGAAATGGCAACTGAAGGAAGATTATGATTTAAAAACGAAACAGAAGAAAGCAGGTTCACGAGTGCGTTTCTGAGTAGCGTTATTCTAACGCAGGTTGTAGCGTTCCTACCTGAGACGATATACTCCTTACTAGTGATGTTTATATCCGCTAGAAACTATAGACGTGTTATAGACTATAATTATTTTTTTCTATCGCGTTTATCACGTTACAAACGTTACACGTTATTTGGCAACACGCTAGACGGACTTAATGATGCGCGGTAAATGTTATCTCACAACACGCTGTACCCGAAAGAATATAATAATAATCTCTTAAAGCGTTAGAAACCAATGAACTTTCCTTCATACTTTCCAGGCTTAGGACTGTCTATAATAAAATTGGTTCTTGTAAAAGTTGTTAATGTTATTATAAATTTTTTGTGAAACATTTGTGCCGATTCTTTTGTATACCGAATTAAACTAAACTATCACAAAAATTCCTTACTGGCAATGAGAATTCTGCAAAAAAAATCTCTAAATTTAAAAATAATTTTGACAAAACTAAAATCGAATTTGACAATCGCGACTCCACGTAGTACTTGTTTGCCCTACCCCGTGTTTTTTTTTAGAGCCGGTGCGGCGACGGCTCGCTGTGGATGCAGCCTCGACGTGTTTTATATGGAATTTTTAACGTTTTGTATGGAAAATATGATAAATTATTACCTATTTGTTTAGTTTTAGGGGTTTATGGACTTCATAGAGGGGGTCGAAATTTTCTTTATCTTTGCGATAGGACACACCATTTTCGAGATATAAGCATAAGAAAAAAAAAAAAAATACGGTACTGTTCTGAAGTCGAAGCGTTGCCGTTCACATATTTTAGTTCATGACACCGAATTATATTCGTATTGAAAAATTCATTGATTTTATTTCCATAAAAAATATACTACATTGTATATATCATACGCGTTACGTAATAACAGACGACTCGGGCCGACTGCCGCCCGAGTTCACCCGACGTGCTGTGTAAGACTATAAAACTATATCGCTATACCGTTCTGGCTCCACTGTGCGCGTCTTTTAGACGTTTAGTTTGTTCAAGTTGTTATATTCTAGCGCGAAGTCAGAGTCGATCTAGCAAACGCTAGATGTTTTGTACACATAACGTGTTATGTTTTGGCGCTTTGCGTTTTATTAACCACCACTACTCCTTACTATCATATTAATATAATATACATACACGGTGAACTATTAAACATACTAACCTATATTAGTAGTAGAAATATTAGAATTAGATATTTTATTGGTTTTGAAACAAAAAAAATAATGGCCATGCATACAAATATTACATATATATAATAGGCCTAAATTAGGCCGTGTTATCTAACTGTTTAGGTTGGGTAACAAAACTCGTCTGACCCAGTTTCACTTATAAAACTGTACGAATTTAATCAAAACCACAATATTTGAGGGTACAATATTATTACATGAATTAAAGTAGGCGTGGGAAATGATTTCGGTGTTGGTAGATTACAAACCAATTCAAGTAATTTTTGTCCCTATGTACCTATTGTATTGTCCATATATGGTTCCGGTCCACTAATTACCTACGTAAACAACACGTGAATATTATCTAATAAAGGTGAACCTAAGGTATCCTGATATAAACACTACTAGTTTAAGAAAACAACTTAAGTATGCTAAAATATAAACTCTGCGAGCATTGATAACTGTTCTACAATAAGCGTGAGTGTGATGGTTTAAAATAAGCCAGTCCTGATGGACTGCCTCCTGTGCCTCGACCGCTCCGTCGGTGACGTTCAGCAAACTGGGCCCTCAGACGGCCTGGAGAGCTTCACAGGCAAGACACTGAAGCATACCCATAGTTATGTGGCTGGTAAAACAAACCGCTGGTGGGTATTCAAGTACCCCAATATGAAGGCCAAAAGCGGCTCTTCAACTGGTCTTATAGCTACGACAAATAAGAAAGGTTTTAGACCAGAGAATAGACCAAAGCTTTCGTTGAGAGAAGGGTGAGGAACCGTGCCGTGGAATATGTAACATTAAGACGACAAAATCTAACACCATTTGTTACAGCCACAGATATTGTCTATCTATCTGTGGTAACAGCACTGCAGAGTTCAATAAACGATAGGATATACAACGTGTTCCTATTGTATCCCATAACTCTAGGGTATTTATGAGACAGTGTCAAAGATTCAACTGGCATATACATTTTTTTCAATAAAATATTGATTTCATGTTTATTTTTCATACAAAATAATTCGACAAAGTCACGATTATTTATGTAAAACACGCTTACGTGAAATATAAAGGAGATCGTGGCTAAGTAATAACTGCCGCATGGGTCGATCCATCAAGTTAAGCTACGCTTGCCGGGATTGGTCTGTGGATGGGTGACCATCTTTACATACCGAGACTCCTCCGTGCCTCGGAAAGCACGTTAAGGCGTTGGTCCCGGCTGTCATTCGTGGATCTTTGACAGTCGTTACGGGTCGTCAGAAGCCCGAAAGTCTGACAACCAGTCTTACCAAGGGGCATCGTATTACCCAGTTACTAGGTTGTGGAGGTCAGATAGGCAGTCGCTCCATGTAAAATACTGGTATTCAGCTGCATCCGGTTAGACTGGAAGCCGACCCAAATATAGTTGGGAAAATGCAGGCAGTTGACGACGATGGTCTAATTTAATATAACTAACTTACTTGAAAAGCGGAGAGAGTGTCATTATGCGATACGTCCGGCGTTGATTGACCTTTACGTGAAATATAAAAAAATACACAGACATTTAATTCAGACTATATTTGCCCATTAAAAAAAAATGACAACGTTGCATTTTCTTAGCTTTAAATATGATTGATTGGTTTGAATGAAAATGATTTTATTTTTAAACTTTGCCCCACACTTTGTATTTCTCCTGTATTGTGGGTGCATTTACAAATATTTAAACTCACATACACAAACAACCACACCCGAAACCGCTACTTGTAGGTCTACAAATATTTGTACCATACGGGTAACGAACCCGAGACACGCAGTGCAGCAGTCAATTGCTTAACCACTGCGCCAACCGTGCCGTCGATTTATTCGTACTTAATCAATGTAGGTAAACACATCGAGTGTCTAGTGTTAGGTTGTCTTCGAAGCTATGTATTTTGTAGATTTTATAGGAGAGCAAAAAAAGTCCTTTTTGTACTTTTAAAATGGGCGCCCGTAACCGATTCTGGATTTATAAAGTTTTTAAGTTATGAAATGGGAAGCGTACCTAATACTACAGTCTAGTCAATAACAATATAATATATAATATAATAATATCATAGCGCGTTAGCCAAATATATCACATTAGCAACTTTAATTCCTCTTAGAAAAAATAAATAAGTATACTTTTGGTCCACAGTAAATTTACGTATGTGCCAAATTCGCAATTATGCAAGAATAATTTGCGGATGATTTGTAATATTTTAAACTTGCGATTAAACTATAAATTGGATGCCATTCATAGATAAAATGGTGATTGATTCCTAAAATTTGGAATTCGCACATTTAATGCTATGATATCTCGTAAACTATAGTATAGATACAGATTTTAAACTTTGCCACGGTATCTATTACATTGGGGCGGGTTCCGCCAAAAAACAGTTATACGCGGAAATTACAGATCGATGTGACGACTTGTTGTAGGACTTTTGTCTTATCCTTTTGTCTTATTACTTATACCTTAGAGTTGTGAGACATCAAAGGAACACGTTGGTTTTTTTTTGGGATTGCCCCACGCATCGGAACTAATATTATAAATAGAAAAGATTAGATTTTTTGTATGTTTGTTTGTTTGTAATGAATAAACTCCGCTGGCGGAAGCTAGTTTATAATAAAGTACCTAATGTTATAAAAAAATGACTGTTTTCAAGTTAATAAGGTATTTATTGAAAAAAGTTGAAGACTTCCTTGAAGATGAATCACCGACTAATTGACATGCTATTATTCCATTTGTCATTTTTATTTATTGTTGTAGGTAAACATTTGACATTTTTGTATTAATTTGACATTTACTATAATTCGATCGATTTGACATTAATTTATATTTCGTATTTCTTAATATAATTTCCTAATTGTTATTTAAAATTATAAGATCTTTAAATTTGTGTAAATTAAATATGATTTGCATGCCGAGGACTTATGTAATAAAAATATATCTATGTAGTAATTACCGATGTTTGCAAAGTAATAAATGATCTGATTTAATAAAATCACTAAAGTCAATCATTAAAGTGCACAGTTTCAACTGCTATAAAAAACAAATTTTGAAGTATACCTACCGGTTTTTTATCAGTATTAGTCATGAAATTATGAAACTTTACCCGTTTATGTATTTTAGCGGTTAAGTGCAAGACATCGGTGGAGCGAGCCCCGGGCGATCCCTCAAATACACGCCAAACCGCATCGAGGGTGAAGACGGCTTATCTCAATTAAAATCTTTTTCCTCTTATTCAGGCGAACATTTTAAAAATTTCAAAATATCCCCAGGCTTTGGTGAATCGTTGCCATAACAAATACAAACATTTATTTTCCTTTATTGAGTTTGCAAGCAATTTTGAATGGTTAGACTAAATATCTGCTCTAAATACCTCAGTATAAATCTTATTAGACGTATAAATAGCCGATAAGTAGCTGCTTAGATAATAATTACAAACTGTAAACAATGATATCCATAACTAATGTTATAAAGTTCTGGATCGACACCCGCTGCTCAGTAGCAATTTCCCATTGCTTGCGTAGTTTTTCGTTTTCAGTGAATTAATGAACGCCTGCGTTCTTGCATATACTACCTAATGGCACAACACTGATACGCTGACTATGGCATTCTTACAGATTATTCCTGACGAACAGCTATCACTAAAATAATTTAACAGTAGATTGTAAACACACGGGATTCCTATTAACAGTCACTTAACCATATACCTATATTAATCTTTGTTATAACAGAAGAGGCCTAAACTTAATGTTTGTCTGCTGTAAGTTTTGTGAACTATCACATATCACGTACTACAAAATGTAAAAAAATTAAGCATCAAATATATTATAACAGTTGGGAATTGAAGTTAGGTTTGCAAAGCAGTTTTCGAACCGCTTTATTTGCTTTGTTGAAAGTTGACTTAAAAAACCGTTCTTATATATTTCATGATTAACTGCTTATCTCCATAAAGATATAGTGTGATGATAGTCATTTAAAAGATTAAATCTGCAGCTATCTGCAATATTAGAATATCGTATCATCATAAAGCTACAGATTTAACCTTTTGGCTCATGCATAAATCAGCCTATAATGTTCTCACTGCTGGGACATGTTTTCCTTCACCGTTTTGAGAGCAGTGGTGATGAAATTAAATACATAGTTTGAACTCGCGTCACTCAATTCGTAAGTCAGGGCCGATACCAGTATTTGGGAGTGGCGCGAGGAGGCGAAACGCCGGGGCGTAACTCCGCTGCCGCGAGAAATCGCGGCACAGCGGACAGAGCTCCGGCGAGATCTCATGGCGTCATGGAGAGTGCGATTGTCGCAACCCAGTGCTGGGCACGCCACTATTGCGGCGATAAGTCCCCTCTTTGAGGAGTGGCTAGAGAGGCGCCACGGCGTCCTCACCTTCCGCCTGACGCAGGTCCTCACCGGACATGGTTGTTTCGGGAGGTTCCTGTTTCGTATCAGGCGGGAGGAAACGCCCGGGTGTCATCACTGCGTGGATCGCCCGGAGGACACGGTTGAGCATACGGTGGAGGTCTGTCCGGCTTGGGCAGAGCATCGCCGTGTCCTCGTGGAGGCGATCGGCGGCGGGGATCTCTCGCGTCCGGCCCTAGTCCAGGCCATGGTACGGAGCGAGAGGGCATGGGAGGCCGTCACCTCCTTCTGCGAAGCAGTAATGCTCGCGAAGGAGGAGGCAGAACGCGTGAGGGAGAGGCAAATTTCGCGCCCTCACGCCCTAGCCGCCGCAGGAGACGCCCTGGGCGTCGGGAATCGCAGGCCGATTCCCGGCCACCGTAGGCGCGGGCTTGCGGACGGTGAGCAATGGGTAGCTCGCCGTCCGATAAGGACCAGGCCCGGGTCGACGGCGCGTTGTGTTCCACGCGCGCCTCAAAGAGATGTCAGCACAACGGAAGGGGTCCGATAGGACCGATGCCTGCCGGGGTTGCGGGAAAGTCCGAAAGGGATACCGTGGCCCCTGGCAACGTAAAGGCAACGGAAGGAACACGGGTGGGTTTTAGTCAGTAAGAGTCTGACACGCCCTCCCGCTCCACCCAGAGCGGGAGAAGTTATTTGATAATTTCCCACCCAAAAAAAAAAAAAAAAGGGCCGATACCAGTGAGCCACCACTGCTCGTTTTGACTCGTCTTTTTACAAAATGCGGTAAACCATAGAAGAATACGAACATAATGCAATATTGCTCATCCCCCATAGCAACTAGCGCGATGAGCCTATAGATTAATATGACATTTCTGAAAAAAAAATATAAGGTACCTATGCTATATTTTCGGCGTTTTTCCGGTTTTTTTATCAAAAATATTCAATGTACTGTTTTGACTTCGTTACGATTTTATATTATGTACGAGTATCTAGATTAACCTTCTTTCATACGAGAGTGACACTGAAAGTTCTTAGAAAATAAAAAACTGAACAAAGAGGCACGCGTGGAATACAACTCCACTCCTCCTTAGGGGTCTCTTCGAGGGCTTTTTTAAACGCAGCCACTGCTTCCTCGGCGTCCATAAAACGTTTTCTTCGAAGTTTTTCTTTAATTTTCGGAAATAAATAAAAATCGCAATGTGCCAGGTCGGGGCTATAGGGCGGGTGACCCATTAATTCCACATCTGAGCTCGCCAAGTAGTCGATTGTTTGCTTGGCGGTGTGTGACGAGGCGTTGTCGTGGTGAAGGAGGATCCTACTGCGAGGTCGTTTCTCCCGAACTTTTTCCAAGACAAGTGGCAAACAATTGTTAGTGTACCACTCTGTAGTAACTGTTTCTCGATCCTCTAAAACAATTGTTGCGTGATGACCTGTCCTTCCGAAGAACGAGGTCACCATCTTTTTTCCCACGCTTCGACCTCTCTTTACTTTAGGTATCTACCGGGCACAAAGCTTCCTGACCGTTAAATGTTCATGGAGGATTTTGTGCACTTGAGTCATAGCGATGCCTAAGCTTGTCCGAATCTGCTGATAAGTCACTCTTTTGTGAGTCTCTATCATACGCCGCACAACACTGATGTTATCTTCAGTCGTCACCGTAGAAGACCGTCCTTCACACAGATCATCGGTGAGATTAGTGCGACCACGAAACGACCATTACACTCATTAAACCAGTTGTAAACAGTGGCACGAGATGGGGCTTCATCGTGAATGGCCAATCGAAGTCTGGCATAACTTTCTTGTTGACTTAAATGACATCGAAAGTCATAAAAATTCATTGTTCAAATTTTCTCGCGTTAAATTCATGCTGATGTGACACAGACAATTTTTAATTTGCCGCCAAATCGTAAACAAATGACAATTAATGAATAAAATACATACACGATAATAATGGCAAAGAGTTCCATTTTCAAAATTTGAACTTATTTTTTATTATATCGTTTACAAGTGGCCAGTTCTAAAAACTTTCAGTGTCGCCCTCGTATCTTTATTAAGGTACAAACATAATATTGACTAGTTTTTTCCTCGTCCTCATCTTAATGAAGACACAATTTACTGTCACATTCAGGAAACCATTGAACATGTCATTTAACCCTAACCTTCTGTTTGTTAATTCTATTAAGTAGGTACTTTGACACTACAATTTTAATTTGAATTGCTCCCTTCGCCAATCCTCTTTGAGGGTGCTTCTAAAATTAATTTACAATTAGGGGTAAAAACATTAATTGCTCAGTATCATGTCAGTTGGAATGATTTGGCGTCCATTAAAGTAATATTATAGTACTTAATAAAAGAAAGTTGGGGTTATATAGTAATAAAAAAACCACAGGTAATGACAACAATGACTTGTGAATTGCCTTCTTACATTGTTCAGATCGCACAGTCCGGACCGCTACCTCTTAACTGAAATTTCCGCATAGCATAGGATTTTATTGTATTCAAAATCGATAGGGCTTAGGCGGGCGGAGCGCTGCGGTAGCGCGTGTGGAATACTGCCGATAGCGCCTTAGCAACGTGCCGCCGGCCTTAAAAGCTTTTATATTCCTTTAAGAAATAATACAGTGTAATGCCTCTCGCGTTTCCGGCACTGTATAAAAATATTCAATTTTTATTCTTGGCGCTAATATTTTGAACAGGGGGAGCTCATGGGGCTCTAAGCTCAGATCTTCACGCACCGCCTACTCAAACGCGTATTAACACTGATACGTGGTGACGCATCCTGTTTTTAAGTTCCTTTTTAAAATATTCAAATAAGAAAATGCAGATGTAGATAATAATGTTACACAATTTTAAAGAAACGTTCCAGTTGCATTTTCTAGCCTTAGACTAGACACACTTTCCATAAGTATTATGAGAGTCACGTTGGTAAACGGCAGCAGCTTTATTCAATTAGTGTAGAAACAAAAATCCGTGCCTCAGGAGGTTATCAGTATATCTCCGTAGCACTTTACATAGGTGCTTTGTATCCAATCCTCAATGGGGAGTTATTCTGTAAGAACTCTAACGCGGCGCCATTGTAAACGGTCTGTCTCTGTGTTCATGCTCAGATCTGGCAGACAATATTTCTTACTGGATTGGTCAGAAAAAATGTGCTGTAAAGCCACGCATGCTCAAAACAAAGACTTTTAATGTTCCGCGACAATACCTTGAATTTGAAGGATCTCCTCAGTATCCAACAGCCGACTGGCTCTTGGCAAAATCCACCTTCAGCAGCAGGCTGCAATTTATAACTGACGAATAATACGAGGAGGTTCTTAAGTCGACGTATATATATATATTTTGTATATAACCACGCATAACTTTTTAAAGAGTAGTCTGATTTTCACGATTCTTTTGTCAAGTCCATTTCGTTACTTGATAATTTCCAACAATGCTTTCACGTGCAGGAGTGAGCGGCGTCGGCAGCGCGGTGTCGGGCGGCGGCTACGCGGGACTGTACGGCGGGTACGCGGCGGCCGCGCTGGCCGGGCTCGCGGGCCCGCCGCCCAAACGCAAGCGCCGCCACCGCACCATCTTCACGGAGGAGCAGCTCGAACAGCTCGAGAGCACCTTCGACAAGACGCACTACCCCGACGTTGTTCTAAGAGAACAGCTCGCATTGCGGGTCGACTTGAAAGAAGAGAGGGTGGAGGTATGACTTCGACATCTTATTTCTATCCTGGAACTGTCATTTTTTTTCTAAATTACTCTTCAAGGAGGCACTTGAGTAGCCGGATCTTTACCTTCTCGAATTTAATTCTTAATAATGACAATTATTACCTCATTCGCGAAATAATGACAACTATTACCTCGCGAACTCGATGGCATTGCTTTAGGAAGCTCTAGTTACGAAATTAGTATTTGAAATTGCTGCTATGCACTATTTCGGTTGGTTGGTAGCACTACTGTATCTACATAAAAGTCACATTAAACGTCTCTCGGGCAGAAGAAAAGTATCGAAATACATTTAAAAAAAAATCGAGTATCGATTTTCTACCGGGTTGATAGTGATCCCAGCTTAACGCCGATTTTACATACTCTATGTAAAATCGGCGAAAAACACTCTGTTGTTTCACTATTTTCCTCCTAACAAAGTTAAATAGGAAATCTACTTAGTTCATAATACCAACAGAAAACCGTATTTTCTTTCCTTTGTTGTGTAAGGCTTCATGTTAAAATGTTAAGTGATAAAGAGAAATATTTTTTGTTACTTGTAACTACGTACGCCTTGCTTTCATTGAATTTTCAGAAAAAGAATTACTTAATTTACCTACTTAACTTACCAACTTTTGTATTCTATGAAAGCATTTGGAACATTTAGGTAGTAGATTACCTACGTTAAATCTTTTACCTATAACCTAAAGAATAAGGTTACATATAAAAGATTATCAAATTACAATACGTTTTCAAACAACATCAAATATTTTAAGGAAACTTGGACCTGTACGTCTACCTATTGCCTCCCTTACTTATTTTAAAATTACCTCATGCAGGCTCTCCGTGACACCTACAATCAATATTATAATGTGGCAGTGATTATTATAACTTATTTTAATTTAATTTTTAGTTGAAATATACAAAACAAAACGAATAATGAAATATTTCTGTTAAGGATACACTGGTAGGTATTGTACCTACTACAAAGCCACCATCTACTGGGTACGTCTTTCATGTGCCGCCAGGGCACATTCAAGTCAATGAAAGACGCAGAGTATGTCATGCTCACTCAAATGTCTCGCTGATGGTAGCGTGTATGTTGGATCATTAGGATCCCTTTTTTTTTGGATGGGAAATTATCAAATTACAATAGCTTCTCCAGCTCTGGGTGGAGCGGGAGGGCGTGTTAGACTCTTACTGACTAATACCCACCCGTGTTCCTTCCGTTGCCTGTACGTTGCCAGGGGCCACGGTATCCCTTTCGGACTTTACCGCAACCCCGGCAGGCATTGGTCCTATTGGACCCCTTCACATGCTGACATCTCTTTGAGGCGCGCGTCGTCGACCCGGGCCTGGTCCTTATCGGACGGCGAGCGAAATTTGCCTCTCCCTCACGCGTTCTGCCTCCTCCTTCGCGAGCATTACTACTTCGCAGAAGGAGGTGACGGCCTCCCATGCCTTCGCGCTCCGTACCATGGCCTGGACCAGGGCCGGACGCGAGGGATCCTCGCCGCCGATCGCCTCCACGAGGACACGGCGATGCTCTACCCAAGCCGGACAGACCTCCACCGTATGCTCAACCGTGTCCTCCGGGCGATCCACGCAGTGATGACACCCGGGCGTTTCCTCCCGCCTGATACGATAGAGGAACCTCCCGAAACAACCGTGTCCGGTGAGGACCTGCGTCAAGCGGAAGGTGAGGACGCCGTGGCGCCTCTCTAGCCACTCCTCAAAGAGGGGACTTATCGCCGCAATAGTGGCGTGCCCAGCACTGGGTTGCGACAATCGCACTCTCCATGACGCCATGAGATCACGCCGGAGCTCTGTCCGCTGTGCCGCGATTTCTTGCTCATTCTTCTCCATAGGAACCTACACTTTGAAATGGGCATCTAGCTTCATCTTTCTGACTGACCAACCGACCCCTTGACAATTCAAAGGTGCCTGTAATTGGTTTATTTGAAATAAATGCCTTGAGTTTTGAGTATATGATTATTTTTCATTCATTCATCATGTTTTACTAAACACGCATGAACTAAAGTGTTCAATATAGTTTTAAGGTCCCTAATAAGATTTAACGTCAGTAGTTACATCATAATCATAAGATATAAAAAAAAAAAATTAAACAAAAAATAATATAAATACACTTTCAACTAATCCTTCCCCGAACCAAAAAAAAAACTGTAGTTGGGGCCCGTGGGCCGGTGTGTGACGACGAGTGGCAAGATTAACGGGGCGTAACGTTTAGTAGTAGCGAAGGGCCAACGAGTCAACAATGCTGACGTGACGTATTCTACGCCTCCATGTGGGTGGTCGGCCGTTATGAAACGCGTCAAGAACTGAACATGCTTTCTCTAAAACCAAGAAAATGACTGCTGAAAAGCATGAACTCTTTTTTTCTTATTATTTATTACAAAAGTAGTTTACTCTGAAATCGGCATTTTGTTTTTGTTATGTTTTTGTTGTCATTTGCCAATGTAATGTCGCAACCACAGAGTATGTAATGTTGTTACAGTAATTACGTAATATTGTCTTTGTCTGTGGCCTTGACATCAACCGATGAATGAATCAATTTTATAAATAGCGTTTGTTTCTTGGCTGAATACGAGGCTTTTGGCTACTTTTGTATTTGTGTATTTTGTGTTTTTATTTTATTTAAATGTGCGTTTTGTTTGTGCAGAATAAACGTATTTTCTTTCTTTTTCTTTCTTTCTTTCTTTGACACAAGTCTTGATGAGAATTCCGTTTTTGCAAAACTTTTTAAAATTAATGATGAAGGCCAAATTGAGTTTTGGCGTTGTCTACTGAAATCTTCCTATGTCTAAACTCTCTCTCTTTACTAGCAATCCATATCTGCACCACTGGTCATATTCATTCCTCGTTAAATAGTACCTACCAATAATAATAATTTCGCGTCTGCATTCGAGGCTTCATCGCTGCATTGCAAGATTAACCCGAGCATCTATAGATACTAGATCACTGAGTGCTCTCCATAGAATTTGTGATGTTGAAAGTAAGTTGGGATATGTTTGTGGGCTGCCGGTCAGCTACCGGTGTTGCGGCATGCGTGCGTGTGTGCATGTGTGCCGACCACTCGACAGCGTGCCACCCAGCCGGACGGCTCTGTTTACACGAGCACTCATCTTATCCGGCCATGGACTGCGCAAATCCAAATGACATTCTGTAGTTCTTAACTTTCGAAGGTTTAATGAAATTCATTATCAAGTGTTGGCTCGACATTATGTGCGTATGTAGTATGACACGGATAATATAATTCATTATAAGCTATTTTACATGCAACAATATTTAGAACGGCGTTTTTAGCTTCGTGTGAATTGACGTCGAGTGTGGCAGAAATATAGGTAGGTCAAGTCATAACTTAATTAATTATAGAGTTACCCAATTCGTTAACAAACATTTAATAATATTAGCATAAGTAGTTGAATTTCTGACTCAATTTAGAAACCGCTGGTGATTTATTAGAACTAATCAGAAATTCAACTATTTATGCTAATATCTATTAAAAAAATTACGACTCTTTGAATCTTTCTAAAGATTCAAACAGTCGTATTTTCTCTTAGCTTACATCGATCTACGGTTTTTATGTTTCAGCAATATAAATTTTTAACGACTTGTCAAAGTTCATTAATTTTTCGTCTTAATTGGTAAAATGAAGCCCGATGTTAAAACTTACCCAAGTTAAAAGATCAGTACGTAAGATCAATAAATAAGTAATTTAAATGACTTCTATGGCTTGTCTGGCAGAGAGCAACGGTCTACATGTGAAATTTGCTTTAGTGTAAACTTTTTATTAAGGAATCCATAGTAAATCACAGCGGGCGGGTAGAGTTTTCAACCGAGTAAAATTTTGCCTCAGGGCAAATAAAAAGGGACGCCCGACGCGGTGAGACGGGCGCCGCGAAAATTAATCTGAGTTAATTAAATTTTATTTATTTATGCTGCTCCGGCCGGAGCGAAGGGAACGATAAAAGCACAACAATACGACTAATGAGGGTCACTTTTACGGCTTTTTCCCGGATAACAGAGTTTTTCCGATTTGCGTAACTTACAACTTGAGTAATTAACCAAAGTTATTCTTCATGCGAAGCTGTTGTTTTCATTAATCACTGGCCAGGTTTAATTTGTTGAAGGATTAATTGTTTTCATTTTCAATTTTTTTTCAATGAAGTCGTGGATGTGCAGGAGTAAGTGGCTTTTGTCTTAGCTGAACAAAGATGCTTACGATTTAAATAACCTGCGATATATGTTTATTTTTATTTTCAATGTTGTAATGATACTCTAGGTGCATACATATTTTAACACAGTACCTATCTTGTGGTTCTTCTAAACTTATAAGCACAATTTTTTTTCAAATATTTTTGATTGTCTTCATCCACGCACGGAATATACAGCCTACCTTATATTCATATGAATTTAGGCTCAGTCAGGTCAGTGCACAAGATTGAGGACTGACCTGATTGGATCTAAAGTATCATATAGCTTAACATTTTGAATAGATAAACCTTTATTCCTACCAACTATTTTTCGATTCAATATTCAATTAACATTTTACCACTTTGTCAATTTCATCTGTTCAAAACGTCCAACTTGTACGTGTCGCAATTTCCACACTTTTTTATACCTACCTACTATCTACAATGGTAAACTCCTTCTTTTATACCTATAAGTGTCATCATCCTCTTATTCTTAAATTGGTTCTATGTACCTACTTTCTTCTGGGTCTACCTCGTCATCTTCTGCCTTTCGAATACGAATATAATTAGAAGGGAATCTCCCTTTTATTATATGTATAGCCTTGCAATGCCCATTTAACCACCTCCAGAAAAATCCAGCAAACTAATTTAGCAAATAATTTGATACATAATACTATGTTCCATCTTTGATTCTTTCTGATATTATTCACGTTCGCATGCGTTGGCAAGTTTAAATGGAATGTTCTTATTAATTTTAATAAATTTTGAAGAACAGTTTTTTTTTGTTAAGAATTTACATGCACCAGTCAACTTTAGCCACAGAAATGTAAGATGTCCTAATCTTACATTTCCGTGGCTAAAGTTGACTCATGTAAGCACAAAACATCAAAAACCTGCTCGTTATAACCTCTTTAAAAGAACATTCGAAACGTTTTATAATTTAGCAGTGGCTGGTTGTATGGAGGTGGTACATTGTAGATAAAACAAAAGTGTGAGTTGTTGAGGCAATACACTCGGCTTCGTTGCTGCCCCTGTTATTTGCGCAGCGGCAATTGGAAATTGCATTATTAAAACGTTTTTGTTTAGGCATCACAACACTTGTTCAAAATCGAGCGCCCGCTAAAACTCAAAGCTATTGCTTTGTTTCTGAATTGGATACAACTTTTTTGGTTGTAGTAGCTGGGTAAAGTTTAGTAATGAAAATAAATATTAATTATAATAATAACTATAACACATAAATATGTTAGAGATATAAAAATATATTCAGCATATACCCATCGACATGAAAAAATCCAGGCCCATAAATACAAAGTTTTCTATGAAGATATTAGGTACCTACCATACTAATCATCATTTGCATCGACATTCTTCACTGCGAAAAGACATTCATAAATCATCCTTTGTAAAAGATTTTGTAATTCGCCTACGCTGTGCTACGCCGTGCTACGGCGGCTGGCTACGCCGTAAGTCATAATTCTCGTTTCAGATTACTGTGTTGTGCTGAAATGAGTACAGCTCGTCAGCATGACTGGTAGCACGGGCTGCTCGTGGTGCGCCGGACGTTTACAAGTAACTTTAAGAGTTTCTCGCATTTAGAATGCATTCCCGCGGCCTGCCTTTATATTTTTAATTGATTTATATAAAACTGTATGTAGGTAGTATGCAGAACAAAAAAACGATAAATTAAAAAAAGTATAAAAGTAAAAAGGTCAAACCTAGATTGCATTTAACCTGAGACATCCGGTAGGCTTGTTGAATAAAAACTCACTGTGTCAATATTGTACAAATAGCGACGGCTGAGTAAACGAAAAGACAACGAAGGGTGGTTCGCAATCTTCCATTGTACAATAGACGTTCAACTCTTTACACAAATTAATTATTAAGTGAGGTGTAATCTAGTTGTCTCCGAGAGTGCTCGCTGGCGCCCGCGCCGCCGCGGGCTCGCGCCCACAATGTTGATCTTACGCCACCACTGTCTGATTAACTGAATGGCTTATATTCACTTATAACTCCACGATTTATGTTTTCTAACGATATTCATAATTAAACCACAATAATACGCCCCACACCAGTGTGCTGTTTCGATTATAATCGTAATATTATCTTAATGTTGCGTATGTATGTGGAAATAATGTATCCACTTACTAGTAGACATTTGCTATCTAATCTGAACAATTTACAGGTTTTCATTTAGTGTTCCGTCAAGCAATCCGGCTGGTTAATTATTAATAATATATTAATATATTCACATGCGTTTAGGTTTAGTTTTAATTTTTGGAAAGTACAGTTTGTCAGTTAATTCAATTGTTATTTGAAGTCATTTAATAATGAAAACCTTTGTCCATTGGAAAAATACGTTCATTGAAAAAAACAGCTGCCTTGGTTCGGTTTTGTTTCATCATTCTGATTTCATGTTTCAGTAAGATACAATATCAGAATTGTAGGTAAATGTAGTAACATTGGCAATGCGGATTGTAATTCAGCAGAGCGTATTAACGCCCCGCGCCGGCCGCGTTTCATTGCACAAATGCATTACCTCCTGTGAATTCGGATGATCTCTTTCATCATGACAATGTAACTAGGTACTTACTAACAGTTGGTATCTATATCTATACATATTATAAATAAAAGTCGCATTCTGTGTCCGTCTGTGTGACCGCGTTGCATTTTGATGCTGTTTTCACTATCATTTAGGTAGATAATTTATTCGGGAAGGTTTATGTGTACTTATAATGAATTAATATTCAAATTAAGTATAATATTTGGTCAAGTCGTGAAAACCGTGCGAAGCAGGGACGGTTCGCTAGTCTAGTGATAAAGTAGAGTAGACCTCTTTGCGAGGCAGCTTTTCCGGGGAAGTACATTATTACCGCACATGTATTTCTGCCGACAAGCAGCGTTGGGCATGTTCTGGTTAAAGGCTCGTACAGACCAGCGCGACTTGTCGCGCGACGCGATACTGCGATATTATATCCGTAGAACAATTTGTATGAAAACGCGCGCGACACTTCACACAGGAGCGACCTGTAGCGCCGCGACACAGATATATCGCGTCACGTGATGCGATAACATTGCGACACGCGAATCGCAGCGCGGCACCGACAAAGGAATGTTCCTTTGTTCTTGTAGCGCCGCGATATCGCGGCGATATCGCGTAGCGGAGGCGATTCGCAGCGCGGCACCGACAAAGGAATGTTCCTTTGTTCTTGTAGCGCCGCGATATCGCCGCGATATCGCGTAGCTGGCGCGACGCGACACCAAGAGAGTATAAATGGCGGTGCATTCCGAGCTGAGCTCAGTAGCAGACGATCTTCGTCACAGGACGAAGGCAGGTCTGTGCGTGATTGCTGAGCGTAGGGTCCTAGGTTCGATTCCCCGGTCGGTCAACATAACCCAACCTAACCTAGGTAGGTACCTAAACTTTTCCACGCCAGCACAAACGGCGATTTTTACGCCCGTGCTAACCGCGGGCTTAGTTTTATTTAACGTTTTATTCCAAAAAATACTAACGGCCTCACGGGTACAACAGTACTTGGCGGGGGTTGGTCCGTGGATGAGTGATCTTTAAATACCGAGACTCCTCCGTGCCTCGTGGTCCCGGCTATCATTCTGTCATCTTTGACAGTCGTTACGGGTCGTCAGAAGTCCGAAAGTCTGACAACCAGTCAGATAGGCAGTCGCTCCATGTAAAATTCAGCTGCATCCAGTAAGACTGGAAGCCGACCCCAACATAGTTGGGAAAAGGCTAGGCAGACTACAATGTGACTCTTTTGTCATTGTTTTAAGGTATACATTAGGGTGTTTGACTAACTTTACGAATAAATAATCACTTATCCATTTCAAACTAAAAAAGTCCTCGCAAATATTCATTCTAATTTATACCTTATTGCAATTTCATAAGAATTACATTGCACTGACTTACTAATGGCTTTGGCGGCGCGCGGCGGCGGCGCGGTCAAAGGACTAGGTACCATTTGTAGCTGCCGCAAGCCAGTCGCTGCCGCCACCGCGCCGCACACACCCCTGCTATAGGTACCTATAATATTCGCGGATTTTGATGTTTCTATCTAGCTGGCCCACCTGAGCCACACACAGCAACGAAACCGATGTAGACTGTTAGCTTATTGAATGTACGTATCTAATCGAACGAAAATATTCAATTACAGTACACACGGCTATATATTTATCAAGCTATACAGTTCCAGTAGGTATAAGCTGACCGACCTCTCATTGTACGGAAATCCTATTCACTGCGAGATCAGCCTATATTGGAAATGTATAGCTTGGTGTATTCCTTCGCCATCGCCACTAAGACAGAAACTGCATTTAATTTCGGTTTCTACCCAGCGGGGGGCCCTTCATTTTTCAATTGCTTGGAGATTTGAAAACTTCATTGGAAATACTCCTTCCAATGTACTTACCTAAGTACTTTTCAAATTACTACCTATTCATTCATTTTCAAAAACCTTGGATAGGTAGTACCTACCTATAGCAGAAATTACGTTCATAAGCTTTTTTTTATCCAGCGGGAGGGCCTTTTTAGGGTTCCGTCATTGATATACTAATATATCAATGGGTTCCGTTGTGATCAAGGAACCATTATAGTTTCGCCATGTCCGTTTGTTGTCTGTCCGCGGCATAGCTCAGACTCTTGTTACTAGAAAGCTGTAATTTGGCATGGATATATTAATCAAAATAAGTGGTAAAATAAAATCATTAAAAAAAATGCCTTTTATCTCCCAAAAATAAACTTAACATTGTAGTTGAAAAACATGTTCCCCCATACATTCCAACTGCAAATGTAAGTTTTTATGCACAATACTGAGTTATTTACCATGTTATTTTAAGACCATAGACGTCTTATAGGTTTTCCTGTAATCTATAAGTAAGTATACAACTATTCTGTGTTTTTTTTCAAGATTTTAAGCTCAATAGTTTCGGAGATAAGAGTCAATTTTCATCTATTTCATTTGATATGTCACACGGTACAAAAGCAATTTTTTTCCTAAAAGTGAACCCCATACTTATTCAAAATTTACGTTACACATTCGCGTTTGGGTCACAGACAGTATGTTGTGAACCAAATTTGAACTTAATCGGTCGGGTTCCGTTATTTCATTCAGACGTGCGGAACCCTAAAAATGAGGTCTCAATAGGAACCAGTATAGCTCCAAGTCACATTTTTACTTCAAAATAAGCACCATATAAGAAATTGTGGCTTATCAGTAGGTAGTCCTAATAGGTAGTAGGTAATCCATTTCGCGCTCATACGCGCTCTAGGATAGGAAGAACGGCTGAATTGCTTTTTTGCAAAAAATAAATACGATCAAAATAATACTTAATATTAAAACGAGTGCCGCGCTGTAGGTATACTATGGTTGGAAAAAGTTGATACTTTTTGGACCAAGCTTATTACCAGAATTTGTTTAAAAATAAATAAATAATGGATGTTGATGATGACGAATAAATAATTATTATCTACTATGAAATTCAAAATGGCGCGTGGCGGGGCCAACTTTTTATTTATTTAGAAATTCAATATTTTTTTACCTATTTATACTTTAGAAAAAAATTATGTCTTCGGAAAAATATAACTGTGTAGAAAGTTTGTTTATTCTAAATTAGTTTAGTGATCGTAAAATTGTTCATACTTTTATTTTGGATAAATATCATATCAGTCTTTAAAACTATCTGTTGCGTATTATTTATTTTAAGACTTACAGTTTTTTTTACAATAAACAGGCATTTTGTACAGTCAGGCATCCTACCTTACATAGATGGTAACCCTAGTTGGGGTCGGCTTCCAGTCTAACCGGATGTAGCTGAATACTAGTATTTCACGTGGAGCGACTGCGTATCTGACTTACACAACCCAGTTACTGGGTAACACGATACCCGTTGATAAGACTGGTTGTCAGACTTTCGGGCTTCTGACGACCCGTAACCAGTGTCAAAGATCCTATAATATTTGATTAATGTCATGCTCCAAAAATGGTAGACAAAACTAATTTTTTTAAAGTATTTTATTGTCCGCCCTCAGAGCGCGAGTCCAACTGACACTTATCCGGTTTTATATGGCTTATACATTTTTGGTACATACCAATGAATTTTACGTAATTCTAATATCACGATGATCATGCATAAAATACTTAGTTACTTTTAACAAAAGCAATTAAGTAACAACAAATTTTAATCAACAATGCTAGAAAAAAATAAAAAATAATACCTTCAAGTACCAAGACTAGTTAAGTAATATATAAAGTCGAGCGGACAGCAGCGGTTTCAATGTGTGCGTGCGCGTAATGTTGTTTTGTTGCGACTAAGATACCTACCTAAACTTGACGGAGTCAAAAATGTGATATGCATGCGGCATGCGGCCTACTCGGATCGGTGCGACGCGCTGCGTCCGCATCCGCGCGAATACAGAGCCTGTTTTTTTCCATTTTTTGCATTTTTAACCGACTTCTAAAAGGAAGAGGTTATCAATTCAGATATTTCTTTTTTTATGTTTGTTCGGGCTTATCTCCATCGTGTGTCTGGTCACCGGTGTCCGACCAGGGTCGGACACCGGTGACCAGACACTGTAGACGGATTTGCAAAATAATGTTTTGTTTGAATATACTTCCACGCCGCTTGGCTACCGGAACTACTCAATAATAAGTATTTCACAGGTTGTGTTTCGATTACTTTAATATGGTTGCCAAGCAATTTGCTCGTCACAATGCATAGGTATGGAGAAGTGGAGCTGATGGTGAAGTACCTGGAGAACTCCTCAACAATGTCCCTGCATGGGGAAAAGCAATATTTTGTAAAAGGTGATGATCAGTTGACATTAGACTAAAGTAACTTAGCGAGAAATAAAAACTTTTTTACAAAAAAAACAACCGACTTTCAAAGAAACACTATTATAAGTAAAGTGAAAAATAACTTTTATCTCTTTAATTTTGGAAGTCTGAGGACCTCACGCGCAGATGTACCTACTTGCGACCACTAGACCAACGAGGCAGTTTGTTAGTAGTTACCTACTATCCTAACTTATATTATAAATGCGAAAGTCAGTTTGTTTATTACGCTTTCACGCTAAAACGGCTGAACATATTTGGATGAAATTTGGCACACAGGTAGACCATGACCATAGGATACTTTTATCCCAATATTCTCACGGGATCGAGACTTATACGGGTGAAACCGCGGGGCGCAGCTAGTAATTTTATGTTCACACATATTAAGTTATCACTGAGTATTTCTTAAACATCACACCTGTAATCCCCAAAGGATTAGGCAGAGGTGTAGGTACCTACCTATAGTCCACCTGCATTTCGGCAGTTATGCGTATTTATTCATCTGTGGTATTATGCATATTGAGCATAGTTTTATTAGAGATGAATTCATGGAGATACGGAATCAGTTTGATAAGTAGTTTAAAAGTAAGAAGATACCTAGGTTAGTTCCAATATACCTACTCGCATGTTGTCAACTTTACGGGTGTGTAAATTTAAATGATTTCAAAATGATACGTAAGTTCCTACCTAGTCATAAAAAGGCCGTACGGCCAACGGGTTGGAGCAGAAAGTACACTTTAGGTACATGTAGAATATAAGTTATTTTTCCGAAATCGCATAAATTGGAAACTAAATAAAAAAATCTTGATTTTTAAATAAATACTTCGTAAAAGCACGACCTAATTCGCCAGTTTCGTCATCCGTGCTTGTGTAGTCAAGCTTAGGTACCTACTTGGGTTAGGTTGGGTTATGTTGACCGACCGGGGAATCGAACCTGGGACCCTACGTTCAGCAAACACGCACAGACCTGCCTTCGTCCTCTGACGAAGATCGTCTACTACTGAGCTCAGCTCGGAATGCACCGCCATTTATACTCTCTTGGTTTCGCGTCGCGCCAGCTACGCGATATCGCCGCGCTACAAGAACAAAGGAATATTCCTTTGTCGGTGTCGCGCTGCGAATCGCGCGCGATTCGCGCTAGTGTGAGAGGTGTTGCGTGGCGATAATATCGCAGAATCGCCACGCGACACGTCGCGCGACAAGTCGCGCTGGTCTGTACGAGCCTTGGTGTAATTAGATGCAGGCACATTATTGTAATTTTTTTGGTTAGATATTTTTTATATTTTATCTTGGAATTGGAAAACACGCTTTAAAAAAAGTTGAACGAAATGTTTGTAAGTAGGTAGGTAAATACCTGTTCAATGCTCAAATTTAATAAATCTTTAAAAAACACATGAACATTAAGAAGAATCTTTGATTTGCATTAGGTAGGTACAGTTATGTTATGTTAGTTATTGTGGAGGTAGGTATCTGCGGTCAGCAACAAAACGGTCCATAGTTCATACCGGGATGGGAATCTGTTTATTATTTTATATCCAAGATGAAAGATCAGATATTTAAGATTTTTATAAAGGTATCATGTTTTTTTTTATTTTGTCTCCGAAATTGTTCACTGCGTTTTTATCTAAGACTATCAAATATTCCATGTTTCCGCTTTTAAATTATTTTAAATTATCGGGATAAGAAGTATCCTATGTCCTAATCCAGGTCATGGTCTACCCATATGCCAATTTTCATCCAAATATGTTCTGCAGTTTTAACGTGAAAGCGTAACAAACAAACAAACTCACTTTCGCATTTATGATATTAGGTCTTTACCTATGAAATTGCCGTTCTGCAGTACTGGCCAGTTCAAATCAAAATAATTTTTGTTTGGCTAAGAATTCTAATTTCAAATTAATTTTATTTTAAAAACATGTTTTTTTTTCCAAAAGTAGTAATTTGTTTATTGATTAGTGTTACATTTTCATCGCATTTCAGTCTTTTTCGTCATCATGGATACGTTAAAAATTCGAGTAATTATGGAGTATGTCGTGACAGCAACGCGGCACAAGCGGCACGCAACATCAACGACGTTTACGGAGCTAACACTACAAACCAACGCACCACCTGTTATTGGTTTGCTCGCTTCCGTTCTGGAAATTTCGACCTGAAAAATGAACCTCGCGGTCGTCCGAAGACTTGGGTCGACAATGACGAATTAAAGGCGATTGTGGAAGCTGATGATACACAATCTACGGCTGAATTAGCAGCAGCTTTCGACGTTAGCGTCAAAACAATATTGGTCCATTTGCGTCAAATTGGCAAGGTAAAAAACTTGACAAATGGGTGCCCCACGAACTCAATGATCGCCAGCGCGAAGTACGCGTCGAGACGTGCCTTGCACTGCTCAACAGACACACAAATGAAGGAATTTTGAACCGCATTGTTACCTGCGATGAAAAATGGAATCTGTTAGATAACCGCAAGCGCTCAGCAAGTTGGTTGGATCCTGGTTCAGCACCTAAACAATGCCCTAAACGAAAACTTACACCTAGAAGAGTGATGGTCACTGTTTGGTGGTCTAGCGCCGGTGTGATTCATCACAGCTTCTTACCAAACGGGGTGAGCATTACTACAGATGTGTACTGAGAAGAACTGAACACAATGATGGAGAAGCTGGCACATCTCCAACCAGCATTGGTCAATCACTCATCTCCGCTGCTCCTGCACGACAACGCGCGACCTCATACTGCACAGCAGACGGTCTCCAAGTTGCAAGAACTGGGGTTGGAAGCTCTCCGTCATCCGCCCTACTCACCAGACCTTGCGCCTACAGACTACTACTTTTTCCAGAATTTGGATAACTTCTTGGCGGGAAAAAAATTCAATACCCGAGAGACAGTACAAAATACCTTTGAAGAATTTGTTGCCGCCCGTCCAGCTGATTTCTTTAAGAAGGGCATCAATAAACTGCCACTGCGTTGGCAAATATGCATTGATTGCATGGGTGATTACTCAAATAAAAAATACATGAAAAAAAATCGTTTAAATTTTATCATACAAAACGGCAATTTCATAGGTAAAGACCTATTATTGTAAGTTAGGATTATTTTTGAACGTTATACCACTAAACACATGAAAGGTCACGTATTTGACAAAGTCGGACGTTTGTTGTTCCCTGATTCTAAACATAACTGTGTTATGAGAGTCAAAGTATCTATTCGGGGGGCGCACTCTCTATTTGCGACAACGAAGATATGGGCCCGTCCGAAAGTAAATCCATACTCCAGAGACAACCCACCCCTTTCGGACGGGTAATAACACATCGATGGTAAGGATAATCGTCGTATCGTGTTATCATTCATTCTTAGTTCGGGCTCCAAACTAATCTTAAGTACGTAAGTGAGTACAAGAATCGTCCGTAACTACGGTCAAAACTACGGACATCGTAGCTACTTAGTAGACCTCCGTATCATGTAGTGTGTCATATAGACCCTAGTAAAAGACTAGGTATTTCATGCAAAAATGGTTGCTGAAACCAAAAAATATGTTTAGTTAAAGTTGCATTTCTCAGAAATAATTTAACCTGAGCAAAAATATGCACTCTCTGCACCTTATTCATTAGACAGAAGTTCATAATTTGTGTCGAAGTTGAGAAACAGCATTCATTATGATATTGGCGTAGTGACGCTCGTGTGCGAGCAGATGACACAAATGGAGGAACATCCCTACACACAGCCATGAACAAGAAAAAGTGGGCGTGGCGCTCCGCCCAGCCGCCAGCTCCCGGCGCTTTCTCGTGATCTGCAGCCTCCCCCCGGCAGGACTTATCTTCTAATAGGTAGCTACAATAAAACAGATACGCTAGCAATGTGTTACTAAGTAATAAAGCGGCGCCATTTTGTCCTGCGCTTCCGTTTCGCCTGAAAGCAATAACGCCTTTATGAGCCGAGCAGCGAGCCGGCATCAAGTGATCAAAGAGCTCGTCCTGTTTCATTTTACGCTTGTTGCTCTTCTTTCATTGTCAAACGAAACGGTGATAACACAATCTTTCAATTCTTTTTTCTAGGTAGGTATCATAATGTACACAGTTCAAATAACGACGGCTTGTATATTTGTTCATGTTTGTTGACAATTATTTTTATATTTAGGCTATACATGTGGTTTCACTTTCCTATCATAGTCTAGAAAAATATTTTTTCACCTCAGCACTTCAAACAAGCAGGTTTTGCTGTATAGACAGTGAGAAATTCGATTATGCTGCGAGCGTGAGACAAAGTAACTATTTAATTCGTTTTTTTTAATGTCTAGAACTGTGCTGGGTCTACTCACAAAATTCGAAAGATTTGAACTTCACTTTGTTCTGTCACCTTCCCTTCGATACGAAAAAAGCGAGAGAGAAATAAGTCTATTCGAAGTTCAATTTTAAAATTCCATACCGGATATAGATCCATTCGGATACAATGTGTAACCGTAACATTGCAAATCATCTGTTAAGGTTTTATTTAAATGCTGTTTTATTATATTTTTTGGAACAAAGTTCTTTAACGCGGCTTGCGGTAAAAGTGCACTAGCAGAAATCGTCACGCGAAAAGGCGCTTGCGAGTGTCTTCTTCTAATTCAAAGAGAAAGAAAGAGAGAGAGATAGAAAGTGTGAATTTGGTCAAAATAAAAATCGAGTCGTTTTCAAAGTTTTCAATGGTGCTAAACCCGATAGTGAGGTCAAAATGTAAATCCAAGACGGCGGCTGCGAAAATTTTCACATTTTTCGTCATGGATGTCGTTTTCATAGTTTTCGAGGGTTCAAGGCCGATAGTAAAGTCAAAATATAAATCCAAAATAGCGACTGAGAAAATATTAAATGTTTTCGTCATGGGTGTCGTTTTCATAGTTTTCGAGGGTGCTAAAGCTGATAATATTAAAATGTAAAACCAAGATGGTGGCTGTGAAAATTTTCAAGTTTTTCATCATGAGTATCGTTTTCGTAGTTTTTGAGGGTGCTGAAGTCGAAAGTTAGGTCAAAATGTAAATCCAAGATGGTGGCTGCGAACATTTTGTGTCTATTTTAAATCATACATGAGAAGGAACTTCGTTACTGACGGGGGTCCCTCGAAAGCACAAATTTTTTTCTCTCGTAATAATCGAATTATATTTTTTAATTTTTTATAATCAAATAAAGAGAATGTTGAAATAAAAAATACGAAGTTTATCAAGTTGTATTTTTAACTGGAAATTTTCAACAGGTCATAAGTTATGACTTTTAGACACCCGCTAAACGACGGCCGCCTGCTCCCAACGTTATAACCCGGTAAAATTCACCATAGAAAAAAAATATGGGGATTGTTTTTTTTTTTTCTGAAAATTTCCACATATATATACTTACTCACAGTACGATACCTAACAACACCTTCACGGATCGGACAGGGTTTTTTTACATGTTGTATGTTCTCGCTGCTGAGGTGAAAAGTTGTATGTGTTACACGAGACCAAAGTTATTTGCATCTCGTGTCTTTGAATCCCTTGCTGCGCTCAGGATTCTAACCTAGAATCACTCGCTACGCTCGTGATTCAATGATAGAATCCTTCGCTTCCTCGGGATTCAAAATGAACACTCGCAGCAAAAAACAACTTTGCTCTCTTGTTGCACAAATAACTATTGATCGTGAACACGTTGTAAGACATGCTTAGAAGCCTTTTTCAAGAAGCAGTTCTTCAATAACAATCGTGTCTGACAACCTGATGCACAAAACACTGTGGGTGGAACTGTTAAAGTTAAAACATGTTGCAACTGTACAAAAACAGAAAAAAAAAACTAGATAGATACCCACCATCGAGCAGCAATTACTAATATAAACCTTGTGACAGACAGACAGACATCATGAGCTCAGGAATAGGGTACCGGTAACACCCTTTTGGTGAGAAACCGTTAAACGTAAAACGTCATTCCTAACAAGGTTTGATGGATGTTTCGTTATATAACAAACCAATAGGTATCAAAAACTTCCGAAAATTCGAAGTAAGATATTTTCAACACACTTGCTCGAAAAGTCACTCACTGCTTTTGGGTACACAATGCGGTGTTTTTAACACGCGTGTTTCTTATTTAGCGTTCCCGCACAGGTACCTACAGGAAGGTGCGCCACAAGTAACTTAATTATGTAATCAAATACTATCAGAAATGTGCGATTTTATTTTAATTCTCTGCAAAGAGCTTTTATGCCTTTTTATGCCTTAACATTTTATGAATGTGACTGAATTTATCTAAACTGTAGAAATAAATAAAATATGATAAATAAACAATATGAAACGTCAATCTCGATGTTTTGTCAAGTCATAAAAAACGTGTGAAGCAGGGGCGGGTCGCTAGTGTTCCACGAACAAATTTATTAGTGTTCTCCAAATAAAAATATTCGGTTATTTTATTTTTAACTTAAGGCGGTTTGGTTGTTTCGGGTTACTGCCTTTTTTTCAAAATGCGAAGGCATGGCGCACGAAAACAAAAAGCCGTTTTACGCAAAATACTTGTTACAATTACAAAGTGTTATGTTTATGAAATTTTATTTATTGTTTCCCCGCTAGTGTCGGTAAAAATGTCGTTTGATACGCGTGAACATTTGTCATTGCTCTCTCGGCTCCATTGCGCCCGATAAACGGGCTGCAATCCCGCCTCGAGTGTAATAGCTGCACACTTGCATCAAAATGTAATATCTATTTCAATTCTATGCGTACGTACCTATATTAATGCCGAGGTAGGAAACTCATAAAAGTAGATATCTTAGCACATACATTGAATATTACCATAAAACAATAACTTAACGCAATTAAAATAAACGATTCAACGCATAAAGTTGCCCCTAAAATTGTTATCAATTAAATTATTATTTTGAGCTCGTTGAATGTAACTAGCGCGGTGAGCGGTCACATCAGTGAGTGAAGTATCACTCTATTATTTATAGACGCGTTCGATACGCAATACAAATTATTGTTTTCAAAGTATAACGTTTAGGGGAGCGTTGTTTGCAGAACGACCCTCAGGGACTCCCTACGGGCTAGCGCGGCTCAACGAATTTGACATTTACTTATGTAGCTTTAAGTGTTATTTTGTAAGGCTATCGCGGCAATGAAATACTTTTTCGCTTTGCGAAGGTATTGTAGTACTATTAAAGCAATCTTTTGACAATTGAATTTCGGTTGGAGTGGCGCACGGAGCGCAGATACGACTTTTCGTCACAGAGCGATGCATGGGTGTTTGCGTGCGGTAATTGATACGAAGTGACAGACACGAGGGGATACTTTTTCAGCCTCCGGCCGTAGAGAGGAGTAATGTTTTGACATGAACCGAAAAGAGATGGGTGTGATTTGAAGTGCCCTTTGTGGAATTATAGTCACGGATGGCGTCTTTAATATTGACTAATGCATTTCGTTGCTAATGGGGAAATGGAATACGACAGGTGCGAGTGTTTTAACGACGCTCGGGATTAAAAAAAAAACGACTTTCATTACTCTGTTTGATTTTAGTATACAGTCATAACTTTTTAATTAACTGGGTAGAGCCGGTAGCCTGGGGCAGCTCAGAGAATATAGCAGTGACAATTTAATTAGTTTCTATTTTATATAGAGGTAGATAGGTAAGTACTTATACCCAGAGACCTACATTCTGCATGTAAGAATTTTAGGTGCAACTGGAGTAGACAGGTATAGAAATAAAAGCAGTATTCAATGCTAATATATTCCTACGGGTATTCTATCCTATTACTTATAGCAGATAAGTACACTTAGTACTTGAAGAAGAATACACCAACAGTTAATAACTAGCTAAAGTTTCTTCTAATAATCACCTGGATCTTAAACACAAGCATCTACTTACCTAGATATGCAAATTAAATCGACATTAAAGTATCAAGGGCGGATCAAGCGGTCCATTAATAAATCAGTTCGCTAAAACCGTAATTGTAATCTCAAACAAGGCGGAGGGAGCGCGGTGTTTGTTCTAACAACATTATTACAATAAGTTTGGGTTCGGTTCGCCGCCGCTTCGCCGCCGCGCCCGCCTCGGTTCGCGTCCGCTTTGAGACCCATCCGCGCGGTTCACACGATGGCTTGCCGTTGCAAACCTTAAACATACATTAGGTACATACTTATATTACTAAACAACGTTTACTGTGCCGTCGGTCGCTTTTTATGTTCTTCATTCACCAATCACACAGAAATATCACAGACAAATTAATTGTGGACGTGAATCAAAAGTCTAAAGATAATGCAAATTATCTACTAAAGGGCAGGTAAAAATGTTGTACGTTGGATGCCCGATTGTTGTACTTAGACCTTCTTGTAATTTAGTTTTTCTTGCCAATCTGTTTTCCGGTTATTGATTCGCGAAAAAATTTAAGAATGATGAAAATTCACTATCAAGACGAAGGTAGGTACGAGACTGTCGGAATAAACCAAAAACAATCGGAATTGGGGTATTATAATTTTGTTCAATTGTAATCTCATAGAGATAGTACCCACTATAATATTAACTTGTCACTTAGCTGATGCCGATTAAACGTTTCTAATATAGATGAAGACACAGAAGTGCGCCTCGTAATAGGAAGACTACTAACAGATTGCGAGATGAGCTCTCAAAGAATTGTATTTGTATCGAAGGGCTTAGGGTATGAGGCAGTGGCATGTCTATTATGAAATTGATTTTATGTGTAACAGTATACTGTAGTGAACTACGCGCATAGTTGAATTAGTAGGTAGATTTTGATGCAGGAGGGCAATTGCAATAACAAATGCCTCGTGCTAGTAACAAACGACGTTTTTCAACACACTGGCGAAAAATAAACAAATTTTTATAAACATAACATTTTGTAACAAATATTTGTGCAAAATGGCTCACGATTTTTTTTTTCGTGCGCCCTATCTACATGTTTTGAAAGAAAGCCATGCAGCAACATAGCCTAATAAGGCTGTTAGGCGGCTCCGAGTCAGTGCCTTGGGAATAAAAAAAAACTAAATGTTTTTATTAAATTGTTTATAAAAAAAAGTTTTTATTAAATTGTTTATATAGTTGATAAAAATAATAATTTGATGAATATAATGTTGTAATGCTGTTGTTGTTGTTTATGTCTGTAATTTTTATGATGTACATAACAAAGAGTATTTTATCTATCTATTTATTTATCGTAGTTTAATTATTTACACAGTTTAGATAACTTATTCACAAAAATTAATATAATTATCTGTGACGCATTTTCCCAAAAAAAAAAAATTGGTTGCCTGTAAAGTCGGTATACGGGCGAAAGTTTTACGTGACAACGACTTTGCGTGCCTTTCACTTTTTATGTCTGTCTCTCTCGCTCTTAGGCGGGCTAACCATGACGCGTGCCTCTCACTCGCTCTCATTGTGAGCGCATAACGTGAGCGGAGCGTAACGCAGTTTCTTGAAGTGTCACCCGGCAAACCAATTTATAAGACGTTGTCACGTCAAAAAATTAAGATTAGGGAGCCCGAAATTAACATAGACGAAGTAAAAAAAATCTTGAACCAAGAAAATGTTCTCGAACTAAATAATTTTTTATTCATCCAAGATAATTTCGGGCTTCATAACTTATTTCTTGAATTAAGAATATTTATACTACAGCTAATATTTTTTTTTTTCTGTGCACTATTATACCCTTACTTCGCTAGGAGACGCCAGCACATCAACCTACCACAATCTGTCAAATTTCTTTAATAGATTTTCATCTTTATCACTAAAGCATAAGGTTCAAAAATGATTGGGAAAATTTGACAGTTTTGGGTAGGTTGACCTGCTGGCGTCTGTACTAATATTATAATTACGAAAATAACTTTGTATACACAACCGTAGTAGTAAGGTAGGTTTGTTTATTACGTTTTCACGTAAAAACTAAGCAACAAATCTTCGTGATCTTTTGAACTGATAAAATTGGAGGTCTAGCCAGCAAAAAAGTTGACACAGGCTACTATTTACCGCGGAAATATATTTTATACAAAATAAAAACTTAAACGCACAGAAAATAAAAACGTTACTTTTATAGATAGATGCCTGTCTAAAACGACCCCTTGCAGTTCGTCGTCGATCCCTGGGGGTCGATATTGACCACTTTGGGAATCACTGGTCTAGTTCTAATTTTAGCCTGCTTGTGTATAATCGCAATGTGTTGTAAGAGTTCCACGCACAGTGTCTTGTGCAGGCACGAATGTTATTGAAAACTTGATTATTGAAAAAGGCAATTCAAAGCATGTTTTATAGGTGTACAGACAGTTTATTACAGACAGACGAGGTGGAAGGAGATAAACCATAATGACCATGACTTCCACGAATCTTCCAACAATAGAAAATTAATTGTGTCTCTTTATTCAAAGTTTATAAACACTAACCTATGTAGGTACCTATAAATTAGGAAGCACACACACAGCTACAGCTTTTAGATTTATATTTCCTATCCCCGAGAAACTAGCATGATATCAACCCACCATAAGGGCGGCATCAGCTCCACATGGCAGTACCACCTGATCAACAAAGATATTTGACAATACTTCAAATCATCCTTCATCGTCATTCTCTTTCTTGCCATTTTCCCAATTTATTTGTGGTCGGCGGAACATACAACACTTCAAATAAACATATTTTGTACATTTTCAGTACTTATGCTTTAACGTGGCGTGGATCCAGGATTAAAAAAAAAATAAAAATAATGTTCTACGAAACCTAAACATTACGCACGATCCCTTTTATTTATAATTCACGAAAGTAATTGTTTCATTACTGTTAATTCGTTATGTTTTATTGTTTATTTTGTTCTGCGGTCATAACTTGGTAAAGCCTCTTAACAAATTACATGGGTAAGTTTCGTAGGTACCTAATACGTGATATATTTATATAATAAATGGACATTATAACAACTCATGGGTTTGCTGGATATTTACAAGGCTAGGTACTTTGTAGCCCCTCGTGTAGCCGTTTATTACTAAAAACACAAAAAAATAAGTATCGCATTTCTCGACGGATCGCATCGGTGTGCAAATAGCGTTATGGCGATATGGCGCTTAAGTATGCCTTGCTTTAAATTTTGTCAATGCACAGTTGCCTAGGTATATTTATTCATTTTATCTTGAAAATTCAGTGGTCAGATATTTACAAGCTTTATATTAACTTGTTACGTTCGTATATGTGTTTCCGGTTACTGTCCTTGTCATCCATTTTTTAATAAAGACACTGAATTTGCAAGGCTGATTGTCATAATCAAACAATAAAATATTTATTAGGTAATTCTATAGGCTTGATTGGCTTTGGCGCAATTAACCAAGAAAATTGTCAATTTAGCAAGACATTCTTTGAGAAAAATACACAAAATGATTCATTAGATAATATATATTCTCGCATTTGATACGTACGTAACATTGTCACTATTGATAGGATGTTTACAAAATGCATTAGGTACTATGATTTACTTAATCAGATCATAAGTAGGTAACAGAAGCCTCTTACTGCAATTTTCATGATAAAGTCAGCAAAGTTCAGGTGTTATGGTAGTGACTATAGCAAGTTATAGTTATGTCTAGGCTACAGTCCCGCTAAGTACTAGTGTTTGGGGTGCGTGCGGTGGGCAGGCGTCGAGGCGTGGTGCACAGCGCCGCGGGCATGCGCCCCGCCCTGCCGGCTCATCTGTTTGTCTTCCCACACGACACATCCCTTACCACCGCTGCACCGCACCGTCCTAATGAACCACTACTTCAACGTATAAACTTGTTTATTTATTTTAATTAAAGCGGACTATTTAATATTCCAAAGCATGAGTTTTCTTGACATGACTTTGTTGATTGTATTCAAAACCGTGTTTATGCATTCATCTGTCCTTTAGGTATAATAATGATTCGCCTTTATTTATAAACTTTGCTTAAACTTAAAACACGTTTAAACTTCAAAACATGTATGGTTAAGCAAACGTAAATCATTAGTTACTTTACTTTAAGTAAAGTTTATAAATAAACTCCCTAATATCATACTAGCCTTGCCTGCGAATTCATTCGCATTCAAAATTCCACCTAGGGACAGGAATATAACTTTGTAGTAAACTTGTTTTATCGTAAGCAGTTAGAACTGTGCACTGTCCAGTGTCCATAAGTCATGTCACGGAACTATACTTTAAACGCGTATTATGTATAGTTTTACTAATCAGCACACGCCACCCATCCAAAACAAACTTCTCTGCTATTCTTGAAATAGTGATCGTTTTTTATCATTATCAGAACGTGACAGTGGGTCAGACAAAGTTCGTAGTAAGTTCGGACGCATGACAGACCCATTTACAAAAACGTATCCTGCAATGCCTTACCAATAGAGCTCATATAAAAAGGGATTACATGCTTGAAACGCTATAATAGGTACTTACGTGCTTACCTACTTACAAAAAAGACCATAAATATTTAAATGTTTCATCTAGTTATGATTACGTTATATCATCATAGTTTAGCTCTTCAATACCGAGTTTGTCTTCAGCAGAATGAACATTACCGCATTGAAATTATGCATGCATGATGCCAGTGCGTTGCAGCGGTGGCGTACAATAGAATTTGGGAATTCTCCACGCTCTCAATGGAATTAAAACAATGGGGAATATCAAACTTCCAATGTAAGCTGTGCCTATAAGCTTCGGAGAGTTTCGAAGCTAATCTATTTTAACCTAGGTACCCCGTATGAACAATAGGTCTCTGGGGAATGAAAGGCTTCGATTTATTAACACTACGGTGAATGTGATCCTAGTAATATATCTAGTAGTTAAAGTTTTCTGATTCGTATCGTGAATCAGAAAAAGACATTAGGTAGGTATAGGAACTAACTCATTACTTATTTCCTATAATGTAAATCTAGGATAAATCTGCTATCTAATTACGCAACACATTTTCGTAAGCGATTACGACAAATTTGCTTCATTTTGACAGTTCAACAACATTCATTGCGTTATTTACGTTGTTGAGCAGTTTTTTTTTTCGAACTTATGAAGTAATGGATTAGCAATTTGTTTCAAATCCATCCAAATTTTGATTTCTCGTGTATTACGTAATTAGGGTACCGTTATACAGCGGTACAGCAAATTTATAGAATTATAAAGATTATGTTTTCCCAAATTCGGTTCAGAACACAATCTTTCACACTGATGTTCATGCACTTCTGGGTTCACAATCATTATTGGGTACGCTTGCCCTCTGAAAGAAAAGGGGAATGTATGACAATTAATTTTCAACTTCTTCATTCCGGTTTTTAAAGAATCCATCCAATTTTACCCGCTATCTCCTTCGTGATCTGCCGCGACCTTTTTGGTGTCTTAGGGCACCTTCAATTTGACTATTGTGCTATTTGGGGAACCAGATCAACTGTGAGCCCAAATAGCTATCGCATGACGCTAATAAATGTCCAATTTTGTCGATTCTAATGTATGTATATCTACAAACGGATAAGTACCTAACGCACTTAACGATACGCAGGAAACAGGGGTGCTTTTATTGCAGAAAATGAACTCATCGACTGCAATGAAAACAGGAAACGAGTTAAACCAAACACAATCAGTAAAAGAACATCGGGCTAATCTTATTGTGGGTGAGGAATGACAAAGGAGTCGGGTGCGAACAGTGCGAGCGGGTGTAAGGAGCTGGCGAGCGCGGAGCCCCGGAGTCTGGCGGTGGCAGGAGCCATATTTGCCGCTCGAGTGGCGCCCAATGAGCGGAGGGGCGCGGGCGGGCGCCCAACGCGAAAACCCCGTCACTCTTTCATCGAAAGTTAATGGGACCTTTGTCGGCCGCCGCCCGACTCTTGTAATGCAATTAACTCCGACAATGGTGCTATCGTTAACGAATTAATTTTAAAGGTTCTTACTGAATAACCTCAGGGTGCTCTTTTTAAAATGTAGATTTTGTATGGTTTATTATCCGGTGACGGATCAACGTGTCTTGTCTTTTGGAAAAAGGTCGTGGAACTTATTTTTTTTTTTTTTAATAAGGCTTGAAAATGTTTTATACTTTTCAAGAATTTATTATCAATGAAAATAGTTAATTAACAATCCTGTCTTTTCTAGCAAAATAAACTAGGTACTTTTTAAACTCATGGTTTAATATGGTTTAATGGCTTCTTAAACCATGAGTTTAAGAAGTACCTTGTTAGATCTAAAAGGAGACTAAACTTTCTTATCTGATGTAATTAAATTATACATTCTTAGAAAAATCTTTTAAAATATTTTGGCGTGGTAAATTATATTTTTATCATTGATTCATGAATCTATAGAGTATTATAAAGAATAGAATCAAGAATCTGATTTATAATTTTACTAAGAATCTGTTTCGCTACGCCTGCACGCATAATAGTTTCATGAAGAGTTCCATTATATTTACATTCACATACAACATCAATGTACGTTAGTTTTGTAAAGAAAATGACAGATTACAAATAAGTTCGTGTGCATTGATTGGAAAGGAAAGAAGGCTGGTCCAGTGTTGTGACGGCGAGGTGCTACAATGGCTCGCCAGCCGGACAGTCGGCGTCGGCGACCACCCGCAGTCTGGGAACATCTCACACTTGTGCTTGCCCAGTCGAGTGTGAGCACGGCCGCGCAGCCCCTCTCTACCGGGAAATATCAATGATATCTTAACAACAATACTAGCTTTGAGGTTTTTTTTGCTATTATGTAGTTCAGTAGCTCGGTCAATGTTTGCTACAAAATTGGGTCGTTCCAATTGTCCGTACATAACACGGTGTATAACAATCAATTGATCGCTAACAAGAAATCGGTTCGGCTCGTATTAGCTACCGTACTGAATGATTTAATATTTAAGAAACCTTTGAGTCATGATATCAGTGTCACACCGTACATTTGGGTATTTGTTATCTTATCCCTGCAGAAAAAATGTATTTTTCAGCTTTTGAACCAATATATAGATTTAGAATTTAGATAATAGGTAAACACATCAAATCGATAGATAGAATTGTATTTGTACCTTAGTGTTTATTTGCAAATAGGTTATCAAAGAAACATCCGTAAGATTTTACTGTTAGGTACCTAATAGGTACCTACAGGAAATGATCTTGAAAGGAACTTATTACCTTACATATTGTTGAAAATATACATCATTGATACCTATGTTATTTTTTAGTCTCTTCTATGTTGTTTATGTCTTCTATGTTGTTTTATGTGTTTTCTTCTATGTTATATTCTCTTCTCTAATTATAAAACAAAGTCGCCTTTCGTGTTTGTAAGTATGTCCGCGTTATTCTTCTTAAATACGCAACGGATTTTCCAACATCATTTAGAGAATGTATTCCGGAAGGTTTATATAATATAATTATTTTATGTTAAACGTAAACGTAGTACTAAAATGTGACGTTTTGTCAAGTCGTGAAAAAGGCACTTATTTGAGCGCTTACATGGCGTGCGCTGACTATATGAGCCGTAGCAGATAGGTAAAATTTATGTTCTACTGGATTGTATATCTTAATGAAAATCAAAAGAAAAGTTCGCGATAGCATTTATGTCTATCTTCTAAGGATGACCCACAGTAACTATTTTATCTTTCAGAATTTCATAAAACAATTATTGTTATTTCGGAAGCTATTTTGACTAGTATATTATTACTCTTTAACCGATAAAAGATGTTATTAAAATTGGCCATTTAATTAAGATACTATATAAAAAGACTATAAAAAATATCACAGATTAAAAATTACGCGCAACATAGGTAATAATTATGGCTGAAGTTGTGGCGCCATGACTGACAAGGTTCAATGACCTTTCCTCGGCTATTAAGGAACTGCGATTATTGAAATTAATTTATGAATTTAATTAATACATTTTTATGACTGTAAGACAGTGGTTGAGGCTGAAAAACTTGAATTTCAGTCAGCGTAGGTATCTTATATCTATTCATATTATAAATTAAAGTCGCTTTTCGTGTCTGCGACTTTGTCTGTCTGTGTGAACGCGTTGTTCTTCTTAACTTAACTACGCTACGCTACGCGATAAGGATTTATTCCGGAAGGTTTCTGTGTATAATACATTAACATTTAACTTAGATATAGCACAGAAATCTCGATGTTTTAACATGTCGCTACATCAGTACATTGCACCCGTGCGAAGCAGGGGCGGTTCGCTAGGCATTAATAAAAAAGGTTTTGTGCAAAAAATGCAGCAAACGACGACCTAGCATCATTTAGGAGACAAGGAAACTTTCCTCCAATCTTAAAAACATGTTCATTGAAATTTTATTTTCTTTCTTAGGTCTGGTTCAAGAACCGTCGCGCGAAATGGCGCAAGCAGAAACGTGAGGAGCAGGAGCGGCTCCGGAAATTACAGGAGGAGCGCGCATGCGGACGAGCGCCGCTGCTTGCGCGGGCGCCGCTGTCACCGGCGCACTCGCCTGCGCACGCGCCGCCCGCGCCACCCACGCCGCGCCCGTACACCGACGACTCCGATTCTGACCTAGAAGTCGCCTAAACACTAAACTTCCAAACACCAGAGCATTCGTAAACAACACTTTTTCAACAGACTCATGAACGACCAAGTACTGTTCACTAGACAAGTGTTTAAAGGTGCCATTTCAAGTGTTTTTGTTACTTCTAAACTCAGTGCGAGGACGACAGTGAACTATGAGTTGAAATGAAATTATTCTGACTGGTAGATATCTAAATTGTGAATTATATCTAACTCAACTTACTCGATACATGAGAAAATTATAACTTATCGTGTATTAAGAATGTACCTATAATGTTTAGAGGCATAATATATCATGTACGTATGTAGAATAGTGTCAGCGCTTATCGACTTCCTCTTCGACTAAACGTTTAATTTTACTTTAGGAAATAACCTTTTTCCCACTAGAATAAATGTAGATAAATGTGTAATATCAACGCATATTAAAATAAAATACAAGATCATTTTCTTGATGTAAATTATAAGTTCCCATCGAAAAAATAGAAAATTTTAACTTCAGTGATTAGAAATTCCGCTTTCTAAAAATTCCGTACACACGGCTACATATCAAGCTATACAATTCCACTATAAGCTGATCTCGCATTACATAGGATTTTTGTACAATGCGAAGTCAGCTTATACTGGAAATGTATATAGCTTGATGCGTAGTCGTGTGTACCTATCTAGATAAATGTCTTAGCACCGTGAATTATACCTAAATATTTTAAAAGTACTTAAATCAACAATGAAAGAACATCGCCTGTTACGCTTTAAAACAGTTTAGTTTACATTATAAGAATACTGAAATTTAGAGGAGATAGGTAGAGAAACTTCATGATTTGAGATGTAGCATAACATAATTTTTTACCTAGCCTACACAACTTTTTATTTTGAGAAAGTAAGTACCTATGAACTGGCATTATCTTCAAAAACAAAAAGTAATGGATCATGTATAGTTTACTTAAAGGGTGTTAGACATTTTCTTTATATATGATTTTTGTAGATGTCTTGAGGACTTGACATGGTAGCAATTATAAAGGCTTAGTCAATGTATTTATTTCTGACTTTGATACAGGGGTGGGTCGTTACGTGATTTTCGCGAAACGTAACGCAACCGAAGGCGTCACCTGTTTTGAAAACACGTGATCTTGATAACTACCTACTTAGTAAATATTTCAAATTCAATTCGGTAGTTCAACATGGTGATTCTATCGAAGCATAACAGTTATTTGCGAAACGAAAATATAAATGATAAAATACCTTGAAATGAAATACCTCTGTAATACGTTACATATCAGCAGCTTTATTTATCATGCAGCTTTAAGTTTTTGGAACGAATACCTAAGTCTTTGTGGCTGCATATGCAGTTACATCATTAACGTAATACTAACACAAATAAACTTCCCTTCATACTTTATTCAGGCTTAGGACTCGACTGCATCGAAAATGTAACTACTTACAAAATAACGTGTTTACAGTTTGACTCGAAACTAGCTCGGTTCCATGCCCAGTTATGGTAACTAGTGACGTGAACGCCCATACCTACTATGATAGCCAGACTCTAGAACCAATAGATCGTATGCTTTACCATGGTTCCTGACTTAGGTATTCTTCTACTGTAAACTAGACAGCTTTAGAAACATTGTTGAGTCCACTGATTGTAAGTATATTACCGCAGTTTCTAGAACGGCCAAGGACGAACTCTATTATGATTTTAGCTTTAGATTTTTTAATGAAATGATATTTATGTTATTCTTTCACATGTTGTTTATTTGAAGTTGAAACAGGTGCGTCAAATTAGAAAACGAACTGTCTTTTATATGTAAATATTTTGCTTCGTGACAGGTTTATTGCAATAATACTTAACTAAATGTATGGTTTATCTAGATAAAAAAGTATTTCAATCCATAATTACATAATATACCTAATCATATCTTCGTTTTCTTACAAACAAACTATAGGTAGGTACCTACTATCTACAAATGATGCCCTGTGGATGTGCCTGACCTCTGCCCTTGATGGAGACAGACAAAATTTGCTTAATTACCCTATTGACTGCCGGCGCCATAATGTCTAACGACCGAACCTATCTATACATATAATAAAACAGTAGAATCCGATGTCTATCGTATGTCTGTTTGTTTGTTCGCGCCGCGCACATCTCCGGAACTACTGAACGGATTTTCATGAAGTTTTCACAGGTAGACAGAGATTAATTTGGAAGAGAATATAGGCTCAGTTTCATTAAAATCGGATGTTGCAAAAAATACTATCGTCATACAAGACGGTGTTCACACAATTTCGGAGATTAACCTAGCAAAAAGTACAAGGCTTGCAAGAATTCAAGATAATATTACAATCATTAGTAATAAATATTCCACTAATAATAGGATTTGGATGTATGGCGCACAAATAGTTTATAACTAACAAAGGGTACTAGGCTTGCATGAATTCACGTTTACGTTTATTTAGAGTACACAAAAACGTTGTTTTTTTTTTAGTTTGTTTGCATGAAAGAAAATTTTGGAAAATCCACCGGAAAAGTCGGAAATACACGCGGGCACGAACAGCTGCACGTTGTCAGTAAAAGACATAAGTACCTATCGCTATTGATGGTAGATAGTATAATTCTATCTGTCATTGTGTCACATTCCATAGGATTCCTAGTCTCTGATAGATTATTGGGACGTTTTTCTATTTTCAGTATGTCAAAACTGGTGATAGATAGGTTATTGACAGTTGTTGGGTTCGGCCGTTAATAGTATACCTACACACAGATTTACTTGACAGTTGTTGATACAACAGAGGTGATCTAAAGAGAGAAAGACTGTGGAAAAATTACATAGCATAGGTAGTCATTGCGTTTCCGATTTAATTTAAAACTAGCTGTGCCCGCGGTTTCGCTCACGTGACTGATGTGAATTCTTTTGAACGTGAAACCATATAACTCCAAAAATATTATAGAAAATAGAAATACATACTTTATAAGTTAATTAAATTAAAATGTATTATTATTTGGAACTCTTACAGCATCTTTAAAAATATATTTAAAAATATAATCACAAAAAGTGAATAGGGATACCTAGGGAGGTAGGTAGAACTCACGGACCGAGGCTAACAAGGTGGACGTGCAGTTTACTTCGTTGACGATTTGACTATTGCTACAAAGGCAATGGCTTTCATTTTGCCAGTTCAACAACATTCTTTGCGCTAATTACGTTACTGAGCAGACAAATTTTCAGAAAATATGAAGCAATAGATACAGCAATATCCTTCGAAATCATTCAAGTGTGTTACGCAATTAGGGTTCTTATACATGTCAAGATTGACAACTTAGCTCCTTGTAGGTATAGCCTGATGATATTCATTTCAGAGATTAAATCCGCATCTATCTGCAATATTATACCATTTTTCTCGTCTAATAAATATCACGGTAAACTCTTTTGGAATACGGGCATAATGCAATATTACTAATCCCCCAAAGCAGACAGCGTGATAATATAGAGAAATACAAATAGCCTATTCGATGACCAGACCTTAACGGAATGTTCATGCAAAATATTAACAGAATCTAATTTTTTTGTAGTTTTTGCGTCAATCCGGAACATACATCCAGACAAACGGGCAAAAATATTAAAAACTATATTATCGGCATCAGAATCGTACCCACACCTCGTAGCGATTACTTTGTTTCAAAAATATTCAATGTACTGTTTTGACTTTACTACTATTTTAATACAGCTATAATACGTATTTAGTTAGTGTTCCAGTTTTCTACCATTGCAGTGTCTTCCATACAATATGCTAACATATAAACAGCTGCCTCCTAATATGTTCACACTTTTTAATCCATAACACCAAGGTATTTTCCTTGATCGATGACAAGTCGTGATAACGTTAATGGAGTTCCCAAAGGCGGATTAGGTATCATTGTGTTGTCAAAGGATGGGCTATTGCACCGGCATACAAATGAGCATGAGCAGTATGAGAACTGATGTAAGTGTGACCTTGTAGTGCCACCATTATTGTGTCATTGACTATGTCATCCCGATGAATACCACTAGTAGATACTGTGCACGCGTGTCGACATTGTGTGGTCAATGATGTGACCGTACTGATCATCGGTTTATTCGGAGACTTATTGATCAGGTAGTTAACTTAATCAAATCTATTGTTATTGAAGTAGGCACATGACCTCAGATTACCAAAGTGTTATTGGGTTTTGTTATTAGGAATTTCTGGAGTATCAATTTGTAGGTAGCCTAGCCATCTTATATGTATTACGTGGGAATTAAACATTATAACTGGCGGAATGAGTATATACAACCTTGCCTACCCTATCGAGGAATACGGGGTAATGTCTACTTACAACGACAGGATAAGAAAAGCTTTATTTTAGTGTTTCTTACTTGAAGGAATAGTAAGGAAAATTGCAAGTTCTGGGTTCTGAGATATGAATGTAAGGCAATTGCATGTAGGTAAGATGAGAATGCTAAGAGAGATGTGAGGTGTTACACGAATGGCTAGAGAGGCGCCACGGCGTCCTCACCTTCCGCCTGACGCAGGTCCTCACCGGACATGGTTGTTTCGGGAGGTTCCTGTTTCGTATCAGGCGGGAGGAAACGCCCGGGTGTCATCACTGCGTGGATCGCCCGGAGGACACGGTTGAGCATACGGTGGAGGTCTGTCCGGCTTGGGCAGAGCATCGCCGTGTCCTCGTGGAGGCGATCGGCGGCGGGGATCTCTCGCGTCCGGCCCTAGTCCAGGCCATGGTACAGAGCGAGAGGGCATGTGAGGCCGTCACCTCCTTCTGCGAAGCAGTAATGCTCGCGAAGGAGGAGGCAGAACGCGTGAGGGAGAGGCTAATTTCGCGCCCTCACGCCCCTAGCCGCCGCAGGAGACGCCCTGGGCGTTGGGAATCGCAGGCCGATTCCCGGCCACCGTAGGCGCGGGCTTGCGGACGGTGAGCAATGGGTAGCTCGCCGTCCGATAAGGACCAGGCCCGGGTCGACGGCGCGTTGTGTTCCACGCGCGCCTCAAAGAGATGTCAGCAAGTGAAGGGGTCCGATAGGACCGATGCCTGCCGGGGTTGCGGGAAAGTCCGAAAGGGATACCGTGGCCCCTGGCAACGTACAGGCAGCGGAAGGAACACGGGTGGGTTTTAGTCAGTAAGAGTCTGACACGCCCTCCCGCTCCACCCAGAGCGGGAGAAGTTATTTGAAGATTTCCCACAAAAAAAAAAAAAATGTTTTACACGAACGGATAGCAAGAATTTAGTATAAGTGGAAGTGAAACTGAACGTGGCACCGGGTGACTGATAAGTTGTGTGGAAATCGGGTGTCATGGTACGGCATGTGATACGGAGGAATGAAGAAAATGTCATGAGAAAAAAATATGGATGGGAAGACCAAAGAAACGATGGATGGACTGTATGAAAAATGATATATGGCTAGAAAGTGGGTGACTACCTAACCTACTGAGATGACGACTAATAGAGAAGTAATTACTTATGTATGGAAGAAAATACACGTTGCGCCGACCACAAATAAATTGGGATAAGACTTAGGGACAAGACAATGATCATAATGGCAAGTTCTGGGACCAGATCAGTTAAGTACCTACCAAGACCTTTGAAGTTTACAAAGGTCTTGCTTTACGTTACCTGGCAGGTGTCTGTGGTTTAGGTACCTATCTGTAGCGAAAGCCTACCTGTAATAGTTATTTAGCTAACTTGTAACTAACTTAATTATTCACTTGGGCATGCGTCCCAGTCTTCAGCCCGAATCGGATCGTGATTAGTTCAAACTAATTTCATGTTTACTATATTTTTTTCTTTAAATGAAAATGTACCTACATGCTGTTGTTAACGCCTACTGTCTCAAAGAGACAGCATATCATTAAATATATCATGCCTATTTACTAAATAATTATGAAATAATCCTTAAAGATGCGCAGACGGAGCGCGCGGTTAGATAGCTGATACTTACAGAAAACATTTCAACAATCGGTACCTACAGCTGCAGTACCTACGATGCTCCAATTCAAACAATGCCTACATTACAGATAGAGCTATTAGTTGTTATACCTATACGTACTGACTCATCTATATTAATTGTTATGCAAATCAGATCCATTCATAGTTCAACATATTATTTATTAGCGGCACCATCACCATATTCAAACGCATCCATTGACGCAAATAGTAAAATATGCGTCATGTAGCAGCGAGGATAAATTATTGTCGATTTGCTAAAACAATATTGCGTAACTGTAAATGGAGTATCCATTGTTTACTTTTTGAAACTCCTAGTCTAATTTTAGAATGTAAATCGCAAATCGCGTAAATATTACCTACTAGGTACCTACTAAGGTACCTACTTAAATAGATTTCGCTTGCAACTTGTGTTGGATACATGTTGATGGTACATAGGTACAGGAGTAGATGCCTACCTGAAACTCCTGATATGTGTAAGATTATGCCAAGAGTACGTGCCGGCTGATCTATTGATTTAATTTTGAATATTTATGTATTTTTTTAATGTTATGTACCTATTGAACGACAAAAAGCGATGGTTCACCTGATGTGGGTGGGTGGTGGTACGTACTACACATTTCCATAGGCGGCAGTAACCCACTCAGTTACTGCCGCCTATGGAAATTTATAGTAGGTACCAGTGGCATCGCAGATGCGTTGCTATCCTAGATACAGAGCTGAAATGTCTAATGTGCCTGTAATTACAGCGGTAAGGGTATGGGCCCTTCAAATCGGAACACATCTGCAACACTGCTTGGCGGTAGAAATAAGTATGGTGGTAGTAGTAGTAAGTACGTAGTTTGCCAGACCACCTTCTTCACAAAGAGCTCTACGTTCACAAAGACTTTACCAAAAATGGTATGAAGTGGTTTTAAAATAATAGGTTTTGACCTATGAAATTGCCGTTTTGTATGAAAACATTTAAACGAATTTTTTTCATGTATTTTTTATTTGTATTAATCGAAGTAATCACCCATGCAATCAATGCATCTTTGCCAACGCAGTGGCAGTTTATTGATGCCCTTCTTAAAGAAATCAGCTGGACGGGAAGCAACAAATTCTTCAAAGGCATTTTGTACTGCCTCTCGGGTATTGAATTTTTTTCCCGCCAAGAAGTTATCCAAATTCTGGAAAAAGTAGTAGTCTGTAGGCGCAAGGTCTGGTGAGTAGGGCGGATGACGGAGAGTTTCCAACCCCAGTTCTTGCAACTTGGAGACCGTCTGCTGTGCAGTATGAGGTCGCGCGTTGTCGTGCAGGAGCAGCGGAGACGAGCGATTGACCAATACTGGTTGGAGATGTGCCAGCTTTTCCATCATTGTGTTCAGTTCTTCACAGTACACATCTGCAGTAATGCTCACCCCTTTTGGTAAGAAGCTGTGATGAATCACACCGGCGCTAGACCACCAAACAGTGACCATCACTTTTCTAGGGGTAAGTTTTCGTTTAGGGCATTGTTTAGGTGCTGAATCAGGATCCAACCAACTTGCTGAGCGCTTGCGGTTATCTAACAGAATCCATTTTTCATCGCAGGTAACAATGCGGTTCAAAATTCCTTCATTTGTGTGTCTGTTGAGCAGTGCAAGGCACGTCTCGACGCGTACTTCGCGCTGGCGATCATTGAGTTCGTGGGGCACCCATTTGTCAAGTTTTTTACCTTGCCAATTTGACGCAAATGGACCAATATTGTTTTGACGCTAACGTCGAAAGCTGCTGCTAATTCAGCCGTAGATTGTGTATCATCAGCTTCCACAATCGCCTTTAATTCGTCATTGGTGCCGATTCTCTTGTATACCGAACTAAACTAACTAAACTATCACTAAAATTTCTTACTTTTGACTATGAAAATATTAACGCTATTCTGCAATAAATGGTCTCTAAATTTAAAAATTATTTTGACACAACTAAATCAAATTTGACAATCGCGACTCCACGTGGTACATTCTTGTTTGACCTACCCTGTGAATTTTTTTAGAGCCGGAGGCGCGCACGGTTTCGACGTGTTTTATATGGAATTTTTCACGTTTTGCATGGAAAATAAGAAAAAATATTACCTACGTGTTGATTATTAGGGGTATAAAGGTTTCATAAAGGGGGTCGAAATTTTCATTATAGGACACACCATTTTCGAGATATAAGCAAAAGAAAAGAAAAAAATATATATACAGTACTGTTTGTGCACCTGAAGTCGAGGTGTTCGTGTGAATTTTAGTTCATGACAACTAATAGTATTCCATATTAATTTAATACACCATTTTTAATCGACACCATTTTTAACCGCGATTAAAAACGGTCAGATTTAGTTGGACAATTAAAATTTTAGGTGAAAAACGTCTAATTCAGAATAGCAAAATTGTCATTTTCACTAAGTTACAATCTCAGTGCCATCTTAGTGCTGTCAAACTAAATTATAGTTAAGTTGTGTCACTTTAGTCTATTTCAGAATGGGAAATCGTCGGTTGACAGGAATAAACTAAATTTTGGTGATTTTTAGTCTAGTTTTTTTCTTTTTTCTTTTTTTTAAAAAACGTTGCCCCAGACTAGGAATTTCTCCTGTATCATGGGTGCGTTTACAAACATTTAAAGTCACATACACAAACAGCCAGACCCGGAACAACTACTTGTAGGCCATACAAATATTTGTTCCGTGTGGGAATCGAACCCGCGACACGCAGTGCAGCAGTCAATCGCTTAACCACTGCGCCAACCGTGCCGTCAAAGAGTTTAGAGTTTAAAGGCATTTGTGACAAGAGAATCGGCACCATTGTCGACCAAAGTCTTCGGACGACCGCGAGGTTCATTTTTCAGATCGAAATTTCCAGAACGGAAGCGAGCAAACCAATAACAGGTGGTGCGTTGGTTTGTAGTGTTAGCTCCGTAAACGTCGTTGATGTTGCGTGCCGCTTGTGCCGCGTTGCTGCCACGACGGTACTCATATTCCATAATTACTCGAATTTTTAACGTATCCATGATGACGAAAAAGATTGAAATGCGATGAAAATGTAACACTAATCAATAAACAAATGACTACTTTTGGAAAAAAAAACATGTTTTTAAAATAAAATTAATTTGAAATTAGAATTCTTAGCCAAACAAAAATTATTTTGATTTGAAATGGCCAGTACTGCAGAACGGCAATTTCATAGGTAAAGACCTAATAGATAGTCAGGAACTGTTTGAAGTTCTGCGAGTAAACAAATTCAGGAAAAAATACAAGCGTCAATTCATTATAGATACATTTATTGAAAACAATACCTCAGACTTACATAATTATCACACATTCACAATACAATTTTGTAATGACTTTAAATACTGATTATTAACACGTCATGGTATATAACACTTTGGTGGGTATAGAAGTGGTAACATTTAGTGCTAGTAGTAGGCTAGCGGGTAGCTGTAGGTGTAGGCGTAGGGGTAGGAATAGGTGTACGCCAAGGGGCTGTAGGCGTAGGCAGGGTAGCTGTAGCCGTAGTCCAGCAGCACCTGAGGCTTAGCCACTGCAGGGCTCACCATCAGCGCCGCGGCGAAGGCCATCAGCATTAACTGATGAAGAAAATAATCTAATTAGAAATTGTTTACTTAAACTTTAGGTAATTAGATACCTTCTACTCATGAAGAACCTTACTACTTATTAGATTTAAAAAGCAGTCAAGTTTCTCTATTAGTAAGCACTAGGTGCCCTACAGTCAACTTATTATATTATTCAAATTCTGTGAGAAATCGAGCCCATTGTACAAATCCACACCACATTACACGGAACATTGAATGGTTCATCGTAAATTCCCCGTAGGGGTACTTAGATAGAGCTGGATGCTAGATGTTCTATCAACCTGAAAATTAACTACTACGTACATAATAAACGTACTCTTCTTACATATACCTACCTATATGACAAATGATTCAAATGTTGTAATGTCTATTTCACACCTAAACCTGGGAATCGAACCCTCGATACACGCTAATAGCTAGTTCGGTCCACTACACAATAGCTACCTATTTCTAATTAGAAACGGAGGAAAATATCTAAAATCACTTTTGCGTTTTCCTATAAGAAATAATCAGGAAAATGGCACACCAATTAACTAGTTAAGATATTATTTTTAAACTCACCAATTTGAACATGTTGAAGATTTGTAAAGCCTCCTCAATGACACAGCACCAAACAAAATCTAGTAGACACTAGACAGGACTGTAGTCGATGGATGCGACGACTGATATCATAACATCTTCTCCTGCGCTCCAGCTTATATACGGAGCCCAGAGGCGCGCGTCCCGTCCGTGATTGGAAAAACTAATGATCCTCCGACCGTCCTCAACATGCTGCATATAGAATGTAAAAAAATATACGAGTATAAGTACACAATGTCGCATTAACAGTTAATAGTTCTTCATTTCCATATCGGACCCGGATCATAGTGTGACAATAGACGCGTAGAAGATTCGACGCCAGATTAATGGCAGCAAAAAATGTACAGTCACTTACGTGACATTTAACACGTTATACCAAGAACTGTGAGATATTTATATCAGATCTATTTTATTTTAAGTTGGATTTAAGTATACGGAATAGTTACACTTAGAAAATCCATATGGTGGTAGACATGCGATAACTCTACTCACTCTAGTCTGCTTATGGTAGGAGTCGAAAGACTGATGTACTGAATCGCCATCATCATAAAATATTTTTTTGTTTTGTCTGACAACCAGTCTTGCCAAGGGGGTATCGTGTTACCCAGTAACTGGGATGTGGAGGTCAGAGGTCAGCAGCCTAATTGAGCAACACATTTTATTTCTGATTGCAAATCTGAAACGAAACCAAGTCCAATTTTAATCGCATGCCATAATTGGAATTACGATAAACATTTTTTACCAACCGACGGAAATTGGATAGGGTTGTTCATATCAATTGGCTACAATTTGTTTGATTGATGTGTTTTGTTCCACCATATAGGCATGATAATTTCCAAATTAGTGTGCTGTAATTTAATTTTGTTTTAATTACAACTGATGCTATACTAGTGCATAAATGAAAATGCACAATGATTGCCGAAAAATGAAAAACTATTTTTTTTAACACTTTCTACCAAAACTACCATAATGAAATACGTAACAAAACGTTTTTGCTATCTGTGGCCAATGACAAAATCGTTTTTTTTTTTAATAAGTTTTTATTCATGACCATAGATACGAGTCTTTCAGTCGAATACATAAATGACAAAATCGTAGAAAAGCAGTGTTGTCAACTTAGTGGGATTTCCACTAAACCTGGGGGTTTGGACAACCCTACTGGCGAAGAAATTTTGCTTTTAGTGGCTGGTGGTTTTGTCTAGTGGTTAGTTTGATTAAATTTGTAGAAAAAAATACAATCAATTACTAAAACTTAGACTCGAGAAAATATTAAAATAACAAGATAATGGCATGTTTTTTTGTTTTTCTAAAACCTGTGTCAGTGATTTTCCGATTTATTTCTTTCGAACAAATTCGAACGCCGATTTGGAAAGACTGTTCAGCATAACGAATATATTGAAGCCAAACAGAGGCTCCGCCCGAGTGGAGATCCCAAAACAACGTCATTTCTAAAAAAATATCCCACGGGAACATACTAAAAATAAAATAATTATGCACAAACAAAACGCACATTTAAATAAAATAAAAACACAAAATACACAAATACAAAAATAGCCAAAAGCCTCGTATTCAGCCAACAAACAAACGCTATTAAGCCATTATTATGTATCTAAGAAACATTCAAACATCTTCACTAACTTTTTTATTGATTATTGTGTGATATTAAGTTGGATGACGTTTAAAAAAATACTTTGATTACCTATTCAAATGAATCTCCAAAACAGCGACCGAACGTCGGTGACAGAAAAATAAAATTAAAAAATTAGACTAATGTATACCTACTCCATTTGAAATAAGACTAGACATTTAAATAAACCGTTTTTACAGTCCATCAACCGATTTAGACTTCTATGTAAAATCAGTTGAACATTAAAAGCAAAAAAGTGGTTACAATACCAAGTGTTTACTGAAGCTGCCATTTGTCATGCCACCAACGCAATAGAAGTCAAAATGGGTTGAATGGACTGTAAAAAATGCCTTGTTTTATTTCATTAATAGAGTATAGCTTATTTCTGGTGGTTTGAAGAACCGCTGCTACTGGAGTTAAATATCTTATTTCAAATTTTGAAATCGTTTTCAAAATCCGTTTTTAGAAATCGATTTCAGGAGAGGCTCCGCAGTTTTGATCGTCTCTAGTAATATTATTCGGTTGTAAGTGCATCGAACTATTCAAACATAAACAAATACTGGCTTTACTGGCTTACGCAAAGCTTTCTTGCCGTGGTTTTGTGAAATCGGTTTGTCTAGTTCGGATTATTAATACGATTCGATTTCTGACTGAAATCGGATTTCAAATTCGTTTTTATGTATCTGACGCATGTCCTATAGTGGACTCAGGGAAAAAAATTGGCAGCACTGAGTAAAAGTTGAAATACCCTCTTGAACGATCTGCCGACTCTTTGAGACGACGTGTTCAGATTCGAATTTAATGCGAAATATAGCCTGTCTAAAGAATACCTTTGCTGCTCTAACTTTATCAGTGTTTAAGGAAAAGAACAGGAAAGGCATATAACATCTCATGTTAAACATCTGACAATAATCCACGCCGGAAAAATCATTCTTCGAAGTCTATGGAGAATAGGTACGTTATCAATGATTTTGTTTACATTTTGATTTTGTTGATTTCGGTAGTGTTTTTGTTTTAAGCATTGTTTTGCCTTTAAGGTTTTATGTTTTTCAACATACAACATTATATTTACTATTCTCATACAGAAACATGGGCCTATTTTATACAGTTTTGGAACATTTTTCTTGTGGCTTGTGGAAGTCGGAAGAATTTTGGAAAATTCTCTCGTTCAAGACACTGCCTGCTCTATCTTTGTTTTCTACTGGCTGCGCTAAGACTTACTTAGGCTGTTGTTGTTGTTCTCAATAGTGAAAAGTACCTAAGTCGATTTTATCACTAAGCAAGCCAATATAAATAGGAATAACGTGTGTAAGAGAGTACCTTCGTATCTTATCACATTTTTGTAGCTGTAGGTACATTATTGGTGAGTCTACATACGGACAATCATTCCTTTGTTTCGTAGACACAAGTATCATACGTGAGGTTAAGTATTTGTATTTCTGTGTCCAAATAAATATTATTCTTTCTTTCTTTATTTATTGTGATTAAAATAATTATTAAGTATAGTTACTATGTCCGTAAACCTTTTTTTTTGTGTGTGACTTTATCAAATAACTTCTCTCGCGCTGGGCGGAGCGGGAGAACGTGTCAGAGTCTTACTGACTAAAACCCACCCGGGTTCCTTCAGTTGCCTGTACGTTGCCAGGAGCCACGGTATCCCTTTCGGACTTTCCCGCAACTCCGGCAGGCATCGGTCCTAACGGACCCCTTCAGTTCTGCTGACATCTCTTTGAAGCGCGCGTGAAACACAACGCGCCGACGGCCCGAACCTGCTGCAGTGCTATTCTGTAACTATCTCACCGTGAGAACTTAGGTGAAGTGAGCACGGAGTGAGCTGTCAGTCCCTAGCAGCAGCCGATCTATTCTGTAAAAATCTCACGGTGAAAACTTGGGTGAAGTGAGCGTGAAGTGAGCTGTCATTCCACTTGCTGCTAGGGACTGACAGCTCACTCCGAGCTCACTTCACCTAAGTTTTCACGGTGAGATGGTTACAGAATAGCACTACTATGCATATATATGTATGTCGATTCTGTAAAAATCTCACCGTGAAAACTTTAGTGCTATTCTGTAACCATCTCACCGTGAAAACGTAGGTGGAGTGAGCTCGGAGTGAGCTGTCAGTCCCTAGCAGCAGGTGGAATGACAGCTCACTCCGAGCTCACTTCACCTAAGTTTTCACCGTGAGATTAATACAGAATAGACCGGCTGGCGTGGAGTGAGCTGTCAGTGTCATCTCACTGATGCTAGGGATTGACCAAGCATTACATTGACAATCATAATCGAGTTTTTTTTTTTTTAATGCTAATTCTGTTGATCATATGCTAGTATTTAAGTGTCTAAACCTTCCTAATCCCATTCATAATCATAATAACAAACTATGTCGATGCGCATTTTCTTTAGTAATTAGCAGCTTAAACGTGTGATATGTATGTTTTATTTTATTTATTATAGGTACCTACGTGCGTAAGGCGCTCGCACTTCATGCTGTTTATATTAAGGGACTAGTCCTTAATATGAATAGCCTGAGGCACAAAATTGAATAAAGCAAAATTGAGTTTCTGACTGATTATCTGTTTTGCTATTTTATTTAAAACCTTCCTAAATAGCAATGTTTAGACACTTAAATACGGGCTTTAAAATACTTAATATAAAATTATCAATAGAATTAGCATAAAAAATGTAATTAAAATCTCGATTATGATTGTAAATGTAATGCTTGGCCATCCCTAGCATCAGGTGGGATGACACTGACAGCTCACTCCGAGCTCACTTCACCTGAGTTTTCACGGTGAGTTGGTTACAGCAGTGCTATTCTGTAACCATCTCACCGTGAGAACTTAGGTGAAGTGAGCACGGAGTGAGCTGTCAGTCCCTAGCAGCAGGTGGAATGACAGCTCACTTCACGTTCACTCCACCTAAGTTTTCACCGTAAGATTATTACAGAATAGACCGGCTGAATAGCACTGCAGGTGGAATGACAGCTCACTTCACGTTCACTTCACCTAAGTTTTCATCGTGAGATTATTACAAAATAGACCAGCTGGTCCTTATTGAACGGTGAGCTACCCATTGCTTACCGTCCACAAGCCCACGCCTACGGTGGCCGAGAATCGGCCTGCCATTCCCGACGCCCAGGGCGTCTCCTGCGGCGGCTAGGGGCGTGAGGGCGCGAAGTTTGCCTCTCCCTCATGCGTTCTGCCTCCTCCATCGCGAGCATTACTGTTTCGCAGAAGGAGGTGACAGCCTTCCATGCCCTCTCGTTCCGTACCATGGCCCGGACCAGGGCCGGACGCGAGAAATCCCCGCCACCGATCGCCTCCACGAGGACATGGCGTTGCTCTGCCCAAGCCAGGTAGACCTCCAACGTATGCTCCACCGTGTCCTCCATGTCCGTCAACCTCACATTCTAACTAAAATTGTTAATTGATGTTTTTGTACATAAGTAGATGCTGAAATAAACTATAATAACCACTAACCAAATAACAACTAACTACAAAACATATTCATAATATTTTCACAGTCGGTGCTACAGCTGAAAATACAAGAATGGAACCAACATCAATTTTTTTAATTTCCTAACAAAGAAGTTGGTTGGCAAGGTGGCAAACATGGATTGGATATCTAATCTTCTGTATTAATCATTGAAGGTAAGCTTTTTGACACATATTTAAGAATCAAGCGTGACCACTCACTTAATAATAAAATTATGAATATACTTCTTTGGCCTAACTTTCTAGATAGACACATCATAATTATATTTTATGTAACCTAACTAATGTTTACATAATTTAATATTACAAAATATCTGGGGACTGTAAAATCAGCCCTAAATAAAGAATAAATTATTCAACCAGCAGCAATGAATAAGCTGATGGCTTTTGTCCAGCCATGGGCCTAATGGAGGCCTAGTTGATATGCCTACTTTACTTTGCCACATAATGTTTAAGTACTTTATTTGAGCAGAAAATAATATCATTTTGTTTTAGAACTGTAGAGTTCCCGGGGCGTTTCACCTATAAAGACATAAAGGCAGCATGAATGATGTCACCCCTGCTGCGTTGCCCCACTGTTCTGGTACTTCAGTTTTCAAGCTTCTCAAGTACGAAAGTAGAAACTCAGGATTCTAGAAAGATAATCATTACTTATTCAGAAAACTGTTGAGTCTTGTACATACGAAAGTGATATAAATGTATGTTCCTATTATTTGATAACAGTGTAAACTTTAATAAAGTGTTTTAATTATGAACTATAGAGGTACAAATAAAAATAACTTGTTATGAAATATTTAAGAATTGAATACTATGTTTTTTTTTTATAAACAGGACAATTAATTATTACAATGATACTATTTAGAGGTATTTACCTAAATTAACTGTCATTCATTAGGTCTCGTTGGTCTAGTGCAGTGGTTCTCAAACTTTTTTGGTGACGGAACCCTTTTGGGAAGCAAAATACTTGATGGAACCCTACAATAAAACAATAGTTTTTAAAAGTGTATTCTTTATTAATAAGCATAATAAAAGTACAATGTAACAGTTACTAATTATTACTTACTTTACCACATGGCAAGTACAATAATAGATAATATTGCAAGGTAGCTAAAGCCTTGTACATTAGCAACAAGATCAAATCAGCCGATAATAAAATAAAGACAAATTATCAATGACGAAACAAACAGGAATAAAAGACATAATAATGATTTCACACTAGAAACTTCACGTGGTCTCATAAGCACTAACAAAGAAGTTGCTCAAGAATTTGTAAATTTCTTTACCAGTATCCCAGTTAAAACTACTGAATCCTTAAATTCCTCGCCCTCGCGTTCTATTGATTTATTAAGAGCAAATGTTTCATCCTGCCCGATTGAATTTAAATTCAAGCATATAAACCCCTTAATAGTACTAAAAGCTTTCAAACAAATCAAGATCAAATTAACCGAAGATCTATGGGGAATGTCAATTAAAGTTTGTACCTCCATTATTGAGACTATAGCGCCGTACTTAGCCTTAATATCTAATTTGTGTGTGGATCAAGGAATCTTCCCTGATCTAATGAAATATAGTAAGGTAATACCACTTTTCAAATCCGGGGACAGTAAAGACACCAATAATTATAGACCCGTATCCGTGTTGCCAGTTTTAAGCAAGGTGTTTGAAAAGGTAATGCTTAACCAACTGCTCAATCATTTTAACACCAATAAAATCTTACATGATCAACAGTATGGTTTCACCAAGGAACGTTGTACGACTGACGCCGGTGTCACGTTATTAAAACACATATTTACGGCGTGGGAAGAGGCCCAAGACGCCATAGGAATTTTTTGTGACCTCTCCAAGGCATTTGACTGCGTCGACCACAAAACCATAATCTTGAAACTTGAGCATTACGGACTTGGGAAACTTACGCTCAGTTTAGTAAAATCGTATTTAAATGATAGACAACAGCAAGTTCAAATAAATGGTGTCAATTCACTCGGTTTAAAAATAGAAATGGGTGTACCACAAGGATCAATATTGGGTCCTTTCCACTTTTTAGTATATATTAATGATCTCCCCCATTTGTTAAAAGCTCAACCACAAATGGTGTTATTTGCTGATGATACTTCCTTAATTTTTAAAATTAATAGACGTGCATCAAATCTTGACGACGTAAATAACGCCCTACAGCAGGTCCACGATTGGTTCACTGCTAATAATTTAGTATTAAATGGGAAAAAAACTAAGTGCTGATTTTCTTTGCCAAATGTCAAAAGTAGTAATTGTGAGATAATATTGAATCAAGAGAAACTAGAATTCGTCGATAAAACTGTTTTCCTGGGGATCACGCTCGACTCAAGGCAATTCAATTCAATTCAAAATATTTTTATTTCATATAAACCTACATGGGCACTTATGAAACGTCAGAAGCTAGGTGCACGGTTCCTATTGGTTGTTTCCTATGGAGAAGAGCCGGCAAGAAACTCCACGGTTACTCTTTTAAAAATAATGGGCTTTTACAATATTTACAAATAACAGTGTTATTAGGTATGGGAGGACAGTGTAGGTCTTTCAACAAGTACCAGGTACTTAACAGAATAATGATGGTGAACAAATCTACAGTCCACTAGGCCTACAGCGTTCTCACATTCACAAAATTGAGAAGAATCTATATAAAGATAAATAAATTAATAAAAATAAAAACGTATTTTAAACGAAATGACGTGATTGCTATTACGGCTGTATCAAATCTCAATAATTATCATGTCCACAAAAGCCACTAATAAAGAGTTGAAATAAAATTTTAGGTACCTATATAATGTCAAATAATAGGGTGATTATGTCAAAGAAGAATGTAAAAATAAAAATAAAAAATGTATACATGGTAATTTGGGAGCAGTTAATAGATTCTTACATAATTTGCCGTTAATCAGGTACCAGGGAAGCCACATGAGCAGAAGGAATTATTGCCAAGCTTCCTTGTCTTCAACATAGGCTTCAATGGGGTCCTCATTTAACATCCCTTTCAGGACGGCTAAGTTCAGCAGCATTTGCTGTGCGCAAAATCCGTCAATTTACTGATGTAGATACCGCGAGACTAGTCTATTTTAGTTATTTTCATTGTATTATGTCGTACGGTATTCTACTATGGGGACGGGCTGCAGACATCGAGTCTATTTTTATTCTGCAGAAAAGAACCATTAGAGCCATCTATGGCCTCCGCAGGCGCGACTCTCTAAGGGAACAGTTTAAAGATATTAACATCATGACGGTACCTTGTCAATATATTTATGAAAACATCATGTACGTAAGGAAAAATCTACATCTTTTTAGTAAAAGAGGTGCAAAACACAATTATATCACTAAAGTGGACTCATCTTTCATGGGGTACTGTTTAAAATGTTACAATAAAATACCTCCCCACATACTTCAACTGAATGAAACGAAATTTAAATCTTATATTAAACGCACACTATGCAGCCAAGCATATTATAAGTTGGGGGATTACATCGCTGATAAAAATGCTTGGCTCAACGCTGGTCCTGCTCCACAAGCATAAACTAATTGATTAGCATTTGAAAATACCGTTGGAGCTGCTGAAGATTTTAAAAACTATCTTTGCATTGTATAAATTCAATGTCTTAGCATTGTATAATTGCATGGCACATGTGTGGGTACTATGTACCGACTATAAAGCTAACATTTAGGTACTGGGTATGTCTTTCATTGACTTGAATGTGCCCTGGCGGCTGAGAGTATGTCATCCTCACTCTAATGTCTCGCTGGCGGTGGCGCGTGTGTTGGATCATTTAGCTCCCTTCAAAATGGTTGAGCTGAATGGTGCTAATCCATGCGTCATGTTCGTGAACGGGCGCCGTCAGTAGGGACTGGTCATCTCTTAGCTGCCACGGCGATTTTAATTTAATTTATATTTTTATTTCTAACGGACGCTTTTAATGTTTTGCATCGTTCTCACATGTATAACTTCAACTTGAATTATGTAACCATTTTATTTTATTTAAAAGAGTGTCCGTGGAGTTTCTTGCCCGTTCTTCTCCATAGGTACCTACTACGCTTTGGAATGGGCGACTAGCTTCATATTTCTGACTGACCGACCCCTTGACAATTCAAAAGTGCCTGTAATTGGTTTATTTGAAATAAATGCTTTGAGTTTGAGTTTATTAAAAAAGAAAAAATCGAACTAATGGGAGGTATGAAACTGTTTTTTATTTTTTATCAATTGGTTGCTATCAGGTTTGATAGAAGACAGTTGAAGTCTCATATCAGGTTCGGCGTCCAGTCTATTGCGATATTTTGTTTTTGTGGCTGCATAGGTTGAGAAACCTGTTTCGCACAAATATGTTGTTGGGAACGGGAGAAGAATATTCAGAGCCATTTTGCCAAGCATTGGATATTCATCACGGATTCTGCACCAAAAATCGTTGAGAGGCGTCGTTTTGAACAGTGACTCCATACTTGTGTGTGATGACATTTCTAAAAGAGATTCATATATCTCGTTTGACATACTTTCGGGCTTTTCCAAGTTGGGTAAAAAAGGATTATGAATCCATGAATTCAGTTTCATTTTTGTATTCTGTTCTTCGGGAAAATACTTTTCAAAAGATGCGCGCATCGAACTGAGATATTGGACCAATTCTTCAAACACATCATCTTGAAACATTTCTGAGTCGTTATCGCTAACAAACTCACTGAGTGACGTAAAGCTTTCTATTTCTTTCTTACCAACGCAAATAATCCAAAAATCTAATTTTCTTTTTAAGGTAGTTATTTAGTTATAGGCCTGAAACACTGTTGTCTGTTTACCTTGCAATGATAAATTCAATTCGTTCAGTTTTTGAAAGATATCCGCCATAAAAGACAATCGGAACAACCAAGTTTTATCATACAAACGGTCCTTCAAATTAAAAGAAGTATCTGCTGAAAGAAACATTTGTAACTCGGCTCTAAGTTCAAATAGCCTTGTTAAAGTTTTACCCCGAGACAGCCATCGCACTTCTGTATGGAGCAGCAGTGTTTTATGTTTGCTGCCATAATCTTCACACAATAATGAGAACAATCGGGATTGTAGTGGTCGTGATTTGATAAAATTAATTATTTTTACCGCTTCATCCATAACTAATTTTAGATTTGACGGCATTTGCTTCATCGCAAGTGCTTGTCTATGCAGAATACAATGGCTGGAACTACAATTAGGCGCTTTATTTTTTATTCGTGACACTGCTCCTGCTGTTTTACCTGTCATCGCCTTGGCCCCATCTGTACAAATGTCAATGCAATTGTTCCAACTGAGATTATTTTCTTCAAAAAATATATTTATTTTATTAAAAATTTCTTCCCCGGTAGTGTTTGTGAGCAGCGGTGAACACATAAGCATGTCTTCTTCAAAAGAACTTTCATATGGATATCTCACGATAACCAGCAAGATAGCCAAACCAGCGACATCAGTTGACTCGTCCATTTGCAAGGCGAATCGTGTTTTTTGTAGACGTGTAACTAGTTCTTGTTTGACGTAGCTTGCCAGATCGCCGTGAAACAGTATCGTTTGATAGCGGCATAGTAGAAAGATGCTTTGCAGATTTTACATCGAGCATACATTTTATTATGTCTAATACACATTGCTTTATTAAATTCTCAGCGATAGTGTGCGCTTCACCTGCTTGTGCAATGCGATAGCTAACTAAATATGATGCCTCCGTGGCCTTTTCGTTGATAGTTTGTGTTACATGCATCATATTTTTTTGACTTTCCAATAACTGATCTTTTTTACGAACAAAAAATTATTTATTCTTTTCTTTAGACTCGGGGTGTACAGTTTCTTAATGTCGGCGCAATTTGGCAGGTGCCATGGAACTATTAGGAAGCAGTTTACTACATAGCATGCAGAGAGGTGAAGCCGTTGGAATCAACAAATCCGAAACTGATTTATGTATGATTGATCATACTTCCTTTTTTTCGTCTTTGAAACCGTCGAGCTTGACGTCGTGGTATAATCGTCTGGATCGGTGATTGCTATATTCTCCGCGCGTACTGCTTTTGAACATTCAGCGTCATTAGAAGATGTTGTTGCAACACGTTTAACACCTTTAAGCCAACGTTCCATTCTTCTTTATTTATAATGTTACACGTCAGGATGGTGGGGTCTAAATAATGCACAATCGTTACTGCGTATAAGAGACTAAGTTTAGTACAATGAAGAAATGTATAAAACTAAGACAACAGAATACAGCAGGCAGTAGAACAATGAACACTAGTTTCTCGCTAGCGAGCTTGTAAGTAGGTAGGTAGGAACTTATCGCTCCGAACGCTAATCGTCAACTGACTGACGAGGCGCGACGCGCGATCGCCGCTTTTATACTTAGTCCTAGACTCGATCTCGAATATTCTCGAAAATACTCGAGTCGGCGCCTTTGATAAACAAAAAGCAAAAATAAAAAGAGAAATATAAAAATTGCGTTGTAAACAATCTCGAGTATATTTTTTGAAGTTAGAGTCGAAACTCGCTTGTTGACAACTATAGCGTCTAATTCAGAGGCGGCTTTTATCAAAAGGACTGCGCGCTCACAAGTATAACCAACGTAAGTTGATACCAAACTTATGAGATATTGTACCAGCTATTGTAACACATGTTTATACAAATACAAATAAATAAATAAATTTATCTACGCGCGGCCGCGGAGTCAAAACGTTCGACCAGAGAGAGGTGTTTTGATTTTTTTTCAAAATTCTTGAGGAACCCCTACAGAGGTATCGCGGAACCCTAGGGTTCCGCGGAACACACTAAGAGTATAGCTGGTCTAGTGGTCGCAAGCGCTACTGCTGAGTATGAGGTCCTGGGTTCGATGCCCGGGTTGGGCATGGTGATATTAGGCTGAATTTATCAGTAGCAGCCCAGGGTCTGGATTTGTGCCCGGTTGATGGCAATAGGCTCGCCCCCTATTATAGATACACCTCTGCCCAACCCTTCGGGGAAACAAGGCGTGATGTTATGTATGTATGTTCATTAGCTTTCAGTAAATAGTAGTAATAGTAATAATAAATTATGGTAAACCAAACTTACTTAAACAACTGTTTTATTATATCAGTACAACCGCATTTATTCAAATTTATGAAATATTTGGACATGAGGCAAAAAGAAATTGGAAAATATATTGTAAGGATTAGTGAAATTTAATGTCTTCCTGTGGAATTCATCATGGATTATGTATGTACTGCTTGCTAATTATTTCTGTAAGCGCATGAGAGAGAGTTTAAATTTTTCCTGAATAATGTAGTTGAGCCTGACAAGCGAAAAATAAAAAAAAGAATTTAAGTAAATCCTCAATATATTCCATAATCCATTACATCCATCCACAAATTCGAATAGGCCTCTCCCTTAAACACTTCAATGCACAATCACTCTACTTTATAGAACAGCAATATTCTGCTATAAACAACAATTATGTGCAATTGACTTTATTTAAATGTATGATAAACTTTCATACATTTAAATAAAGTCAATTGCACATAACTATTTGGTGGTGCATTTCGTATTCACCAACATAAAATTGTTGCTGTGCTAAACACACATTGGTCAGTGGGTCGTCTTAGGGGCGGATAACTTTCACAATTATTATTAAAAATCGACCTCGCTGCTTCGATATTTAACATATCACTAATATTGATTTATCATTGAGGTTTTACACAAAAACACATTCACAATTTATCAAAACGATGTTCACTTACATAATTAAGGAGATTATACGAGAAAATCCCAAAAAAATAATAAAGACAATCGAATACGGCGACTCCACTGCCTTCTATTTTATATACGTAGTATCTCTATGTAGTCCGTGCTATTTGATTTGATAGACGAAACAAATTGCTCGTTGGTTTTAAATAAAAAATGTCAAAATGGTTTCGTAATTCGAATAATAGCCTTTTTAGACGCTTATCGTTCACTCTTTAGCGTCTCAAACAGACTGCAGTTGATATCACAGTAGCATAGCATACATCTCAGAAATTACCTACTATCTCTGTGTCAATCATTTTTATTTTAGAAAATAGATAAGATTTTAAATCTTTTAAGAAATTTCCAACTCGCTAGAATATGACGTTACAGATTTATGGCGGTTTAAATAACTGGGTCTCTCAGCCTGTACTGACGAATCTTTAAAAAATGAGTTTGTCTGTAGAAATACATAAATATTCCTTTTTATATCTTATAGTTGAACATCTCTGTGAATTACTTAAAAAGAAATAATGGCTCAAAAGCAATTGGTTGAACAGTAAATGAAAGCTGAATTTTCTTAAAACGTTTAAACCATTGATATATAAAAAACCCTAGATGCACAGTCTCGAACAAAAGTAACACTCAAAACTGTCTCCAACTATACATAAGTAGATATATAGTCATGATATAAACACACTTTTTTGTAAATTGAACTTTACGCGCATGTTTTAAAGTAATTTTTACAAAGCAATGTTTATAAACCAATAAAAACGTAGGACCGAAATTTGCCGGTAGAACAAGGCATGAAGTGGAGTGGAATACTATGTTTTTTGCATTATAGAAACCACCTGGGATACTCCTGATGAGTATGTGTCAGTGGCAGATCGTGAAAAGAACAAATTAAAAGACGAAATACAGGATAAAAAGGACCAGAAAATAAAGTGAGTGAAGCATAGGTTACAGTAATTTATATGCCAGTTACAGTTTGCGTCAAATAACTTTGCCGCTCTGAAGCTAGGTTGCGCATGCGCGCTGCCGTGCTGCCATGCGCGCTACTGTTTTTTAAGTAAGGTTGACTGCTCTGTTTAGAAGTGAAGGGGTCCGTTAGGACCGATGCCTGCCGGGGTTGCGGGAAAGTCCGAAAGGGATACCGTGGCCCCTGGCAACGTACAGGCAACGAAAGGAACACGGGTGGGTTTTAGTCAGTAAGAGTGACACGCCCTCCCGCTCCACCCAGAGCGGGAGAAGTTATTCGATAATTTCCCGCCCAAAAAAAAAAGAAAAGGTTCACTGCTCAGTCATTTGAAGCCTACTTCAGAGCTGCAAAGTTATTTGACGCGAATCATACAGAGATGTGACACAAGTATTTGAAATACAGATACAAGATACTAAATATTAGAGATACAAGTATTTGAAATACAGATACAAGATACTAAATACTTATTATATGTTAAGTATATAATTTTATCTTATATCTAAATACTTTTTTAAATTTCAATTTTGTATCTTGTATTTATATACATTTTTTTAGTATCTTAGTATTTTGTAAATACTAAGTTAGGTAAAATACTTTCATTCATTACTAGCATCCGCCAGATTACTGATTTTTTAAATCGGTCCAGTAGTTTTTGAGTTTATTCATTACAAACATTGGGACAAAATTTGCTTGCGCCGACTGTGTCAACTAATTTATTTGTCAACAAACAATCTAATCTTTTCTCTTTATAGTATTAGTTTAGACGTATGCATTTATTTTTACATTACGGCATCCCATCTTAATGATAAAACTGAACGCACCCTTAAAATTTTAATTTATCAATTCTGTATGGTCTAGTAGCGACAACAACACAGGGTCTACTGGCAGCACAACTGACTTAGAAACGCTACAATATTTTTAAATAATAAAGACACTAGTGAGAGTTTAAATGTTTATCCCAAAATTTTTTAATTTAATATTTGGTCTTTACCTATGAAATTGCCGTTCTGCAGTACTGGCCATTACAAATCAAAATAATTTTTGTTTGTCTAAGAATTCTAATTTCAAATTAATTTTATTTTAAAAACATGGATTTTTTTTTCCAAAAGTAGTCATTTGTTTATTGATTAGTGTTACATTTTCATCGCATTTCAATCTTTTTCGTCATCATGGATACGTTAAAAATTCGAGTAATTATGGAATATGAGTACCGTCGTGGCAGCAACGCGGCACAAGCGGCACGCAACATCAACGACGTTTACGGAGCTAACACTACAAACCAACGCACCACCTGTTATTGGTTTGCTCGCTTCCGTTCTGGAAATTTCGACCTGAAAAATGAACCTCGCGGTCGTCCGAAGACTTTGGTCGACAATGACGAATTAAAGGCGATTGTGGAAGGTAAAAAAGCTTGACAAATGGGTGCCCCACGAACTCAATGATCGCCAGCGCGAAGTACGCGTCGAGACGTGCCTTGCACTGCTCAACAGACACACAAATGAAGGAATTTTGAACCGCATTGTTACCTGCGATGAAAAATGGATTCTGTTTGATAACCGCAAGCGCTCAGCAAGTTGGTTGGTAAAAATATAATATTTTCTGACATTTACGTGATTAATCATTTGATCATTGTTCATAGTTAATTAAAAAAACTAAATAAACCTTAAAATTAATAAATGTATATCTTAAAAAAGTATTTAGCAAATACGTATTGTGTAGCTTGTATTTCAAATACTATTTCCAAAAGTATCTTGTATCTGTTATTTCAAATACATTACTTAAAGGTATCTTGCATCTTGTATTTCAGATACTTTTTTTTATTATGTACATCTCTGGCCAGTTAAAATGAAACTGTGTGAATTATCATTATTAGTTGTTTCAAGTAATGGGGCAATTGTTTTTGTTATTTTTATATGAGCTTTATACTTACATATATTTATTTCTTTGTTTTCCAGAAAACAACAACAAAAACAAGCCCAAAAAGATGTACATATGGAGGTAAACGCTCACATAGCTAGAGAAAGAATGAGAGAGTTGGCAGTAATCAAGGACCCACCTCCCATCAAAAAGTTTGTGGACTATGGGCCAGCTCCACGCGCCAGCAAGCCCTATGGCTCCTGGACTCCAGTAGTGAATGAGTAGGTCAATTTTGTGCAGTTCTATACCACTTGCATTTAAATTAAATCAACATAATTGGTGAGATAAAGAAGGAAGATAGAAGATTTTTGTCTATTTAGTTGCCCACCTAGAAGAAGAAATACATTATGAGCAAATGAACACAAGTGGCCAATCATCGTAAAAATTGGTTGATGGAATTCTTATACTAGACGTCTTTCAAAAATAAATGTCGCAATTAACATAAATTTTAAATACCTACATAACGTAAACATCACACCTATATTAGCCGATGGGTTAGCCAAAGGTGTACCTATAGTCCACCACCCACATTTCGCCGGGTATGTTTGTCCCATGTAATAGGGGGTGAGTCTATGCAGAATTGCAGAACAGTATGCAGACTCCAGGTTGCTACTGAGAAATTCCAGATGGAGTCCCAATAACACATTGCCCAACCCGGGATTCGAACCCGAAATCGTGTTCAGCAGTTACTAGCGTTTGCAACCACTAGACCAACGAGGCAGTTTTAAATAAATATGATTTTCTTTTTCCAGACCTGTAGAACACATCGATCTTCAGCTACCGAAGTCTGAAAAGGAGCTGCCGCCGCCACCAGTGATCGTACAGCCAGAAATCATTCAATTCAAGGAGAAACGCGTCGAGTCACTTGGTGATGAACCCGTCGAGTTCAAGAAGAGAAAGTTCAATAACCCCAAAAGAAATATGCGTCAAAAAGTAGATGATGACTGAATACTCATGTCAATTAAATGTGTAAATAAAATCAAAATATTGTAATCCAATACTGTTTTTATTGTGTGGAAATTCTTACGCATTCTCTCCATCCGTCGTCTCTCAGTCTTCGACAGACTTAGGACTGGCTGGACGCTGGCTGACGTTGCGGCACAGCACGGCACGGTAAAGGATTTTATTTGTTCATATGTGTCCAGTTTTTCTACTGAACATGGTTTGAACCTGTTTGGGATTTGATTAATATATTTCTCAAGATTTGGGGGCCACCGAGGCTATAAGCCTCATACAGACTGGCACGACGCAACTCTTACAAAACAATTTCTAAGAAAACTTATTTTTCTGTGTGTACATAAATAATAAAATAAATAAATAAATAAAACTTCACGGTAGAACAATTACCGGTGTCGCGTCGCGTCGGTGTACGAGGCCGCAGTGTTTTTAAGCATGCTCTTTATAGGTGTCGCGAGTGGCGCTCGGCGCCCCCTAAGACCTTGCGCCCGTGTGCGCTGCACTCCCTGCACCATAGGTAAAGCCGCCTCTGGCGACGCATTAAACTTGTTAAGCACTCCACACGATGCCAATATTAACCAATAGAATCTAAACTTCGCTCCAGAGTTTAGATGCTATTGGTTAATATTGTTACAACTCCGCTCCTCTCCTCTCTTCTCCGCTTCAGTGGACAGGCAGCCTAAACAGGCTCAAATTAAATTATCAAGCGATGGTTATCGATATCTAAACATGATAAAACACAGTGGCGTAACTATAGGGTGGTAGGGCTGGCCAAATGCCACGGGCCCCCGACCCAAGAGGGCAAGAGGCCACGAGCTCAGAAATATTTATTTAACATTGTACCAGAGTTTTTTATTTTACTTTAAAAGTATTTTTTTTTTTAAGTTCTCCTTAAAATCCATTTCAACACATCCTAAAAAAAAGATGTTGATCAATATTTTTAGAACGCATCCATTGGTTCTACATTTTTTGTCGGGGTACGGTGGCAGCGCGGGTATCTAATCATTGACGATCGGGGAATTCCCTCATTTTTAACCGACTTCCCAAAAAGGAGGAGGTTATCAATTCAGTTGTATTTTTTTTTTTTTTTAATGTATGTTACCTCATATCTCCGTCATTTATGAACCGATTTTGAAAATATTTTTTTTATTTGAAAGGATTCACTTCCCGATTGGTCCCATTTTTATCAAAATTTAGTTTTGATGATGGAATCCATGAGGAATTGAGGGAACTCCTCAAATATTATAGGCACACACATAGCGATTTAGGTATTTTCAGCAATTATTTAAGCATTTGCATTCAAAAAGTATGATTTAGTGAAGTGGAACTGATGAAGAAGACCACAGATTGCCGCCGGAATTCCTAATTTTTTTCTCTTTTAAGTGTATTTTTTTGGAAGTCGGTTGTTTTTTTTGTAAAAACGTTTTGTTAACCAAGAAAGTACTTTTTTCGTGGCGCTGCGATGCCGCTGGGGCGAGCTAGCAACACTATGTTAGGGGAATCCCGGATTTAATATTTTTTTATGAGGGCTCTACTGACTGCGTATTCTTTGTGTGATTGTTTTGACAAATGGTAATTTGTGTCTTTGATTTTTCGTATTTGTTGTTTTATTGAATCTGCAAATGGTGGCAAAGTAAAGTTGATTGTGAAAGTTAGATATTAAAATGTCTAGTTCCAGAAAATATTTAAGTAGGAGCTAAAAACGAAAGAGAAAGAGAGAGAAACTGAAGAAAAAAATAAAAAGCTACCGGTAAACTGCCCTAACTTTGCCTGGCGTCCTAAGTTTGCCTATAATGAAAATATGGTATGGCAAAGGAAACTTTGAGATTTTATAGACAGCTTTAAGTTTCCTTTGCCATACAAGTAAAATGAAAAAGATATTACATCATTTTCATTATAGGCAAACTTAGGACGCCAGGCAAAGTTAGGGCAGTTGACGGTACCTAAAATTAGTCAGTACTTGAAGAATGATGACTTTAATAACGAAAACTCGAGTGAACAGTGCTCCAAAAGTGAAGAATTGGACCTTACTAAAAGTATACCAGAATTACCAGATGCAGCACCCAACACCAGTGTCTATCCAGATCCAGAACAACCACAACAAGGTACTAGCAAATCAAACACAATTATATTTTAGCGTGAATAATATTGTATCTTCGCCATATGTTACTGATAAGGGTAATTTTAAAGAGCTTACTGATCAAGTGAAAAGGTTCGTGATTGAAAACGGACATTGTAAGCCTAAGGGCCCTTTCTTAAAAGATGGTGACAATAGATATTTTCTAGAAAAACATTACTATATTGTTTCCAAGTCTGGCGTGAAACTTGAAAGTACATGGCTATCCTATTCTTTAATACTTCAGAAGGCGTATTGTGAACCGTGTTGGTTATTCGCAAATCGGGCATCTAAAAATATACAAAATGTTTGGATTGAAGGCTATGACGATTGGAAACATATTGTAGATGCCATAGAAAGACACCAGACATCGAAAATTCATCTGGATTCTTGTTTTACGTATCAACAGTGGCGGCTACATAGAACACTCGATGAAGAGCAAGAGTCCATGATCAAAAAAGAAAAATCTTTTTGGCGCCAAGTACTTACTTTCTAGACTCCTTGATGTTACTCTGACACTTTCAACGTGTAATTTAGCCTTTCGTGGCCACAGAGAAAACGCAGATAGTGATCCAAGCTCCAAAGGAAACTTTTTGAGTATTGTTGAGTTATTAGGAAAATACGACCCGATTTTACAAGAATTGTTAAGTAAACCAAAGGGCCAGATAAAATACTTAAGTCCAAAAATACAAAATGAGCTAATTTCTGTCCTGGTTCTAAAAGTAGAAAATGCACTCATAAATTAAATAAATGCCGCACCATTCTACTCTATCATATTCGATACAACTCAAGATATTTCAAAAATTGATCAAATGTGTGAACTTTACCGTTATTGTATGATCGAAAAAGATGGTAATGGGATCCCAAAGGCACTTGTCATTAAAGAGACATTTTTAGGATTTCATGATGCTAAGGATCAAACGGCCTTAGCAATGTCCAAGCAAATTATTAAATCCATAAATGACAAAAATATTCCTCTAAATAAGTGTCGAGGACAAGGATATGATGGTGCTAACACAATGAAAGGGACTTATGGTGGAGTTCAAAAACTCATAAAAGATGTCGAGCCAAATGCCGTATATTTATGTTCACTGTGCTGCTCATAACTTAAATCTAGTACTCAATGATGCAGTGAGAGAGGTATTGATATGCAATTTTTTTTGATACAGTCAACAAATTTGTATTTTTTTGGGCATAGTATCAAAAGATGGAATATTTTATCAAGTTTTATATCCAATAAAGAAAGTGAGTCTTCAACTTCAATAACATTAAAAACATTAAACCCTACTAGATGGGCTGGACGTTATGATGCTGTTTTTGCTTTAAAAGTTCGGTTTGTTGAAGTCCAAAAAGCGCTAACGAAAACAATTCTGTTAAATTGCAAATCAGATGAAAGAAATGAAGCTGTTTCACTCAAGAAGAAGATCGAAAACTACAATTTTATTATGTTATTGGTTTTCCATTGCAAAATTCTACAAACTACCGATGCAGCCTCTAAAGCACTTCAGTCTAAAGCCACCGATCTTTTAAATGGCTTAAAACGTTTGAAAATTTGTCTAGAAGAATTGGAAAGGTATCGACATGAATTTGTAAATTTAAAAATGGAAGCAGATAGTGTAGTGGTCCATCACCCGTGAATTTTCGAAAAATCGTCAGAGGAAGGTAAAACGCCATTTTGACGAGCTTTGCGAAGATGAGCGTCTCCAAGATCCGGAAAGTTTGTTCAGAGTGAACATATTTTATCGAGTATTGGACATCATTATTAATCAACTGAAATCGCGTTTCCTTCCGATGAATGAAATTGTTTCAAATTTCATTGTTTTGCAGCCGTCAACTTTACAAATTTTAAATGACACTGATCTATTAAGAAAAGCTCTTGAATTTGTTGATATATATAAAAAAGATATATCTGAATCATTTGCCAGAGAAATTCTCAGTTTTCGGAATAAAAAAAGAATTTGCCACGGGCCCCAGATAGTATAGTTACGCCATTGTGTTTTATCATGTTTAGATATCGATAACCATCGCTTGATAATTTAATTTGAGCCTGTTTAGGCTGCCTGTCCACTGAAGCGGAGAAGAGAGGAGAGGAGCGGAGTTGTAACAATATTAACCAATAGCATCTAAACTCTGGAGCGAAGTTTAGATTCTATTGGTTAATATTGGCATCGTGTGGAGTGCTTAACAAGTTTAATGCGTCGCCAGAGGCGGCTTTACCTATGGTGCAGGGAGTGCAGCGCACACGGGCGCAAGGTCTTAGGGGGCGCCGAGCGCCACTCGCGACACCTATAAAGAGCATGCTTAAAAACACTGCGGCCTCGTACACCGACGCGACGCGACATCGGTAATTGTTCTACCGTGAAGTTTTATTTATTTTATTATTTATGTACACACAGAAAAATAAGTTTTCTTAGAAATTGTTTTGTAAGAGTTGCGTCGTGCCAGTCTGTATGAGGCTTATAGCCTCGGTGGCCCCCAAATCTTGAGAAATATATTAATCAAATCCCAAACAAGTCCAAACCATGTTCAGTAGAAAAACTGGCCAAGTGCGTGTCGGACCACGCACAATGAAGTGTTCCGTAGTTAGGATGAATTTATCGCAATAACAAACTTAATTTAACTAATTGAAATAAGGATAAAAAGAACATATGAACAAATAAAATCCTTTACCGTGCCGTGCTGTGCCGCAACGTCAGCCAGCGTCCAGCCAGTCCTAAGTCTGTCGAAGACTGAGAGACGACGGATGGAGAGAATGCGTAAGGATTTCCACACAATAAAAACAGTATTGGATTACAATATTTTGATTTTATTTACACATTTAATTGACATGAGTATTCAGTCATCATCTACTTTTTGACGCATATTTCTTTTGGGGTTATTGAACTTTCTCTTCTTGAACTCGACGGGTTCATCACCAAGTGACTCGACGCGTTTCTCCTTGAATTGAATGATTTCTGGCTGTACGATCACTGGTGGCGGCGGCAGCTCCTTTTCAGACTTCGGTAGCTGAAGATCGATGTGTTCTACAGGTCTGGAAAAAGAAAATCATATTTTTTTTAAAACTGCCTCGTTGGTCTAGTGGTTGCAAACGCTGAACACGATTTCGGGTTCGAATCCCGGGTTGGGCAATGTGTTATTGGGACTCCATCTGGAATTTCTCAGTAGCAACCTGGAGTCTGCATACTGTTCTGCAATTCTGCATAGACTCACCCCCTATTACATGGGACAAACATACCCGGCGAAATGTGGGTGGTGGACTATAGGTACACCTTTGGCTAACCCATCGGCTAATATAGGTGTGATGTTTACGTTATGTAGGTATTTAAAATTTATGTTAATTGCGACATTTATTTTTGAAAGACGTCTAGTATAAGAATTCCATCAACCAATTTTTACGATGATTGGCCACTTGTGTTCATTTGCTCATAATGTATTTCTTCTTCTAGGTGGGCAACTAAATAGACAAAAACCTTCTATCTTCCTTCTTTATCTCACCAATTATGTTGATTTAATTTAAATGCAAGTGGTATATAACTGCACAAAATTGACCTACTCATTCACTACTGGAGTCCAGGAGCCATAGGGCTTGCTGGCGCGTGGAGCTGGCCCATAGTCCACAAACTTTTTGATGGGAGGTGGGTCCTTGATTACTGCCAACTCTCTCATTCTTTCTCTAGCTATGTGAGCGTTTACCTCCATATGTACATCTTTTTGGGCTTGTTTTTGTTGTTGTTTTCTGGAAAACAAAGAAATAAATATATGTAAGTATAAAGCTCATATAAAAATAACAAAAACAAATGCCCCATTACTTGAAACAACTAATAATGATAATTCACACAGTTTCATTTTAACTGGCCAGAGATGTACATAATAAAAAAAAGTATCTGAAATACAAGATGCAAGATACCTTGTAATGTATTTGAAATAACAGATACAAGATACTTTTGGAAATAGTATTTGAAATACAAGCTACACAATACGTATTTGCTAAATACTTTTTTAAGATATACATTTATTAATTTTAAGGTTTATTTAGTTTTTTTAATTAACTATGAACAATGATCAAATGATTAATCACGTAAATGTCAGAAAATATTATATTTTTAAGGTTTTATTTGAGACAGCAAGACCAGTTCTTCAAACATTAATTTCATCATTCATTTTTCTTTTATGAGGTCTCATTATCATCCCCCAAAAGATAAGAGTCGCTCCACAGGGGCGGAACTCGGCAAAACGGTTTTACATATAATAGGTCTTTACCTATGAAATTGCCGTTTTGTATGAAAAAATTTAAACGAATTTTTTTCATGTATTTTTTATTTGTATTAATCGAAGTAATCACCCATGCAATCAATGCATCTTTGCCAACGCAGTGGCAGTTTATTGATGCCCTTCGTAAAGAAATCAGCTGGACGGGAGGCAACAAATTCTTCAAAGGCATTTTGTACTGCCTCTCGGGTATTGAATTTTTTTCCCGCCATGAAGTTATCCAAATTCTGGAAAAAGTAGTAGTCTGTAGGCGCAAGGTCTGGTGAGTAGGGCGGATGACGGAGAGCTTCCAACCCCAGTTCTTGCAACTTGGAGACCGTCTGCTGTGCGACGGTCTCCAAGTCTGTGTGCCGTGTGCTGTGAGGTCGCGCGTTGTCGTGCAGGAGCAGCGGAGACGAGTGATTGACCAATGCTGGTTGGAGATGTGCCAGCTTCTCCATCATTGTGTTCAGTCCTTCACAGTACACATCTGCAGTAATGCTCACCCTGTTTGGTAAGAAGCTGTGATGAATCACACCGGCGCTAGACCACCAAACAGTGACCATCACTTTTCTAGGGGTAAGTTTTCGTTTATGGCATTGTTTAGGTGCTGAACCAGGATCCAACCAACTTGCTGAGTGCTTGCGGTTATCAAACAGAATCCATTTTTCATCGCAGGTAACAATGCGGTTCAAAATTCCTTCATTTGTGTGTCTGTTGAGCAGTGCAAGGCACGTCTCGACGCGTACTTCGCGCTGGCGATCATTGAGTTCGTGGGGCACCCATTTGTCAAGCTTTTTTACCTTCCACAATCGCCTTTAATTCGTCATTGTCGACCAGTCTTCGGACGACCGCGAGGTTCATTTTTCAGGTCGAAATTTCCAGAACGGAAGCGAGCAAACCAATAACAGGTAGTGCGTTGGTTTGTAGTGTTAGCTCCGTAAACGTCGTTGATGTTGCGTGCCGCTTGTGCCGCGTTGCTGCCACGACGGTACTCATATTCCATAATTACTCGAATTTTTAACGTATCCATGATGACGAAAAAGATTGAAATGCGATGAAAATGTAACACTAATCAATAAACAAATGACTACTTTTGGAAAAAAAAATCCATGTTTTTAAAATAAAATTAATTTGAAATTAGAATTCTTAGCCAAACAAAAATTATTTTGATTTGTAATGGCCAGTACTGCAGAACGGCAATTTCATAGGTAAAGACCAAATATTAAATTAAAAAATTGTAGGATAAACATTTAAACTCTCACTAGTGTCTTTATTATTTAAATATTGTAGCGTTTCTAAGTCAGTTGTGCTGCCAGTAGACCCTGTGTTGTTGTCGCTACTAGACCATACAGAATTGATAAATTAAAATTTTAAGGGTGCGTTCAGTTTTATCATTAAGATGGGATGCCGTAATGTAAAAATAAATGCATACGTCTAAACTAATACTATAAAGAGAAAAGATTAGATTGTTTGTTGACAAATAAATTAGTTGACACAGTCGGCGCAAGCAAATTTCGTCCCAATGTTTGTAATGAATAAACTCAAAAACTACTGGACCGATTTAAAAAATCAGTAGATAATCTGGCGGATGCTAGTAGGTAATGAATGAAAGTATTTTACCTAACTTAGTATTTACAAAATACGAAGATACTAAAAAAATGTATATAAATACAAGATACAAAATTGAAATTTAAAAAAGTATTTAGATATACGATAAAATTATATAACATATAATAAGTATTTAGTATCTTGTATCTGTATTTCAAATACTTGTATCTAAGATAATTAGTCACTTCTCTGTATGATTCGCGTCAAATAACTTTGCAGCTCTGGGTGGAGCGGGAGGGCGTTTCACTCTTACTGACTAAAACCCACCCGTGTTCCTTCCGTTGCCTGTACGTTGCCAGGGGCCACGGTATCCCTTTCGGACTTTCCCGCAACCCCGGCAGGCATCGGTCCTAACGAACCCCTTCACTTCTAAACAGAGCAGTCAACCTTACTTATAAAACAGTAGCGCGCATGGCAGCACGGCAGCGCGCATGCGCAACCTAGCTTCAGAGCGGAAAAGTTATTTGACGCAAACTGTAACTGGCATATAAATTACTGTAACCTATGCTTCACTCACTTTATTTTCTGGTCCTTTTTATCCTGTATTTCGTCTTTTAATTTGTTCTTTTCACGATCTGCCACTGACACATACTCATCAGGAGTATCCCAGGTGGTTTCTATAATGCAAAAAACATAGTATTTATATATTTTATTACATCGAAAGATAAGGTTTGCCCAGCTAGTAAATGGAAATGTTATCTTATTTTTCATTAAAAAAATAGGAAGTACTGTATTGTTTTTCATGTATGTGTACTGATTTAATGTAATTCTAATTGTTATTCTTTCTATGTTAAAAAAATATATTATTATAACATTTTTATACATATTAATTACATATTTAAATATTTTTGTGAAAAAAATAAAAAACAAAAACAAAAAAAAAATTGTGGCCTCAGGAACAACGTCCAAACTGCCGGTGGTCAGGGCTCTAGAGAGGAACCTCCTCACTAAGTACTGCTTTCTGAATTAAGCCCTTGACCCAGCCGCGCATTGAGAGCTTCCTGTGTTGGTTGGATCTCTCCGCTAGTAAGCCATTAAGCGTTACGATTATCGGTACAATGATTGCAGAGTCCACGTCCCATATGTCAACAACCTCGGGTGCTAAGTCAAGATACTTGATGTTTTTATCTTTCGCAGCTTTCACGAGATTCTCAAACTCAAAGCATTTATTTCAATTAAACCATTTACAGGCACTTTTGAATTGTCAAGGGGTCAGTCAGTCAGAAATATGAAGCTAGTTGCTTATTACAAAGCGTAGGTTCCTATGGAGAAGAATGGGCAAGAAACTCCACGGACACTCTTTGAAATCGTAATGTAACGGTGGAGTTTCTTGCCCATTCTTCTCCATACGAAAACTACCTTTTGGAAGGGGCAACTAGAATCAATTAATTTTTTTTGTAAATTTTTGACGTTCAAAAGTGCCTTATACGGGCCTACTTGAAATAAATGATTTGACTTTGACTTTGACTTTAATCATCGTCAGTTTGAAGGAAATATTCCTTGAGACTACAAATCTCGCGGCTGTGGGGGGTCGAGGTTTCTTAAATGCTAAAACCCTTTTAGCATTTAAGAAACCTCGACCCCCACCCTTCCGCGGAATATTTGCCGTCAGTAATGTACGGACTTTCCTATCCAGAGCGTCAAGTTCCGTCTGAGTCCATTTGAGTATGCCGAAAGAATACATCAAAACCGGCATGACCCAACAAAGGGACGCACATTGTTTCCGCCTTATATAAGACTATTTAGCACTTTATTCGTGTCGGCAACATTGATGCTTCCGACGTACCCAAATACTTGTAGGTTTCGGTTGAGGAGAGGGATCTAGCGTGTATGGAAACCGAGAGTTTGGTTTCCACGGATTCCGTAATCCTCCCTTGCTTTACATGCACGTCTGCACATTTGTCCATACCAAATTCCATCCTGATAGCGCTAATGAACATTTCTGTTACCTTCAGTAGCTCCATCAGTCGCAAATTGTTGGGGACAAAGAGTTTCATCCATGTAAAGGTGTGATATCACCTGATCACCTCTTCTCAACCGATAGCCTTGACCTGAATCCCCCAGCAGTGTACTTAGATTAGAGGATTCAAGGCTAAGCAAAACCAAAGCGAACTTAGACTATCGCCCTGAAATATTCCCTGTTTAATCCTGATTGGTTCTGTCAACATCCTGGATAGAGAAGGACCATCCTCGCCCCATACATGACATATTATTATATCATTGATATTATTGTTATTTGATATTTGTACGCCGTTATCGGCAAAACATAGAGGTCTCTGTACCTATTTTATTTATAACACTTATTTTTCTACCTATGTTTAACAAATAAAAACTTCGACTTAGACTTTCTCTGTTCTTTGCCTGTTCCAAGAGTATCTGATGAAAATATCAACAAATGGATCAGGAAATGTAACTGTGGGTACAAATTTGTAGTAACATTTACAACATGAGTGGTTTTTTTTATATTACAATCACATGTAACAATAAAATAAACTAAATTAAACCAACATCCAATACCATTTGTCACAGTATTCCAATAATAAGAGCTCCCATCCTCACTCTTGACTTCTTCCCAGGTAGGGGCTACCTTTGATATGGGCATTGTGCCAACAACTATGGCAGTATCACTGCTACCACTCTGATTTAGCAATTCATTAATATTCTGAAAATGAAAAACAATGGCTTAGAAAAATGGCAAGCTTTATTATTATGACTGTGTGTTACAACAGAATTAAATAGAATACTCTTAATCATATTCACCATACAAATGTAGAAATTTTACATGAGCCGACACTGGGCAGTCTTATTGCTAAAAGCAATATTTTAAAGACAAAAATATTGCTTTTAGCAATAAGACTGCCCAGTGTCGGCTCATGTAAAATTTTCATGGGTGGAGAGGCAATACTGTACATACTCTGTGGTGTGTTAAGAATGTGTATAACATGTGTACAAACTGCAATAAAAAATTCATCAATCAAAGAAGACCAACTTGACAGTTATAGCATTAAATAATAGCCACATTAACCACCACCTGCCTATGTAGGACACATTTTGAACTATGAATGAGTGTTAAAAATTATTTTCCTAGTAATGCCATCAATTGTGTAGTTAAATAACTACACAATTTTACTCCAAATAAATGCTACCTTGCCTGCCATATTACTTTTTACATGAAATGGTTACTGACACAATAATAACCATTTTAAATAAGTTTTAACTTATCAATTAATACCTGTGATGTGATGTCAGCATTGTTCTTCACATCATTCAAGTAAGCAGCCATAGCGGCTGCTTCCATTTTTTTTATATCATCATCAATCTTTTCTTTCTGCTTAAATTCTTTAGCACTCTTTTTACTGAGCTGTGATATGTGTTTTTGAACATTCTCCTTGTGACGCTTACCATTTTCATGAAATGAAATTGACTGAAAATGTTAAATTATGGTATCAGGTGGTTAGGATTTGCCCATCACATGACTGTTTATGAACATTTAAAATCAAATGTTCAGGTTTTATTTGGTTCAAAAAAATTGCTATGATTTGAGTCCTTACTACTTTGTTATCAGCAAACCAACACTTGCAAAAATCACAATACTTTCGTGCTTGAGACTTCCAGTATTCCGTCCTGCAAAAATAATTTCATTAAATACGTGTAAGTTGACGCATCATATTAGTTTTCTGTGCAGTTTCTGTGTGAAAACTCCGCTAAACAGATGACAACGAGACAGACGTCGCACAATCGGACTTTAGCGGAGTTTTGGGGCAGAATTTGTGTGTAAAAAAAATTCTTACATTGTTTTTTCGGTGTAATCCTGACGTTATAGTGAACCATATAAATTTAGGAATACAACACAGTAAATAATAAAAGAAAAACACGTCGGTTTAATTCGTACACAAAATTACAAAATCTTATGATCCATTTACACTTTACAGAACGTCAAAACCGTCGGCCACAGAGTACATTCTAATATGCCCACAGAGCATGTAAAATATGCCGTCGCTCGGCATGCTCTCCCTCATCCACAGAGTACTTTTTAATATAGGTACTAGGCTTGGGTAAAAAAAATCGATATATCAAAATATCGATATTTTTTCAGAAAATAATCGATATATATCGGCGATTTTATTTTTTTCGATATATCGATTTTCGATATTTATTTCCTGATATCAGAACCGATATTTTTTCAACAGCTCTAATCAAGCTTCGCGTCATGTATCTATCTAACGAAAAGGCTTGGTAGACGTTATGAGTTTCAATCGCCTGGACTCGACATAAATAAAAAAAAATATCTATAATCTATGACTGTTTGTGCAGTGCAACCAACATAAATTGGGTGAATATTCAAAATGTACCAAATTCACAAGTTCCAGTGCGTAATAAATTTAAACTTAGGTTCCGCTCAAACCCTGGATCTCCGAAGGTGGTTTAAAAAACAAAAAAGTGAGGGCCCCGCAATACCCTAGTAGGGTATCTCGTTTCACGCGGCTTTAAACTCTCTTTCTACCATGAAATAAGGGCTAATCTGGTTTGTGGGTATTTTTACTCTATGGCCTGACGGATATTCTCGTCAGATAAATCATTCACAACCAAAAATATGCACTAGGCAACATTAAAAAAAAATATTTGAAAATGACATTTTTCAAACTTCAAAACTCCGTGACTGCGTCAAGTGCGTTGGACGTTTATTAACAAAAAAAGTGTTTTTTCACTATTTATCTTAGGCAAGTGGCTATATTTTCATTTATAAGTAGTTATTACACCGTTGTAGATAATATTTTGACGAAATAGCATCATAAAATCATATTTATGAACAAAGTAATTCTACGCGGAAAAACCGTGGACGCGTAATTATTTTATGATGAATTTTGACTGTTTTTGTGTGTAATCGACAGTAAATAGATGAATATTTATTTAGAAGTAGATAATACATCGTTTTAGATAATATTATCACGAAATACCATCATAAAATCTTATTTTCGAACAAAGAACTGTTACGACAAAAACCGGTATCAAAGTCGTAAAATTTTTGAAAATGTTACGATTGTTTGTGTTACGATTTTTGACATAAAAATCATAACAAAAACGCTGTCGTCAGATAACTTATCTATTCATAATGTAACTTTCAAAATATCGTGTAAATTATTATAGTAGTTTTATCAGAAATGGACAAAACACAGGAACAAACACTATTCAAGCCCGCTATCTGATAACATTGTTCTGTTATAAATACAATTCTCGTAACACGAGTATAGTTTACACTTCATAAAATGGTCCATTCATTCACGAAACCAAAACAGTTTACATTACGTGCCTAGAGCCCATAGAAACAGCAGGAGAGCGTTTTTTGTTATCAGGGTCATAAATACGTCACGCCGTCGGAATGCGGCCGAGCGTCAAGCGCGCGCGCATGTCGCGCGCGGCGGACTTTAGCGGTTAAACCCCAATTAATATATGTATGCCATGTATACCTACGATGTTTAATTAATGCTTGTTTTTTTTTTTTGTATTTTTTTACGTTAAACATTTTTTTTTTTGCGTAAATTACACCAAAACTCATTACAGGGACCTGTTCCATTGCTACACTTCAATATATTTTTTAGTATTTTAGTGAATTTAGCCTAAATATCGTAAGTTTGGCGAATGTGTCGAATAACTTAATTGTCAATTGTTACTTGATAACAAAGAAAAACGTAGTTTTATGATTAAATTAGGAACAAACGTCTTTTTAAAGTTTTGTTACGACGCAAAATTCATCACCAGAACCATGACGGGTTCTCGATTTTACGCGACAAAAACCTTTGATCATGCCGCCATCTAGCGAGCGGCAGCCTTGTCACGTTTGCCGGTCGACTGAAGAGCGGGGGCTCTTCAGTCGACCGGCAAACGTGACAAGGGAAGGACCTACGCAAGATTTCGCGCTATAAATTACGATCGATGTGAGTATTACAGTGTTTAGTCCATTTTGTGTTTCATTACAAGTCCGCTTATATCTTGATACGTAAATGAACTTGGTATCTTGTTTTTACATTAATTAATTAAGTTCTGTGTCAATTTCATTTGTAAATATGTAGATGGTATGTAATGTTTATAGAAAAATTTATAATAACCTAAAAGTGCATATTTTTCATTGCCGTGTCTTTCATTACCGTCGTTTACCGTAACCTTTTAGAGGTTACGGTAATGAACGGAAAATTACGGTAATGAATCAACTTCTGTTTAATACTTTTTTAAATAAATTATTCTTATGGAGGTTAAGGTATAGGCTAACATTGTTGCTTAATAAATGCTTACTATTTCTGCTAAAAATGGCACGCCCTAAGAAGACGAAAGAGGAAATATTAGCGAGAAGAAGACTAGCTAAGTGGAAACGCTTCGCTGCTTTAAAAAATAATGAAGAATTATATAATATTGAAAAAGAAAAGGAAAAAGCAAGATACTTAAAAAGAAAATCAGAAAAAAAAATTGTTGGTATTAAAGATTTAACACCACGCGCTCAAAGAGAAAGACGTAGAAGATGGAGAGTTAACAGCAAGAAATACATTCATAAAAAACCAACCGTTCAAGAATCTAAAATCTATGAAGTACAATCGGGCAGTTATAGTCCAGAACTCATACGAACCGCATACCCGCGTAAACGCAGTAAGAAGTTGCATTCAAATAAAATAATAAAACAGGAAGGACTAGCTAGCGACATTATAATATTTCCTGCTATGCCTTCCACATCAAGAGAATTTAAATCACCAGAGAGGGTGCACCCATTATCTAAAGTTAGAAAACTTGGCGATTGGCAGAACTCAACTTTTGTTGGTTCTGAAAGTAAGACATATTGTGATAAATTTGAGGAATTTATATCTGATTTCGGTAAATTTGAGGACTATCTAGACACTGATATAGAAAAGAGAGAAAATAAAGAAAATATTGTTGAGAATCAACATCAAGACAAAAGTAAATATAAAGGAAAAGGAGTAGGAAAAAAGACTGGCAAAATAATGTAGCAGGGATAAAGTAGAAAATAGTCTTTAGAATTCAAAAATATAAATATAAATACAAAAAAAAAACAAAACAACAAAAAAACAATAAAAATAATAAATAAACACAATAAAAAACAATATAAAAAAAATACTTCATGATCATGTATGTTTAAAATAATTCATCGTGTGGATTTTTTATATATTTTATTTGCATATTTGTACTCATTAACAAAGTCTGATTCATATTCTCTTACTATCAAGAAGGCTGAATATTACCAAAATAAATTAATTTAATTTTTTAGGGAGAATTTAATTATTATAATTGTTATTTAGTTACTTAATAAGATTTTTTATATTACTTGTGATGTGCACTACGAATATCAAAATCGGATTCGTTTACTAAGACATTGGAAGGCTGATTGTTACCAAAACCATTCAATTATGGAAGAACTATTGATTAGGCACCTATTTTGTTAAGTCGATTTTTAAATAAATGTAAATCTACAACATCTCTTTGTTTTTTTTTAATATCAACATCATTTTGTATCATTACCTTGCCTCTATGTTCTTCTGGTGTTCATTACCGTAGCTTGTCACATATTTTAAGTGGCAATAACTCTTTCAATGTTTGATGTATACGCATGCCTTTCACATATCTAATAAATAAAATAATGCCAAATATCGTAAAGCTGTCAGATTAAAAAAAAAGTGAAATTAAGATTTTTCTACCAAAACTGCGCAAATAATGTCGAAACTGAAGAAACACCCATTTAACAGTGCCGGACAACAGAAGCAGACTAACTAGGGAGCACATTAAACAAAGTGCTGCTGATGTCCATTTCAGATAAATACTGGTTCGAATAAATAACTTGTTCATATAATTTTTTTTAATAAATAATAAATATGGCAGATTGTGTATTTAATTTATTTAATATCAAATTTTCCACAGTGTATTATAAGTAACCGCTTCGGGAAAAAATATCGATATATCGAAATATCGATATTTTTTGTAAATTTATATCGATATATTTGAGAAATATCGATACGATATATATCGATATTTTTTATCCCTTTGCCCATCCCTAATAGGTACCCTCATCGCATCTTGCTACTCTATAGATTAGTCTTTGATCGCATCGGTCTGCACAGTCTGTGCAGACCGATGCGATCAAAGATCAATCTGTGCAGCACAGATTACATTTTATCGGTCTGTACATCGGTCCATCGTCATTCGCAATCGCGTATTATGAAAATGACAACGATACTGACAGGACAGTGACAAACATACAAATGACACACGTCAGAAAGGGAAGCTAGAACAATTACTATGTCCATGGCTACAACAAATAGTCCATCCGATCCCTCTCTGATGTCTGTCCCAGGGTAGGCCAAGGAATATACTTTTTCATAACATTTTTTACAATTTGCAGGTCAGTATCTGACTGTATGTTGATCGAAATATGATTCGCGACCGTAAGAAATACGTGTTTCCAGAATTATAATCATCAGAATTATCAAAACAACAGTCCTCAAAAGTCATGAATTCTTGAAATGGCCATTCAGTAGGGTGATGTGAGCTTATAAAGTTGCATTGATGATTTTGCGGGCTACTTCAAGAGTCCCCAAACCCCAGCAGCCCAAGATGTATGTACAGACACCAGCAGGTCAACCTACCCGAAACTGTCAACTTTTCCCAATCAACTTTGAACCTTATGCTTTAGTGATAAAGATGAAAATCTATTAAGAAATTTGACAAATTGTAGTAGGTTGATGTGTACAGACGCCAGCAGGTCAACCTACCCGAAACTATCACATTTTCCCAATCAACTTTGAACCTTACACTTTAGTGATAAAGTTGAAAATCAATAAAGGAATTTGACAGATTGTAGTAGGTTGATGTGCTGGCGTCTGTACAAGACAAACTATACATCGACGGCGAAGTGCCAATAAAACCTGACAAAGTAAAACATTTTCATTTAGATTTCACTAAAACATGCGAATAGCGCCTTTAAATTCAAAACGATAAAAAAAAATCTTTCTCGAAAAATTTCAGTTACGAGCTATTGGCACTTCGCCGTCGACATGACATATGAATAAATTCTATGGTACAGACGCCAATCTTGACACATCTATTATTCTTATGCTACTTACGCACGCAGCTACTTGGATCGCCGAAAATATTGTCATTAAAATATTATCACAATCATTTATTATCATGGACGTTCTATAGTGTGTTTAAAAAAACTAAACAATGGTGCCGATTCTCTTGTACACCGAACTAAACTAACTAAACTATCACTAAAATTCCTTACTTTTTACTATGAGAATCTTAACGCTATTCTGCAATAAAAGGTCTCTAAACTTAAAAATTATTTTGACACAACTAAATCGAATTTGACAATCGCGACTCCACGTGGTACGCACTTGTTTGCCCTACCCCGTGAATTTTTTTAGAGCCGGAGGTGCGCAGGGGGGGCAGCCTCGACGTGTTTTATATGGAATTTTTCACGTTTTGCATGGAAAATAAGAAAAAATATTACCTACGTGTTGATAATTAGGGGTGTAAGGGTTTCATAAAGGGGGTCGAAATTTTCATTATTTTTGCGATAGGACACCATTTTCGAGATATAAGCAAAAGAAATGAAAAAAATATATATACAGTACTGTTTTTGCATCTGAAGTCGAGATGTTCGGGTGAATTTTAGTTCATGACAACTAAGGTGCCGATTCTCTTGTCACAAATGCCTCTAAACTAGACTAAAAATCACTAAAATTTAGTTTATTCCTGTCAAACGATGATTTCCCATTCTGAAATAGACTAAAGTGACACAACTTAACTATATTTTAGTTTGACAGCACTAAGATGGCTCTGAGATTTTAATTTAGTGAAAATGACAATTTTGCTATTCTGAATTTGACGTTTTTCACCTAAAATTTTAATTTTCTATCTAAATCTGACCATTTTTAATCGCGATAAAATATGGTGTGGAATACTATTAGTTGTCATGAACTAAAATTCACACGAACACCTCGACTTCAGATGCAAAAACAGTACTGTATATATATTTTTTTCTTTTCTTTTGCTTATAACTCGAAAATGGTGTGTCCTATCGCAAAAATAATGAAAATTTCGACCCCCTTTATGAAATCCTTATACCCCTAATTATCAACACGTAGGTAATATTTTTTTTTATTTTCCATGCAAAACGTGAAAAATTCCATATAAAACACGTCGAGGCTGCCCCCTCTGCGCACCTCCGGCTCTAAAAAAATTCACGGGGTAGGGCAAACAAGTGTGTACCACGTGGAGTCGCGATTGTCAAATTCGATTTAGTTGTGTCAAAATAATTTTTAAGTTTAGAGACTTTTTATTGCAGAATAGCGTTAAGATTCTCATAGTAAAAAGTAAGGAATTTTAGTGATAGTTTAGTTAGTTTAGTCCGGTGTACAAGAGAATCGGCACCAATATTCCACACCATATTTTATCGCGATTAAAAATGGTCAGATTTAGGTGGATAATTAAAATTTTAGGTGAAAAATGTCAAATTCAGAATAGCAAAATTGTCATTTTCACTAAATTAAAATCTCAGTGCCATCTTAGTGCTGTCAAACTAAAATATAGTTAAGTTGTGTCACTTTAGTCTATTTCTGAATGGGAAATCATCGTTTGACAGGAATAAACTAAATTTTGGTGATTTTTAGTCTAGTTTAGAGGCATTTGTGACAAGAGAATCGGCACCATTATGGTCTATTTTTTTTCATAGTTAATTAATTAATAATAACTAATCTTCAGTATTGCCCTTATAATTATTGTTGATAACGGTACTATTACGATTATTCTATTTTGTGGGCAGCTTGTAGCTCAGTTTCAAAGAAAAGATTTAGCTAATCAAATGTTTAAAAAACAATACCTAATTAAATGTTAAAAGGTATTCAAACACATTGAAATGAAAGTATGCGTTATGTGAAACAATTCAATGCAATAAGTGGCACGCAATAGGGGCGCTGCATGGAAAGAGTGCACCACCATACGCAAGAAATAAGTCTTTAGTATGTATATTTATTTTTAGTTCCATAATCACCGCGTACCAAGATTTCCAAAAGAGCCACTGAAAGAAACAAATATTATTGATCAAATGGCAACACTGTTTTGGTTACATTGTGATGTCGTCGTCGAGTATCGAGTGTCGTCGTCTTTTGTAGAATTTTATCAAGGTAATGTTTATTTATGAATTTTGCATGATTTATTTTTACTTCTTGTAAGTGTAAGTTAAAAATGGGCTATTATTTAACTACTTTGGTAATTACAGCCGCTTCAAACTACTTGTCATTTATATATATCTTGGCGGCCATATTAAAATTTGAAGATAAACTACGACTTTGTTTTATCCTGTATAATCTCTATAATCTTGTTCTGTTTGGGTTTAAATACTCAACAAATCACAATTAAATTGTATACGCTTTATTATATTTACATTAGTTATAGTAGGTATTTGTTTGCAAGACAGAATTTTCTGTTTTGTAATTTATTTGTACTTATTTTGGTGCTTGTTGACGCGTCTCGTAATCTCGTTTACCGATCTTGCTTAGTATAGCTATCTATACTATAATGTTAATTAATTATAGTCTATTTATTGTTACAGATATCCCCGGACAAAGTTGGTGAACGTGATAAACTTCTAAATAGCTTATGTGTCGAAAAGTGACTTAACGTAAAATTTGTTTAGTGTCGGACTTGGACAAAGAATTGTGATTCTAAGTTTCTAATTTTAGTCGTGTCCCTAGTGGGATTATTTGGCAAAATGATGACCGAAAATAGAATTAGTTCAAGTAATCACGTCGGAAACAGTATGACCAGTCAGAATAAGGGGTTCGTATCACTCTTTGTTGCTAATAAAATGTATCTAAATGTATTTTATAAAAATCGTTAATTTTTTTCAGTGATGTCGATAAAAGTATCGATGACATCGGTTGGAAATCAAAATTAAAAATACCCCCGAAAGACAGGAGAATAAAGACTAGTGTAAGTTTATATGTTTTACTAAATACGCTCATATTGTTATTATTTTTGTTTTACCAATTCGCAATAGGTACAAATAATCGAAATAACTGTTACTGAGACTAATTTTATGCACAAGTGGTGGTCTCGTAATCTTTTAATTTTTAACAGACTTTAAAAAAAAGGACGATGCATTCGGCGATTTTTTTTTTCTTCTATGTACCTCGAATTCTCCGTGATTACTGGGCTGATTTGCGTGATTCTTTTTTCATTTGGTAGAGGAAACTCGCAGTGCTCCCTTTATAAATTTCATTAATTAGCTTCAATAATACATATTTTTTCACTTAGTGTAAGTTAATGTAGAGAGGAAGTTATTAAAACTTCCTGTCAATGTTATTTACATAGCAATAGAATTTTTGTGGGTTAGGTAACAAAACTATATTGTGATAATAAAAATATACAAAAAAAAAACATGTTACTGAAAACAGTTTTACTTGACCATTTTTCTTACCTTAGAAAAATCAGAATTCATGCCACCGTTATTCCAGTGTGAGTGAGAGACGGAGCTATACAAGGTCGCTGGCACCATCCTTTTTTCGCAGTGGAATAATGGTGGCATTAATACTTCATAATAAGGCCCCTGAATAGCTTAAAATAGGAAGGTACTAAAGTTTTTTATCAGGAATTCAGTTGTCCATTGTTAAATAAAGAAAAGTTTGTTACTTTCCCTTATTTTAGCTCTAAATGCCCTTGAACATCACTTCTCTTAAGTAAGTCACAATCACTTCTCTTCTATGTATTGTGGTAAACATTATTGTCTCCTTGCATGTTTAATACTGTTTTTGCAAGCTTTGCATTTGTTTGTTGTATTTTGAAGCTATCAAAATGCTGCCAAAAGACCATGTTAGGCTTTATTGCAAATCTCCATGAAGCTCATTGTGTTTTCTTGGATTTAAAGGATGTAACAGACACAAGAGGTAATGAGTTTGAAGAGTTTTGCCTAAAACGTGAGCTGCTGATGGGCATTTTCGAGAAAGGATGGGAAAAACCTTCCCCCATTCAAGAGGCTTCTATTCCTATTGCACTCAGTGGTAAAGATGTTCTTGCAAGAGCTAAAAATGGAACTGGCAAAACTGGCGCTTATTGTATTCCAGTTTTAGAACAGGTTTGATATGATGTTATTACCCATATACTTTGTTAAATGACCTGAATGATGATATTTTTGGATTCCCCTTCACTTCTCTATAAGTGATAAAACCCGCATTTACTGATTGTTATTACTGCCTGTATACATGATCATAGGGAGTATTAGTACTGTATAAATAATTTTTACTTTTCTATATTTAGGTGGATCCCAAAAAAGATGCTATTCAAGCTTTAATTGTGGTACCAACTAGGGAGTTAGCACTCCAGACATCACAAATTTGCATTGAACTGGCAAAGCACACAGATATTCGTGTAATGGTTACTACAGGAGGTACTAATCTCCGGGATGACATTATGCGTATTTATCAAAATGGTAAACACCCTACTTTATTTATTTTATTTTCTGTAAATTGATATTTATATCTTGTATCTTACTTGTGTGTCATGTTTTTGTTTCAGTTCAAGTTATTATAGCTACGCCGGGTCGTATGATTGATCTCATGGATAAACAAGTTGCCAAGATGGACCAGTGCAGAATGCTGGTTCTTGATGAGGCAGATAAACTTCTTTCTCAAGACTTCAAAGGAATGCTGGATATGGTTATTTCACGGTTTGTAAAATTTGATAAAAGTCTTAAGCTCACATTGAACAAGCACACATTGAAGATAATATATATTATAGTGCCTAAAAATTCTTTAAGGTAAAATATATATTATCTTCACTGTGTGTGGTGGTCCATTAAATTGTATGTTGAGCAATATTTTCGACGATAATATATATTTTAAATTATATTCAAAGTGTGTGGATGACCTTTAAGTATCGTTTTGTATTTCCTAGGCTCTATTATATGTTTCCATAGGTTACCCAAAGAACGCCAGATCTTGCTGTTCTCTGCCACCTTCCCACTGAGTGTGAAACAATTCATGGAAAAGCACTTAAGAGAGCCATATGAGATTAATCTCATGGAGGAATTAACACTGAAGGGAGTTACACAGTACTATGCATTTGTACAAGAGAGACAGAAAGTGCATTGTTTAAATACACTTTTTTCAAAGGTCAGTGATAAGACTTACTTGTTGTTCATAATAATCGCTTGAAATTAGTAAACAAATAAATAATGTCATAATTTTGTTTCAGTTGCAAATAAACCAGTCCATAATATTCTGTAATTCGACTCAGCGTGTGGAGCTGCTTGCAAAGAAAATAACTGAGCTAGGTTACTGCTGTTACTATATACACGCGCGTATGGCGCAGGCACACCGCAATCGTGTATTCCACGACTTCCGCGCGGGACTGTGCCGCAATCTTGTGTGCTCAGACCTCTTCACTAGAGGTATCGACGTGCAAGCCGTCAACGTCGTCATCAACTTTGATTTCCCGCGCATGGCCGAAACTTACCTGCATCGCATCGGTCGCTCGGGACGCTTCGGCCACTTGGGTATCGCTATCAACTTAATCACGTACGAGGACCGTTTCGCTCTGCACCGCATCGAGCAGGAACTGGGCACGGAGATCAAGCCCATCCCGAAGGTGATCGACCCGGCGCTTTACGTAGCGCGCCCAGCGGACGACGACGACTCGGCCGACAAGTAACGCCGTGCCGCCGCCGCACCGCTCGCGCGCATGCTCGCCGCGCGCACCGCAACTAACTGGACTTGCTGACTGGTGAAAGGAACTACATAGTTTAAATCTTTAAAACAAAAAACTTATTTGTAAAAAAGTGTAATGAATTTATTGTAACAAAATGTGAGTGTAAATAGTTTATCGTGAGTAAGACTTTGACCTGAAATGGGTTACTTTTTTAAAGTGTAAATAAACCACACATCAGGACATAAACAAAAAGGTATCTTGTGTACTTTGTCCATATTGGATACTGTGTGCGAATTCCTACATTGTTAAAATATAAAAAATATTTATTTGAGCATCATCTATGAGAGTCTACCTAGATTTGTCCATCATCTTACATAAATTGTGGTTGACTTTCTGCTGATATATCACGAATACCTACCCACACCATTATATAAGTTTGAGCTAGCACCTGTTTTATTTTTAACTAAAAAACTTAAGTGTCTGAGGTTGGGTAGGTAGTTAGCCTAGCTCAAACAACATCTATTGTTAAATGAAGAAACATTTCAGTGTAAATCGCGTTGTTTCTGGCCGCTTGAAACAATGTTTGTCATCAAGCCGTATTTATAAAAGGAAGGTCATTATGATACTTATCCTTTGAGACAAAATTAAACTGATCTCAAAAACTGTATAATCAAAAGAAAAAAAAAACAGTTTTTTTTTTGTCTATATAAGTATTATTTTGACCTAGCTTTGAAGAATTATGTTATCATGTATTATTGATTTCATCTTATAGTTAAGCGGTTTTGTCACAGAGTTGAGTAATTTACAGGATGATATATATAAGACTGGAGGACCTGACTAAATCAGAAAACTTATTTAAAATAGTCATATATTCTTAATCAGAAATCTCCTCTTTAATGGCAATAAATATAAATAGTATCAAGTCCTCCAGGTCTTATCTGATAAGAAAATGGCATGTTGCTTTAAAAAAAACATAATATTTGCAAGGAACTGTGACGTTAAAGTTAAGCAATGAACCATTCTGTTACGGCTTGCAGATATGGCACATTGCTCATACTGGGGATTTTTTTTTAGAGGGCTTCGTTTTGCGAACGGAACTAACATCTGCTCTCTGGGGATAAAAACAATTTGGGATGTCAAGTGAAGAGTTATTTGGTAAGCAGGCCTTACAGGAAGTACACAGTACAATCAAAGTGTTGAATATTTTATGTTGGTCTAAATAAATCTTTGTTTTGTAACTCGGTACAGACTTAAATATCACTTATGTACATATATGTCCTACTGTCAATTTAAATACATATACATATTTGTTTCGAAGTCAAATTTTAACATGATCAGAATTGCAAACAAACTTATTTTTACGAAAATTTGAAAACAAAATTCGGTGTTTCAGATTTATTAGATATAAAGTGTCAAAAATTGTTTATTTTATTAGCCTGTTAAATTTTAACTAGAAGGAAGGCATTGATGACCGAGTTGAGAAATGTTTGTAAAGATTGCTTTGCTGATTGACGATTGTATTTAGTATAAGGGTTGTTTTGAAAAATGGAAGCTCGAAATTCAATAAATATTTGGTGGAAATTGCATACAAATGTTGTGAGTCAGGGAAAATGATTCTGACAAAATATATCTGTGATAAAGGTTGATAATGATAATGGTTTCATGGTACACCCAGCAACACGACGACTATATAATGTTTATAGTTCTTGAATATACTGAATAATTCGATAAAATGTGAAAATATAATCATCTGTGTTGCTGATCGTGCGTACTGGATTAAAATAAGAGTTGTGTGTACCTTCTAACTATACATTTAATTATTTAGTCTTCCGATAATCTCGAAGTATGTGTAAATGTAACTGACCATTTAATATAACGAAACGACACAGGTTAATAAAATAAAGTGGCAATATCCCGATTAATGTGCTATTCAAACGTGATGACGTTGATTCCTGGTTACTGTATTGGCGTCTGATAACAGGCTCGGTAGGAACTTGACTCCTTATTTGAATCACTTGAACTGAATGCTTTAAATTGATTGTCATGCTCATGCGCAGTATTTGATCTCTCTTTTCAGTTTAATCATGCGTATGAAGTTTTGACAGAACAAGTGACCCCGTGTTTACGAAATAAAAAGAAAAAAACCTTGAATTAACGTCGCATGCCTTGAATGAAAGTGACAGCTATAATCTTGGCTACATCAGATTTTTGAAACCCGAAATAGACAGCATATCAGATAAGATTTTATATAGATGTTATAGTTTCAATAAATCATGCTCTTATACAAAATATGTGAAGAAAAGTATGCATTCTAGAGTGACCTATATTGGCAGTGGCATATTCTGTAATGTAATAATTGTTTATCTTGTTTTTTCTATTTCAGAAATATATTGTTGTTAAAAAACGGGCCAAAAATAAACTCTTCATGCCATTTTCTCTTTCTTTTTCAAACCTACAAAATACCAAAATTGTTGTGACAAGACATGATGCTTTGATTCACATTGGCTGCTGCACAGATTTGATGCCATACTACTAGCTTTTGCCACCAGCGACAGCAGTACCCGTCTCATTACAAAAACGAGTTATAAAACGAAAGTCCAAGATTGAAGCGAATCGGCACTTTACTAACAAAATCGCAAACGGATCCCTGAACCCGAAACAATATTTGAACGACGTTTTCAACGACACCATACATATACGATGGGATAGACGAGAAAAAAAAAACATCCCCGCTACCAACGCGAAAGGGAGGTACCCTAAAAAAAAAAAACCTGTCGTGTTAATATACCCATGCTAATTACAGCTTTCTAGTACTAAAGAGTGAGCTAAACCGGAGGTCCGGATTTCTTGGTTTCGTACCAAGATAGTAAAAAACCGGCCAAGTGAAGGGTGCCGTAGCACTTCCGACGTTTGGCTCCCAGACTGGAGCGGGCCGGGGCTGCTTTGAAGCGGCTCCTGCCCAATCTAGGGGGTCCAAACGCCTCCTGCCGGAGGCTATACGCGGGGGTCGTGCGGTCCATGGCCCTTTACGGGGCACCGGTTTGGGCGCGTTCATTGAGGCGGCGGCCAGCCCGCCGGTTGAACGCGTCCCAGAGGGTCATGGCCACCCGGCTGGTCCGGGAATACCGCACGGTCTCCGGTGAGGCGGCGAGCCTCCTTGCCGGATTACCGCTATGGGATCTGGAGGCAAAAGTCCTCGCGCATATCTGGGAGTGGCGCGAGGAGTCGAAACGCCGGGACGTAACTCCGTTTCCGCGAAAAATCGCGGCACAGCGGACAGAGCTCCGGCGGGATCTCATGGTTTCATGGAGAGTGCGATTGTCGCAACCCAGTGCTGGGCACGCCACTATTGCGGCGATAAGTCCCCTCTTTGAGGAGTGGCTAGAGAGGCGCCACGGCGTCCTCACCTTCCGCCTGACGCAGGTCCTCACCGGACATGGTTGTTTCGGGAGGTTCCTGTTTCGTATCAGGCGGGAGGAAACGCCCGGGTGTCATCACTGCGTGGATCGCCCGGAGGACACGGTTGAGCATACGGTGGAGGTCTGTCCGGCTTGGGCAGAGCATCGCCGTGTCCTCGTGGAGGCGATCGGTGGCGGGGATCTCTCGCGTCCGGTCCTAGTCCTGGCCATGGTACGGAGCGAGAGGGCATGGGAGGCCGTCACCTCCTTCTGCGAAGCAGTAATGCTCGCGAAGGAGGAGGCAGAACGCGTGAGGGAGAGGCAAACTTCGCGCCCTCACGCCCCTAGCCGCCGCAGGAGACGCTCCGGGCGTCGGGAATCGCAGGCCGATTCCCGGCCACCGTAGGCGCGGGCTTGCGGACGGTGAGCAATGGGTAGCTCACCGTCCGATAAGGACCAGGCCCGGGTCGACGGCGCGTTGTGTTCCACGCGCGCCTCAAAGAGATGTCAGCAGAAGTGAAGGAGTCCGTTAGGACCGATGCCTGCCGGGGTTGCGGGAAAGTCCGAAAGGGATACCGTGGCCCCTGGCAACGTACAGGCAACGGAAGGAACACAGGTGGGTTTTAGTCAGTAAGAGTCTGACACGCCCTCCCGCTCCATCCAGAGCGGGAGAAGTTATTTGATAATTTCCCACCCATAGACGTATAAAAAAGGTCGGACGGATTCTCGCTAACAAAAAACTGTGTCACTCAGAGTCAGCCAGCTCGCTGTACGTACAGTAAGATTCACGAAAGATGACCACGGCGCAGAAGGCATATTTTAGATCCCTTTGGAGGTGCGAGGTGCGGCGCGGGCGGAATGCGTCAAGACCGGAGCGACGCCATTGGTGCGCGCGCGTCTCGTGATAGGCTGTAAGGCCTCTGCCTCGAATTTTGCGGGCAGCGGGGCGGCGGCGGCGGCGGCGCGGGAGCGGAGCGGGCAACGCATACCTGTTCTCCAAACCAGCGGGCAGATCGCGCGGCACTATAGCGGTGTAGTGTTGTGTTCGTGGTTGTGTTGTCGAGATATTTGTTTTTATTCGCGAACGAAATGTCTGAAAATCGGCTACTTTGCTCTTGCACGTCCGAGGACATTTTGATACGTCACAAAAAAAAATGTACAACACTATACTACAATGCAAACGCGCAATGCGGGCGGTCACCGCTTGACTGGAGTGCACCGCTCGTTGCCCGCCCCCGCGCCGCTGCCACGCCGCTGTTTTCGAGAACCGGTCCATTTGATTTTACGCATAAGATCTTGCCGCTCCCGCGCCGCCACCGCTGCCGCCCCGCTGCCCGCAAAATTCGAGGCAGAGGCCTAAGGCTGCTTAGCCGCTATTCGTCTATCGCGGCGTCGACGCGCTCACACTGCTCTCGAGTACAGTCGAAAAGAAGTGTCTTTGTTTTAAATTGTTTTTTATTTGTTAAGTTTTCGTTGTTTGTTAAGTTTTTTGTTGAGATTTGTTATTGTGTTGAACTTATTTGCTATTTTAAGCCATCACAATGCCGCGAGGAAAAGGCAATACTTTGAATAGACAGTCGAGAAGTTTGGTGTACAACGTGTTTCAATATTTTTCACAAGATTTTAAAATACTCGAAGCTTACAAAAAAACGGCCGCGGCAACAAAGACATCTGTATCGACAGTACAAAGAATTATAAAAGAAAGTAAATCTTCACCGTTTTTAGTGGTTTTTAGAACCCCTGGTAAAAAGAGACCGCGCCGTAACCCTGCCTCCGACGTTGACGACTTTGACAAAGGGGTAATTAAGAGATGTATCCATAACTTTCATTTAACTGAAAAAGAATTGCCAACTTTAGAGAAGTTACGAGCAAAATTACATCAAGATATTAACTTTAAAGGATCCAAAACAAGTTTGGGTCGATTAATAAAAAGAATTAGATTTAAGTGGAAAAAAACAGAAAATAACCGAAATATTTTAATAGAAACATCAGCTATTCGGTTGTTACGAATCAATTACCTAAAAAAACTCCAAGATTATCGAAGACAAAATAGACCAATCGTTTATACTGACGAATCGTACGTCCATGCTACACATGCAAAACCCATGGGCTGGGCTGACGGTTCTACATCAGGTCTGAAAAAGCCTATCTCAAAAGGCCAACGAGTCGTAATCGTTCATGCCGGGTCAGAGGCTGGATTTGTGCCCAATACATTATTAACTTTCAAGTCGGGCACAAAATCAGGAGATTATCATGACGACATGAATTTTGAAAATTACCAGAAATGGATTCGAACTCAATTGGTACCCAATCTCCCACCGAACTCCGTTGTTGTGGTAGACAACGCCCCATACCACAATAAAGAATATGATATGGCTCCCACATCTAATTCCCGAAAATCCGACATGCAAGAGTGGCTTACCAAAAATGGAATCAGCTTTGATTCCAATATGTTGAAACCTCAATTGTACGATATAATAAAAAATAACAAACCTCGTTTAAAGAAATACTCCGTTGACAAAATTTTGATGGAAAATGTCACGATGTTCTCCGTCTCCCACCGTACCATCCGGATTTAAATCCCATAGAAATGGCTTGGGCCTCTATAAAGGGTTACGTGAGTAGTAAAAACGTAAAGTGGAATATTGGCTGCGTTATAGATTTAATTAAAGAAAAGTGAATCTGATGGGACCAGAGGAATAGAAAAAACTATGTGACAAAGTAAAATCTATAGAAGAAAGCTATATAAAAAGTGACCACATCGTGGATGTGCTTACGGAGGAATTAATTATACGTGTGGGAGAATCTGACGAGAGCGAAGATTCGACAGATGTGGATTTTCCTGAATCATCGGAAGATGAAGACTTTAATATGGAACCCGGCCCCAGTTCCTCAAGTTCCACGATTCCCTCAAGTTCCATGATAGAGGGAATCATGGAACTTGAGAATAGCGATAGCGACTAAATGTGTTTCACATATTTATAATATTTTTGGTTCAATTTATTTTAATAAACATTTAAAATTACTTACGTTTGATTTATTTGCATAACCAGCGTTTACAACATTACACAAATTATTTAACCAACATTAAAATATTATTTTGTCTTAAGTCTTTTCTTCATGAGTGTACGTGCGCAGACGGCCGCCATTTGTGGTCATCTTTCGTGAATCGTACTGTACAGCACACATTCACACAATAGTCAGCCATTTACGCGCAAACGTCAACACAGGCGATACGTCTATGCGGCGATGTTATTTTTTTAAGATACAGCATTTCTTGTGTGGTGAAATGGTGTAAAAACGGTAGTAAAAATCCAGGAATCACGTTTCATGGGTAAATGAACAATTCAATCATTTAATTCCCGATTTTATACATCAAAATCAATCTTCATTCGATAAAATTCGTCACAAGGCCAGTGTTGCCAATATTCACGTGTGCAAATTTCCCGAAATATGGGAAATTTATATGAACTATAAAGTGTGGAAGATGTATATGATGATGGGTTTGCTATATTGTTTTGTAATATTTGTGAACTATTTTATTAGAACGGGAGTAAACTGGTAGAAATCGCGGTGGCGTCGCGGCGATGGGCGTCGTGTCCCTGAGCACTTATGGCCCTCTATGCGACATTCTCTATGAGCAAGTGTTAATTTGGTCAAAATGAAAATCCAAGATGGCTGCTGCGAGCCGTGCTCCCCGGCTCCTTAGCCCAGATTCGCATAGATGTATTTTTATCGCGGCGATCTTCTTTTGTACACTGGATTTTCAACTCTTGGTATTGAGCCGATCATTGAGAATCCAACAGAGTGCATCCAGCGCGTATCCCAGCGCGTCAAGAAAACACACTGTTGGATATTCAACTCTCGGCGCTAAACAGAGCGTCGAAAATCCAATTCGCGAAAAAAATCGCCGCAATGAAAATACGCCCGTGCGAAAACATTAGGTTAAAAAGTAAAATTTTAAACATTTAAAATATTTTCAAACCTCAATTACATACTTATATTTTACTTCCGGACTTGATGGAGTGACCTGAAGGTGTACTTCGGTGACTCCTACGGGTACTCCTCGACTAGTAGAATTAGATGTGTCGAGTTTGGGCTTGTTTTGTAAGTTATGACGAGACCGTACCTTCGGATTTGATGGAGTGACTTGAAGGTGTACTTCGGTGACTGCTACTGTTACTCCTCGACGAATAGAACTAGGTGTGCTGAGTTTGGGCTCGTTTTGTTAGTTCTGACGAGGCCTTACCTCCGGATTTGATGGAGTGACCTGAAGGTGTACTTCGGTGACTGCTACTGGTAGGTACTTCTCAACTAGTAGAATTAGATATGCCGAGTTTGGGCTCATAACTAAGCTCATAACTAACAAAACGAGCCCAAACTCGGCACACATAGTTCTACTCGTTGAGGAGTTCCAGTGGCAGTCACCAAAGTACACCTTCAGGTCACTCCATCAAGTCTGGAGGTAAGGTCTTGTCATAACTATCAAAGCGAGCCCAAACTCGGCACATCTAATTCTTCTAGTCGAGGAGTACCAGTAGCAGTCACTGAAGTACACCTTCAGGTCACTCCATCAAATCCGGAGGTACGGTCTTGTCATAACTATCAAAGCGAGCCCAAACTCGGCACATCTAATTCTTCTAGTCGAGGAGTACCAGTAGCAGTCACTGAAGTACACCTTCAGGTCACTCCATCAAATCCGGAGGTACGGTCTCGTCATAACCTACAAAACAAGCCCAAACTCGGCACACCTAGGTCTACTCGTCGAGGAGTACCAGTAGCAGTCACCGAAGTACACCTTCAGGTCACTCCATCAAGTCCGGAGGTAAGGTCTTGTCATAACTATCAAAGCGAGCCCAAACTCGGCACACCTAGGTCTACTCGTCGAGGAGTACTAGTAGCAGTCACCGAAGTACACCTTCAGGTCACTCCATCAAGTCCGGAGGTAAGGTCTTGTCATAACTATCAAAACGAGCCCAAACTCGGCACATCTAATTCTACTAGTCGAGGAGTACCAGTAGCAGTCACTGAAGTACACCTTCAGGTCACTCCATCAAGTCCGGAGGTAAAGTCTCATCATAACTAACAAAACTTTCCCAAAGTTCACAGCCCACATCTTTCTACTAGAAGAGGGCTTCCAGTGCCTCCTAGCAGTCACTGAATTAGGTATTTGTATCTAAGTATTATTTAGTAAAAATACAAACAACAATACAAAATACTTTTTGTAGATGCCCATGTATTATAAAGAATATAGAGAAAAAAAACTTTCAAAGTACCAAAATTAGTTCACTTGACTACTATTCCCGCAACTAACCGTGCGTACACTTGTGTGTGTGACTTTTGTCAATGTAGTAGTTCGATTCTATATATCAAATTTGCAAACGCGTCCTTAACTGTGTTTTATTATCTTTTTTATTTCTTTTATATTTTCATAATAATTGGTTCTTACCATTAACCTTTTGAAATGGCACGGTATAATTCTGTCTACACACGACTTTTTGTCTTTAAAACAAAGCAATAATAAATGGGTAAATTTGGCTTACATGGCATCCCTAAATTCACTCACACATAAATTAGTCGCCGCCATTACGGGACACAGTTTTGTCTTAGCGGGAGTGTGAGCGGGAGTTCCGTCCGACCTTTTTTATACGCCTATGTTCCCACACAAAAAAAAAAAAAAAAAAAAAAGGGTGCCGTAATAGGGATGATGCCCGGGTAAAAAAAAAGAGATTCTATTTAGTCCGTCAGTTAGATAATAAAAAAATATTAGACTCGTATTTTTTGCTTTATCATATCAATAAAAAAATACTTAGATACAACACATTGAAGTTGAGGCGTGGGGGTTGATAGGTCACAAGTAAGTATAAAATCTACATACTCGTGACGTCATGCCACATTTTAACTCAGTGTATCGCCGTAATCTTTTATATCGTAAAAAAAGAACAAATACGTGTACGTATTTTTTTTATAATCTACAAGACGGACAAAAAAATTCTTTTAGTCATCATCCCTATTGGCATGAATATTTTTGCAGTCGATAAAATCAATACTTTGCATTTCATAGTATTTCTAGAAAAATCTATCAAAAACAAGTTATTTGTGCGCTTCCGAAAACATCTCATACCTCACGTTGACTTAGGTATTTTCACAATACCCCATACGTTCACGTGCATTGAATTGTTTTTTTCATCCCTCGATTACGTGTATGGAGAGTGCCACTCCTAATTATTTTCTTCGTAACATCACCATTTTTTAGCGGTGCACCGAATACACACTCCAATTTTCATCGATATATTGAAAGTAGTCCCCGAGTAAAATAACTGTGTCATCTGGACGGACGGATTATTAAAAAAACTGAATAATTATGGAAAAATACCTATAACGGACCCTCGATGTACGAGTACGACTCGCTCTTTGCCGGTTTTTTCTCCTACATCATCATTGATATATAAAAAACCCAAGATACACTCTCTGCGTCTCAAAAACGTCCGCAAAAAAAGAACGCACAATCTAAAATTGTGCGCACCTTTCAAATAGTATCGCGTCGCACGCGTCATTGACCGTACGTTAAAAATACGTTCGTCGCCGCGATAAAAATACGTTCGTGCGAACCTGGGCTAAGGAGCCGGGGAGCACGGCTCGCAGCCACCATCGGGATTTTTATTTTGATCAAATTCACACTTTCTCATAGAGAATGTCGCATGGAGGGCTATAAGTCAGGGACACGACGCTGTCGCCGTGCCGCCACCACCACCGCACTGACGCCGCGACACCACCGCCACCGCACCGACGCGACGCCGCGACTGCGGCAGCGCTACGGTAGGGCTCGCAGAATGATAAAATCAAGCGGCGCCAGCGCGGTGGCAGCTCAGTCTACATGGTTACGAGGCGCGGCGACAGCGTCGTATCGCTAAGAACTTACCGCGCCGCCATCGCCACCGCGCCTCTTAGCGGTGTATATGCAACGTTGCCTGGAGGCGCGTCGACGGCGTCGTATCCCTAAACACTCGCTCTTTCGTTCCGTGACTATTTCTACCAGTTTACTCCCGTTCTAATAAAAATATAATAAAATAGGTCAGAAATATTACAATACAATTGAGCAAACAAGTACATCTTCCACACTATGAATTTTCAATATTTCGGGTAATTTGCACACGTGAATATTGGCAGCACTGGCCTTGTGACGAATTTGGTGAATGAAGATTGATTTTGATGTATAAAATCGGGAATTAAATGATTGAATTATTCATTTACATATGAAACATGATTTCTGGATTTTTTTTCTTCCGGTCACTACGGTTTTTACACCATTTCATCACACAAGACATGTTGTATCTTAAAAAAAACTTCGCCGCATAGAAGAGGTATCGCCTGTGTTAACGTTTGCGAGTAAATGGCTGACTACTGTGTGAATGTGTGCGCACAACGGCTGTACGTACAGCGAGTTGGCCGACTCTGAATGACACAGTTTTTGTTAGCGAGAATCTGTCCGACCTTTTTTAACCGACTTCCCAAAAAGGAGGAGGTTATCAAATCGGTTGTATTTTTATTTTTTTATATGTATGTTACCTCATAATTCCGTCATTTATGAACCGATTTGAGGAACTTGGGCGATCGATCGCTGACTACGTAGACGTGTTTATTGTGCTGCATTAATAATGATTAAAACTAAATAATTACGACTAATATTATTTATACTATCTGCAGCGTAAGCAATTTACGATACCTAAGTGTGTCGCGAGTGGCATTGACGTAATGAACTAGTCGTAAAAATTGTTTTTATGGACAATAAGTGCTTCTGCAGTGGCTATGTCAAATCCAGGAACTAGCCCGTTTGGCCGTAGCCAGTTACTACGGCGAAGTCCCCCGCCGACGCCTACTGATCAAGCCCACCCCATAGACCCAAGTCCACCAGCTCCCACGGGAATTGAATTACCAGGTGAAGTAATTGCTACACCGGAGATTCAAAAATGGTTGGGGAGCATTGATACTATTTTAAACGAAGTGTGCTCAATAGTAGCAGAAGGAAAAATGAACGCGGACCAGAAGCTTCGTGTCACCAATCTTTGCCGTAAGGTATCAAGCGGGACATCTCAGATGGCCGTCTTATATCAAGCTTTAAAACAGAAGACAATCCAGGCGCACTCTACCATCCAACACCTACAGGTGCAGCAAGACGTTGTGAATTCGCTGCAGCAATTCCAAGAGGTGGTTGTAAATAATTTGAAGGCTACAAACCCTAGTTCATATGCTAGTATGGTCAAAAAAGGCTCTGACAACTTTATCCGCCCAGAAAATCTCAGCTCTGTTGCCATTTATCCCAGCGATAAGACCAAATCTAGTGATGATACAAAATCTTTAGTCCAGAAAATTATATCACCAGAAGAACTAAAACTTCATGTTCGCGGACTAAAAAAAGTTAGAAATGGGGGTGTCCTCATTAGCACCGACAACAAAGGAGACATTGACAAGTTGAGAAATTCGGAGAAACTTGTATCTTCGGGACTTACCGTTGAAGAACCTACTATTCGCCGTCCTAGGATTTGTGTTATTGGCGTCCCCGTAGCCCTAACTGAACAGGAGGTATTTGATTGCATATACGAGCAAAACCTTTCTGATAAGCTGCCGATCATTACTCGAGAGGTCTTTCTAGCTACAATCAAATTGAGCCACAAATCAGGTAAGAAAGATCTCAGTACCTGTAACTACATCCTGGAACTTCCTGCTAGTGTCAGGAAAATTCTGATAAACCAGGGACGCATTTTCATAAATTGGACTTCCTGCCCAGTAAGAGATTTTACAATAGTAACCAGATGCTTCAACTGCCAGCTGTTCGGGCATGCAGCCAAGTACTGCAGAGAAACTAGCCCCACTTGCAATCACTGTGGAGAGTCTGGCCATTCTTTTAAGGAATGTTGCAACAAATCATCACCCTATAAATGTGCGACGTGCAATCGCTTCAAAAGAAAATGTGACCACCAAACTGGTGATGTCAGCTGTCCAGCCCGCAAATATGCAGAAGTTAACTATATAAACTCAATTGACTATGAAGGCGCCTAAGAGCGTCACCGACTGTTTAATTAGTAAGCCCATTTTTTATTCCATTTATATTAGTTAATTTATAATTATCATGGTTAATAATTTACTGTATGACCTCGATAGTTTTTCTGTGTCTGATGTAAAAATCTGTAACGTTGATGAGTGTAAACTGTTCCTTCCCGCTGTGGAAAAATCGTTTACTTTGCTCACACAAAATATTCGCAGTATAAATAGAAATATAAACGGTTTTGAAGTTTTGTTACAGAATCTTGATATAAGCTGTGACATTATTGTCCTAACTGAATGCTGGTTGTCAAACCAAACGGTTAATTTACCCTGTCTGGATGGTTATTTTTCACACAACACCAATAGAAAAATCAATCAAAACGATGGATTAGTAGTTTTTATCAAGAATAACTTAAAAATAACAGTAGAAGAACCGGAAGTTGAAGGTTGTAATTGTTTAATAATTAGAATTAATCCCGATATAGTAGTTATGGCCATCTATAGGCCTCCTTCTCAAAATATTGACCGCTTTTTAAGCTCGCTAGATATCTATTTGAAAACAATATCATCTTTTAAAAACATTATATTAGTAGGTGACATAAACATTAACATTGCTTCTGAAAGAATTGACACTCAGGCTCATAACTATCTCAATATCTGTTCATACCATGGACTACTACCAGCTCATTACTACCCCACGCATCAAAGTGGCTCATGCTTAGACCATATTATTATGAAATCGAATAAACTAAGCAAAACATTTGTTACTAATTCTTCATTGACCGATCATCAAGCTATTTTACTAACATTGCAAATAAGTATACCTCGAAATAACTGCATGCGTAGCTTTACTAAAGTAAACATGACACACCTTGGAAATGACATTCGTAGCATTAATTTTGACCCAGTGTATAATTCAAATGATGCAAATATTTCTTTAAATTATTTTATACACTCACTACGATATGCAATAATAAAAAATACATTTACTGCAAAAACGCCTAGAAAGTATAGCACCATTAAACCTTGGATCACACCCGGTCTCGTTCGTTGTATAAGACATCGAGATAAACTTCACCTCAACTCTAAACGCGCACCAGATAATGAAATACTTTCCATAACATATAAAAGGTACAGAAACTTTTGCAATAATCTTATAAGAAAAATTAAAATTCAGTATGAAAAATATGAGCTTCATAGGGCAGGGAAAAACAGTAAACTTGTATGGAAATTTATAAAAACTAATACTTTTCGATCAAAAACACCGGAACCTCCAATTGATTTGCTATCGACAGATTTAAGCCCATCCGAAGCAACTAATAAAATAAACAATTTTTTTGTCAACGTTGGTAAAAACCTGGCAGAAATCACACTATCAACTAGAAGTAACGCTCAAAATCTAACTTCGACCACATCATCTACAGTTAACTCTTTTGTTTTATTAGATACCGATGTCGAGGAAGTTATAAGAATAATAACTGAGCTAAAAGACGTTTGTGCTATAGGGTGGGATGGAATATCGAATAATATACTTAAAAGATATAAACATCTACTCGCCCCTCCATTAACTCACATTTTCAAGATATGTTTATCTAAAGGAGTATTCCCTAGCTTACTTAAAAAAGCTATTGTCACCCCTGTATACAAGACTGGAGATAAAAGCTGTGTTAATAACTACAGACCCATATCTGTTCTAACAGGTCTCTCAAAGATTTTAGAAAAAATTATAAATAATAGATTAATACACTATCTTGAAGATAACAAATTGCTCTCAGATTGTCAATTTGGTTTTAGACCAAAGAGATCAACAAGCCAAGCGGTACACCAGTTAACAGATTATGTAACTACCAATTTGGATAAGGGCTTGCACTCCCTGGGGATTTTTCTAGACCTCGCCAAGGCCTTCGATACAATTTCGTGTTCTGTGTTGTTACGCAAGCTTGAAATACTTGGCATAAGAGGAACTCAGCTTCTACTATTCTCTGATTATCTTAGCGATCGTTATCAATCTGTTAAAGTTGGCCAATACATGAGTTCCGAACTTAAAAACAGCTGTTTTGGTATCCCACAAGGAAGTATTTTGGGCCCTACGTTATTCTTAGTTTATATAAATGATCTGTGCAGCTTGACTTTACAAAATGGTGCCATAATATCGTATGCGGATGACACAGCCCTATTATTTTCTGCTAAATCACTAGAAGAGGTCTATAAACACGCCCAAAATGGTTTTAATATGGTGTTTAATTGGCTTCGTGGAAATCTACTAACGTTAAATACTGATAAAACTAAATACATTTTATTTAAAATGAGGAATACTAACATGCCATTTACTAACCCAAGCATTTACGCTCATAAATGTACACCGGATGCTAATATTGCATATTGTGCTTGCCCCACTTTACTCAAAACCGATCATATGAAATACCTGGGTGTTACGATGGACACAAATCTAAATTTTCGTAAACATATTGATTTGCTATGCACAAGAGTCCGTAAACTAATATATATATTTAAGAGTTTGCGTAATATTGCTGACTACAAACGAATTAAACAGGTTTACTTAGCCTTGTGTCAATCCATCCTTACCTATTGCATAACTTCCTGGGGTGGAGCCGCAAAATCAATTTTACTCCCTCTAGAACGTGCCCAAAGAGCTATCCTAAAGGTAGCCACTTTTCGACCTTTTAGATTTCCCACACATCAGCTTTATAGCGCATGTAAAGTACTAACAGTACGCCAATTATTTATACTAAACATCGTTCTACTCCAGCATAGAAAACTTCCTTTTGAACGAGTACCATCAGACAAGAGAAGAAAAGACTTGGTTTGCATAAAGCCTCAAACTAGACACGCTTTTATTACTAGATTTTATGTATTTTTGGGACCTTTTCTGTATAACAAGTTTAATAAGATACTAAATATATATATTAATAGTTACACTGATTGTAGTCTTAAGTTGTCAGAATATTTAGCGAATATAAATTACACAGACACAGAGAATCTTTTAGAGATATGTAAATAATATTAATATTGTTACTTTGAACTTATGTATGTATTGAATGTATTACATCTATAATAAATAACTACAGCCCCATTTAGAACACCATTAGAACATCATTTTGAACACATAGTCAAGTGATGGCCTGAAACACAGGTTTTTAAAACCTAGATCAGGCAGGTCGCTACATATTATCCCAAGTTAACATTTCTTGCACCTGTAATATTGTTATATTTTAGTTAAACATTAGTTTATTCTGATTAAGTTATCCTATTATTTAAGACTGTATTATTGAAAATACTTGTATTAATATTGAAATTGGTAAATAAAAAAATAAAAAAAAAAAAAAAAAAACTGATTTTGAAAATTATATTTTTATTTGAAAGGGCACTTCCCGATTGGTCCCATTTTTATCAAAATTTAGTTCTGATGATGGAATCCATGAGGAATTGAGGGAACTCCTCAAATATTATAGGCACCCACAGTGATTTAGGTATTTTCAGCAACAAATTAAGCATTTGCATTTAGAAAGTATCATTTGGTGAAATGGAACTGATGAAGAAGACCACAGATGGCCACCGGAACTACTCAATGATAAGTATTTTACGGGTGGCAATAAGATGTCTCGATTAAGATAGTTAAGCGACTATGAAGCACGTTTAAATAAATAATTCTCCATCGAACTGATCTAAAGATGAAGTCGGAAGGACGGCACAGGAACTTCGTCATAAAAGAATGTATCCTAGCCGTGTTTGGGCTTATTCGAATTGCCATGAGATGTAATCTGGCTATAAATGAATGGTAATATCCCGGCATCAAAATGCGCTACCTGAGTCGTATGTTATGTGTGGCCTTGATTGTCAGAAGACAGATTTTGTAGCCTCGTTATTTCCGTCGATAATCTGTCGCCGTGTGGTCGCTTTAATAATTTGTTGGCTGCCAACTCTGATAAAACTATGCCTTCCAAACTTCTGACACGAATAAGCGCGACGTATATTTGCTCTTTTGCAACGTTTTTTTTACCAAAGTCGATCACAGCTCTTTCGAGGGTTTCGAGGGGTTCCTGTAATTTATGGACTGTGGCCGCCCAGCTATCTAATTACGCAACACATTTTCGATATACAATTGAGCGGAATTGTAATCATTTAAACTTCAAATTGCAAAATTTTACGACTTTCGAATTACGTAACTCTAAAATCTGTGATATCAACTGCACTCTGTTTGAGACGCTAAAGAGTGAACGATAAGCGTATAAAAAGGCTATTTTCGAATTACGTAACCATTTTGACAGCGGTCAGTTGGTATAAAATCAACGAGTAATTTGTTTCTTCTGTTGCTCTTGGCTGGATGCTCTTAGTGTAGAAGCTAAAGGCAGCCACAGGAAAGTCCGGCTAAGCACCCACGACCTTAGTGGTCACCTGCAAGATGCCATAGTTAAAAAAATAATGTTTCTTCTGTCAAATGTAATAGAAGGCACCGTACTCGCTGCATTCGATATTCTTTGTAATATTTTTGGGATTTACTCGTATAATCTCCTTTAATTATTATGAAATTATGTAAGTGAACATCGTTTTGATAAATTGCGAATGTGTTTTAGTGTAAAACCTCATAAGTAAATCAATATGTGGTATGTTAAATATCGAAGCAGCGAGGTCGATTTTTAATAATAATAATTTTGAAAGTTATCCGCCCGTATTTTGGAGGCATTTTACCGAAAGACAAATTCGTACCTCGTACTGTATCAAACTTATCATGACCCACAAGATGAAACAAATATAACAAAAACAAGCATAGTTTGAAGCATTGTATGACAATGGATTATGTCAGGACATCGATGAACATACTCACCACACCACCATACATAGATTTATTTCCACATAATTGTCTGTTTAAGGTACCTACTTTATATCAATATTATTTTATTTCTTAATGTTGAATATTGAATGTGTGTTTAACACAGCAACAATGTTATGTTTGTGAATATGAAATGCACCATCAAACATAAACTTTTAAGCATTTAAATAAAGTCATTGCACCTAATTGTTGTTTATAGCAGAATATTGATGTTCTATAAAGTAAATAGATTGTGCATTGAAGTGTTTAAGGGAGAGGCATATTAGAATTCGTGGATGAATGTAATGGATCATGGAATATATTGAGGATTTACTTACAATTCTTTTTTTATATTTCAGATGTCAAGCTCAACTAAATTATTCAGGAATAATTTAAACTCTCTCATGCGTTTACAGCAAAAATTAGCAAGCACATTACATATTCCATGATGAATTCCACAGGAAGACATTAAATTTCACTAATCCTTACTTATTTTCCAATTTCTTTTTGCCCCATCTCCAAATATTTCATAAATGTGAATAAATGTGGACATAGCGATATAATAAAACAGTTGTTTTTGTTTACCATAATTTATTTCGCTCTATTTACTGAAACCTAATGAACATACATATTAGGTTGGGGAAAAAGTCTTTTCGCATTATAGTATGTATGAACTTGTAATAAAATCTCTTTGGCTATAGGTACTATGTGTATCTGGCTGGTTTTGGTATCATTGAAAGTTTAAATTTTAAAGAACATAATTCCAAATTCAAATTAGGAAAATGTGTGATTTTTATTTGTTTTTCGTACTGTCAAGATGAGTGAATCTAATGAAGAAATTCGATACATTTTAAAATTTTACTACAAAAAAGGTAAAAATGCAACGCAAGCCGCGAAAAAAATTTGCGATGTTTATGGACCTAGTGCAGTGTCTGTGAGAGTAGCACAAATTTGGTTTAAGCGTTTTCAATCCGGAAATTTTGATGTCAAAGATGCACGTCGCTCTGGTCGCCCTATTACGGATAAAATGGATGCCATTTTTGAAAAAGTGGAGCAAGATCGGCATATTAGTAGTTACGACGTAGCTGAAGAACTGGGAATTGACCACAAAACAGTTTTGGCGCATTTGAAAAAAACTGGGTACACAAAAAAGCTCGATATTTGGGTACCTCACGAGCTCACTGAAAGAAACCTAATGAACCGTGTACTCATTTGTGATTCTTTATTACGACGTAATGAAACCGAACCATTTTTGAAGAAGCTGATAACTGGTGATGAAAAGTGGATCACGTACGACAAGAACGTGCGAAAAAGGTCGTGGTCAAAGGCCGGTCAGGCTTCACAGACTGTGGCAAAACCCGGGTTAACTCGCAACAAGGTGATGCTGTGTGTGTGGTGGGATTGGAAGGGCATTATTCATTATGAGCTGTTACCACCAGGCAGGACCATCGATTCTGAACTCTACTGCGAACAACTGATGAGATTAAAGCAAGAAGTTGAGAGAAAGCGGCCGGAATTAATCAACAGAAGGGGTGTGGTTTTTCATCATGATAACGCTAGACCTCACACATCTTTAGCCACTCAGCAAAAATTAAGAGAGTTTGGCTGGGAGGTGTTAATGCATCCGCCGTATAGTCCTGACCTTGCACCTTCAGTTTTCCACCTGTTTCGGTCTCTTCAGAATTCTTTAGGCAGTGTCAGGTTAACATCACGGGAGGACTGCCAAAACCACTTGTCGCGGTATCTATCTATGTTCTATGTTAGGGGGTTTGGTTTCCGCACTTAGTCCGTCAAGTGGACCATTGTGCGTGGGCCATAGCGGCCGTTTGGTAGTTATTCCAACCAGCCCACCTCCCTCCAGAAGCTGATTAGGTCTCCTGGTCTGTTTAGAACGTCTGTGTATGATCTGGGTGACCCGAGGGTTTCTGTTCTAATCTGGGTGACGCCCGTACATTCGAAGAGCACGTGCGCAACGGTCTCCTCAGCCTCCATGCACGCCCTGCACAGAGGACTGTCCGTTATGCCTATTGTGTGGAAGTGCTTGTTTAGCGAACAGTGTCCCGTGATGGTCCCCGTCACCAGGCGCAGGCCGTTCCTGTCCAGGCGTAGCAAACGCCTGGTCAGCCTGCTGTCCAAAGATGGCATAGCCTCCTTTGACTGCCTGCAACCTGGTGTCGAGGTCCACCAGCGTTCCGCTTGTGTGTGGGTGAACTTCTGCAGCCACCTGCGTATTTGGTTGAAGGGGATGGGTACGATAGGCTCGGGTCCGCAGACTGCCGTGCTGGATCCACGTCTAGCAAGTTCGTCAGCCGCGTCGTTACCTAGCGATCCGCTGTGTCCTTTTATCCATTGCAGTGTCACCGTGTTGCGGCTAGATACCGTTATATGTTCTAGTGCATCGTGACATTCTAGTGTTAGCTTCGAGGTAGTATATTTCTTCCGTAAGGATTGGAGAACTGAGGCGCTGTCGGAGAGTATGCGTATGTGGGTGTCCGTAACCCTCCTGGCTTCTAGGGCGTGGACCGCTTGTATGATGCCCACACACTCCGCCTGATAGACGGTGTTGAACATTCCCAGCGGTCTGGATATATTTATGTTGAGGTCATGTGAGAAAACTCCGACTCCGGTACCTGAGTCGGTCTTTGATCCGTCGGTGTAAACTCTCATCTCTTTTGGGCCTGAGTAGTCACACTGTTCTTGTCGCGGTATTTTGATCAGAAGTCCCAAAATTTCTATAGCAATGGGATCATGTCCCTACCTACAAGATGGCAAAAAGTTATCGAACAAAATGGTACCTACATACTTTAGTTAAATGTAAACATACTATGTTAAAAAATGTTTTGAATTTTCTTAAAAAATGCGAAGAAACTTTTTCCCCAACCTATTACATAGCAACACGCCTTGTTTCCCCGAAGGGTTGAGCAGAGGTGTACCTGTAAAAGGTACACCCACATTTTACCAGTTATATTTAAGTCCTATGTAAGGGGGCGAGCTTATTGCCATCAATCGGGCACAAATCCAGACTCCGGTTTGCTACTGAGAAATTCCAGATGGAAAAACCCAATAACACTATGCCCAACCCGGGCATCGAACCCAGGACCTCATACTCAGCAGTAGCGCTTGCGACCACTAGACCAACGAGATCCATTGAAAGACAGTTAATTTAGGTAAATACCTCTAAATAGTATCATTATGATAATAAATTATCAGTTTAAAAAAATAAAAAACAGTTTTCAATTCTTTAGTATTTCATCAATTCTTAAGTATTTCATAACAAGTTATTTTTATTTGTACCTCTATAGTTCATAATTAAAACACTTTATTAAAGTTTACACTGTTATCAATCAACAAAATAGGAACATACATTTATATCGCTGTCGTACAAGACAACAGTTTTCTAAAAAAATATTATCTTTCAAGAATCTTCTACTTTTGTACTTGAAAAGCTTGAAAACTGAAGTACCAGAAGAGTGAGGCAACGCAGCAGGGGTGACATCATTCATGCTGCCTTCATGTCTTCGTATTTGAAACACTGGAACGCAGGAACTAACAAAATGATATTATTTTCTGCTCAAATAAAGTACTTAAACATTATGTTGCAAAGTAAAGTAGGCATATCAACTAGGCCAGACTAGGCCTCCATTAGGCCCATGGCTGGACAAAAGCAATCAGCCTATCATTGCTGCTGTTTGTATAATTTCTTCTTTATTTAGGGCTGATTTTTCAGTCTCCAGATATTTTGTAATACTAAATTATGTACGAGTAAATCCCAAAAATATTACAAAGATTATCGAATGCAGCGAGTACGGTGCCTTCTATTACATTTGACAGAAGAAACAAATTACTCGTTGATTTTATACCAACTGACCGCTGTCAAAATGGTTACGTACCTAATTCGAAAATAGCCTTTTTATACGCTTATCGTTCACTCTTTAGCGTCTCAAACAGAGTGCAGTTGATATCACAGATTTTAGAGTTACGTAATTCGAAAGTCGTAAAATTTTGCTATTTGAAGTTTAAATGATTACAATTCCGCTCAATTGTATATCGAAAATGTGTTGCGTAATTAGATAGCTGGAAATTGCAAAAAACTTAAGAAAAAAAGAATTTCGCGGGCTACAACTGCGCATTATTTTTAGAGGATAGTTGTTTTTTTTTTAAATCCCTAAGATTTTTGTGAATTTTATTTTGTTAAGTCCACGTTTAGCAATCACAAAATAAGACACAAGGTGATTATTTAATAGAGGCTAGTTGTTTATTGCTTCAAATCAAAGATTTCTGTGATTTAATCCAAAGTTGATTATTTTTTGAGCCTGGTTACTTTTGTCAAAGATTTTTGTGATAGGTATATATCTTAAGTAATTCGTACTCGTATGTTGATTTTTCTTCCATAAAGAGCTGATTGTAATCTATGTGTTTTATTTGCATCATTAACGTCTACATCTTATCATTGACTTCAACAGACGATATCATTTACATCTACACAACATCATTCACTTCAATGCTGACCCGTTACGGCAAAGTAAACTCTACCGGCACAGATCTAGAATTTGGGGCGCGCAAGCCCCACCACGACGTCAACGTAGAGATACGGCGCCGGCGGTGGGGTTATTATTATTACCACCACGTCGCGAAAAAACCCGGCCTAGTAAAAATAAAACCATAATGCAGCAATGGGGTAGTAGTGGCTCTGAGGATTGTTTAACTCATAGATATAATCATATCTCGGCTGCACTACGGAAAAACAAAGCAACTAACGTATTTTTCAAAATCAGTTTTTTTACATATTTGGAACATTTTGCCTATAACGGACACTGCTACATTCACAGAATCATCGAAAAGGCTTTATTTTCCGAGATAAAAGTTTGTAAAATAAAGTAACTGCAGGTACTTGTCTAACATATCTACGGTAAAACAAAGTAAACCACAATGTCTAAGCAAAAACAAAGTAATTGCACGTCGATTACATTGTTTTTACGTTGTGAAATTATTTAATTGGCTTTTCATTTGATTTATATTTCTTTTTAAGCCCCTTTATCTAGCTATAAGAAAATCAAACAACTTTACTTTGTTTTTTAATTGTTAAAAATGGCCAAAATGGCAAATTTGTTAACGTAAAATAAAGCAAGTAAAATGACAAATGTAAAACAAAGCAACTGATTAACAGTTGCTTTGTTTCTTTATTGTAAATCAATTCAAGCTATTACTATATCCCATTTACTTGGTTTTTAATATGCTGTCGTTTATTTCAAAATTTGAAATGTCTAAATTATTTGACATTACTCGGTTTTAACACATTTCTGAACGCACCTTTCAAATGTCACTTTTCCCGCAATTAAACTTATTGTCAGTTACAACTTTGTGTCGATAAGTTTACCGAGGCTGTGATTCTTGTGTGTTTTGTTTGGAAAACGTTTAAAATGCAAAATAGCCGCAGTTTACGTTCGAGAACTATGGTGCAGTTAGCACAAATGTAAGTCCAAATGTCCAATTATTTGTATTGTGTGTTTACATTTCGTAAATACCTATTTACGAGATATATCGTAGGCATACATGAAGTAGTACCTATTTTTCTGTTTTGATTTGGTTGTCTATAAGAAATACTAATCAATTTGTGTTATTTGTATTACCAATAAGGGCGTTTGTGCACTACACAGAATTTTACCGTCCGGCAGTCAGATTTACATCAACTTTCATTTAAAATTCATTGAATTTCATTGACAATTGTAAGAAATCGGACTGCCGGACGGTAAAATTCCTTGTAGTGCACAAACGCCTAAGGGTATGATTTCTTTTAGGACCTCCGAATCACCTAAGAATCTCCAGGAAGAGACCAATACTGTTGACGATAACCTTACGTGGCATCACACAATTATTGCTCAACCATCTACTTCAAAAAACTGTTTCTCGTCCCACTCAGACCACCAGAATGATTCTGAAGTTTCCCCACAAATATTGTAAGTAACCTATAGTCATTCTAGTAATGAAATATAGCTAAAAAGTTTATTGAATATTATAGATTTTATTATTAAGAACTGTCATATTGTACTACTATTATTATGAACGAAAAGAGCGGTTATCTTGTTATTCATTATGTTAGTAATTTTTAATCATAATATTTTTTTTTCAGAGACTTGATTACACCAGAAGATATAGGTATTGACACAGGAAAAAAGGTATAAAATCTATTATTTTAAAGAATATACAGGGTGTTTGGCAGAACGTTGAACATACGAAAATGGTGGATAGACAGGGTCATCTGCTACTTACTCAGCCTTATTTGGACCTGGCCCCCTGGATATTTAAAAAAAATGGTTTTTGCTTTCTTCTAGTTTCACCACTTTCTTAACATTAAAGTGTATTTTTTTTTTGAAAATAGGTAAAACAGGCAATATTTTTTTAATCTTTAATGTTGGCAGATTCTTATAAAATTATTGCTTTATTCACATGTTAGCTAGAAAAAAAGTTATGAGTCTTCAAACTTACAGAAAAATGTAAAAATATTTAAATCTTAATTTCAACATGCATTAAAAAAAACAAAAAATGATTGAGGAGTTCCAATTCTAGCAAAACATCCCTAGTGTGTGACCTTTCTAATGGTATGTAATTTGCTTGTATAAAAAAAAAGCTTAAAATGTTATTTCATAATTTTTACATCTTTCTGTAAGTTTGAGGACTCATAACTTTTTTTCTAGCTAACATTTGAATAAAGCAACAATTTTATAAGAATCTGCCAACATTAAAGATTAAAAAAAAACAAAAATATTGTTTGTTTTACCCATTTTTAATAAAAATTACACTTTAAAGTTAAAAAAGAAACTAGAAGAAAGCAAAAAAAAAATATCCAGGGGGCCAGGGTCAAATAAATTAGGGCTGAGTAAGTAGCAGATGACCCCACCTATCCACCATTTTCGTATGTTCAACGTTCTGCCTAATTAACACCTATTTCTTTTTTTTTTTATTAATATGTACTTTGTATCTTATTTTTTGTTTTATTTAATACTTCATTAAATGATTACAACTTATTCCTATGATTTTTGAATTTATTTTAGGTAACCGTTATACATATACATGCCCTATTCCTTGAGTGACACTTAATATCTTAATAAATCCTAAGATGAACTAGTTTTTACAATTCTTACAAATTATGTGATTCATAAAAAGCAAAAGCCAACAAATCTTATAGTAGACATATTCATTTTTAAATGGCTTCATTGTCTTTGTTAAAAACAATTAAATGCATTTGCTTTGTTATTGAACCTAAAACTTAACTTGTCCATCTCTTTTTAAATTATTTAAAAAACAAAGTGACTGTAGTTACTTTCTTACTGAATTGTTCTTTTTATTTAATATTAATTTTATGTCTATAGAAAAATATTTTTTTCAATTTAAAGGAAAGTTACCAAAAATTACTCAAAAAATTGCTTTGAAACAGATAGAACTAATTATTTTACAAATTATGAAATAACAAAAGTACTGAAGTTGTCACCAGTACGTTTTAAATTTGTGATTTTCGGTTTTTTGCTCCTCCTGATAATTTTGCTTGACTGCAATTACTTTGTTTTTCCGTAGCGCAGCCGCTACGGTTTAACTTTGTGTATGCTTCGCGTCCAGTGAACCTGTTAAAATTACTCAAAGAGGAATACAAGGTGATGAATAAAGGGCATCGTATACCTACAGCTTGGCACCGGATCGGCATCACCTTGCCTCATTGGCTCGTGATCAATCCAACGTAGGCACGTAACGTAACCAGAGTGGTTCAGCACCTCCGCGGTGTCACCGCGGCGACTGAGAGCCATGTCATACGATGCGGTGCGGCGGCGGCGGCGGATAGCAGCGATAACCGTTATGTGACGTCAATGTCAAAAATCATAAATAATTAGTTCTATAACCACCTGTAAGGATATTACGGTTTTCTTTGCCGTTTAAGAGATAATTAGCTTTTTCATACTAGCTTCATACAAATTTTTCGTAAAAAAATTATAATTCCTTCGTGTTTGTGCAGAATTAACTCGGGTGTCATTTTTGAATATAGTAATAACTAATAGAAGCGATATCCGGCAAAAAATCCGGCACTTGCAACTTGAAATCCCTAAGTCTATGAAAGCCGATTTTCAGCCCACCGTGCGCGGGAGCGGTGTCGCTGCGACGTCCTACATATAAAAATGTATGGTATGGCACACGGCGGCGGCGCCGCCGTCCGGTGCGCTCCGGCGCTGCACCGCACGCGCATCGGAATCGAGACGAGGCGGGGAGGGGTGTAAGTGTCGCGGCGCCGGAGCGGCACCTCTCGGTTGTCTGCGCGGCACCTCTCGGTTGTCTGCGCGGCAGAGGGAAGTGCGAAAGTTTGTTAATTTTTATTATTTCGTGTACCTATATTATAAAAATGAATACAACTGAGGAAAGCATTGAATTGGACTACCCCATTTCATTAATTCAAGAACGAACAATACTGTGGGACAAGTCTCATGTGAATTTTAAAAACTAAAAATTAAAAGCAAAGGCATGGGAAGAAGTTATAAAACTTTTATATCCAAAATATGATAACTACACTCCTGATGAAAAGAACAAAATTGGTGAGTCCTATTTCTCTTCATAGGTACTGGTAAGATAACTAAATTTTCTTTAATTGCCACTTCAAAGATCCTGCACTGCTTATAAAATAGTCTGCTAATTCTTCTCTAATACTATTAGCTGCTACCAATTCATAATTTTTGGGTTGAAGCGAGTGAAATTCGTCACAAATTATCATCAATTTATCCTTTGGACGAAAACCATCCCGATCGGCCACAAAATTGTGTAGGACACAACATGCTTTTACAATGGCAGTAGCAAAATCATAGGACACGTTTATCGGTCTGTGAAAAATGCGCAATTTATTTACCATTATTCCAAAAGCGCATTCGACATATCTTCTGGCCCTGCTAAGACGATAATTGAATACCTTTTGTTTGACATTGTGATTTTTACCACCATAGGGACGCATAACATGTTTGCTCAATCCAAAAGCTTCGTCACCCACTAACACATATGGAATTGATCTATTAAAACCACATAATGGCTGGGGATGAGGCAATGGCAGGTTCCGGTTAATCAGTAAATCGTATAGTTTTGAATTTTGGAAAACAGTTGAATCGCACTCTTTACCGTATGCGCCAATGTCGACAAAAGAAAATTTTGAGTCCCCAACAGCTAGCAACACAATAGCAGAAAAGGATTTGTAATTAAAGAAAAACGAGCCACTATTGACAGGATTACACAGGCGTGCTTGTTTTCCGTCGATGGCACCGATGCAGTTAGGAAAATTTGCTCTGACATCAAAATCGGATGCAATTTTTTGGAATCGGGCTGTTGTCAGTTCAGGGATGTTGTCACGAAGTAGATATTTCCATATAGCTTCACATACTTTCAATATCATACATGCAATCGTAGATCTCCCCCGTTTTAATTTGAATTCTAAATCTTGTATCGCAAATGTTTCCGCTTCCTAGGTACTTATAACAAAAACATTTTTATGTAAAAACTTAGATAAAATCTTTAGTTTAAATATTCAAAAATCAATATAAATATGTATATACTCGTATATAATATTTTATTTTCAGGTAATTCTGTAGTGAAAAAGTGGAGAAACGTTAAGGACAACTTTAATAAATATTTAAAAAAAATTAAAGAACATTCCAATTCTGGATCAGCGGCTAAGAAGCTTACAAAATATCATTATTATAATCAGCTTTTATTTCTGAAAAAAGTTGCACAGAATACTACGGACAGTAGTTTAGACTTGGCTGAACAATGTAACACGAGTTCTACAGATGCTGGAGAACCTGATTCGTCCCGCTATGTTCCTGTCACCAAGAAGAGAACAGCAGCAGAAATGGACGAGTTTGTAAAAGAAATTTTAAAAGCTCTGAAGGAGCCACAAATCGACACTTGTCTTTTTTTAAAGGCATTTTGCCATCTATTGAAGATTTTACCGAACTTCAGACTCTGACGTTCCAAACTAAAGTATTACAATTAATAACGGAAATGCGTTATGGACAAATGACTCCACAATCTTTGTCCTATAGGTGTGAAGAGCAATCACCACACGGGTATTAAACCCGAAATTACCAAAGCACGAGCAGCCATATGAACTCGAATTCTAGTGTAATTCCATCTCCAAATCAAGTGTCTGAAAATAGCGAAGATTTCCAGTATAAATATGATTTTGCAAACTTGTAAGAATACTGCCCTTAAAATTGATATTAAAAAATAATTAATAAAATAAGAGTAAAAATTAAGTTTTTCATTACTAACCTCAAAGTTATTCCCAGCATATCTATTGGCTCCACTGGATTCCTCATATTAGTATACTATTTCCGTAATATGTGGTTCTATGGATTTCAATAAGCTTTTGAAAGTGGACACACTCATTCGAAAAAAATTGTAAAACCTCTTTCCGTCTAAGAGCAAATCTTGATATTCTTATTAATAAAAAAGTCCGTCACTATTCCTCAAGGCTATATAAGGACTGACCCAATATCTATCGTCGTGTGTTTCTACGTCGTCGTCGGTTGCGTCGGTGGCGAAGTAATAACAGCAGCAACACACGTCTTTCCCAATCCATTTTTTAATACACACTGTCGTAATGGGGCCAACTCTCTCTTCCGTCGCGCCATACGCCGCAAAGGTGCCGCAAAACGTTGCGGCGCCGCACTCACCGTGTGGTCGCTAGTCCGGTGAGATAACCCCGCACCGCATCGTGTGGCATGGCTCTGACACCATACCGGGTGGGCGTTAGCGTGCGCCATTACGTTGAAAGTCGCCATACATTACATTTTTTTTAAACCTTTAAAAAAAAGTATAGTCGGACTGCTGATAGAAATGAAAACTTAAAACTACGAATTATAAGTGTTTTTTCTACATTTTAAAATTAATTGTAGTAGATATGAAAAATTGAATAATAAAATGTAATAATTTGTAAATTAAAATTATTAACATTACCTATTTATAGTCTGGTTTTCACACCTATCGGCACTTCGAGCATAAACAAGCGCAACACGTCAAGCTCATAGCGACATTATAGGTACTGATAACATTAGCATGTCGGTGATGCGAACCCATAAGATTTTTCACTTCTAAAAAACGTGTGCGGTCGGGGGACCCCCGTCAGGAACGAAATTCCTTCTATAAAAAACAATATTTTCGCAGCCGCCATCTTGGATTTACATTTTGACGTCACTATCGACTGTAGCATGTCCGTCGACGGACAACCAACGCCAATCGCTTCCATATTTGGTAAATAATTAGTGCTCAATTGGTGCTAATTAGTGCTCGAACAACAAAATTAGTACCCTAGTAGTTTCGAGAAAATCGACTTTGGAGGTGGTCCGGCCGTAGTCACGCTCCCTTCAGCAAGACCACCATGAGCGCAGAAAAAGGGGGCATGCTACAGCTATTCTAAGTATGCAAATAATTTTTGCCCCTAGCTGTGATTCATTTTGTAAAAAAAAAATAGAACTAAAACATTTGTATTTACCGAGAAATCAACGATGAAATGACGCCCATGACCAACAATTTCAAAGTTTTCGCAGCCGCCATCTTGGATTTTCATTTTGATTATAAGAAGATAGTCGCAAGTATGAGCGCTTTTTTGCGTGAAGATTTCTGTCACTGTTACTCTTACCGCAAACCGCGTTAAAGAACTTCGTTCCAAAATAAAACTTCACTTACTGCTACTACAGCATGTCGGAGACGCCAACCCATAAGTTTTTCCCCTACCAAAAATCACTCAACGCGCCTATTATATAGTACATCACTATCGCGGCCTGCAACAGGGGCATTGATGGACGCAGGTGAAAATGTGGGCGAGGACGAGGCGAAGCCGAGGCACACATACGTGAGTCCATCAATGCCTGGTTGGCGGTCAAGGCTTGTATGTATAGTATTTTTCTCAAATAATGCGCGGAAATTTAAACTAAGTAAAATAATTATAAATTGCAGAATCAATGACGAACAACGATAATTTTTCATGCGCCTAATGTTCATGTGTTTCTTCTTTACAGCTCTATTTGCAAGCCAAATCGAAATATAATTAAAATCTTTGTTATGTTACCTCCTCGGTTGCCATGTGTCGAAGGGTTCGTTACGTTTTTAAATAACACGAAAGTTATGAGTTTTCATAGTAATTTATTCGGCCGCTAAACACGACAGATATGGATTTTCATACAAACATTGCCAACATGCATTTTCGATTTATCTCGAAGAAGATTGTCAAAATAATGCTCGAATTTCCAAGCATGTTTGGAAAAAGAAGTTTTCACTTAATAAATTGGGGAGACACTTCCATTTAAAGGCCGTTGTATACATTGGGCCATTTTTCGCCGCGATTTTCTCAATTTATTACAACTAAACTCTGAACCAATTTTGATGTTTTTTTTTTATTTGCTTGTTTACAATAATATGTTTAAACAATGATACGCGTCAAAATATGTAATAAAAGTATTTAATGAAAATCAGTCATAATTAAGTACATACACAGTTCATGTAATGGATGTCATAGCACTACTTTTATTATTTTATTTATATAAACGTCTTATATTTTCTATGATTAATTATGTCTTTAATATATATTTTAACCATTTCACTTACTTAAAATACATATTTTACATAAGACATAATATATGAAAGAATTATTAAATAATTTACATTTTGTTCTTCATAGGATATGTAGTTTTCACAAAATTATATGAGAAAAAGCCTTTGTCCTGCAGCGGGACGATACAGGACTTTCAAATGTTAAAGGCTGGTTTCATTAGAGCTAAGAAATAAATAGTAATAATTGGTATCTAAGATACGCTAATGGCTTAGCTATTAGTAGAAGCAAATTAAGATATTTAATAATCGAAGAAGATTGTCAGGGTAAAGGCCCTAACAAAATTATATGGAATCTCACAAGATCTCATAATCATATCGGTTGGTTTCCAAAACTTGCTTTCTGACTAATTTTCTCAACAGATTTAACAACTCAACATTGGTTGAAATAAATCAGTTAGTTTAGTTTGTGGATTAAATCATCATTTTGTGTATATCCGCTCAACTGTCGATTTGCCTTTAGAAATCGATAACAATAGAAATTCTATTGTGTCTCCTTAGTGACTGTCTCTCCAAAACGGGCACCGACAAAATTCAATTATCGAAGAGTTCAATATACCATATTTGTAATTAATTTATGGGTTTTTTCATAAAACTCGATTTTCCAAAGGACTTTTCGTAATTTTTTACGCGCTCGTTTTATTAAAATAGTTTGGAACGGTGTTTGTGTGCGTACGAATCAGACGTTGTGTATGTAGACCAGCGTCTAACTGCTCATCACTGATACTATCTCTGTCGGACACGATGCCCGGTGAGACAGTGTGCTTTTTGGCCATGTCCACCAGTGAGTTCAAGCCCGCGACTAGTTCAACCTTAAACTCATAAGAAGTCACTATGACAATATTTTTGTAATTCAAGGGTTTAGAATCGTAATATTTTTTTGAAAAAAGCAGCAACTAGATGATAATAGCAAACTTTTGAACACATCGATTTATTAATAAAATATAAATTAAATATAATAAACATAGCAAATAGCTGCCTTACAAGTAACGAAATTTTGGCGGACAGTTCAGACAGATAGATAGCGATCTCTATACGACCGAATTCGGTCGAAAACTCGTAATGGCGTCCCTAGAAGTGCGCGTCGTGCTTGACAAGCACGAAAAAATCCCGTACTTGTGAAGCACGTCGCGCGCGTCTAGGGACGCCATTACGACTTTGCGACCGAATTCGGAAATATAGCGATCGCTATATATGTCGAGACTGCCGGGCCTGGTGGGTACTGGAATATTTTCGTTACAGTTCAGGTCCCCTGATATAATATACTATGTATAACTTTGTTAATTAGATTATAAATAAGAACACAAACACAATTTTTGACTTATAAATTAGTGAATATAACTTACGGCAATGTCATGTCTTAGCATTTTTTTGTTAGTTTCATATTATTTTGTTCATGACTTAATAAAGTTTAATTCAAGAGATCAAATTATGTTAATTAAGTACAAGTTCAAATTTGACTTAACCAGAAGTATTATAATTATGTACTTCATTAATTGTCATATTAATAGCATTTTATGGCATACCGTTTCAATAGTCAACATAATATGTAAGCAAACCTAAATCACACAATTCAATTTCTATATCTATCTAAATGACATTACGTTAGTTTTTAAACGCAGCTTACAACTACGGGGACCATTACAAAATATGTATTTAATAACAATCAATGTAAATTCGATACTCTATTGCGTATTTTAAATTAGGCGATTTACATAGTATGTATAAAGTATAACTAAATCGCCAAGGACGATTTTACGTCCTTAGTTTATATGGTTACAATAAGTACGAATACAAGAAGAATAATGTGTGTGAATCATGTTCGTCTTACTAACAAAAATGTACTCGCTGATCACAAAGTTGTTGTTTGAGTTGATTGCTGACTATAAAAAAGGTCAATAACAGTAAGATTAACTGGGTATAGTTATTTTCTACTTTCTAGTTCTTTCTTTTTTTCTAGTTCGGGCGACAAATAATTCTAGTTGTTTAGGAAAAATTTGGACTTAACGCTAATGGCGTGTTTTTTCTACTAGGCAGAAGTATCTGTACGTGTACTTCGGCTAACCTGCCGCCTTGTGCATAAGTGGTTGGTGTTGAGTTGAGTTCAGTCGATGGACAGCTGCGACATGAGCAGCTCGGGCGGCGGCGACAGGCCGGGCTGCAGCGTCACGGCCACGCCGCGGTTCAGCGACACGGCCGGGTAGAACGCGCCGCGCAGGCCCGTGAACGCTATGTCGCCCTGTAAACATACAAATCGTTACTTTTTATCTTCCGTGCGCAAAATCTGAGAGACGGATTGGGCTGTAATCTACCGCGCGGGCCCAGTGCGGGAGTTAATACAAGAATCCTGAGAGCAGTAAGGTATTCAAGCTTGCCAGAAAAGAAAAAAAGTCGAGGTGTTGGTGTGAATTTTAGTTCATGACAATTAATTACCACAACTTTTTAATCGCGATTAAATATTTAGACAATCAAAATTTTTGGTGGAAAACGTAAAATTCAGAATAGCCAAATTGCCATTTTCACTAAATTAATAACTCACTGGTGCCGATTCTCTTGTCACAAAGGCGTCTAAACTAGACTAAAAATCACAAAAATTTTGTTTATTCCTGTCAAACGATGATTTCCCATTTTGAAATAGACTAAAGTGACGCAACTTAACTATATTTTAGTTTGACAGCACTAAGATGGCACTGAGATTTTAATTTAGTGAAAATGACAATTTTGCTATTTGACGTTTTTCACCTAAAATTTTAATTGTCTAACTAAATCTAACCATTTTTAATCGCGGTTTAAAAATGGTGTATTATATGTGGAATACTATTAGTCGTCATGAACTAAAATTCACACGAACACCTCGACTTCAGGTGCAAAAACAGTACTGTATAATTATATTTTTTTTTCTTTTCTTTTGCTTATATTTCGAAAATGGTGTGTCCTATCGCAAAAATAATGAAAATTTCGACCCCCTTTATGAATCCCTTATATCCCTAATTATGAACACGTAGGTAATAATTTTTCTTATTTTCCATGCAAAACGTGACAAAATTCCATATAAAACACGTCGAGGCTGCCCTACCTGCGCACCTCCGGCTCTAAAAAAATTCACGGGGTAGGGCAAACAAGTATGTATCACGTGGAGTCGCGATTGTCAAATTCGATTTAGTTGTGTCAAAATATTTTTTAAGTTTAGAGACTTTTTATTGCAGAATAGCGTTAAGATTCTCATAGTCAAAAGTAAGAAATTTTAGTGATAGTTTAGTTAGTTTAGTTCGGTGTACAAGAGAATCGGCACCAGTGCCATTTTAGTGTCGTCAAACTAAAATATAGTTAAGTTGTGTCACTTTAGTCTATTTCAGAATGGGAAATCGTCGGTTGACAGGAATAATCTAAATTTTGGTAATTTTTAGTCTAGTTTAGAGGTATTTGTGACAAGATAATCGGCACCATTGAATGAATGAAACGGAATCTCATGCCGATGTTGCTATCATAAAAATAATTTGTTTTTAATAACTTGCAACATCGGTCTCTCGTCGCGAGATGTAGAAGTGTCAAAATGCCTTTTTCTAGTTTACTCGTCGTTTATGGTCATGTTAGGGATTAGAATGACGTCAGAATCGTAGACAAATTTCGACAAAACGAGAAAAAGAGCGTTCTCGCGCTTGTCATGTTAGCCCTGCTGCAGGGCTATAATGAGTCTTAGGTTAGGTTTGCATGACATATATTTTGACAATGTTGCGGGTGGTGTGACGCATGTGACCTGCGGCCGGTCGTCGACGGTGAAGCGCAGCGTGCCGCGCGCCAGGTCCAGCAGCACGCCCACGCTCGCGCCGCGCGCCACGCCGCCCGCCGCGCGCCCGCCGTGCGCGCCGCCGTGCACGAACCACGAGCGCGAGCCGTCGATGTACATCGCCCAGCCTAGCGCGTCGCTACCTGCACGGTCACAACGTATGATCGATAATGAATTTTGGCTTAATATAATCACTACCTAAACCAACGGAGTATAATAAAATACAACAGCTTTGGCGATCGCCTTAATTCCACTAATGACGGTCGATTGTCAGACATGATCTGACCAAGATCATGTCTGGACCGAAACAGACTCAGAGGTTACAGTCTCTCTTTTTTTGTTGTCTTTTCTTTTGTTTTTCTTTTTTTTATTAGTTTTTTTCGGTGCTTTTTCTCAGAGTACGGATTGGAAACAGCGACTTATTTAAACAGTTTTTTAAAATATGAATGACATGTAAGTTTTTCACTAATAACTTACAAAAATAAAATCATTTATCATTTAGTTTTGTTCTTTTGAATAACTCACACAAGACAACCATTGCCAGATCAGTGCGAAATATTGTTTTGAAAACAACTAACCCAGCATCTTATCCCTGGCGACATCTGCCCTCGCGATCCCGAAGGCCGGATCAGCGTCGCCATCGTATCGGTCGATGCGCAGGCGCCAGTAGTGCAGGCCGCGCGCAAGCGGCTGGTCGGCCAGCGCCACGCGAGGTTGCCAGCCCGCCGCAGCCGCGCCCAGCCCGTCCGCGCTCAGTGTCACCCCACCCTCCGCGTCGGCGCAGCGAGCGTCCCATGTGAACCATGCCACTGGAACAAGCATGTTATTTTAGACTTACAATAAACGAGTTGACATACATACTTGGATAAACTCACGCCTTTTTCCTATGGGTATAGGCAGAAACTACAGAACGCCTCCAGGGGGTCTACTCCCAAAGCGAAATCCGTAGTTTCGGCCGAAGTTACGGACGCTTCGCGCTCCGTCTTACTTATGGTATGTCCGTAAGTTCGGCCTGCTACGATTCTTACAGTCCGTTGCTTCGTGTACATTCATGCATCTAGTCATTCGCACGCCGGGTGCGAGTACTACGCACCAGTGGCGGTACCTTCATAGAAACCAAAAAGTCCAGCTTGCCCTAATAAAATCATAATTCACAAGAACAAACCTAAGCTTACCAATAAAAAAAAGAAAAAACGGTCAATGTATTCGAACTGTGTGTATGTCATAGGAATAATCAAATTTAGAAATCCCCAAATCCCCCCAAAAATTGTGTTATTTGTATCATCGAAATGGGAATTCGGAAACTGTGGTCGAAAAGGTATGTAAATTGAGTTTTTTGTCAGTAAATAACTTTAATTCACCGTAACCAACCTCAAATTACAATAGGTACCTATTTTATTCGTTTTGCGAAAAATATAAAATTTTTCATGAATCCCAGAATGGTTTCCGAAAAAACCACTCTACAGTTCTAGCAGTATATAATTTTATCCAGGAAGCCATAAATATAATTGATAAGAAAAAATATGCCGTAGGTATACTATTAGACATGACAAAAGCCTACGATAAAGTGCAATTCGACATTCTACTTAACAAGCTACAAGGAATAGGGATCCGCGGAAAATCGTATGAATGGTTCAAATCATATTTGGAAAATAGAAAACACCAAGTCGAAGTAGAATACTACAACGAACATGAAAAACAAATCCAATACATTAGGTCAGATAGCAAGCAAATTAACGCCTCAATACCCCAAGGGAGTGTTATTGGATGCCTCTTATTTATCATCTATATAAATGACCTCCCTACAATAATAAATGAATCATGTGTTCTGTTTGCCGACGATATCTCAGTACTAACTTCTTGCCACGACAATACCAACTTAACCGAAATACTTACAAGCATACTTAATAAAATAATAACTTGGATGACAGAACACAACCTTGAATTAAACTTCAATAAAACTAAAATCATGTCCTTCCTTCCACGTCAGAAAACCCCTTTAGACTTAACATTTATTTACAACGACGCAAAAATTGAAACAGTAAAAGAATTCAACCTACTCGGCTTATCCATAGATACACATTTAAATTGGAAATCACATATTAAAAAAATCAGGTCAAAGCTATCAAAATTTTCCTATGCCCTCCGTGAAATAAAAAAATCCACAAATCTCTCCACTGCTCTGGTTACGTATTATGCCTATGCATACGCATGGTTAAACTACGGCGTAATATTATGGGGAAATAGTACAGACGCATCAACACTATTCATACTACAAAAACGACTGATTAGAATACTAGTTAACATAGATAACACAGACAGCTGCAAACCCCATTTCCAAGAACATAAACTTCTAACCCTACCCTGCATATATATCTTGGAAATGTGCAAATTTGTTAGAAATAATCAAAAACTCTTTACTACACGCGAAAACATACAGACTCGCTACACACTACGACACAAAAACAGACTAAACCAACCAGGTTCAAAGCTAAAAATCCACTCCACAAGCACTTTAGTAATGTCAGTTAAAATATATAATAAACTACCTGATGAAATTAAAAATGAACAAAAATTTAATATCTTTATAAATAAATTAAAACAATTTCTAATCTGTAAATGTTATTATAATGTACATGAATATTTAAATGATAAATTTAATAAATAAACAATAATATCAAAAAAATATTTATAATTACCAATGATAATAATAATATATATGTATAATTTAAATAAATATTAATGTTTAAATCCAATATATGAGTGGTAAAAATGATATGTACACAATTAATTATCAGCCTACCTACCTACACAAAACAAACAGTAGATTAATATTAAAATTGTACAAATATCTATAATAGCCCTCCTCCTGATTTTTATGTTGTTATGCCCGACAGGGCCCACAATGCTCCAAAACTAATGTATGTCTTTATGTACCTACCACCTAAGTTCACATTGTGGTATGCAATAAATGTATTGAGTATTGAGTATTGAGTATTTCTCGGAAATAAAAACAAGTATTTTTGTCAGTCGAAGAATAGGTTGAATTAGGCATTCGATTGTTTATTACATAGACAAACTTTGGTAGGTAGCTGGTGCCATGGCATCTGTAGTTTTGGTAAACCACTGGCAAACAAACCATCTTATTAAAGTAAGTAAATCTCGTTGAGGTAACAAAACACAATAATGTTCGTTAACATTAGAGTTGGCTATTGTCATTATGATAAATTATAAAATTTTATTAAGGTTCTCATGTTAACATTTTCAATCGACATTAAATTAAACTCATAAAAAAAATATGCGTACGGCAATAGAACAACAAATCGATAATTTGGGCCATCTAGTGGCTTTTGATTGAAAAATTTTGCATGTGACAAACGAATATAAATTATGGTGAAAAAGTTCGGCTAAGCGGTGTGATTACGCGCATTAATTAATATAGATGGCGCTTATGATAATTACGTACTAATTCTTGAAGTAATAATAATTTAGAACTCTTCGCATTTTAAAGGTTTTCTAACCAAAATTATAATAATGTTGTACCATGAACAACATACAATCCCTCACTTGGCTGTTTTTATTAATAATAATAAATCTGTCGGCTTGCCCAAATTTTGAACCCTAGGCACGCCACTGGTGGGTGTATGCGAAGATGGTAAACAGTAATGTTAAATGGTATTAGAAAATTCGGTATGTACCTGGAGAAGTCTGTAGCCCGATGATTTCACTGTATGGCCCCTCTCCAGCGCCATTGAATGCCTTCACGCGAGCACTATACAACGAAGCATAGTGTAGCCCGTCTATGGTGCAAACCGTCTCGCGGCCGCAGTATACTTCCTGCAAACAATGGAACATTATTATGTCATTAAAAAATAAGCGGTAATTACAAAATATACCTAGAACCATAGATTACAGGCATTTGTTTTGTGTAAAATATTTTTTTTATGAAAACAAAAACAAAAAATATCAGACGATAATTATCTTATTTCAAATGATAAGAAAGTTTCGGTAAACAATGAGATGGCATTAAAATTATAGGCACCATATAAAATGATACGATTGCTTATCTATAAAAATACATCACAAGGCATTAGCTTACGTTAGATAAACCTACATATGTAGATGATAATTGTGCTATGAAATAAAATAACTATGAGTAATGATATGAGCGCGGTTAGAGCGTGAAAACAATGAGGCATATGGTAATCAAAACCATATGAATCAAGGACGTTTTAAGTAGGTTGGATTAGCTGAAAAATATTCGCTGCTTATATTCTCGTCTGGTCGACAATTGAAAGCTTACTCATTAACATTGTTATCAAAGGGAACGATTATTATTACTGATACCTTTGTTGACGAATAATTGGCAACTTTCAGGTAACCATATTAGTAACTACCATTGTTTGTTTGGCACAATCGCCAGCCCGAAACTAAGCTTGATTTAATAAATGCAAAGCATAACATGATAATACCCCAATGATGATGGCTATGAATGAGGTGAATACTTGCACTTGTCTTGAGGATTTACGAATCTATAGTCGTGTGTTTGTTGGCAGCACTACGACCGGTAGCAGCTAAGCAGCGCCCCTGCCGGACGAGAGTGGCAGCATACTTGAATCCCCAACCCTTCCCGTTCGACACGGAATTATGAATGAACGAGCGCGTCGATTATTATTTGAAAGTTAGTCCCATAACCATCAAATTGTAAATTAGTGTTTTAAAATTAATTAAAGTTTTGTTAATTGTGGAAGGCCTAGTTTACTTCTATATCTTTACGGCACGGTTGGCGCAGTGGTTAAGCGATTGACTGCTGCGCTGCGTGTCGCGGGTTCGAGTCCCGCACGGAACAAATATTTGTATGACCTGCTATTAGTTGTTCCGGCTCTGGCTGTTTGTGTATGTGAGTTTAAATGTTTGTAAACGCACCCACGGCATAGGTGAAATTCCTAGTCTGGGGATTAAAGGATGACCGTTAGAAGATATTACTGCATGGCTGAAAATAATAGAATCCTACGGAGATACATTCTCTTTGGCCGATAGAACGATCCGTTATCAGGCTCTAAATAAATTGTCAAGCTCTGCAAAAACGTGGTACGATTCACTGTTACGTCATGAACATTCGTGAACCATGTGGAGGTGGAAGGATTGGCGCGATAAAATGAGATCAACGTTCATCCAAATCCGTTCAGCCGTTTTGGCGTGAAAGCGCAACAAACAAACAAACAAATTTACTTTCGCATTTATAATATAGTTAGGATTAGGATCTAAAGTCTTTCGGCTGAAATCCGATCGATATAATTTATACAGTAGGCTCTCTAGTAGGATCTAAGGATAGTTACGATTAACATAGAAAACATGCTTACCCGGAAGGGCCCGCCCAGTCCGTCGTCCAACTCGAGGACGTACCCGCGCACCGCGTGCGGCTGAGCGGGCGCGCGCCACGCCAGCGTGCACGAGCAGCCGCGCGCGGCACACGCCTCCACTGCCATCTCCGGCGCGCCAGGCGCTGTGCCAACATCAGGTTATGTTTAAAAAACAAAGAAACATGTACTCATAATTATGATTATGTCTTATCTGTATCTATTTTTCTGTGTGTACATAAATAATAAAATAAATAAATAAATAAACATAAAAATAGGACTACTCTTTAAAAAGTTATGCGTGGTCATACATAACGACCCCGTTTCGCACGGTTTTTAACTACTTGACTCATCGAGATTTCTATATTATTTTTAAGTTTGATATTATAACGTATTACACACAAACCATCCGGAATAAATTCTAAGTGACGGTGAACATCGCATCAAAATTCGTTGGGTAGTTAAGAAGAGCTACGCGGTCACATGGACAGACACGTAAAGCGACTTTCAATTTATAATATTTATAGGAGAAAAAAGAAACATCAAAATTTAAGTACCATTTTAAACCGTGGACTAAAGTGATAGGTATTTAGGTAAACAAACAATGACTCTCGTTTACAGAAGAAGCTTGAACACCTGAGACCCTACTGTGAGTTTATTTTAACCATGTCGACTTTACGCATCGACTGGCCCTTCGCTGGTGAAGGCCGGCCGGCTGCCAACGCACACTAGGCCTCTGACCATTATTCTACCATAGAACGGGTTGTCCGACTGAGATGGCAGTAGCTCCATGATGTTTAATTTGTGGCATTTGGTTTCACTGAAAGGAAATTCCAACCTTTAGCAGAAAAAGCAAGGTGGAAGAAATGGTCAATATTTTTAATAAGGACTTATTATTTACCTGATGACTTCATTAGGCATTCCGCAGCTGTATTTCCAATGTACGCAAAAGAAATTGGGAAAGAGAATTTAGTGTAAAACAGAACATGTACGTAACACAGTTTCAATCACAATCCGAGAGTTTTGAAGGATATTTCTAATTCATTGCTTCATAAGTTTAATAAATGCGTCTGCTCAACAATGTAAATAACGCAATGTACGGGGCTGAACTGTCAAAATGCGATCAGTTGTCATTTTATGTGTGTGGACATTTACAGGATATGACATTGGTTCATTAAAATTAATTATTATTACATAAAGGTAGAATTTTTATAGCTGGTAAACTTACGTATGCATTCCACGAAGTTCATACTCCTGACGGTACGTAGCACCGGCTCGACGTCCAGGGTGAGTGCGGGGGCGGCGGGGGGCGAGTCCAACGACGAACACAGATTGGACGCGGTCTCCTGCGCCCGCGCAGACAGTATGTTTCCCACCTGACAGAATTATCATTTGTTACAAGCACTTCTAATAAGGTCCATTGTGAGCGACCACGTTTCAGTGCCATAAGTCATCACTGGCAACACGAGAAGATATTGCGTAGGTTCCCGAACGCTGCCCCGCCGAGTCGGACTCGACGATTGATTTCTTTCTAGACGTTGGACCTACCTAACTGGACAGTTTATCCTAGGTAAACATACTCGTCCACAACTTCCGAGTGTAGCGTCTCCGATATTCCTGATAGTGGGTGTTACATGGGCATTATTAGAAGGCTAAAAGTTACCCAAAGGGCAATGGAGAGGGCTATGCTTGGAGTTTCCCTACGTGATTGAATCAGTAATGAAGAGATCGTCAGGAGAACCAAGGTAACCGACATAGTCCGAAGAATTGCCAAACTTAAGTGGCAATGGGCAGGGCACATTGCTCGCAAAACAGATGGCCGATGGGGCCGAAAGGTTCTGGAGTGGCGACCGCGTACCAGAAGACGTAGCGTTGGAAGGCATCCCACAAGGTGGACCGATGACTGTGTAAACCGGTCGAAGTGGCGGTGCTTTGGGGAGGCTTATGTCCAGCAGTAGACGTCTTTCGGCTGAACTGATGATGATGACAAGGACAATCTACATACTCTATAAAAATCTTTAATTCATTCAGACAGACAACGCACAGCCTAAACGGCTGGGTCTAGAAGCATGATAGTTTGCACAAGCGTTCCTTTTATATATAACGAACGAACGAAGGGGTTAAATACGAGATGATAGTTTGTATGGAAGTTCGTAATTTTTGCCGATAGGAGATCACAGAGCCTCCTGGGATGGTTTTCCATAGCCTATGAGACCTTTTTAATAAACAAGCCATGTGCCCTATGGACATATAACATACCACAGTAACACACTTTCAATCACAATCTGAATGATTTTGAAGGATATTGCTAATCAATAAAGTTATTTCTTTGTTGACAACTAGTTGCCATAACGGCCGAAAGGAAATTTGTCTGCTCAACAACATAAATAACGCAATTAATGTTGATGAACTGTCAAAATGAAAGGCATTTCCACTGTAAGTGTGTTACGCAATTTCCGCATTGAAAACATTGCGTAAAAAAAAGTCGACGAAAAATTAATGATACCAGTATGGTAGCATGCACCATAGTAAAACATTATATTATCTTTTGTTTAGAACTTTGTGGAATGTAGGTGTCAGTGATTTGTTTACAATTCTGAGAAAGCTTTATTCATTGATAGGAGGCACCTGGAATAACAAAATACATCATAAGATTTCTTAGAAATCGCTTTCCCCTAATCATTTATGTTTTACACAAAAAATATACATTTAGATTATTTTTTTCATTTTTATCTTCATTCATGTCATCAATAATATAATATGCTATTTATGGATAACCCATCAATTATGATGAGGCCTATTAGTGTTTCACTATAAACTGGCAGATAAGCTTTATCAGTGTGACAGTACATAATGTAATACTGTTTGCTGATACCAGCACACATTAGAATCAGGTCAATCTAATAATATTGAATTGATACGCTCATCAATATTTGTAGACATTTGAGAAATCAGTCAGTGTGCCAAAAATCACATAGGTGTGTACCAAACATAATCCTATAATATTAAATTAACAATATATGTATATATATATATATACAGAATGTCCCTGGAAGTATGGATCAAATCGAATAGGGTCGTGGGCAAGGTCATTTATATACTCATATAGGATTCGCATTGAGTTTGTATGCCGCCCACACTATTCACATTACATTACCATTACGCATGTCTGGACCCAGCTTTATTAATTACAAAATTATGAGGCGCCTTAATCCCGCGAAATTTAAACAGTTGACAATAATTAAGAATAATTTTTATTTCCTTACCTGTAGAAAAGCTGCATGATCAGATTCTTTAAGAGCTTCAATGGAGAAGTGTAACAGTGCCGTTGCTTCCCGTAGTTTCTGAGCAGCATGTGATGTGAGCGACCGCATGTTGGTTATGGCCTGAGACCGTGTGTTCCGAGCCGCACGTATGAGCTCATCTCGTCTCCTCTCTATGGCACGGGTTACTTCAGAACAAGTGTGATCTATTTGCTTTTCCAACTCTTCACAAGATTCCTGTCAGATAATACAAAAAAAAAATTGCACACATGTTATAAAGCTAACTTTTAATCTTATTTAATCAAGATTAAGATTGCAGTCCTTTGCAAACAGTAATGTTTTGTAATGATACTTCAAGAGATAAACAAAGCTAGTTTTCTTGGATTGCAATATTGTGTCTTGGTCTGATAAGAAAACACAGTCAATGTTAATTTAAATCTTTGTGGTCTAATTATCAAAGTACTTACATTAATTTTATCACCAGATCCTTTTACTAACTGTATATATTCTGTCATGGCTTTGGCTTGTTCAGATAGATGTTGCAATGATTGTGATAATTCAGTCTGAAATAAAAATTGTTAAATAATGTAGAATATGTGCCAATAAGTCAGCAATCTAGTAATCTGAATCAGATCCCTCCAATAATATTAAAATTGAATACTGTAAGGCAGTAAAGAGGCAGGGACTGGTTAGTGTCAATTTTGATTTCCCATCAAGTAAATAATAAAGCATCTGGCTTGATGTGGCTGGTTGCCCTGTGCTTTCCAAATTGAGTTCAAATGAGTTCTAAATTACCTTATTGGCTCTAGCAGCAATAGTCAATGCCTGTGTTTCATGCGTTGAATGTCTTTCAGCGAGACAGCGCTGACAGATGGGTACTAAGCAGGCATTGCAGTAGAGGACAGGGGGTGAGCCGTGGTCAGCGCACGTGGTGCCCAGCGGCCGCAGCTCGTGCTGCGCCAGAGGACCGCGTGTGGGGTGCCAGGCGTCGCGGCAACCCGCGCAATACCGCACCGAGCACTGCTCGCACCGCACCACCGCCGCGCGCCGCTCTCCTTCGCACATCTGACAGGCCTCCTCAGCGGGCGGAGCACCCGTGACCCCACCGAACCGCTCAACAATAGTTCGCATAACGCGAAACGGTGGAAGTCCCTCTGCTCCATTATCGTCCAAGTAAACTAGCTTATTGCAGGATGGACAAGATATTGTAAATGCTGCGCTTGAATATGCGGGCGCAGCCGGGGTTCCTGCGTAACTATTAGGCCTTGATCCACATACTACTCCACTGTCAGTTTCGCTAGATACCGAGGCTTTGTCCGCTTCATGATAATCGTTCGAGGCTGCAGAATTATCTCCTTCGTGTATATGAGTTTGTAAATTTACTGCACAAACTCTACAAAGTGCATGCCCGCAAGGTAGTAATACTGGTTCCCTGTAGAATTCTTTACAAACAAAACATCTTATTTCCTCTTCCATTTTGTTATAACTAGAGTGAAGCTTATGCCCGCTGTGAGTGTGACAATAAATTTTAATTCACTTCACATACTCTTAATTACTAATTATCATTGTTTGAGTTTATGTTAATAATAAATAAATAAAATCAACAATAAAAATAACGCAACATGCATTGCATTACATTTGCAACCACAGACTAAGTAGTACTTTGCAACACACAGACAAGACAGGACAGACAGTACACTATAGACCATGAGTACACCACTAGTACACAGACCACAGAATATATTTATTTATGACACAGACACTGTCACACTAACTAACTAACTAAATCCATTTAGGGTTCAACCAGAATCAACAAATATAAAGCTTTTTCCTTACAAAAAAAACGGTTTTAATTATAAACAATAACGTCTGTATTCCCCGAAGTATTTTCGCATAATTTTGTAGTTTCCATGAAATAGGGGCTTCTGCCAATTTTGATATCCCACCCACCTATATAAAAATTGGCAAAAGGCTCGCTGATTAATCTGATATCTAATTACGCAACACATTTTCGTAGACGATTACGACAAATTTGTTTCATTTTGACAGTTCATGCACATTCATTGCGTTATTTACGTAGTTGAGCAGATTTTTTTTTCGAACTTATGAAGCATTGGATTAGCAATTTGTTTCAAAACGGTTCAAATTCCGATTGATCGTGTATTACGTAATTAGGGTACTGGTTGATTGATGGCCCAGATTCTGGATTTGACCAAACCGCGCAAATTCAGAATCCGACCCATCTGTTTGCCAATGTGCGGTCTTTCGACTCCGGGCTACTGAGAAATTCGGCAGTGCGGCGCAGGCCTTGAGCGGCTTGGAAATTGTAACACGAAAATTGAAAAGTCCTGACAAAACTCAGATTTTTTATTGGTAAGTCCTGAGGTTTTGTCACAAACATATAGTTCGTGCCATTAAAGATGAGACTTGACACACCACGTGGTTTGACTTGCGCAGTACACGATTTATGGGTATTTTTAGCGGTATGAGATGTGAGTCGCGCGCCGGGGTGTCATCGGGGCGGGGGCAGTGGAAAGAGCGGCGGAAGGCGCGGCCAAATCTCAACTTTCCGTGGCGCGTATTGTAATTCACAAATTACTGTGTGATGAATGGAAAAAAGAATACACGTCGATGATGTGAAATTGTTAGTCGAAATTGCAATTTTGAACTCATTTAATGAAACAAGAAGACGCATTTTTTTAGGCTTGTGGGCAACAATTTTCAAGACCAGCCATGTATTTTTAAGATACCAGACTGGATCATAATTATTGCATTTTGCAATATTTGTTTTATTACAGCTCAGTATGCGAACGTACGACCTTGAGCTCGCATGATAATGCGAACTCAAGGTCCAAGGAAAGAAACCGACTAACGGTGTCTTCAGTTCGAGCTTTACTATTAAACCAGTACAATTTAAAGAGTTTAACGTGCAAAGCGTTTTATAAAATGATAATTAAACAAAAGTCTACATAACAAAAAATATAATAGATATCTTACATATCTATTATATTTTTTGTTATGGCAAGCAAAGCCGATATCAACTATTCTGCCAAAGTATAATTGAATTGGAAAAGCAAGTGTATTGCTAATATATATATATATATATATAATAAAAATCTTCAATGATCAGTTGAACTTAATGTAGAACTTGTGGGGTTAGTACTGGACTGAAACAAACAAAAAAATAAAATTACATAAATATTACAATTGTTAGAACATTTATTATATATATACCACATCCACACAGACAGAATATTTGGGAATATTTTATAATTTTATATTACCTATTGTGACGGATGAAAATCATCAGCGCCACAAGTCTATAATGGTGGCAGTTTAAAGTCGCTCATGACCAGTATTGGACCATGCACATTAGAAAAAATATCCTTTAAAATTCTTTAAAAATCATGGTGAGGATGTGTAATATAAATGGAAAACACTGTGATGCCCTCAACCCTCCCCGCGGCAATACTCATATCACCCGCAAAGTAAAGGGCAAAAGTCGGATCCGGTTGTTGACCAAGAGAGCTGACCCTCTATAGCCGTCTGATCTGTCACATCTGAAAATGTTGAAATGTGGCATACGAAAGCTAAGACTGGGGAGAGCCAATTCTCAGCTATGGAACAAGCCAATGCACGGTGGTCCAAGCGCCCTACAAGCGCGGTCATAAATACCTTACTTTATTAAATTTGTTAAATGGGATTTTTCTGAAGGGTAAATAATAAAAAATATTTCACTAATGTACATTAATGCTTTATTTACATAATTTAATACATTATATACGATAAACTGTACAATAGCTACTGTTTAATATAAATTTAAATAGTCAATAAGTATTTGAGATTTATTCTCCCTCGTTCGGAAATACATCTGAATATGATATTAACGCTGTTCATGAAGTGGCTATCATTAAATATGTATTCTTTTATATATTATACATATTATGTACAACAAAAGGCAAGAAAACTAAAACTACAATTTATTTACAAACGTCATCATAACCACAGCTAAGTTAAATAAATACAACAACCAACCTAATTTCAATTTATACTAAATTCTTAATAAATCGGGGAAGTTTCCGAAGAACAGTAATGAATGGGTCTGAGCTGAGTAAAAGTCTGTTAAGTAAGTCCGTATTCGTATGTACTCGTGCCATTTTTCTCGTGTGATCCCGTCTGAAGGCGTTATAATTTTTGTTGTTAGATTCTGCTGCCTCTTCGGATAATTCCCCGATAGATAATAAAGCATACTATGCTACTTCAGCACTATGGATGAGGACTTTGTGAACGGAAGCTGGGAAATTATACCACGGATATTCTTGAATTAAAGGTCGCGCGGTTTCCAAAGAAAATTCATTAAATTTATCCGAATCAATAATAAAACCTGAGGACAGATAATTCTGACAATCTTCTACGTTTCGAGCGCTTAGACAAATCTGAAAAATATTTCCTGGGACGTCCGCGTTCGCAAGATGGCCCGAGCTGGTTCGCGTTTTCTTGAATGAACTACTCATTACCCCTCACTAATTCGACACATTCAATTTCATTTAACCAATCTGAGTACTAATGCAAAAAATTTGATTTACTTCTAGAGACAATTTTCCAAAATCTATCAAGACTTTTACATAAATTGAGTATAAGATACTCAATTTATGTTCTATCTAAGTTCCTAATGTCTACATTTTCGACCTCATCCAGTGAAGCTAGAATAGTTTCTTACACGTTTTGATGTTTCTGAGGAACAGTTCCAGTTATGGCAGACCAAATCTCAAAGAAATGCATCCTTGAGAAAGAACATTTAATCAAAGTACCTGATTTTTTAAAATTAATAATTTACGTATGTTTCGTAGACCGTGCTACGCCAGATCCTACGCAGTCGTAAAGGCTATATAGCAACTAAATGTCCAAAAGAACGCAAAAAAACCTTTCATATTTTCAAAATAGACAGTTCAATCTTTAATATAAGATATGTGAGAGCATTCGATTATGGTTGAAATTTTTTGTAGGTCTATGTGAAGCCAACTTTAAGATACATATTTGGTAGAAATACTGTGTGGCGTAGCACGTATAAATATTTTCATAATAAGTAAAATAAAACTTTATGAGGGAGGTTTCTCAGGGAAACGAGTGTTTGATGTAAAAATGTTTATTGTTCTAACACGGGGGGTACAAAACCCTTAGATAATAGTTTCGATAACACTAGTTGATACACTATACAATAAAGACACGGGCACGTGGCGTTGGCGCGACGACTTTGCGCAAGGGTGTGCGCAGTAAGCGTGTGGGCAGCGGACTGGCGATCTACGCCGCGTACCCGTAACGGCCAGACGAGTGAGTGAGACAACAATAGTGGTCTCACTCTACGTATCGCGGCGGCAAGCGACCGCGGGACGCCCTGATTGGCCGGCAGGATTTGTGGGTTGCTATATACTCCCCCTCCAGTCCCGGAGAACGCCCTCGCTCCTGGACTGGTACTCTAAAAGCAGCATTAGCTGGACGTCCGCGTTTCCGCTTCGGAATAACGGGTTTTGGTAGGGAGTCATCGGTACCTCGGTAACGGGTCAGGTCCTCTGAGTGATATTTCCCTATATCTACATTGGGTTGTTCCGTGCTCGCGATGGTGTACGTTGTTGGGCTTACCTTTTTAGTTATTTGGTACGGGCCATCTCGGCGAGGGAAGAACTTAGAAGTGAGGTCTTTTGACCCTTTGCTCAATAAGTGAGATTTAAGCAATACAAAATCACCTACCTCGAAAGTGTCAGATGGTCGGCGTGAAGCGTCAGCGTACTGCTTTGTCTTGTCCTGCTGGATTTCAACGCGTTCCCGAACAGCTGACAGCGAATGTAAAAAGTTTTCGAGGTAAGGAGTCACTTGTGGGACAAAGTTTTCTTTATCCCTTATGGCACGAAGGTCGTGAACTACCTCTGTGGGTGACCGCATCTCTCTGCCAAAGGTCAAATAAGCTGGTGACTTACCTGTTGTGCGACACTTTGCGCTATTTAGGGCAAAACGAATCACCGGCAACTTCTTCGGCCATGAGGTGTGGTCGTCTGCCACGAGATGTGCCAGCATTGCTTTAAGGTCGCGGTTTTTTCGCTCTGCAGGATTAGCTTGTGGATGATACAACGGAACAAAATTTTGTTTGATGTCCAAGACTGACATACATTGTTGCATCACTGTGGAAACGAACTGGACACCGTTATCTGAAATAATCCTGCGAGGAAGACCGAACCGCATAAAATATGCCTCGATGAGAACATGAGCACAGGCTTCTGCTGTGGCTTCTTTTAGGGCAAACAGCTCTATCCATCGGGTAGCAGTGTCTTCAATGAGAAAGACCCACCGCTCCCCCTGGTCTCCTTCCGGTAGAGGGCCGAACAAGTCAATAGCCAGTACCTCACCCCGCTGGTTCATGACCGGTGTCTGGAGCAGACCTGAGGGTTTGGCGTTGTTGGCCTTATACCGCTGGCAGTGGATGCAGGCTGAAACATAATTGGTGATTATTCTCCGCATCCCTGTAAAATAATAGAGCTGTGCTACCTTCTGGTAGGTTCTTTGGATCCCAGGATGGCCAGCTGTTGGAGAGTCGTGCAACTCTTTCAAAATAGCTGCCACTTGGGAGGCAGGTATAACTAGCTGAGGAGATTCACTCTCGGAGTCCGGGTTGTAACGGTACAGCACTCCTTGATCCATGAGGTAACCCCTTTCTAACCATCTTTGAGATGCAACGTCATCAGGTCCTTCCAACTCTTTGACAATCTTTTCCACTTCAGGGTCCGAAGTCTGTTCCAGGCGTAGTTGACTAGGTGTCTTCGTGGGAAGATCACAGATAACTGAACAAACACCGCAATTGTCGCTTGTATCGCTAGAACAGATCGGTCTACTTAGCGTGTCTGCCACGACATTCGCTTTCCCTGGGGTATATTGGAACTGAATATCAAAAGATTGGAGTTTTAGGGCCCAACGGACTAATCTACCTGCTGGTGATTTGAGTGATAGTAACCAGCGTAGAGGCTGATGATCACTACCAATCACGACTGGTTGACCGTCTAGGTAAGGCCGAAAACGCTCCACCGCCCACACTACAGCGAGTGCTTCACGCTCCGTGGTGAAGTAATTGCGTTCAGCTGCGTTGAGGAGTCGGCTGGCATATTCGATTGGCCTTTCCTGATTGCCGTCGCCCTGTAATAAAACTGCGCCCAAGGCGTAGTTACTTGCGTCAGTACGCAGAATGAAAGGGTGACTGAAATCGGCTTGCACCAGTATTGGAGCTGTGGTCAGTAGACTCTTCAGCTCATTAAATGCTTGGGTCTGCTCTGAGCCCCAAGACCATACTTGACTTTTCCTAGTCAAGCGTATCAATGGTTCAGCAACTTTCGAGAAATTCGGTATAAACTTTCTGAACCATGAACATGTTTGTAAAAAGGTTCTCAGGTGCTTTAGGTTTCCTGGTACCTTCATCTCGAGTACAGCACTCACCTTCCCTGGGTCGGTGGAAACACCTTGGTGTGTAATAACGTGGCCGAGATACTTAACGCTTTCGCGAGCAAAAGCGCACTTCTCCCTGTTTACATGGAGGTTGAACTCGGCCAGACGTTTAAAAACTGCCTCGAGGTCTTGCAGATGCTGTTGATATCCCTGGGATATTATTAACAGATCATCCAAATATGCTAATAAAGTTACATCTTGTAAAACAGAGCAGGATCGGAGACGATCAATGAGACGCTGAAACGTAGCGGGCGCGTTCCGGAGACCAAACGGCATTCTCTTAAAACGGTAGGTACCTAAAGGACAAACAAAAGCCGTTTTATCTCTATCAGCTTCCCTGACTCTAACCTGCCAATATGAAGATCGAAGGTCTAGCGTACTCATGTAGCAGTCGCGTTTTGTACTCTGCAGTAACTCGTCGATGCGTGGCATCGGATATGTGTCAGCTTTGGTGACTGCATTCAAACGCCTATAGTCGACGCAGAATGTTTGAATCCGCTACCTGCGCGCAATCGCTATAGGCCTCTATGGCGTCGATAAATGCTTCAACCGACTCCTTCGGTCGGCCGGAGAAGGTGGCTTTGCAGCGGGCTAAGGTACTTTGCCCTAATAGCGCGAGTGATTCCGGGGTTGATGCATTGGCTCGCGACACCGAGTTAAGCAACTCCCTAAATGCTTCTGTTTGAGAGCGTTGGAGAGAGGCAATAATAGTCGCCACGTTTTCATTGGAAAACGTAGCGTTAGCGTCGGCGCGCGGCAAGAAAGAGGACGCGTCGTCGCCATCTTGGTTAACGGACGACGCGGTCGGCGTGTTTGGTCGTGAGGGGACGGGTAATGCGTCGTTGGTATCTTCCCTCCGATTTAAACTAGCCGCTCTACTCCTGGTCACTGGCATTTTAGTTCGTCACTGCAAAACACTTGGGTATATCACTAATGTCACACGAAGAACGTTGGAGCGCCACATATGAGGGAGGTTTCTCAGGGAAACGAGTGTTTGATGTAAAAATGTTTATTGTTCTAACACGGGGGGTACAAAACCCTTAGATAATAGTTTCGATAACACTAGTTGATACACTATACAATAACGACACGGGCACGTGGCGTTGGCGCGACGACTTTGCGCAAGGGTGTGCGCAGTAAGCGTGTGGGCAGCGGACTGGCGATCTACGCCGCGTACCCGTAACGGCCAGACGAGTGAGTGAGACAACAATAGTGGTCTCACTCTACGTATCGCGGCGGCAAGCGACCGCGGGACGCCCTGATTGGCCGGCAGGATTTGTGGGTTGCTATAACTTAATAATATAACTAATTAGTAATAACATACCTTGATCTTGGAAATCCATGTCACAAACACCACTCAAAAACAATGCAATTCTGAGAATTCACAGCTACACAAACGGTAGTGCTAATGAGTTACTGATAAAGCGAGCGCAACGTCATGATGTGTTCACTTCGGAGGTAGAAAAATAAGTGATAATTAGGTAAAATGGGTGACATATTCATACTAAGGGTAGCTTGTTTATCGGTAAATCATTATAGATAATTAAATTGGGAATAATTGATGATGAAATTTTTGCATTTATGACCTAAGGCGGAACCACCGTGCAATGGCTTGTACAGACGCCAGCAGGTCAACCCACCCGAAACTGTCAAATTTTCCCAATCAACTTTGAACCTTATAGTTTAGTGACAAAGTTGAAAATCTATTAAAGAAATATGACAGATTGTAGTAGGTTGATGTGCTGGCGTCTGTACTTATTTAAAAGAAATATGAGGTCGTGCTTTTTATGCCACACGCTCCTCACATTCCACTGAAGAAATACTTGTCAAGACGCCATTTCTAATATCTAAGAGAAGAGTTATAAGTTGGTCGGCAACGTTGGACGGTGTTTCGGAATTAGAAGTAGAAGAAGAAATAACGATAGGTAGGAGTTTTATAAAAAGTTCAATAATAGAAGAAGTACTATTATTGGAAGAGATATTATTATGATAGAGAGTGGCTGTGAAAGTTGGGGGGAACCTATTATATGCTGATGAGCAGCTTTGTCATAAGACAGGGAAAGAGGGGCATGGGCTTTTGAATTTGTGATGGTAAGCGTGTGGAGCCGCCATAACAAATTGCTTCGCCAAGTCGCGATTGAAGTACGAGTTTGTCGGTTTTCCTAATCAACCGATCGATTTATACAAGTTTTGAAGCCGGCTTAATCGATTGCCAACATTGAAAAAATGTATGTCAAATCCATTTGTCAATAGGAATTTGACAGTTTGTAAATAAAGGAAGATAATTGAATAAAGTTGTGTTTATCAACTTTCAATGTTTTTATCTTTTTATAATGTGCTGTTCAATTAATTATACACCAAATTGTAATGTAGATTAAGTACAATAGCATAGTTGTCCGAAGTAAACAAATTCAAAAATGGAGCCTGCGCTATCTTCTGACGATAGTTGCGATTCAGAAATGAAGCTGATGAAGAATGAATTGATGGGTAGTTATACTATTATAATTTTTAGTTTAGTTGGCGAATTTAACGACATTTAAATATAACAGGATTAATTGAACTTATTGTTTAGCGTAATGTAAATTAGCTTCCTTTGATTTCAAGTTAGCTTCGATATTATTACTTCTTTCTTATTTGGTCTGTTGCTGTACTTATTTAAAGCACACTACCCGTTGATTTTTCAGCAATTCTAGTGATATTAACCTTTAATAATGTATACTCTTCCAACACATTTCATTTTCATAGAATTTGGATTGGAGGAAGAGAATCTGAGCAAGGAAGAAATGAGTGATCTTCTGAAAGCTTTGAAGAATTCAAAATCATCAGAAAAACTAGAAGAAGTCGCTCGTGACGGAGGAAATGTCGGTTCAGTTTGATTTATGTATAATTACACCCTTTTCACACACTCAGGCTGCTGGGTAGTCCAGCATTGTATTGTTTAATGCTTTCACACATTCTTTCAGATTTCAGCCAGTTTACCCATACTTCTGCTTCCAGATACACTGCCCTAGCAGGCAGTGTGAATGTGTGAAAAGGCCATGACAGTGCCTCAAATACATTTTGAATTATTTTATTGCAACAATAAACTGAATCATTTTTTTGTTTCAGGTTGAGAACAATCAATCTAGTACCAGTAGTACCACACCCAAAAAACCCATGAAAAGAAGGTACTTAAATGTAAGAGACAGACGTTTGCCATGGAGCTTACTACCCACCACAATTACACCGGTTGAAAAAGCTCGTAGTCTAGCTGTTTATATAAAACTTATGTCTCTGAATAGCTACCACCAGGCAAGACAGTCTGCTAACTTTGCAGCTTGGCCACCACCGCTGCAGATTGTTGAAGAAACTACTAGAGTACAACCAGTAAGATCTACAAGAAGTGGCAGGTCCGTGCCCGTCTATGCTGATTTTGATGATGATTCTTCTGACCTTGACTTTGTCATCACTAAGACTAAGAAAAGGAAGGTGTCAGCTAGTGATCACAATGGGAGTGATGGCATATACACTAACAAAGTGTTGAGCTTAAAAAGAAAACCATGCAAGGATGAGAACAATAGACCTGTGAAGGAACGTAGAATGAGTACTGATAAATTAGAACTTGTATCTGCTGTGATTCCTGTAAAGCCTAAGAAAGACCTGTTTACTTTAATTGAAGACTGAAGCACTATATCCTCGAACTTTGGTATTTTTGATGATATAAATATATATATGATGATTTGAAGAAAATGAAAAACTGTCTAATGTGTCTTTAAAAAGATCATTTAGAAGGTGCTTTCGTTTTGTGAGATGTCTTTTGGTATAATCCAAATGTAATGGAATTCAAAGTGTAAATTGATGTCAATAATGGGCCACGCACGAAATCAACTGATTTTAATCAATTTTATTCACTTTTTGTGAGAAAGGGAAAAATAATTTAAACAAAATTGTTTGTGATTTGAAAAGTCGGGTTCTTTCTTTTGCATGTGGCTGAAACGGATTTTTCAAATAATTTAAGTATTCATGGAATATCACTAATATTCGCGACTAGTTTTCCGAAAAATGACGCGAGACTGACGTTTTATCACTGTGATTGAACGTCAGTCTCGCGTCATTTTTCGGAAAACTAACTTGTGATTTTGAATATGATGTTTACAACATTTTATGGTCCACTTGCACGTGGCTGGACCACTTTTTTCAACTACGATACAAAAATATAACAGAGAAATAATTTTGAAACAAACAATTTTTTTAAAGAAAGCCTGTCAATAATGTATTTCTCCTATTATTTAGCAAAACTTTCAAGAAATTTAAAAATCACTCTTTTGTCTTCAGCTACCCTAAAATATAATTAATATCTTCATGTAAGTAAACCAAAGGCGACATGATCTAAGTTATTAACGGTGCTGTGACTGACACGAACGGTTTTGCGCCACGAAAACTGTAGGTACTTTTATAGTCGCACAGATCTTGTTTCAATTATTTCAAGCTTTTTCAAAATTAGATAAGAAATTGACAAATGAGTGTTTTTTTCATGCATGGAGCGTTAAAATAAGTCAATGTTTTAATTCCGAAATTTTAGAAGGGTAGATTTTGTATATAATATAAGCTCATAGAATAGTAATCATGGAATTTGATTTCAAATTAACAACTGTTGAGAGCTATTCAATACAAACGACTGGCTAGTCAAGTCTCATGGAATCTAAATTATGGGGTGGATGACACAAGAAGTATAGATTTTTCATCATAGAGAGTCATTCTTTATAGAACAGTCCTAAATATTGTAATGCTTTTAGTCACAGTATGAACATGGCATGCCTATTTTATTGTACTTTCTGTATTCTAGGCAGTGTTCTATGAATGGACCTGCTGCTTTATTAAAATTATGTTTTTATTATTTTGTTGTAAGTATTCTCATATATTTTAAAATTCTATTGTAGCTTTAATAATTTTATCATAACAATCATGTTCTTATCGTAAACAGACCCTCACTTAATCATAAATTAGTAGGTATAGAAGCAGAGAAGAAATGATTGTTTTGTTTTTATTTTTACATTATTTTGTTATTCTATAACAGTGTGTGGTAAAGTGTCGGTGCTGTATTGTGATTTTATTTAGTCCTTATGCACAATGCCCCCTGGCAAGCTAAATTACGCAAGTGGACGCTTGCAATGGAATATAGCACAGTGTAAACGTTCAGGAAGCCAAATAGTGCAATAAAAACTTGGGTACCGCAAGTTCACTGTTTGTGAGCAAATAGATTTGCTGTGAGTGTTGGACAGTACAACGAGGAGACACGAGTGTCACGGGACTTACAAGTCAACAACATGCGCAAATAGGTACCTAAACTTGCGAGTGGACCTCGTGCTTTAATCAGTAATTACCTACCTATTGTATCTAAGGCTTCCTTTTAAAGCTTGTTATATGATAATAAGTTATGTATAGCTGCTATATTAAAACTGTTGTGTTAACCTTGAGCAACATGTGAAGTAGTAACTTTAAATAAAACAACAAGTATTATTTCAGCATCTATACTTATATACTAAATATCCTATTGTTAATAAGTCTTATAATACAAAATACATGTTTCCATATACTTAGATATCGACATCATAGACAATCAACTTGAGACTGGATTTATATAATACAATAAGCCAGAGGAAAGGAATTTATTGTTAACTAACGACCCGCCCTTGCCTTGCTCGGTTCTTAGGACTTGAAATAACTTCTGGAATAAATTCTCTATATGATGGTGAAAACCGCATCAATCCATCCATTTTTTTGCGTTATTTAGAAGATCAACGTTTCACTGACAGACACGAAAAGCGCAACTACCTACCGCGGTTTCGCTGCTATGGTTTCGCGGCGGTGGTGTGATACCTGCCTTAACACCACTATGTCGCGAAACGCGATTATTTTCATAGATTTACTTTTTATTCCGATATGTAATTATGTTAATAAGCATCATGTCTCATTCAATAGTAATACCGCTTTTAGGCTATATAGGGTGGCAGGGACATCGATGACCATGGTAACAGGTCGCGCATCGATGTCCCTGCCACCCTGTAGATATCTACATGGACCAATTCCATGTATCTTCACGATGTTTTCTTTTACTATAAATTGAAAACCATTCACTTGATTAATTGTAGCTTGCATTTGCATCATTATAGGTAACAATAAGTAGGAGTCACAAGGGTTTTGAAAATCGGATGTTAATCAATAACTTTAGATAACGTATAGACCTTTCCTCATGACTGGGAAAAAGTCAGAGGTCTTATATGTAAAACATTCGATGTAAGGAGCCTAAGATTGCAGATATTTAGCTGACCTTTTGAAATAGGGCTAAGTCATCTAAACCTACACCGTACCCACCTACAAAATAAATAGGAATACTTTATTATTATCATTTTCTATTTTTACTACCCTCATACCTACTTATATGAAATCGTCCTGGGCCCACCAAAACAAGAACAAATCCTACCCTAAACTATCTACTAAAGATGATTTTATATTTCAATCCCCAGCGTGAAAATATGTGGGTATAAAGTGCCATCTTCCATTATTACCTATTATATTATAGAAATACCAATTAAATTAATTAATCAATAAATATTACCTAAGATCACGTTTGCCCTTATTCTACGCTATAAAATTGAAGGTACCAGTTTAAATACTACTTAGCCCAGGTTCGCACGGGTGATTTTTTCCCGCGGCGATTTTTCGTCGCACTCGGTTGGATCTCAACGCTCAGCTCCACACCGAGAGTTGAAAATCCAGTGCGCGATAGAATCCCGCCGCGATATTACGTCCGTGCGAACGTGGGCTTACAATACATAATTTATTTGATACGGGTATTTGACAATACCGATATTTAGTAGGTATCGAATTGATCCATGCTACCTACCTAAATAGACCTACCCTATGAAATGATCGTTTCATAATTATGTCAACTAGGCTAGTCGTCTTCGTCTCGTGGTTCACCTCGGGCCTTTGCTACCGACCTGACGAGGGATGGCGAAGCTTCTTTCATGTCATACGCCCATCCAATACTCGCAAAATAATTTAATAGTGACGTAGTCAGGTTGCTGGGTATTCCGAGTTCGGCTGCCTTGTAGTCCCAAGGGAAGGTGTGGTGGTAGTTGTGCCAGCCCTCACCCATCGCGACTATGGAAACCCCCCAATTTTCAACTGGCATTATGTTCCTGAAATGAAAAGTCAGTAATTAGGTACGGGTTAGGGGCACTGTGGAAATCGACCTCAGTATCTTGTACCAACCTATCGTTTGTACCTACTGTTCAAATCTGTCATTTACAAAAGTTGTGGCTTGGCACAAAGTAGTTATTAAAACCGGCCAATGCGTGTGTGTGCGCGGACCACGCACAATGAAGGGTTCCGTAGTTTTTATCCCAAGAACAAACTTAACTTTGTAGAAAAAAAAAAAGTTCAAATTAGCTTTAAATTGGTCTTTAACCTGTAAAGTCTACTTAGCTGTGATTTCCTTTTAACTTCGTTACTACTGCTGTGAATTTTTTCACAAATCGATGTACCTATAACCATTTAGCTGGCAGGGTGACACACATAACTAACAAAAATTAGACTTTAAAGCTTAATAATTCGCAGACGGATCCCTGAATTAAAAAAAATGATTTTTCAACGACTTACACTTTACTTTGTAGGGGAGGTACCCTAAAAAAAATCACCACTTTACCACTTTGTCGGCGTGATTAATATGTATACCCATGCCAAATTACAGCTTTCTAGTACTAACAGTCTCTGAGCTAAGCCGCGGACAGACAGACAGACGGACATGGCGAAACTACAAGGGTTCCTTGTTTACTACGGAACCCTAAAAATGGCTTAAAGACCGTGCGGCCCACAGAAATATCTGTGGTGCGGCCGCGGCCGTAGGGGAGACCGAGGGGTTTTGACACAAAGGTGATTTGAAACAACACTGATTTCGCGAAATTGAAAAACGTTAGCGATCTGGCACCGACAAAAATCAGCCGCTCCCCACCACCCGCCGGGCCCCGCAGTTCGCGTCCGTGCCTCAGACACGCGGTTGAGTCGTTGTGGCTGCCACGTCGCAAAAATCGTGAAAAGTAAGTTTTTAACGTTTTTTTAAGATACCTGTATTTTGATAATGGGTTTGTATTTTAGCTTGGGTTTTAAATGTTTCGAAAGCTCATTAACTAACGATTGAAACCATGGCGCTGGTAAAACTAATTTCTATGTGTTTTGCTTCTGGATTTTTGGTTGTATAAAGATTGGCAGGATTTTTCTCACTGAGGGGATTTGAAACAGACTGTTTCAACTCACCTCGCTTAAGTTTTGTATGGGTGAATGCTAATACGGTGTGGTTTATGCTTTTTTTTTGTTAATTTTGTTTCAGTATGCCTACTGATTATAAAAGGAAGACAGATAGAGGTATGGCGAGTCGCGAAATTTACACATTTGTGAGATTATTGTTACAAATTTAGACTCCTTCATAAGAAATATTAAGACTGATTGTAGTGATTCTAAACGACTGAAAATTGATAATAATTGAGTCAGTTTGTAAGAATATGATTGTAGATTCTAAACTTGTTGCTATAATTAATATTATAATTTGTTAATTATGATCGCGTATCATTCTACTTAATTATTTAAGAGTTTATGTTCATTTCTTGGGAATTTAATAAGAAGTGATGATTATTTCGTTAAAGATTCAATTAGTTCAGTACAAAATATGTTAGAATGTTTTATTTTAATAAATACCTTCAAATTGTCTCGTCGTTTCCACTTTACAACCCTTAATTCTACTAAAATATCAACTGTTTCAACTCACCTCGACCCCTGTTTCAACATACCTCGATATGAGGGGAGTTGAAACAAAATGACTTGTTACATTCAAGTTCATTTTTCACCACAAATTTCATACTTACACGTTCTTTGTGACAGGTATTTGAAAGTGTAAGAAATAAACTATCGATTGGCACTAAACTCATACGATTAGTGTTTGTAGAATTTTGTGTATGAATTAAAATGTCAAAATTGTTTCAACTACCCTCGGTCTCCCCTACACACCCCGCGTGTTACGGCCCGACACCTAGCTTACACGAAGGGTGTGATAAAATTAATATTCCAAGAGATAGCCGTACTTTTGGTAACTATCGCTACGAAGGCACCATAGACTTATAATGGAAGGCACTGATTCAGTATTCGGTCGGTCCTCCCCTGGTGAGAATGGTGACGGTCTGCCCACATGCGGCTGGCCAAGTTACTATCTATCGCCGCTCAAAGACGAGTTATTGTTACAAAAAATGAACAATAATTAGGAAGGCAGATACTACCTAGTACGGCATTATTATATGAGTAGTATCTGTGTGAACAGTATAAAAACTGACGATATTCATCGACCGGTTCACTAGATATGTCCGCTCAAAGACGTTATTGTTACAAAAAATGAACAATAATTAGGAAGGCAGATACTACCTAGTACGGCATTTTTATATGAGTAGTATCTGTGTGAACAGTATAAAAACTGACGATATTCATCGACCGGTTCACTAGATATGTCCGCTCAAAGACGTTATGGTTACAAAAAATGAAAGATTACTAGAAAGGCTGATACTTGTATAGTATTAAAGTATGCACATACCTATATGAACAGTATAAAAACTGTCGATATTCGTTGGTCGGTTCAGGAGCTATAGCCAATTTATTATGTAAAAATATTAAGTACTAAATAATATAATTTGTGATTCAATATACGAGGTGAATCAAAAAGTTCTTAGAATTGCATATATATAGAACCTTTTTGGGAGAAGTTCGATATTCAAATTAAAGAGTGTCAATCACACAATATTTACGCAAACTGTCACTTGTTTTTGTCAGTTCATTCGCACGTAATTGAATTGTTTTGTGCAACGAGTTGCTAAAAACTCAAAATTATGGATAAAAGTGAGTTACGTGCGGTGATAAAATATCTCAGTTTGAAAAAAATGTCTACGAAGGAAACTTTTTCGGACATTCAGCAGACATTAGGGGATGATGCTGTACCCTATTCTACGGTTGCGTACTGTGTGGCTGAATTTAAAAGAGGTAGATCAAGCTGTAATGATGACCCGCGTTCTGGGCGGCCTTCAACCTCCGTCACGGAAGAAAATGTCAAAAAGGTTGAGAATCTGGTTTTGGAAGACAGACGAATAACTATAAAACATATAGCTGAGATCCTAAAGATATCATTTGGTAGCGTTCAATCCATTTTAATTGATTTACTGGGGTTAAAAAAAGTGTCGGCAAGATGGGTGCCGCGAATGTTAACCGACGAAAACAAAAAGCGACGTTTGGAAATTTCTAAGCGTAATCTCGAAATATTCCAGCGTGATTCGGATAATTTTTGCCGTCGCCTTGTCACCATGGATGAAACGTGGGTTGACCATTTCGATCCTGAAACTAAGAGAAAGCATGTCTTGGAAACGACCATCCTCTCCATCCATTAAGAAATTTCGAGTTGCTCCTACCGCTGGCAAAGTTATGGCCTCAGTGTTCTGGGATAGAGAAGGAATCCTTATTATTGATTACATGCCAAAAGGCCAGACGATCACTGGACCCTATTATGCAAATTTAATCCCGAAAGTGCGTGAAGCGATTAAAAATAAAAACGTCGTGGAAAACTATCGTTGGGCGTGTTGTTTCTTCAAGATAAGGCTCCTGTTCATCGATCGGAAGTTGCGCTCAACGCAATCCGCTGTGCTGGCTTCAATCTCCTTTACCATATTCTCCGGACTTAGCCCCAAGTGATTTTCACTTATTCTTAAAATTAAAAGAGGACATTCGTGGAACAACATTTTACGAAAATGACGCGGTTATGGCTGCCGTAGAGGAGTTTTTTGAGAGTCAAGAAAAACAATTTTTTTCACAAGTAATAAGGAAGTTAGAAACGCGTTATTCTAAATGCATTGCATTGGAGGGAAATTATGTAGAAAAATAAAATATTTTTGTTTAAATCTTTGCATTTTTTAATATTGTTTCCAAGAATTTTTTTATTTGCGTATTGGCACTGCATCATTTTTTAAACGTAACTTGACCTCGAATTTATAAAATTTATCTGTAACTTTAAATTGAGAACTGTTGTGATTTTTATGTATCTTTCTTCTTGAGTGCCATCCTCTTCGGCTACATGGTATTGGACGATGTGCGTAAGTGCACTGCGATGATCCACTGCGGTCACTCACTGCGCAAACAGGAACTGCTCAGGTCCTAAGGTAAATCGCGCTCTCAGAAATGATTAAAAAATCAATTAAAGTTAGTATTTTTGTTTTTTCTCTAACGATTTTTTTTAACTCCGTCTCTTTCAAAAGATTTTCAAACTCATTAAAAAAAGTTATATAATTTTTGCGGGAATGAGGGCCAACAAATTAAAATCGTTTTTAGATAAAAACTAATTACTCTCAAATATTTTTTCTTTCTTTTTCAAACTATTTTAAAACGATTAGCATTAACAAAAGTTCAGAATAATTAAATCGGGGGGCTTACATCATACTCTCAGAAATGATTTCACATCAATTAAAGTATTAACTCTCTAACGATTTTGTTTAATTCACAAACAATAAAACAAAAAAATTGTGTGGTCATGTCTAAATAGACATGGAAGTTAAATTATTTTTTTGCGGGAATTCGGGCCAGCTCCACACCAAAAAATTAAAATCGTTTTTACATAAAAACTGATTACTCTCAAATAATTTTTCTTTTCTCTCAAACTCTCTGTAACGATTAGTATTACCAAAAGTTCTGAATAATTTAATCGCCCCCCGATTAAATTATTCTGAACTTTTGTTAATGCTAATCGTTTTAAAATAAGTAGTTTAACTTCACAGAGTCTAAGAAAACACCACTAGTACCAAGATTGAAGTTGAGCTTCATTCACCGTAGACTTCCGAACTCTATAATTTAGATCTAAAATTCCTCTATCTTCTTTTCCAAGAGACCATGTATTGGTTGATCAGTACTTAGTTCAGTTAGGGTTCTTGGTATTCTAAATTTTGTGACATTTATTGCCACCTACTGTCCTAGACACTGATGAAGATAGTGAAGAAGAATGAGATCAAGCGTCATCGCGTTGATGTGCTAATAAATATTATGAAGGCGTAAAATTAATTGCTATCATATTCTTATTACACTTGTTTAATTATGTCGAATTTTGTATACCTGATTTATATTCGTGTTTGTGTGTAGAATTTAAGTAGTCCTTTACTATTAATTTCCCTGTTTTAGATTCACAGGCGATATACTCGTATGTTATTTCGAATGTAATAAATGCACTTTCATATTTCTAGTCATTTTGTTTGACGTTGATTTTATAATTATTCGCGTTATCTAAATAATTCAATAATAATTTAGGTAATTCTAAAACTACCTAAATTTTTTGGGTGTTTTAACATTTTAAGTTCCTAATAAGAAACGTTACCATTACCCTTAAAGATTAATATTATTATCTTTGTAGGAGGCAATACAGAAATACCTGTCGCATTATGCCATTCAATAATTAAAATGAATAAAATAAAACTAGTGGTTTTTTCATAGATGTTCAAAAGCCAACACAGTAGGTATGTACTCCTACTCTTATATCTCAGTTTTAATGTTTACATTATATATGCCTACCTAATGGTAACTAATGTCGATGCTAGACATGATAGAATGATAGAGAAGTATTATGATGGGATTGAAGTAAATCACAAATTATATAATTCAGTACTTAATATTTTTACATAACAAATTGGCTATTTTTATACTGTTCACATAGGTATGTGCATACTTTAATACTATACAAGTATCAGCCTTCCTTGTGATCGTTCATTTTTTGTAACCATAACACGTCTTTGAGCGGCCATATCTAGTAAACCGGCCGATGAATATCGTCAGTTTTTATAATATTCACACAGAACCTACTCATACATATCATAATGCCAACTAATTTAAGCCTTCCTAGTTATTGTTATTTTTTTGTAACAATAACTCGTCTGAGCGGTGATAGATAGTCACTTGAGCAGCCGCATGCGGGTCGACCGTCACCATTCTCACCAGGAGAGGGCCCACCACCCACCAGACACTGAATCAGCCTTCCTGGTGATAGTCACCAAAAGTAAGGCTATCTCTTATACTATAATGAAAAGTACGTGGGGTGCGTCTCATAACGTATAAACTCATTTGGTCTAATTTCATTTTATTATCGTTCATAAGATAAAATCAACGTGAGATATACCAACTGTTGATATAATTTCTTTACATAAGTATAACATTTATATACTCTAAAACTTATTTCGTACAACGTTATTGGATATAACATTAGTTAAAATGACGTTAGTTACATAGTTTAAATGATGGTCTGGCACTTCTGGCAGTTTGAGTACTTTATGCGACCTACCCAAATGTCCTTTCTTTGGTATTGTTCGTCGAGTTGAGCTCCTTAAGTTCTGAGTTGAGCTTTACGATTACTGACAAATGCTTGCACTGACTGGACAGGTCCACTCAAATCTGTGTGGTTCTTTCCTCAAAAGACCATTTCAGACACTAATCTACATGGTCCTCATATGGTCTGACCAAGATTATGTCTGGACTTTAAAAGAGACTGTGACCTCTGAGTTTGTTTCGGTCTTTCTTCTCAGAGTACTCAGATAGGAAACGCCGAACTCATCTAGCATTTTCTTCATTTTTTTTTAAATATTTTTTTTAATATGACGTGTAAAAGTGATTGCAATATCCTATTTACAGAATAAACATTTCATTTCATTTCATTTCAACGCTTATTTAATCTAAAATCATTAGGTCTATCGTTTAAAATATATATTATATTGATACCATCATTAAGGTTAACACTCCAATTCGCCTCGGATAGGTTAGGTTAGAAGGGCTAAGGCGGGACCGGCCGCCGAGCGCCAGATCCCCTCTGTTGGTTAATCATTTGGGTTAGGTTAAGTTAGAACAGTGACAATTAACGCGCGAAGGCGAGCGAGCGAACTAGGCGTTTTTATCATATTAGACTAAATAGGTTTTATGTCTTTTGAGTAGTATATCAAACGATTTTATATTCAATGTATGTTATGCTTATAAAAATTTGTTATTTAAAAATTATATCAATTGTTTATTATATTAACTGATCATTATATCAAATAAAATTATAGATTCAGTTGTGATATCTTGTAAATATTAGAGATTTTGTAATTATACTTATCATATATTACTTATCCAAGTACGTGACTGCGTAACTATGCGTAGGTACTACTGATTATAAATAGAGTGGGCAGAATAGAAAGAAAGGAGTTTCGGCCTTTGCCCTGCTGCAGGGAAAGCATTAGATAAACTGAAGAAAGATCATAAGGAAGGAATCATACTTGTCATATGGCTTGTTGCCCCACAAATGCGCGAAGCTATTGACCGACCAGGTAAAGTTGAGGCTCAGCATGTATCGTAGTACAGCCTGTGACAGGATGGACACTTCCCAGCATTCATTCCAGCACAGAGCAGGGATTATTGACGGCACAATCCAGCAGCATGCTATCTTAAACAACAGGAAATACCTGAAATAGTTAAAGAATGGAATGTTTTGTTATTAACTTTGGGTAGAAGTCTGATGACGATGAGATGATTATGATCAAGTAGTTAAGAATGTTACATGTGTGGTGAAAACAAACCGTTTGAAAATCCGTTCGGTAGTTTTTGAGTTCATCGCGTTCAGACAGACATATAGACAGACGCGGCGGAAGGAGTTTGCTTTATAATATGTAACTAGTGATTCCGTAATTCATTGCTTTCATATACCTACCTAACGCAGCGGCGGCGGCGAATAAACTAAATTTTGGTGATTTTTAGTCTAGTTTAGAGGCATTTGTGACAAGAGAATCGGCACCATTATCAACCAAAAATACTGCATGTTGGTTTTGGTTTGTCGTCTTGTCGATTAAATAATGATGTAGCTAATTGCCACCTCAAATATCCATAGACTGACAGTTTTTTTCTCTTCTAACTTTCACAGTGAATTTTATCCATTTTTCACACTTATATTAACGTTACAATCTTGAATACTTGATAACATAGCTCACAACCAAAACAAAACATTAAACAATAATGGCGATGAGGACAAGTAAGGCCTTATAAATGCGAAACTGACGTCAGTCTCACCCTACCATTTCCCACATTTTGGGTCTAGCAAAGCAACAGTATTAGCTACGCTATTGTTTATTTAAAACTATGAAAAACACATTTGGTGCGCACAAAACTGTAACAACAAAATATTAAAAAATATTACTAAAAGAAATGCAAATTTTTATGAAGCAGTCGATCTTCGCTTACACTATAACTACCCATAACAAAACATTTATACTAATAAAACAATGAATTTTACTAAGACGTTCGGCTATAAATTTAATAAACGTGACCCAAGTTCACATAACATAGATAATACACTTAAATACGGAAACATACGTCAGTAATTATTATTTTATTTTATTTTGCAGTCGTACTTATACCTACATAAGCTTTAAAAAAGAGATCCTCTCCAAAAAGTTTGTTTTATACAGAATAAGTGCCTGCAAAAGTGTATTCGAACATATTGGACACGGGTTATATTAAATCATGTACTTACCTATCAACCTGCCTAGCCTTTTCCCAACAACATTGAGGTCGGCTTTCAGTCTAACCGGATGCAGCTAAATAACAGTATTTTACATGGAGCGACTATCTGACGTCTACAACCCAGTAACTGGAATACGATACCCTTTGGTAAGATTGGTTGTCAGACTTTTGGGCTTGTGACGACCCATAAAGACTGTCAAAGATCCACGAATGACAGCCGAGACCAACGGCTTAACGTGCTTTCCGCGGTACGGAGGAGTCTCGGTATGTAAAGATGGTCACCCATTTGGTGGTGGGCTGGACTACCGGTAGTTGGTACATCATCATCATCATTTCAGCCGAAAGACGTCCACTGCTGGAAATAGGCCTACCCCAAGTACCGACACTTCGACCGATTCTGTGCCTCCCGCATAGTTGGTACACCTCTGCCTAACCCTTTGGGAAATACAGGCGTGATGTTAATCATTTTTATTTTCAAATAATAACATACAGTATTGGACTACCTGGTATGGAACTGAATAAGTGGATCGTTGACGATGTCGCTCATGTCCATCTTGACGCCCTGTTTCAGCACATCAGGGTGCTTCTTCATCATCAGCCATCCGACGTGAGCGAAGAAGAACCCGCGGTTGGCGTCGTGCGGGTCCGCTGACGTTTCAGAGTACTTATGGTGCACGCGGTGGTCCCGAACCCACTCATATATAGTGTTCTGTTCACAAAGATACGTAATAAATTAACCAGGCCAGAATAGCAGAAGTATTTTTACCGTAAATCGTCATTGTGATTGTTTATAATCGAATCAAAAAAAGTGAAGATGACAAACGTGTTCTTTCTTTGCGAAATATCTTTTTGTGTCACACGTGCTAAGCGTGCTAATGTAATTTTGAACCAAACAAATAAAACTCATTACTGTCACTAAATTTCAGGAGTATGGGTCTCGTTATTTTTTACTTAGTTATCATATCAGTGGCAAGGGTGCCGTTTTACATCTTACACAGAGGGATGGCTTCGAAAGAGTGCAATAAAGATTCAAACTGCAAGATAAAGGGGATAGTACCTGACCAGCCACCGAATAGCATATGAGTAGAATCCATTGTAGGGGCAGTTTAGCTTTGTAGGAGCGGTGACACCAGTACCGATGTACCCCTCCTGTTACCCCGAACCCAGCAACCTGGCCCATGAAATATCCTGAAACATTAATAAATAGAATGCTTTATCAAGCGTATTACACACAACATCGGTCAACATCATCATCATCTGCCTAGCCTTTTCCCAACTATATTGGCTGGGTAGTATTTTCCACTCTAACCGGGTGCAACTGAATACCAGTATTTTACATGGAGCGACTGCCAATAACACGATACCCCTTCCTTGGTAAGACTGGATAACAGACTTACGGTTGACACGTCCACCTATAGGTACGTTACATACATCTAAAGAGTTGGTATATTCTACCTAACTGTCTATGATCTATCTACCTTGAGGTATGAAGATAACTCTATAACAGCAAGATGAAAAGGTTCAGAGTAGGTACCTAGTGACGAAGGTTGGCAGGATATCCAACTGCTGGCTTTAAGTCTCGGGTTGAGAAGCACACTCACGGCGCTGTATAATGCCGGCCCTCTTGTTGAACCGTGATGGGCAAAAGTACAACTTAGAAATCATGTGGGATAACGTTATAAGAATGGGCTCAGTGCCTGCAGTGTCCTCCTGTTTAATAGATTTTAATAATGCCAACAAATTGTGGTCGGTAATTAGTGTGCTAAGAAAGTAAAAATGTCAATTTCCTCTTTGACTATTTAATAGTAGAACTATAGGATGGCTCATGTTTAATAGTGGAACTACACGTTAGTGTGATAATTATAGAAATATGATACTAAAGCACTAATTGACCTGCATAGGCACTAATGTCACTTACCGAATATGATAGTCTGCCATATCAATGGTTTAGTGGTGAAACAGTAATAGACCCATATGACGGCTAGAACGTGGAATAACGTAATGGATATAGTATTGAACCATCTGATTGGAGTTACGAATCCCATGCTTTTCTCCCACTTTCGTATCGATGCGAGGAACTTTGGGTCATTTCGACTTAGCATCTGGTCGTAAGGACTGATCTGGCCCAGTTTGTCATCGGCTCTGGTCTCGCTGGTGTCCTTCGCTGGGTGATGGAGCTTGTACTGTAAGTAGTCGGTCGTGTGAAGTGGTTGCTCCAATTCAGTCTCCGTAAAAGTTATTGGAGCCATTGTTGCTTACTGAAAAAAAATGCAAAATATCTCAGATTCAGAACAGGCTACGGTGATTGGTGATTTGTAGGAGGCAGGTTCGAAACTGTCCTATTAAATAGCGTGATGAACTATCATCATCGTATACGTGTCAAAGAATACAATATTAAATGTTATATACGCCAGTTAAGTTCACTTTAAATTATATGTAGTTATTGTACCAATATTAATTTGTATTAAAACTAGCTCTTATATTATTATTTTATTAACTTGAGTCAAAAAGTCATTATAAACCTTCGCCTCGACGCATGTTACCTTAATACAGCTCAACCATATTGAGTAGAAAAGCTTTAGCATCATCTGAGATTATTTAAGTAGGGCAAGCTACTTTTAATATCATTGAGGCCAGGGTGAAAGGGAGAGGTCCGCGGACACACAATTTGTTTTTGTTTTTGCAATGTATTATCTAGTCTTGCACACCCAAACTATTACCTGAGACGATTGCATTAATATTTAGTTAAAGGTAGGTATAATATGAATTATTAAAAAGTGCAGTTATGCTGATTTATATTATTTTTTATCAAATTATATATGTTTAAATTATGATAAGAATAACGAAACGAAATTTAAATCTTATATTAAACGCACACTATGCAGCCAAGCATATCTATTATACTCGTAAGTTGGGGGATTACATCGCTGATAAAAATGCTTGGCTCGACGCTGGTCCTGCTCCACAAGCATAATCTAATTGCAGCATTTGAAAATACCGTTGGAGCTTCTGAAGATTTTAAAAACCATCTTCGCATTGTATAAATTCAATCTCTTAGCATTGTATAATTGCATAGGACATGTGTGATTAGGTACTTTGTACCGACTTTAAAGCTACCATTTAGGTACTAGGTATGTCTTTCATTGACTTGAATGTGCCCTGGCGGCTGAGAGTATGTCATGCTTACTCTAATGTCTCGCTGACGGTGGCGCGTGTGTGGGATCATTTAGCTCCTTTCGAAATGGTTGAGTAGAATGGTGCTAATCCATGCGTCATGTTCGTGAACGGGCGCCGTCAGTAGGGACTGGTCATCTCTTAGCTGCCACGGCGATTTTAATTTAATTTAATGTTTGAATCGTTTTTTTATTTGTATTTCAACGGTCTTAATGTTTTGCATCGTTCTCACATGTATAACTTCAACATGAATGATGTAACCAATATTTTATAACCATATTTTGATTTAAAAGAGTGTCCGTGGAGTTTCTTGCCCGTTCTTCTCCATAGGTACCTACTACGCATTGGAATGGGCGAATAGCTTCATATTTCTGACTGACCGACCCCTTGACAATTCAAAAGTGCCTGTAATTGGTTTATTTGAAATGAACATTTTGAGTTTGAGTTGAGTTTGAGTTTATAACAATTCTCTATACTAACGTCTCCTCTCTGGAATTCGTACCCCGAGCCCCAAGATATAGACTCTCTAGTTTGGGGCTCACTGGTAAATAATAGTTTGTAACTTCTCTGTAGGTAATGTTTTAAGCTACTCGTATCATCTCAACTTGGAGTCAACCTGTGAACCTGCTTATTGTATTCCCTGGACAATAAACTATTTTCTATTTCTATTTCTAATGATCCCAATTATCTTCTCATTTTCAAATAACTTTATGTAATAATGTTCAATCAATCATAGAGAACTTATCATTCTGCTGTTATCAAGTGTAGTAAAAATGTAAAGTTATTTACCTCTTAAATCTTAGACCAAGTAAAATGTAAGGAAAAAGTTCAACTTTAGTGGTCAAATATAATACTCCGGAACTGCAAAGTGAAGGAATGACGCTAAAGGAGAGGTTTGTGATACCCACGCGTGAGGGATTCACGGTTTGTATCGGAATTTCTACGAAACAGTTGAAGGGCAGAAACGTCTATCCTTTTTAACGTACTTCAAGAAAACAAGGAGGTTATGTATTAGGCGATTACGCCTTTTTAAGTCGGTTAAAAATTACTTTAATTTCTGAAGACGGTAGCAAAGAAACTGAATACTGGTATTCAGTTGCATCCGGTTAGACTGGAAGCCGACCCCAACATAGTTGGGAAAAGGCTAGGCAGATGATGGTGGCAAAGAAAGAAAATATTAAACCAAAACACCGACATCTCCGAAGTTACTTTTCACTTGGCAGTGTTTTTTTTGGAAGGCGGTTGTGTTTTTTAGCAAAAAGGTTTGTTAGCAGAGTTGACCAGTCAACGAACTATACCTTCCAAAATGCACTCAATATTCTTCGTCGCCAACTGCTCTACATGGAATAATGTCTTAATTCGTATTTAACGGAGAGAATTTAAACTTCCGCAAGTTCGTGGACCCTGACCGAAAAAAGGTCCTTGCCTGTATTAATGAAATGAACAGATAATATTTCGGCGAAAAGTATAACCTCAGTCAAAATTATAATGTATTTAATAAAAATTCATGCATTTTAGTTTACCTAAATACCTGTAAATAATAATTATAATTTGTCACAAAAAATCTTGAAATGAATGACAAGTGGAAACACCAATGCATAAACCTACTGTTTCAAGATTTTTTCAGAATGGCGGTAAGAAGTTATCGTTGCATAGGTTAATGTTAAATATCGCTCATTTGCGACAAGAACGTGTTAACGAAAATATGTATCGTTATGGAATAATGATACAGTAGAATCCGGCGCATCGCACTCTACTTGCTGCTAAAACGCGATATTTCTAGCGCCGAAAATGACCGAGTAATGAGGGAAAAGGTCAGCGACTATCGGTTTAGCGCCATCTCTTTCTGCCCTTAAGTTTAATGCAAGATCGGTTCACGTCAGTTGTCGCCGCTCGCTTGAGGAGGAAAGTGCTGCCCGATTGCGGCAAAAACGTAACAGCTCGTGGTGTCACGGTTTTGATGAAAGGTAAATACAGCTTTTTGTGTTTTTAGTGATTTATTTTTGCAGCTATAACGGGACATTTGTATGTGGGTCATTATTGTAGTAAAAATAGTAATCGCATGCTATGGTTTACATAGGATTGTACCGTTGTTGCTGAAATAAACAATGTTTTTTGTTGGTTACTTTAAGATGTTCCGTTACAGTTGATAATAAAAGTACAAAATGTTTGGTCTTAATGTTGGTTATCTCAACTTAACACATTCTTGATAGAAAATAATACATTTTTACAACGAATAGCTTACAATATTGCATTATAAATGATAAAAACATTGTCTAATTACAATTTATTTTTCAGATGGAATCACGGTCTAGGAAGATTGTAAATCTTGTCCGAGGAATTAATGAACATTCACGTAAGTTACTAAAATGAAAAGATAATAATACCGATTCTCGAAATACAAATGAATTAAACAATCAATTTATTTTTTAGCATGTGAATCAGCACCGGAAGAACAACAACTGCAACATGACCGGCCTCGTTGCGACTCGACTAGTTCTTTGAGCAGCAGCACTTCTTCGTCATCAATACCATCAATTATTGAAGGTATGTTCACTTACCAAAATGAAGGGGATTCGGCATTCGACACTCACAAATAGAAAGACAAGTGCGAAGAGAATTGCGAAGAGGACCTATGTACACGCCCGATGCATTCATCAGTGCTATCAAATCTGCTCGTAAAAAGAGTGAGCCATTCCGAGTGAACGAAATGTGCTTTGAAGATTTTTATGACTGGAAGAATGTATGCAGTTTAATGTCTTTTGCAATACAAAAAGATGACGAAAACGTTCCAGTCAAAATCAGTGAAGTCAAGATGATAAAAGTCATAAAGGATGATGCTCGGGCAATTTATTACAAAAACTCATACGCAGAAGAGGAGTTTAAAAGAGCTATAGTCATAAAGAAGAAAAAAGACATTGTTATTGAGGTTAAAAAAGCCTACACAACTAAACCCGGAATAGCTGAAAGAAAGAAGGCTGATCTAATGGAACTGATCAACAAAAACCACATTCCAAGGTACTACAGACCTTTTTACGAATCTTTGTAGATTTAAGTGTTAAGTTTTTTATTTCATTTACTCAGATTTTATTATTGTTAAGTGAACTGTGAATTCAGAAATGCCTTGAAACTTTGTGCCTATAATAATAATAATGTTATGTTCCTAATATTTTTAAGATTAGAGGATAATCTTTGTACTGAATAATTACCTATCTGTGATTTGTTTTGCTAAGATGTTTATTTGATTTATGTGAGACTTAATTAGGGTTAGTTTTCTAATATTACTGAGATAAGAAGAGGCTTGTGATGTTTATGCTAATATGGCATTCCTAAATATTTAATAACGTTTTAATTGCTAACGGTTGTGAGTAAAAGTAAAACTACAGATATTAGTGTCTGGTTATAATTATAATATTTTTTTAAAATGTGATTATTACTTGTATTTCAGCGAAAGTTACACAATAACTTCGCTAAAATATCTTTCATTTTGTAAAACAAAATACAAAAATAAAGAGATTTCTACGACAGTAACGTGTCTTAATTAAAATGTTCCTTACATTTAGATTACAGATTATCAATAAAAACGTAACAATACGACATAACTTGTAAAGGTTTAGATTTTTATTCAAATTTTTTTCAAGAAAAACGGTACATATCTGTTTGTTTTGCAATACTGCAAATTTTTTACAGGAATAACGCAACAAGGAGGACCCTTTTTTAAATAAATAATCATAATAAATTTAATAACTGACTTAAACATCTGAATGCAATTTGATCCAAAAAAACGAAAACCTTGAAGTTATGTTGTATTGAGCTGAATAGTCTAAACATAATAATTAAAAAGTTACAGGAATTTTAAACTTTCAAATGCATTTTACCACAAATTGGGATTTTTACTTTGTCACGTTCTTGTCGCAAATGAGCGATATGTGCGTGTCAATGAGTAACCTATTCTGAAAAGTTTCGAACCCACGATGTTTCGTGTTTAGCACAGTGAATGAATAAACTCAACCAGAACAATGCAGGTACAGTAATGAATACATAATCATCCGAATGAATACAAAATGTTTCGGTACATGACTTTTCAGCATTTCATGTAATTTTCAGCTAAAAGTTACTACTCTTTAAATTTTACATCAGTTCAGATTTTTTATGAATACTTTACTCGATAGTTTAGATTTTAGATACTGAAGTGCTAATCGATTTTTGTTGCTGACCGTACCGACACGTCAACCACAACCTCACATGAGTTCTTATTATGATTTATTAATTTAATTACTTAATTAGTGTTTGTTTTACAAACTATGGAATATGACCCAAACTTTGTCTTCTCTATAATGAATTGTTTGTGTGTTTTACAAACTATGGAATATGTCCCATATTTTGTTTTCTCACTAGTGCGGTATGTTATTTATTTATTTGCTCTCATGTACATCACACATTTTACAATATATCGTCGGTTTTTGTACATGAACCCTGTCAGGGCACTGCAAAGCACAATGTTGGTTTACTGTTGAGTTGTTGAACACTAATTAACATATTTACATAATCAATACAATACATTTCAGAAAAAAAAATACATGTCTAGCAGTCGTTATGATGTCCATTACCAGTAATAAACAACAAGTCGTATCTAGTCAGATTGTAGGTAGGTAGTAATAAGTAGAATAAAATAATAAGTAAGGAATAATTAAAATCATGTCATGTCAAGTTTTAGCAATACCAAATAAAATAGATTTTGATTTATTGTCACTGGACAAGAGAAGAAACAATATTTATGTCTTTGATTAGGCCGGATCTAACAAAAAAAAAGAAAAAGTTATGAATTAAGTACCTACATCTATAAAGTTTTACCCGTCATGAATTCGTCTACTGTGTAATAACATTTCTATACCAATAACTATAGAATGAATTTGTATTATCATCATCTTTAATGTAATTCGGTAATTTATTATAAATTGTTGCGATTCTATAGTTGGGACCATTTTTCATTATTTTTAATTTTGTTATCGGTGTAATCAACTTGTGTTTCTTCGGTTATAATTTTGGTTTGCTTCTATGTTTGTTTAAACTTTAATTACAATAATATAATCCGTGCTAGTACGGTCCTTTACGAGATAATAATCAATCGAGCTCACCAGAAAATGAATTAAACGCAAACGCGCGTCAGTTGAAAAACATTTTACGTTGACATCATTTACGTATGAAGGAAATATAAATATTAATTCGCATAGACGTTGAGATAACATTTTCCGCAATAAATTACGGCTACTCAAGAGAAAAGATTTGTATTTTTTGTTTGTAATGTATAAACTCAAAAACTACTTGACCGATTTAAAAAGTCCTTTTACCACTATAATGCTATATTAACACTGAGTAACATAGGTTATAATTTATAAAGATATCACGCGGGGGATGAAATGGAGGAGAATCGTAATAGGTACCTACTATAAACTTATTATTCAATAAAACGTGAAGAAATTGTGCTGTTAAGAATTTCCATTTTTTATGGTACGACCCAGAGCCTCTTTTACAAATAATGTATCATCATCATCATCATCATTTCAGCCAAAAGACGTCCACTGCTGGACATAAGCCTCCCCCAAGCACCACCAAAATAATGTATCATTGAATAAATACCTAGCAAAATATGGGATAGTACACCTGCCAGCCTAGTGTGTACTTCTGTATTGTTATAACAATATAAAAGATCCATCCTCAGCGATGATAAGTGAAGGCGTCTGCTAGTTAATAGATCAAACACGCAGGTAATAATGATGACAATACCATTATACCACGGTCGGTCAGAAACGTCATTCAAGTTGGACAAATTCAAATTCTTTATTTCAGACGTAAGTCCATTTGTCATTTGTCCATTTTTTTAGTCCAAAGTATTGTGATGAGAAAATGCTGAATCATGAATCTCGATTTAAAACTAAATAAACAAATAGTTAGTATATTTCAGCTGAAGATCCTGAGAAGACCTTCCTGAGACGAATATAAAACAGTTCTATGAGTTACAATGCAACAGCCTTAAGCACCGGAAGTAAAACAGGGAAGATCCTCCAGTCGTTAGTAGGAATTCTAATCTGGGGTTAAATCTCAGCCTTTTATCGGTTAACCTTGTGGTCGGCAAACTACTGCTCGCGAGCCGCATGCGGCTCTTTGGCCTATAGAGTGCGGCTCTGTCTGTAAAAATGACGATGAGTGCGAGCGTAGGATACGCGCGAGGGTCGGGTTTCAGTCATTAAGCAAGATATCAAGTTATATTCAAAATCTAAATTATATTTCAAAGATTTATTTCCGAACTATTTTCATCAAAAATTTACAGGACGTCGATAGTTAATCATTTCCTGTACCTTTCAAGGTTTTCCAAGGTTAACTTGTTAATAAATAAGCTGCCTTCAGCATATTATTATCACCCGACATGAAGATAATGATGAAGGCATTCTATTTCTTAGCAAGTAAATTTTAGGAAGCGTCGTGGAGTGAAAGAGTATGGAAGTTTTAAGGATTAAGAAAAGACACACAGAAAGGATTGGCTCTCATAAGAAATCTTAGTCGTTATAGTATTGATATTTGGCTCTATTGAATAATGAGTTTGCCGACCACTGGGTTAACCTAATACCAATATCATCAATATGCTCGGCTTTACAATAGTTGTATGTAGGTAATTAATATCAGTAGATGTGATTTAGATGTAGGTACATCTAAATCACATCTACTGATATTAATTCATTAACTTCTACTCTGTTCTTCTCATACTTCTGACTTTGTTCATTCTTCTTTGGAATCTCCAGCCGGAATGCATTTAAGCGGAAATTGAGTTATTTTTTTAAATATATAGAGGAGAGTCATTTCAACACCTCCGTCCCTTGAATTCGTATATATGTATATATAATATAAGTATATCCGAATCAATAAAAATATACATACACAAATTAGCAGCTCTACAGCTCAGAAAAATCTCAAAACAGGTCAAAGGGTAAAGGGTGCCCGAGGGGGAGGTCTGCCCGGCTTGGGCAGAGCATCGCCGTGTCCTCGTGGAGGCGAAGCAGTAATGCTCGCGAAGGAGGAGGCAGAACGCGTGAGGGAGAGGCAAATTTCGCGCCCTCACGCCCCTAGCTGCCGCAGGAGACGCCCTGGGCGTCGGGAATCACAGGCCGATTCCCGGCCACCGTAGACGAGGGCTTGCGCGCGGTGAGCAATGGGTAGCTCGCCGTCCGATAAAGACCAGGCCCGGGTCGACGGCGCGTTGTGTTCCACGCGCGCCTCAAAGAGATGTCAGCAAGTGAAGGGGTCCGTTAGGACCGATGCCTGCCGGGGTTGCGGGAAATTCCGAAAGGGATACCGTGGCCCCTGGCAACGTACAGGCAATGGAAGGAACACGGGTGGGTTTTAGTCAGTAAGAGTCTGACACGCCCTTCCGCTCCACCCAGAGCGGGAGAAGTTATTTGATAATTTCCAAACCAAAAAAAAAAAAAAAGGATGCGAAAAGTTTAAATAAATAAATAGTGCAAGTATTTTACTTCGAAGATCATAACCGGATTGATTATGTAATGCATAATATTATGAAACATGAAGTAATACTGGCCCTTGCAGTTTGAAGGTAAAAAAACCTACACTTTATGTAGGTCAGTGCGAGCTCAGTCATTCGGAATCGTTAAGTTCACGCCAATCAAGGCGTTGTTCTTCAAAAGTTCAGGTTGACCTTATGCGATTATTACATAATAAGTTTATTTTTGAAAGTCAAGTTCACTGAGTTTTAACTTAAATCAAGGGCACATAGGACTTCAGTTGGGCGTAAATATTTATTGCAGGCTTTATGATAACACTACATATTATAAAACAGAGTCCCGCCGCGTCTGTCTGTTTGTCTGAACGCGATAAACTCAAAAAATTGCGAACGGATTTTCAATGGACGGAATGAATCATGAGGAAAGTTTAGGTGTATAATTCATTAAGATTTTGTGTAAATTTAAATATGACGATGATTGTTGAAGAAGTCGAAAAAAATCAAGCCGAAGAGCTTTACTGGCGTGTGCCGCGTAAACCAGTAGAGTTGTATGAAAACAATGTAGTATTACCGACTATTGAACTGTAGCAACGCTATAACGTCTATCTGCATTTTTCTTCTTCTCTGGACTCAACTCTAAATTCCACGCAGACGAAATCGCGGGCAGAAGTTAGTTCATTTATATATCGATGTTTGTGAGCTTCAACGAGTCAATCCGTTAACGGTAGAACGAATTTGGTGGATGTACCTAATTTGGCACACAAATAGAAATGAAGGCCTGTATGTACAAGTTTACCTATTCTATTTTATTAGCTCTTATTTTGTATTACTGCAGGGTACAAGGATTACTTTCCTTCATTTTTAGAGCTGGGAACAAATTTATAAAAAAATAGTTTATAAAGAAGTCTTGCTGAGACGATGAATAGGTACCTACATAGAAAGCTTTTTATCATGAAGTTTCCTTACAAGGATTACTTTCCTTCATTTTTAGAGCTGGGAACAAATTTATAAAAAAATAGTTTATAAAGAGTCTTGCTGAGACGATGAATAGGTACCTACATAGAAAGCTTTTTATCATGAAGTTTCCTTATAGGATGAAAACGCTGGTATTTTATGCATAGGTAATTAAATTAATGAAACAAAATAAATATTCTATTTTATATACATACTAGCTAGTGCCCTCGGCTTCGCGCACGTCGACCCTAATTCCTTTTTTGTAAATTAAAATTAGCCTCAGTTACTCCTTATAACATCAGCTATGTGCCAGTGACAGTCCCGTCAAATAAGTCCAACCTTTTCGGAGATTGGCCGGAATAAACAGACGGAGATATTTTTTTTATTTTTTATTCTGAATACCTACCGTATATACTTTCATTTGCATTTAGTAAAAAGCTGCAATTTTGACATTGCAAACAGACACTTCAATTTTATTTATTTGTATGGATAAGTATGAAGTTGGTTATATACTTACCTACTAGAAGAGTAGTGAAATCACGTCATCATGACTATTCTATACTAGGTAATAATGTATATCATATACAGTATATTAAAGCTAAAGAGTTTGCTTTTTTGTTTTCATCTGACAAGAGCGCGCTAATTTTTGGAACTTCCAGTTGGATTTGAAAAATTCTTTTTGCATTTGATAGCCCATATATTTAACATCACGCTTCGATCCTTAGGAGCCGAGCAAAAAGAAAAAAGTCAGAAAGATCGCTAAGCGAAAGCCCACAGCTATTTTATTTATATTATTAGGACCGTGACCACAACTTGTAATGCCCAGCATACTCTACCGTGGAAGGCCCATGATTACCTACCTACTTATCTTAAAAAAATAATTGCTGTAATGCCTTATTACTTATAATAATTTGACTATTCTCGGTGTCGTAGTCTCCAGCCAGGCGCGAGCAACCTCGCGCACTAAAGGTTCCGTCACCAAAACTTTTCCATGATAGAAGCCACAGTAACGCGAGGTCTATGAAAAGAAAAATACTGGCTACCTATAACATTTAAAAAGATTCAGCCCTGTGACAGACAGGCATGCAGACGAAGTAGACTTAGAGATTCGTTTTTATCTTTGGTTACGGAACTCCAAAAATAGGCATACAAACAATTAGGTATGTCGAATATTTAATTGTACAATTTGTACGGCTCGTGCTATTGTTTATTTTAATAATACCTACCTATAATAGCGATGAAGAAAATAATGGAATGTTTTCTTCATTGCGATTAGTATTACGACATTTTTCCTCGATGGCAAAAAAATTTGGTACTCATTTCAATGTGAGACGCTTTCGAAGGCTTTCATAGAATAAAAAAAAAATTTTTTTACTAACAAGGAAAAGGTAAATTCTGTGCTTGTTACTAAGTGTTAAAAACGTATGGGTTTGATTACCAATAGTAACTTTTAGAAATGCAGAAAAGTTGAAACGAAACCATTTATCTCGGTACCTATGACATGTGTGAGGAGGGATGAAACGCATGTATGTGACTACAAGAGTGATAAATATTACCGAGATGTGAATGGTAGAGAGAGACGAAAGAAAAGATGAATGGGTTATGTGACGGATAGCAGATACCTACCGACATGAGCCGATCCCAAGTATACATGGGCAGCGACAGAAAGTTATTTGACCTGCAAATTCTTACAGAGATGCAATGCGAAACTGTGTTAGTTCTTTTTCATATGAAACATAGTACTTGTAGATTTCAAATTTCAAACAATAACGGCCCGTATGAGTCAAGACATCGTTTTATCAGGCGAAAAGAGATTGTAAAATATACAATGTGGAGACGACAATACGACAATAAATGAAAACACTGGCAATACTAATGCAATATAAGTAGGTAATAGGTAATACGGACTGGTTTCCGCAACTCCACGTCAAAGCGTGTATTTTGCGTATGGTGCAATATAAGTAAGAACTATCAAATAAAGCTTCGTGCAGACTAGCGCGACGCGACACCGGTTATTGTTATACCGTGAAGTTTTTTTAGAAAATGTATTGTTCGTGTCGCGTCGCGCCGTCGCGTCGCGCTGGTCTGCACTTGACAAGCCTTAAATCCTAACATTGAAAATAAAAAAGCGATGTTTTCTAAAAATATAGTTGGTAGTGATAGGGCCGACTATGATATGATTATCTATTATAACTTTATAAGTATTTGTTTGAATTTTCGTATGCAAACTGGAAAGGTCATTATAAAAATACGCATTTTAATTTATTGCTGTATGTCGTCTTATGAAGACAATGTCACCCCGAGTCATTTGTCAAATTTACAGATATCAAAAAATCGACCCAAACTCAAACTCAGAGAATTTATTACAATTAAACTTTTGCAATAAATTCTTTGAGTTTGAATTTTACAGGCACTTTTGAATTGTCAAGCAGTCGGTCAGTCAGAAAGATGAAGCTGGATGCCCATACCAAAGCGTAGTAGGTTCCATTGGAGAAGATCCATTGATTAAATTATGAGTTCGTAAACAAAAATGCTGGAATGTGTGATTCCTTACACCGACTAGATACGGCACGTCCGAATCTTTGAGAACATTACGATTGTTGCTGATAAAGCTATTTATATTTGCAGTATCATTCTTTTGTTTAATAAAGTTTGTGTTAAATTAATTAACCAGCAATTATAATTGCTAAAGTAGGTATAAGTGTATAGATAGTTTACGTTTGCATTATTAGCGAAGTTTGTTGCCTTTAGAAACTTTATGAATTAAGAGCGTGCATTTTGAAAGTGGGCAACCTCGCAAATAGATGTCAAATATTTCTCTATTTTGATTAATTTGGCAATATTACTGTATGGAAATATGCAACTAGTGAACTAAAATATTGATTTTAAACTGTTGCCCGCGACTCCGTCTGTGATCCAGGATGAAAAGTAGCCCATGTCCTTTTGCAGGTCATGCTCTACCCATGTGCCAAATTTCATCGAAATCCGTTTAGCCGTTTTAGCGTGAAAGCGTCACAAACAAACAAAAAAAACAACTTACACATTTATAATATAAGTTAGGATGAAATGCAGTAATTAAAATCGTAACACCGAATATTTAGTAATAAAGTATTTGAAACCTTCCAAATGCACGCAAAAATCACCTAAAATGGTTCGAAGATCGGTATTCTAGTTCACTAATTAGCGATACTAAGACTACCCACTGACCGATATTTCATATTTCCGTACAGTAATATTGCCAAATTAATCAAAACAGGTAAATATTTGACAGCTATTTGCGACGTTGCCAACGCACGTAATTACTTATTTTTCTTATAGGTACGTGTTCATATAACCTTATTTAATACCTACCTACCTACCTAGGTACTTATTAAAGATTTATGAATATAATAACATAATAAAAAAAATGAATAGAAATTATTAAGCATTATTAAAAATGAGGTAAGAATGGTTCATAACTGGTTTCAAGATAATTCAGAGTAGCTGTAGGTATAGTAGGTATTAAAATGATCTGTGCTATAGCAAAATAATACCTAAATACATACCTACCTAGACTAAAAACAAAACTGAAAGTGCGATGGACTATTTATTTTATTAATTTAAGTACAAATCCAACACTTAAGTATATGAGAAGTACACAAGGGTACGTTTATTTTCAAAAAGGTTTATTATCAAAAAATCAAAAAAATCATTATATTTAGATATGTAATTAAATAAAAATATATTGTCATTCATCATAACATAAAATCGAGTATTTAGTTAGTTATATTTAATGAGGTATTGCACGAATTAAATTGTATGAATAAAAATAACAGAAAATTACTAAAAACGAGCCTGTCTTCCGATTGACAGTTATTTTTTTTTAAACCGCTATCAAAACTCACCAATTATTTTCCGGCTTAAAAATGACACTGCAATTCACAACATTAAAATATCCTGTCACCACAAATTAACCACGTGTGTCTGTCCTACTAACATCAGTATAATGTACAAGATGTATTGCGTGCGGCAGTCTGCGCCCGCGCCGCTCACGTTTGTTCGTCCTACGTGTCTGAAGCACTGTTCAAAATCTGCTCAGCAGAAACCTTGTCACGTACTTTCACCCAGTACAATGATGTGCTATCGAGTGACTCTGTCACCTCGCTATTAAGAATCATTACATCTATCAAGGGCTTAAACCGATGAGCCTTTTATTATATGCAACGTTAGGATATTATACAATGCATCGTAAATATAAGTAGGTTGCTATAATAACGTAAATATTGAACATGAGAAAATGATTAAAAATGTTTGAAACAATAGAATATAAACAAAGAAAGTTTAAATAAATTCGATTTTTTATTCAAGTATAATGCTATATTATCATTGAATCACTGTGTAATATAAGCTATAATTAATAAAGATATGACGCGGGAGAAGCCGCTGGCGGAAGCTAGTGTTTTATCGTTCTGTGTGGATCGATTTTTTATTTTATAACCTACTTCTCGTTACGGGTTATGAGATTACTTAAGTACTATGTAGAATTATTGTAGATTATTAAATAACTATAAAATTCAAGTGTACCTACATCTATTTAAAGATACACCCTTAATATCTTTAAATTTTATAAACAAAGTGCCCCGCCGCGTCTGTCTGTCTGTCTGAACGCGATATACTCAAAAACTACCGAACGGATTTTCCAACGATTTTCACCAATGGACGGAGTGATTAATGAGAAAGATTTTGGTGTATAATTCGTCAAGGTTTTGTGTAAATTGGCTGAAATGTGACGACTATTGTTGAAGATATATAAACCGTAAGCGAAAAATAAAAATTATGCTCCACAGTATTATAATTGTCTTAAGAAGTTCAACAAAAAAGTGCGCGGTGGCATATGTCTATCTTCTAAGGATGACCCACAATAACCATTTTTATTTGTAAAAAATTGATAAAAAATTCATTGTTATTTCCGAAGTTATTTTGACCGGTGTTATATTTATCAGTTTTCAATTAAATATGTTATTTAAATTGGGCATTTAATTTAGATTAAAACGCGCCAAAATGTTAGGATATAGCAGATAGTTACCGATTTATCTTTTTTTAGATTTATGTTTTTATGAAGTTGATCAGTAAATCATGAAATATTATATGAACGGCTATTTTAGCTAACTTGCAACTACATCAAATAACGATGCGGTTGGAGTATTGCTTTGCAAACCTGCTTTTGTAAGTCCTTTGTATATATTGGCTGTTGAGAACAAAACTAGAAACGTACACGCGTAGTATTCAGGGAAGTTTTATAAAAATGTGGCTGTTATTATAGTATAGGTATTGTGGTGTCTTAAGACTTCCATGTGAACAAAGTCACGGGCAGAAACTAGTATTCATTAATGAAGTACTTTTCATGAACTTCTGAATAACATCGCATTTTGCAAGTCAGGTTTCGTCAAGATAATATGCACACAATCAAGTAGAATAATATGATGCTAATATTTAAGTAAATGTGGTCTTGAAAATAATTAAAATAACATACCTACACGCCTGTTATAGCCGAATGCCTTCGGGCATTACAGGCGTGTATGTTATTTTAATTATTTTCAAGATCACTGTCACACAGTTACCTCTGCCGAACAAAGGTGAACCTATTGTACAGTACTCCCACATGTCGCTAGTTATGTTTAAGTCCCTGTCGGTATCAACCGGGCACAAATCCAGACGGCTGCTACTGAGAAATTCTAATGGAAAAACCGAATAACACTTGCCCAACCTGGGAATCGAACCCAGTAGCTCATGCTTAGCATTAGTGCTTGCGACTACGAGACAAGCAACTTGGCAAAATTATTACATTATTTTAATTTGCCAAAAATTAGCGAAGTTTGGTTATTTTCTTTTTTACTAAATGTATTCTATTCACATTTTTGTTAGTCTATCGATTCCCAAGAAGAAAAAATAATAATCTGCTGTCAAATAAGTATCTTTTGTTTTTTGGTTCCAACTGTGTCTACACTGGAACAGCACAGTAAGACCATAGCACCGAAAATGCCTATTTTTTCCGCGACGAGAGCAGAAGCACATCACCATCGTTAAATGATGTAATTTCTCGTAACACAACGCTCTAATACAGGAAAACACGAAACCCTCTAATCATAAAGAAAGAAAATAAAATTCGCTTTTACTGTTATCACTTGAATCACTTACATTGTCTCAGCAATGGGAAAGATAAAATCCATGTCCTGTAGACGAGCCGCGTGTACAGTTACTGGTTCCAGAGCAACGTCTACCGTATGGTCCATCAGAACCCCCAGCAAGCCGGTCCAAGTGCCCTCATATGTACGGAACCCCAGCTTACCGTACCTAGTACCGAATCGATGAACTGCGAAACAAACGAACAAACGTAAGTTTTCTGGATATTTTTTGACAATGTGACCCACGCAACAATTTTTGTGGATGTCATATTTTAATTTAACCACAAAATGCACATATATCTCAATAAAAGTAAAAACACATTAGTAAATCAAAATGAGGTAGTTTATGTTCGGAAGTAAATTCTAAATTAAAGTTATAATAAACTTACGTTGTATTCAATCACCATTATCAAGAAATGGAGAATGTCATCCAATATCGGTTCAGCAGATGGGCCATCGCAAGTTGCTGGTGAATAATCCTGGCCATTTGGTTATGCTTGTGCATATTATTATTATTATCGGGAGTGTTTCATTTATTTATTTATTTAGTACATGGAGGACTTACAGCTAATAAAAACAGATAGAAAAGGAGACCACAGTCACCAGAGAGCCAACACTCACGCCACGCTTTCTCAGCTCTTAGGCTGGTTTTTGCTACATTTACGGGCCAAAGCCAAGTAAATGCAGCGTTTGGTGTGTATTTAAGATGAGGGTGTACTTTTGTCTAACTGTATAAATTTTCTAACAATTCTGGATGTGTTTAGGATGGCTGCTTTCTGCAGATTGATGTAAAGTGCTTCTTCTAGATTTATTAATCTCAAGCTACGGAGGAGATGGTTGTGGATAACTCCTGCCGTGAAGAACTACAGGAACAACATAAACTTTTTCTTGCCTCTGGATTCTTGTAACAAGAAGTTATTAACGACCGAAACCCAGACGCTGTTAACTTAAAAGAAGACTGTTTATAAAGCCATTCTAAGTGAATTATCGTTTGAAGTGATAATAATTACGCTGGTGAACAACAAAACAATAAATTATTTTCAATTCACCGCTAAGATACACCGCTTGATATTCAAAATAAAAAGTAACAGAATCTTACACTTATTGGATATAACTTTGTGTATATGACGTGCTTATGAAGTAAATTTTGAATTTAAAATGAATATGCAGTGCTATTCTGTAACCATCTCACCGTGATAACTTAGGTGAAGTGAGCTTGAAGTGAGCTGTCATTTCATCTGCTGCTAGGGACTGACAGCTCACTCCGAGCTTATTTCACCTAAGTTTTCACGGTGAGATGGTTACAGAATAGACCGGATGTTCTTTAGTACTTTTGTCAAGTGAAATTGTCTGTCACTATACATTTTCTCTGAATATAATATATTTTTGCTACGATCTATTTCGCACAGTTGTTTCTTTTATCTTAAATTGGTTATGGGCCCAGGTACCCAGACATCCAAATCGCGAGGCCCAGGGTGGATAGAAGTAGCGTAGTTCCAGTAAGAAGTCTGGAGAGTTAAATAAGGAGCTACATTTATTTTTCAAGCAGCGAAATAATTATTTGTGTAAAGGAGCGACGATGAGCGGTATGTTTAGAATCGAACCCCTAAACAAAGACAATTATGATGTATGATGTACAGGTGCAGGCGATCCTAATAAAAGGTGATGGATGGAAGTATGCAAGTGGAAAGGTACCGAAACCATCTGAAATAGGCGAAGCTAAGAATTGGGAAGCAGAGGATGAATTTCTCGAATTGTTCGAAAGGACCTGCTAAGACGCCTACACTTCTGAAGCGACTGATGTTGCACAAAATGTAATGTAGAAACAGGTGATGTACGAGATCATTTGAATAGTTTTTTCGACGCTGTTGATAAACTAGCAGAAATGAATATTCATATCAACGATAATTTGCTATCTATTGTAAGGTCATTTATTATTTTAGTAGATAATTGTATTACAAATGTTAGTCGATTGATGTGGCAGGAAGTCATGCACTCATGAATTTATTCGTTTTCAATGTTTTTAATGACTTATTCGTTAATTATCTTTTAATATGAATTTATCAGTAATTAGTTTGTTTGTTAAAGTATTTTAGTTGATTTGTTTATACTTGTTGGTCAGCAATTTCATTAAAACCTCCCGCAATGGGAGTAGTGGGCTACATCAAATTACCTCTACCATGATGAGTTGCCATCGAAAACTTACTCGCTAGCGCTAGCGTATTAACACGTTCAGTGCCGGGAGCCCTTCTGGTGGGTTCACCTAGTCGCATATGAGATGCCGGGAGCCCTCGCGGAGGGCCAATTTTAAATGTAGGTTTTTCTTAGCGAGTACAGCATTATAAACCATGAAAATAAAATTTGATGTATATTTTCACAAGATTTATTAGTACATGTATTGGTTTTAAAACCCAAACATTTTCATTTTCAAAAAAACGTTTTGTTCACGGCACAAATATTCACTAAATATTTAAAAGGTTGGAAACTACGTGTAGCGACAAGACCCCCTGAAAACACTATTTACTTCGTTTTACAGTGTTTTATAATACGGTTGTAAACCTAATGCCGTTGACCGTCCGCGATGGTTAACTTTAGCGCAAACGTAATGCCGGTGACCCTCCCGGAGGGTTCACTTCCAATATGTATGGCGGCATGGCGTATGAGCTCTATCAAAAGTGGGTGGAGTCGGAAGTGTTAACGTGGATCAAATAGATTTCGATAATGCTCGCACCATGAGTTTGACGGAGTCTTACGCAGGCGCTACGGTAAGCTCGATAGATCGTTTTGTTTCTTTCTTTCTAAGTAATAAGATAAGAGAATTGCTCATATGATCAAAACGTAGTAGTATCACTATGGTAACAAACAATGTTATTTATGACAGTCAATATCATGAAACAATCCATCTAAATAGAAAGGTTGACGGTTAGTGGACTACGTATGGTATTTAGGGGTTGTTGAATTTTGATTCTTTATAATAATTATGTAACGTCTATTCAATTTGTAATTTCGTTGACGATGTGTGATTCGCGGCGTTTTTTATTTAAATTTAAAATGAACTACGTTTACAACTCAGACCAAATAAAAAACCAAGACAGAGCGCTGTCAACCAGTGATAGTAGTGAAGCCGGTTTCGTAAACATGTTTGCACTTTATGTGGTGTAGTTTGATTGTAGTGTCATTGTAAATGTTGTAAATGTGTGCTTGTGAGCGTGTATGCACAGCGGCGGTGTAGTTTTGGCATGCTGTATATTTTTCACAGCGCTCAGTCTTGGCTTTATATTTGGTCTGAGGCTTACAATAATGCAATGGGTAGCTCGCCGTCCGATAAAGACCAGACCCGGGTCGACGGCGCATTGTGTTCCACGCGTGCCTCAAAGAGATGTCAGCACAAGTGCAGGGGTCTGATAGGACCGATGCCTGCCGGCGTTGCGGGAAAGTCCGAAAGGGATACCGTGGCCCCTGGCAACGTACAGGCAACTGAAGTAACACGGGTGGGTTTTAGTCAGTAAGAGTCTGACACGCCCTCCCGCTCCGCCCAGAGCGGGAAAAAATATTTGATAATTTCCCACCCACAAAAAAAAAGTTTACAATAATAGAATATTTTGTAAAGGAATTTATTTTGTTTTTTTCTTGAAATTCACGTGGATCACGTCGTTGGTCTCCAAATTTAGCGGCCACTAACATATTCCACACTAAATAATAAGCTCTTCCAGACATTATTTTTACTTTAAAAGACTCAAAAACGTATATACTTTTAATGTAAACATGTTTCACACCTCAAAATGCGAGTGAGCTACGTAACTACTATCGCAAGCGCATTTTTCGATTTTGCGTCTGTCGAATTAGTGACTCATGGTGCCGTTTTGTATGGTGACAGCTGAAAAACGTTAGTGACTATCGAATAGATTACGTTAGGTTTCTTACATATCGAAATCTATAGCGCTCTTGGTACGACTTTCAATTCTTTCTGTGACCGCTAGGGGCGCTGTACAATTACTTTTCATATAAATCATATACGGAGACGCTAGCGAGTTTTGACATCATCGAATTCTATTTGATTCACGTTAATACGCTAGCGAGTAAGTTTTCGATGACAACTCATGGTAGAGGTACAGTACCTCTACCATTATTGTCATCCGGCTGACGTTATGGTTATTCGATACGAGGCGCATAGATTCATATAAAAATGTAACAAGTGTAAATTGTACTGTGATGAACAATAGAAAACTATAAGTATATTGTTACGTAACGCGTTTTATTCCTGGCCAAAACTATAATGTTGTTATATAGTTTACCTGAAAAAATTGACAGCTTTAGATGTGCTATTGAGTCAAGAGACGAGTTGCCGAAACCAGAGGCATTAAAGATAAATATTAGAAGAGCACGAATCCAGAGAGATGAATAGATCTCAGAATGAAGGCGTAATGCATACATATGTGAAAAAAACGTTCAAAGAAATGAAACAAAAGCACGAAAGTTGTAAAAAAAAATAACTCAAATTCCAGCGGAGAAGAATTTAAATATAAATAAATGCTTTAAATCTCACGAGCAAGGACATAAGGCATCAGGATATTCGAATAAAAAGAAGGTACATAAGGATGTGGTAGCACATTGTGTGGACGTGGACAAAGCACTAATTACTTTTAAATTAAAAGTAATTAGTGCTTTGTCCACGTTAAAAGTTTTAATGTTTCAGATTTAGAAGTTTGTAATGCTGTAAATGTTCAAAAACACGACTGGATTTTTGATAGTGGGCGCACGTTTCATCTTTGTAATGATGCGAGTATGTTCGGGGACATTTTAACTGTAACTAGCGGGAACGAAATTTAGCTACGCATGTGAGTACTGAAATAAAAGGTAAGGGTACTGTATGGTTGTCGGCATGTAACAAACACTCAAAACAGGGATTGACTTACATGATACATTTTATGTTCCGAACCTAAGGACGAATTTAATATCTGTAGCCAAGCTAACCAACGATGGTTGTGATGTCACATTTTAACACAATGTAGCAAATGTGATTGAAAAAAAGGGCAATATTCAATTTTGTGGCGATCGCAAAGGGAACTCGTATTGTTTAAATAGGTCTGAATATTAATTTAGTTTAAGTTATGCAAACAATATACGTAGTTGGCATGAACGCTTAGGACATTTAAATGGTAAGAACGTCGCTAAACTTTTAACTAAATTAGATGTCAAAATTGACGCAACCGAACTACAAAGCTTATTTGATTGCGATATAAATGTGCTAAAATTACCGCGTTACCTTTTTCTAACTCCGGAGGCCCTTGCTCTGAAAAACTTAAAATAATTCATTCTGACATCGTAGGTCCTATGAAATGTGAATCTATAGGAGGTGCGAAATATTTTATTACTTTTATTGATGATTGTACACATTGGTGTGAGGTATATTTTCTAAGTGCGAAAAATAAAGCATTAAAAGCTTTTAAAGTGAACAAAAGTCAAGTTGAGAATGTAATCGGATTAAAGATCAAGTATCTTCAAAATGACAATGGAGGTGAATATTGTAACGCTGAGTTTGATGAATTTGAAACAAGCAGGAATAATGCAAAGACTGACAGTTGTTCGTACACTACAGCAAAATGGAATATCTGAACGAATAAACCGGACTTTAGTAGAAATGGCCAGGTGTATGTTGCTAAGTTCAGATCTTTCTGCAGGTTTTTGAGCAGATGCAGTGGATACTTTGTGTTATATCAGGAATCGTTATCTTACAAGCAGTCTACATGGTGATATCCCTTATGAAAGGTGGCTAGAGAAACCAGTGAAGATTGATTACTTTCGAAGGTTTGGAGCTAAGGTACATATTTTAAATAAAGATCCAAACAAGGACAAATTCACAGCGAGATAAATTTTTGGCATCTTTATCGGATATCCAAAGAATGCGAAAGGATATATAGAATGGATTCCAGGGCAAAGAAAATTCATGGTTGCAAGAGATATGAGATTTCATGAAAGTGAATATTCAAGTCACGAGATCTCGATGCAAGAGCCAGCACCGTCCAATGTTAATGAAGATGCGGATAAAGAATTAATTGAAATCGAATTTTCAAAGTGTACTCTACCGGAAGAACATGATAATCAAATAGAACAAGTAGACGATGACATATGGAGTAAATGTCAAGAATATTCTGAAGAATCGAGAGGATGCGAATAGGATGAAGAGACAAACCCTTCAAATATTGATCATCAGCTAGAAGAATCAAGAACGCTTGGAACAAGTGGACATGTTGATCAACAAAGGTTGATGAAGAGCTCCTGGTAGACCTGAAATATTTCGCACAGGTAATGTAGGCCGTCCAAGAAAAAGCTATCAAATGACTGAAGTTGAACAACCAATAAATGTTACTTATTCAAATGATGCTGCAGATTTTGCTGGTTCAGTTGAAATGAGTTTGAAAAATGCTTTGAAAAGTGATGATAAACCAGAGTGTGAGGAAGCTATATTATCTGAAATTAGGAGTTTAGTTCAAAAAGGGACATAGGAAATCATTAGAAGACCGAAAAACAGAAACATCATTGGTTGTCGTTACGTTTTAACAACAAAACAGAATGTCGATAAAACTTTTAAGAAGAAAGCTAGGCTTGCGGCTCAAGAATTTAGCCAGCGATATGGGGTTGATTACGAGAAAACCTTAGCGCCTGTAGCTAGACTGGACACCGTCAGATTAATGGCTCTCGGTGTAGAATTGGGTTTGGAGATTCACCAATTAGACATTAATACTGCTTACTTGCATGGAAATTCCAGAACTATTAAGAGAGACTTTAATTAGGCTTATGAATCGTGAGGGAGAAGATTCAATGGTTAAAAAGCATGCGCAGATCATGCTTAGTAAATTGGATGATGTTTGCGATTCATGCTTATTGCGGAAATCATTGAAATGAAATGAAATGAAATTTATTTGCAAGAATTGTAGTACGTTACAGTTGGTCGGGTTATTTAAAAGTTTCTAAAACAATTCGCTGAAACTAGCATGCAAACATTACATTAAATAAATGAAATTATGCTAATAAAATTGGAACATACATCATAGATAATAAATTAAGAATAAGAATGTCAATCATTTGTCAAATTATAAAAGTAAAATGTCAGTGTGAGTGTTTAAAGTTTAGGTACTCATTCACAGAATAGAATGACTTTTCTGTAAGCCATTTGAATAACGCTGTTTTAAACCGATTGATTGGCAGTTCTCTATATGATTTTGGTAATTTATTATATATCCTTATAACCATTGGAAAGCAACTTCTGTGATATAAGTGGCTTTTCATTGGAGTAATAATTAGTCTATCAGGATATCTTGTTTTAAACGTAACAGTGTCTCCAAGACGTTGAAATAATTCGGAGTGCATTTTAAGAAATTTACAACATTCAAATATGTACATACCGGGAACAGTTAATATTTTCAAATCTTTAAATAGAGGTTTACATGAAGTCAATGGTGGCACATCACACAGAGCACGGATACGTTTTTGGGCTATAAATACCCTATTTATAAGAACAGAATTTCCCCATAGCACAATGCTGTATCTAATGTTAGACGCTACGTAACCATGATACGCTAAGAGGGCTGTCTTGAGGTTAGCTATTTTACACAGTCTCCACAAGGCGAAAGCGAAACGATTAATCTTATTTGTAACCTTTAAGCAGTGAGGTTTCCATGTGCAGCCACTGTCCACTGTTATACCAAGAAAAACGGCTTCGTGTGCTTCGTTAATTCCCTGATCGGAATAAGTAATAATAAGGTCAGGATTTGATTTCTTTTTGTGGAACTGAACGAAGGAGGTTTTATCTATGTTCACTTTTAAATTATTATTATTAAGCCATGTTATGATAGGATTAACTGCTTCATTAATTTCTGAATTATAATTAATTATTTTGTTCTCCGTGATAACCACCGCAATATCATCAGCAAAAAGTGAGTAGAAATGCTTAGTCACATTTGGTAGGTCGTTAATATTAGGTCTTTACCTATGAAATTGCCGTTCTGCAGTACTGGCCATTTCAAATCAAAATAATTTTTGTTTGGCTAAGAATTCTAATTTCAAATTAATTTTATTTTAAAAACATGTTTTTTTTTTCCAAAAGTAGTCATTTGTTTATTGATTAGTGTTACATTTTCATCGCATTTCAATCTTTTTCGTCATCATGGATACGTTAAAAATTCGAGTAATTATGGAATATGAGTACCGTCGTGGCAGCACGCAACATCAACGACGTTTACGGAGCTAACACTACAAACCAACGCACCACCTGTTATTGGTTTGCTCACTTCCGTTCTGGAAATTTCGACCTGAAAAATGAACCTCGCGGTCGTCCGAAGACTTTGGTCGACAATGACGAATTAAAGGCGATTGTGGAAGCTGATGATACACAATCTACGGCTGAATTAGCAGCAGCTTTCGACGTTAGCGTCAAAACAATAATGGTCCATTTGCGTCAAATTGGCAAGGTAAAAAAGCTTGACAAATGGGTGCCCCACGAACTCAATGATCGCCAGCGCGAAGTACGCATCGAGACGTGCCTTGCACTGCTCAACAGACACACAAATGAAGGAATTTTGAACCGCATTGTTACCTGCGATGAAAAATGGATTCTGTTTGATAACCGCAAGCGCTCAGCAAGTTGATTGGATCCTGGTTCAGCACCTAAACAATGCCCTAAACGAAAACTTACCCCTAGAAAAGTGATGGTCACTGTTTGGTGGTCTAGCGCCGCCCGCCGGTGTGATTCATCACAGCTTCTTACCAAACGGGGTGAGCATTACTGCAGATGTGTACTGTGAAGAACTGAACAGAATGATGGAGAAGCTGGCACATCTCCAACCAGCATTGGTCAATCGCTCGTCTCCGCTGCTCCTGCACGACAACGCGCGACCTCATACTGCACAGCAGACGGTCTCCAAGTTGCAAGAACTGGGGTTGGAAGCTCTCCGTCATCCGCCCTACTCACCAGACCTTGCGCCTACAGACTACTACTTTTTCCAGAATTTGGATAACTTCTTGGCGGGAAAAAAATTCAATACCCGAGAGGCAGTACAAAATGCCTTTGAAGAATTTGTTGCCTCCCGTCCAGCTGATTTCTTTAAGAAGGGCATCAATAAACTGCCACTACGTTGGCAAAGATGCATTGATTGCATGGGTGATTACTTCGATTAATACAAATAAAAAATACATGAAAAAAAATCGTTTAAATTTTTTCATACAAAACGGCAATTTCATAGGTAAAGACCTATTATATAACAGAAAGAATGATGACCCTGTAACACTACCTTGCGGCACTCCTGTATTGTTGCTCCTAATGGTAGACTTACATAATATTTCTTCTTTATTTGAATTTATTTCGGAAATTGCTGTATATTGAGTCCTATTTGAAAGGTAGCTTTGCAGCCACTTCAATGCTAGGCCGCGAAAACCGTACAGCTCACATTTAGTGAGCAGAATATTGTGGTCAACAAAGCCGAAAGCCTTGCTCATATCGAAAAACACAGTGCAGGTACGTGTACGTTTATCTATATTTTCAGTAATTTTTGACAGTAATTTAAAAGCTGCTAAAGTGGTCGATTTGCCTTTTTGGAATCCGTTTTGTTCGGTTTTTAGTATTTTATGTTTAGTCAAGAATTGGTTCATACGAGAATGCATTATCTTCTCAAATACCTTAGATAAAACTGGTATTAATGCGATTGGCCTATAATTGAAAATGGGTTTTATAACGGAGGTTTTTAATTTATCCGGGAAGGTGCCCTGGGAGAATGACATATTAATAAGGTACGTTAATATTGGTGTAGTCAAACCTGCAGTGTGTTTTAAGATATGTGTCGGGATCTCATCATATCCTACAGAAGAAGTATTGTTTAGTGATTGTATAGTTTTAAATGTTTCATCATCACTAACTGGATAAATGAAGAAACTGGCGTTGAGCGGTGAAATTAAATGGCGATGTCCCATCGTCGATACTGCTCTATTTTTACCGGTGGCCATATCGATGAAATAATTATTAAACGCGTTGGAAATGTCACTAGTATTCGTCAAAATCGTATTATTAAATTTTATTTTTGTGATCAATTTTTTATCATTATTTGAATATGTCATTGTATTATTTTTTATTAATGTCCAAGATGCTTTACAAATATTCTTTGATTTTTTATATATTTTACATTGAATAGTTTTTGTGCTGCAAAGATCATTTTTTTTAAATTGTTTATTGTATTTTCTGTAATTAATTTTATAGCCTGATGTTTTGAATTTATAATACATAAATCGCAATGTTCGCTTTGTTGCGCATGACTTCTTTATACCTTTAGTAATCCAACCACAGTTTTTATTTTGTTTGTTTGAGATTTTTCGTTTACATACCGGAAAACATAAATTGAAGAAGAGTGCGTCATAAAAGGTTTAAAAGCCGTGTTAAAGTCCTCTTCCGAATATACATCTGACCAATACATACTAGAGAGACAATCACAAAACTTTTTTAAATTTATGGAACAGTAGTCGCGTTTAAATACAAACCATTCCACGAGAGGTTTTGTATTTTTGGAATAAGGGATGTATAATATTTGTGCAGTTTCATGGTCCGATAGACCAAGTTTGAGAACCTCACTCGACGCTTCCGGAGTATTACTAATAAATTGATCGAGACAGGCATTTGCGCGAGTAGGTTGATTAATATGTATGTTGTAGTTGTAATTATGCACAATTTTCTGAAATTCAGTTAACGCTTACTCTCCTTAAGTGAATCGATATTAGAATCTCCAGTTATGATGATTTTGATTTTTAATCTACGTCTTACTGTTGTAATTAGGTACTCTCAAGTTTCGAAGAAAAATATCTGGATTTGATCTTGGAATTCGATATATACATACAATTATACATTTATAAAGTGGAATTTCAATTCCACAGCATTCGAACGATCGTTCAATGCACAATTCACTCAGTAATGGAACTTTTTTAAATTCCATATAATGTTTACACAATATACCAACCCCGCCCCGCCATTGGTTTGGTCTGGAGTAGAAATCAGCTAGATTAAATCCTTTCAAAGATAAATTAGATTCCTCCCCTGATCTGAGAAAAGTTTCAGATAGGCATATTATGTCTACGTAAATTTTCCTATTTATAAGTTCGGAAAGAGAAATTTGAAGAATGTCTACTTTACTAAGTGCTCCTGCTATATTTTGATGCAGTATAGTTAGGGAGGTTTCAGATTCGCCTTGACTATTAAAAAATTATCCTGTATATCTGTTGTTGATTTATTTGAGTTGGGAGGCGACTGATACATATGTCTATCCTTAGTTAATAAGGCAGGTTTTGGCTTCTTGATCCAAGAAAAATAATTAAGAATCGATTGCTGTGTGCATTTTTTTGAAGAAATACATTTTTTGACGCCGTTGTGCTGTGCCACCTTATTGACGCTGTCATATTTAATAGTTAGAGAATTAGCATGTAAATTATTATAACTAAGGAATTTCTCATCATAGTCCAGACTGTCAATTATATAATTTAATGTATCACAGGTCTCCTGTAACAAATCCCCTGTGACACCTGTAACATTGATGAAATGGCAGTTTGGAAAACTGTTACATATTAATTTAAATTGTTGGTTTGACATAAAAGTTCATTCAGGTAATGGCTCCATACTACGTTTAATAGAAAAACAGTATTTTTTTGTAGTTTCTTTAAAACATACGATAATTCGCACAAGCTGTTTGTAGGATTACATTGTATGGTTTGAAGCAAGCTAAACGTCAATGGAATCTCAGGCTCAACAAGAAACTTACTGAGATGGGATTGGGGCAGAGTCTGAATAAACCATGCCTTTATTTAAAGTGAAATTGGAATACCTTTTTATTTGTATTAATTTATTTCGACGATATTTTAATTGGAAGCCAAGAAAAAGGTTTAATCATCAATTTAAAAAATGAGTTGTCAAAGGAGTTTGGCTTGAAAGATTATGGTCAAGCGAAACATAATAGGTTGGGGAAAAAGTCTTTTCGCATTATAGTATGTATGAACTTGTAATAAAATCTCTTTGGCTATACTATGTGTATCTGGCTGGTTTTGGTATCATTGAAAGTTTAAATTTTAAAGAACATAATTCCAAATTCAAATTAGGAAAATGTGTGATTTTTATTTGTTTTTCGTACTGTCAAGATGAGTGAATCTAATGAAGAAATTCGATACATTTTAAAATTTTACTACAAAAAAGGTAAAAATGCAACGCAAGCCGCGAAAAAAATTTGCGATGTTTATGGACCTAGTGCAGTGTCTGTGAGAGTAGCACAAATTTGGTTTAAGCGTTTTCAATCCGGAAATTTTGATGTCAAAGATGCACGTCGCTCTGGTCGCCCTATTACGGATAAAATGGATGCCATTTTTGAAAAAGTGGAGCAAGATCGGCATATTAGTAGTTACGACGTAGCTGAAGAACTGGGAATTGACCACAAAACAGTTTTGGCGCATTTGAAAAAAACTGGGTACACAAAAAAGCTCGATATTTGGGTACCTCACGAGCTCACTGAAAGAAACCTAATGAACCGTGTACTCATTTGTGATTCTTTATTACGACGTAATGAAACCGAACCATTTTTGAAGAAGCTGATAACTGGTGATGAAAAGTGGATCACGTACGACAAGAACGTGCGAAAAAGGTCGTGGTCAAAGGCCGGTCAGGCTTCACAGACTGTGGCAAAACCCGGGTTAACTCGCAACAAGGTGATGCTGTGTGTGTGGTGGGATTGGAAGGGCATTATTCATTATGAGCTGTTACCACCAGGCAGGACCATCGATTCTGAACTCTACTGCGAACAACTGATGAGATTAAAGCAAGAAGTTGAGAGAAAGCGGCCGGAATTAATCAACAGAAGGGGTGTGGTTTTTCATCATGATAACGCTAGACCTCACACATCTTTAGCCACTCAGCAAAAATTAAGAGAGTTTGGCTGGGAGGTGTTAATGCATCCGCCGTATAGTCCTGACCTTGCACCTTCAGATTTCCACCTGTTTCGGTCTCTTCAGAATTCTTTAGGCAGTGTCAGGTTAACATCACGGGAGGACTGCCAAAACCACTTGTCGCGGTATTTTGATCAGAAGTCCCAAAATTTCTATAGCAATGGGATCATGTCCCTACCTACAAGATGGCAAAAAGTTATCGAACAAAATGGTACCTACATACTTTAGTTAAATGTAAACATACTATGTTAAAAAATGTTTTGAATTTTCTTAAAAAATGCGAAGAAACTTTTTCCCCAACCTAATATTTTAGGAGTAGACATAAAAAGAAATGACAATGTCATTGTTCTGTCACAATAAAACTACACGGTGACATTTGAATTCACAGTTTTGCTAGAAAAAAAGTTGTTCAGACCACCATGCACCAGGATCTAATTAAAAAAAAATGCCATAAATTTTTGAAAAAAGACAAAGTTAAAAACGTCGGGATTATCGTTATTATTGTACGTCTTACTAGAAAATACCAAAGCTAAAAGTTAACTTCGGTAGGTATTTTATCACTGATAAGTGGCTTGTGGACTTTGATGTTACGGTTAATGTTTGAACACGTTTGAGCAACATACGGCTAATTTGAGAACGCCTAGTCTAGTTTGTTTTAATAACATATTGGATGCTATAGAATGATAGTAGACCATGGTCTGAACAACGTTTGTTCTAGCAAAACTGTGATTCAAATGTCACCGTGTATATTAAAAAAATGGTAAAACAATTTAAGATGGAAAATTGTAATAAGTGTGCAACTCCTATGGAAATTAACTCAAAAGTAAAATCAGAAGAAAAATGTGATACCAAAAAGGACGAAACATGGCCTTATCGAGGACTAATAGGTTGTTTAAATTACCAGAGCAACGCAACTAGGCCCGATATTGCAAACGCGTTGAGTAAACTAAGTCAAAAGTTAACGAAACCGGAAACATGTGACTGAAAATCAGCGAAACGTATATTACGTTACCTTAAAGGGACAATGCGACACAGCCACGTATACAAGAGAACTGGTGATTGTGTTAAGGGTTTTTCGGATGCTGATTGGGCTAATTGTTTGTTAGACAGGCGATCATATTCTGGATATGCTTTCATTTTAGGTGGTGCATGCGTATCTTGGCAATCAAGAAAACAAGCTGGATACGTAAGTCTATCTGAATGTATGAAAGAAGCAGTTTATTTGAATAGTCTTATGAAGGAGCTAGGAATTGTGGGGTACATTCGAGTGGTAGCTCATGTCGATAACCAGGGAGCAAGCAATCTTTTTGGCTCAAGACCCAATGTTCCACGCACGCAGCAAGCACATTGATATAAAGTATCATTATATTAGGCACTAGGAATAGTAAAGACATTGAGCTGAGACATGTACCCACTGAATCCATGTTAGCTGGCCGTCCTCACTAAACCATTGTGTAGTGTCAAACACTATAAGTGCATAAGTGGTTTAGGTGTTAAGGTTTATTGATTTTAGACGCATTTTTTGGGTGTTTTTAAATTAAGATTTATGAGGGTTGGATATACAAACTTTGTGTATATGACGTGCTTGTGAAGTAAATTTTGAATTTAAAATGAATAGTCAAGTGAAATGGTCTGTCACTCTATAAATTATCTCTGAATATATATTTGATACGATCTATTTCTCCCAGTCGTTTCTTTTATCTTAGAACACATACTAACAGAGGACCAAAATTTCAAATATAAGGTTAACGGTCACGTGGCTTAGTGGTTACTGCGGTTGGAGTGTAAGCGGTAAAAGGGGCGAGTTCGGAACTTAGATTCAACATATATTTTTCCATTTTATCAGAAGTTAATGATAATCAATATCAATAGAACATGAGCTTCTTTGATAACTTTACATTCAGAAAACAAAGACACGTTCTTTAGAAATTTCCGAAAAACATAGCTCGAAGTTAGATCGCAGCTTGTTCTATAATGGGAAGGTTGTGGTGAATTTTTACTTTTAGGCAGCATGTATGTTATACCAGTTGCAATAAACTCAGGTAAGTATATTTTGTTGTCCTAATATAATTTCTGTTAAGTTTTTGGCTATAGGTTTGTTTAATGAAGTTAACTTTTGTACCAAAAATTGTGTATTTTGTTTATACCAGATTTCCAGTTATGTAATCTGCTTATTAAGTGTGTGATATCGGCCTCTCTAATCTCTACAAAATCCATTTTATCTATTATCTTCCTTTTTGTTTCTTCTTCTGTTATCCACGTTGCTTTGTCGTTATGTTGTTCTAGTGTTTCCCAAATGCTAGCCCAATATGTTTCTAGCTGCTACTTTGTAGGTTGGTTAGATGCATCTGTGTTATTGTCATCATGTACATGTGTATGGTTTGTGTTTCTGTTTTCAGTTTCTATAACACATTTTTTCATTTGTTGCAAATATGACATTATCGTTTTTGCGTTGTTGTGCTTTTTTGTATATTCTGAGTCAATGAACTTCTAGTGCTAGTTTTTATTTTAAGAATTCTTCAGGTTTTCTGTTGTTATTTTCGTGTCTTGTGCAACTGCTCCTAAATATAGCCTCAACTCTTCTTACTACTTTACTGACCTGATGTTGTTAATGTATCGTGTAAGCCTACTACAATCTGGTCTTAATTTTTCTATGTCTTTTTCTAACCGCTACTGCCATACTGGTTTGTTAATTTGTTTTGGTCTTGTGTTTCCGGTGTGATACGTGATTTTAAAGTTAAGTTCTTCAGATACGACTACCGCTGTGCAATATATAAGTGTATACGTATATCTATAAGTTGTGTGTCATCGGAAATAAATTGAGTAAGTATGTTTTCATTAAATAAGTAAATTAACTAAACGGAAAAGATTAAGGCTATATCGAAGCTTAGGTAGTTTTGGTCGAACTGTTGGATCCATCCCAGAGTATTGTGCTAGGGTTGTTCTAAATTTGTCATGTATTTCTTGGATATACATATCTGTTGTCAGATTCTGATCTGCAACGGTTAAGGTTTCAATATAATTTTCTAAAGTTATGGTTATAGATTCGGTTTGTGTGGATGTGTGTGATGTTTGCGTGTAAGCTTGGCTAAGGTTCTACTTGGATTTGCGGTTGTTCAACAATTTCGGTTATGTTTTGTGATAGTGGGATAGCGTTAGCGCCTGTATTATTTTCTGCTTCTTGTAGTTTTATTCGTGTTTCTTCTTTTAATTGTTTTATTAATCCTTGTGATAAAAGTTTATTTCTAAGTATAGCTCTCCGCTGATCTGATATTCTTTGTTCTGAAACGGTTATCACAGGGTATTGTCGGGTGAAAAGTTCATGCAATTGTTGTCCTTAGGTGGTCATGTCGGTCTCTAATTTATTGATATAAAAGTAAGTTCGCATGATAAATAGGTTTATTTCTTTGCTCCATCTAATGCAACCTCTTGCTTTTCTAGCCTTGGTAAACGCGGGTAAGAAGAAACTAACCTCTCGCGCAACATTCAAGGTCGGAGTGGGTAGAATTAAATTAGTAATGGGAGGTGATGCTGGTGTGGATGACGATGGTATGGATTGTGATGATGGTCTAAAAGGTGTGTAAGATACTGTGTTTGGACTATACGGTTCTACAGGGGTGTTTATCATATCCTATCGGTGGGAGTCTGCCTGTTCAACTCCTCACCACTGATGTTTCACATGCTGAAACACCCAGCGTCTGCTTTAGGTGCGCCCCGGCGATCGCCCCCGGGCAGCGGCCCTATTCGTTTACTTTTCGATCGTGTCTCCATTTTAAATTAGTTTCCAGAGCCGCGCCAGTAGTTTCTGATTCGTGTGCCCACCCCCACGTGATTATATGGTCAATCAGGACGTGTGGTTGTTTAGAAGGCTTCTTTCTTATTATTATAATTTTTTACATCTTTGACATTCCTTGGGCCGAAGCCAATTCGCAGAGGCCCGTTAGACGTTTTTAATGAAATAAGGCACCAACTGACTATTATCTCGGTTCGGACTGTGCTAGTGTACCCAAGGACAATCTCCGGTTGCTGCAGGACTATCGCAGGATATGGAAACGAAGATATTGGATTATGAGTTTGGGTGGCAAAGTGAACTAGTTATCTAGAACTATGGAAAGACTATGGCTCTTGCCTGACCAATATTTTATATAAAATACACAGGTAAAATGGCAGGGGTGACTTGCGCACTCAATAATGGGCCCCCAAAAACGGTCGCTAGCACAAAGTATCGTAGCGGCAAGGAGGCAACATATCCTGAGGTGTTTATGAGGATTGGAGAGGTTTTCCACGGCTATCAGAACAATCCCAAAGCCCGGAAGATGGTCAAGATCCCTACCAGCACTTACTGGAATACTTTCTTCCTCCGAGCGCGTTTGCTCTTGCGACTCTCCTCACAAGCCGGTCAATAAAGGCAAGAATGAGGTGGGAGTTCTGTTCCTCATCAGTGTTCACTCCAGCCGGTCAATAAAGGCAAGCCAGAGATGAGGAACAAGAGTTCTCCTGGGAGATAGGTAGCTACTGCCTAATAGCTCGCCACATGTTGCCCTGCAGGTTTCTGTATCTCTCTTGGTCTGGCTCCTCATCCTAGACCTGTTCCAGCAAAGTAAACTCTACCGGCATAGACCTAGAGTTCGGAGCACGCATCCCCACCACAATGTTAACGTAGAGATACGTCGGTTATTATTAGTATATTAGTATTACTAGAGATATCCACAAGTTTTAGCTTAGAATAATTCCATACATTGATCTTAGGCAAATATGGCTTCAGTTAAAGATATTGATAACAAATATACGAGACTAGTGAACGCTCTTATGTCTGGAAGCGAACTGCTATAACGAACATGAAAGTGGGCGGAAAGAACTTACGCTCGTTTACGTCCGGTTTCTAGGAAGTACGAGAATATTTTAGCATGTTCTATAGTGCTTCCTCTAGTGTCAAGAAGCGACCACCGCCTACTACTGACCTTACGCGGTTATCCAGTATTCCAATCAAATCAGATTAAATGTTTTTTTTTGCCTTTTTTTAAATTTCATGCTACGAGTATATCATTCATAAATGCTGACACCCTCTAGCAGCGAATGTTACAAACAGAGAGATACAATCTTAAATTTCTTCCGCCGCTCAACGACAGATGGCGCTATGTTTATCAGTCACATGTTCATAGTTTTTGAGGGCGCCGCCACCGGTGCTGAAAATCAGGAAATGAAAATACGAAATGATGGCCATAACCAGAGGTGGTGGATCTCATAAAGTTGGTAGCTTTTCACACGGGCAACAGTATGTGCTCTTTCGCGGGGCAAACAACCCTTCTAACATAGGTAGTTTACAAAGAAGCATTTTCTTAATTAAAACAAGTTTTTAAGATATTTATTAATTTATTTATTCAGGATCTCCAACAAAGGATACACAGACACAGATACGCAGATATTTCAACAGAAATTACAACATTATTACCCCATGTAGCGCTTCTCACCAGACAAGATCGGAAGATTCTTCCTTTTCAATGGAGGTGGGATACCTATCCTACTCTCAGCGAAACATGATTGTTTTCCGACATGCACGCGAACGTCGCGGGCACAGCTGGTCAATAATAAAACCAAAGATCACATTTGTCTTTATTCTACGCTATACAATTTAAGGTACTTACCAGTTTAAATACAACTTACAATACATAATTAATTTGATACGGGTATTTGACAATACCAAGATTTAGTAAGTATCAAGTTGATTTATGCTACGTAAATAGACCTATGTAATGATTGCTTCATATGTCAACTAGGCTAGTCGTCTTCGTCTCGTGGTTCACCTCGGGCCTTTGCTACCGACCTGACGAGGGATGGCGAAGCTTCTTTCATGTCATACGCCCATCCAATACGCGCAAAATAATTTAATAGTGTCGTAGTCAGGTTGCTGGGCATTCCGAGTTCGGCTGCCTTGTAGTCCCAAGGGAAGGTGTGGTGGTAGTTGTGCCAGCCCTCACCCATCGCTACTATGGAGACACCCCGATTTTCAACTGGCATTATGTTCCTGAAATGAAAAGTCATTAATTGGGTACGGGTTAGGGACACTCTGTGGAAACCTACCTCAGCATCTTGTACCGTTTGTACCTACTGCCAAAATCTGTAATTTACAAAAGTTGTACCTAGTTTGGTACAAAGTAGGTATATAAATAGGCAGTCATGGAGACTACCGACAGAAGTGAAAACTTAAAACTGGTATATTATGATATAAACAATATTCATCATCATCTGTTATCCTGTATCAGAAAGAAACAATACTATTAAAAAACTTAAAACTGGTATTAGCGCCATCTATATTCTACAGCCCAGCACTACGCGAATCTATAAGTTCACCCCCTACCAAAAATCGCTCAACGCGCCTACAGAAGGTTTCACTTCAAAAATGACTTAGTTTTGGCCACGAGGATTTTAGCAACTTTTATTGTCTATGGCTTACAAATCCCCCTATAAAAAAAAGACGCATCTAACATTTTTTTCAGTTTTGAGTTATATAAATTGTCGGAATCAGAAAAAAAAGGCGCATCTACATGTGTTTTTAATATTTTTCTAACTTCCTCCAGTGCGGTTTTCGCACACCAAAATAGGGCACATCTGTTCATTTTTTTACATCTGATTGAAGTTGAAAAGACAAATTTATGTGAAACTTAATTAAAAAGTCGCATATAAATGTAGATAATGTCCTTTATACTTTATAGTTTTTTTTTTAGTTCAGTAATATAAAGGATGCATATTTGTCCCTATTTCTAAGAGGAAGTTAATAAGACGCAAATAAGCATTTGCGTCTAACGCGCTAATAAAAATAAGCTTTCACATTAAGAAAAAAAGACCACATCCGACCACTTGCTCCCTATTTACTTCGTAAAATTGTTTCAGCATAGGCGCATTTGCCATAAGCGTTTTCATTGATACTTAATAAAAAAGGCGCAAGTGTGCAAAAACGTCCTTTTTTCCTAGAATTGTGAATCAAGCGAAGATTGCGCGGGGGTCAGGCGGGGTATGTTTAGGTCGGCGCCTGACCAGTTTCTAAGTCAGTTGCGCCCGAGTAGGTTGTAGGAGCACGACGTGTCGCGGTCGCGCAATTTGTCGTAACAAAGTAAGTATTTTTTATTTGAAAAGTTTGATTTTGTTTGTGTGTGCAATTTTATTCAACCGTAGTGTGCCAAATAATAATACGAATTGTTAAAGACTTGTTTTGATAGAAAAAAAATATATCAATGTCTTACTACTACCTAAGTTATGCACCTATTGAACCTTTATATAGTAAAATTAATAAATTAAAGTAAGTACTTCATTCGGATTTAGGTGTATGAAAAAAATTCATTCATAATTTTTTTATAAGGTACTTACATTATATCATTTCTTTGAATAAGATTTATAATTGATTAGTGATATTAACTGAAGTAAGCTTTTATTGAGTTATTCTTATTAAATTGTGTGTTTTTTGTGATCATATTTAATTTTCGTTTAATAAAAGTAAAGTTTGATGAGCGTTATGCTCATCAAACTTTACTTTTCGCTTGCAAACACTTAACGTGCTTTAAAACGCTTTTTTGTGCAAGTACGGAAAGTACAAACAGTACTGCAGTAGAAAATACAGAGCAAATTTCGCTGTATCCCTTAATTAACGACCAACACCCTTACCAAATAAGCCATGGTGAAGAAATTAACCACGTCTCTACAACTGACAGTGTTCTTCCGGATAAAGTCTGCTATAATACCACCAGTGCAGCTACTATCAGCAGCAGCAGCAGTTCAACAGTAAGTGAATTTGACTCTGATGATTCAGTTTTTGATAAAAATTACATTTCACCACAGAGAAAAAACAACAAAAGTAGTGTTATCGACTCTGATTCAGATATTGATTTCATAGAGAACTCACAACAAAACAACATTCGTGTATCAGAGTCACCTGAACGAGAAGATTTTGAGCCCGAAAATCAGACTGACCAGGCTTCTGAAAATGTAATCCAACTTTCCAAGAAAGGAAGTGTACGTAAACGCAAACACTACGTATTGTGTTAAACCAGGTTGTGGCGAAGAATGTAAAAAAAAGTGTTCTTCAAATATATCTGAAAACCAGCGAGGTATTATAAATAAGCAGTTTCGTAATTTCACCTGGAGAGAACAGTACATATACATAATTAACAACACATCTCAAACTATACCGGCCAGGCGAACAAAAAAAAAATCCTAACTCAAAAGTAATTAACCGAGGAAAAACTATTACATATTTTATGTTGAATGAAAATAATGAAAAAGTACCGGTGTGCAAGATTTTTTTTTTGACAACCCTTGGATTTGAGAAAAAAAACGACAAGGTTATGCGAAACGCTTTAAAACAAACGCAAGTACAAGAAATAACGGATATGCGAGGCTGTAATCCCAACCCTAAAAAGATCGATAACAAACCCATAATTGATCATAATTCTTTTCATCCTGCTGTATCACTCTACAGAAGGGTACATGCACCCAATCGAAAATACTTACTGTCAGAACTAAATATTCGTGATATGTACAAAGACTTTTGTGAAAAAATGGGTATAACTGAGCAGTCCTCTCCTGAAGATTGTGTATCTTACGATCACTACCGAAGAGTTATTAAAGAACTTAATATCTCTTTCGCAAAACTAGGCAGTGAGGAGTGCGAAATATGCGAAAAATATAAATTACATAACCCTGATATTATGGACATCCGTCATCGAAATTGCACCGAATGTAAGGAATTCGAATTATATCACAGAAGATACATTTTAGCACGACAGAAATACGATGAAGATAAATCTCGTCAAATGAGTATGCAAGACCAAACCAGTGACGCTATATATTACTCAGTAGACCTAGAAAAGGTATGCCCTCGTCTAGGTAAATTCAAGGTTGCTATATTTTGCCCAAGACTGATATTATTTAACGAGAGTTTCGTACCTATTGGAGACAAACAGAAATTTCGAGGTGCGAGGGACACATTTGCTTGTATCTGGAACGAAGCTATTGCTGGCAGGAAAAAAGACGACATCATAAGCTGTTTCCGCGCCTTTTTTTGCACTATCGTGATGTCAAGCACATAACACTGTGGCTTGACAACTGTGCCGCTCAAAACAAGAACTGGAGTCTTTTTTCCTATTTATTCTATCTGATAAACTCAAGCGATATAAAGTTGGAAACTATCACTCTGGAATATTTGGAACACTTACATTTCAGCGGATGAATTTTTATCACCAGGTCGAGTTGTCACTCAAAAAGAAGAAAAGAATATATGACTTTGAAGACTTCCATCGCGCGGCTTCTGATACTCATCGTAAAATCACTGTAAGGAAAATGGTCGTCAGCGACTTTTGTAGATATGAAGATTGGTCTTCTTACAAACTTCAAAATATGATACCAAGAGTATATCTGAGTAACATGTGCGAAGTCACTTTTCGAAGGGGAATTAATACAATAGCATTCAGAACTGATTTATGGCATAGAAAGAGAACTGGAATTCCTGAGAGTGCAAAATATCAAAATTGGCATTCCAAGACCAGTAATAAAAATTCAATTCAGAGGAGTTACAGAAAAGCGGAAATCTGATATAATCAATCAGTTACTTTCTCTTATGCCAGAGAACCGAAGGGCGTTTTGGCGAAATTTGCCAGTTAAGTAAGTAAATTTTACTTGTTTAAACATGGTGTACATGATACATTGCATGCTGGATAATAATGGGATACAGAAAAGTTCAAATATGGTCAGCCGCATATCGTGGCGTACAAATTGGAAGGAAGAGATGGTGCTTAAACCGTGATAATATTCATCAAAATTACATTTCTTCATTATTCATTAAAGATTAGGTTTAATTACAATTCAATAAGCATATTTTTTGGATACAATTCTATGTCAAAGTAGTCATTAAATAAATTAGTCAATAAAAATATGAATTAATGTTATTAAAAATTTCAATTCCAAATTACAATTCCAAAAAAAAATACATTACAATAACATGTCAAAAATACAACTCTGCCATCTCAAAAATTAAGAAAATTGTCCTCATTCATAATCTCTGCTATACTGTAATATGCTCTGTTAGTTAGTAAACTCTTTAACTTACTTTTAATAGTAGTAGCAGTAATGTTTTCCACGATTTGGGCAATTTATTAAAAATGGTCGGAGCCATACAAAAGATGCTCTTACGCATAAGAGTTGTTTTAGCGCCGTGAACACAGAGTTTGAAATTATCACGTCTATTCCTAGGGACAGCATCAGACAAACGCTGAAATAAATGTGAATAGGATTTAATGAACATTACTGTTTCCAGGATATATATTGAGGGCAGTGTCAAAATCTTACGTTCTATAAAATAAGATTTACACCTGTCCGTTGTGTGCAGTCTAAACATCGATCTAATGCACCTTTTCTGTGCCCGAAACGCTATTTCATTGTCCGTGCTATTCCCCCAAAAGATGACTCCATATCTAAGATAATGATAACTCTGTCGATTTGATTAACGAATATGAGGAAGATGTGGACAAATAGGCACACAAAGCAACAGCAGCTCTTTTTCATTGGTAGCAGTGAAACTACATTTACTTCGCTGGTTAATGCTATCTGTTTAGATTTTTTTAGGTTAGACAATATTTGACTAAAAAAGTAATTTTTTTACTTATTTTTAAGATTTGTCCAGGGATTGATAATTGTCTGTCATCTGACGTTAAATTTAGATTTTAAGAGAATTTAGATGCAGTTAAGACTGATGTTTTTTTAATTTTTTGATATTGATTTTATAATGTTTTTCACTTTGATATTTTAGTCCCATAATCATAATATTGTTTGTAAACTACTTATAGTAATGGAATTATTAGCTGTAGAATGTTATTTTTTTTAACACGTGTTTGTTTGAATAAAGATATAAGAGATAATTACAATAGATCTGTATCTATTTAAGACTGATTAAGCAAAACTTTGCTCATGTTTAAAACATAGTTCTGATTTTCATTATTTACTGTGCCATGGATAGCATTTTTGTTTACGTGGATCATAAGATTTTAAAATTAATACTTGACTATATCAATTGTGTTAATAATAAATTAGGCTATGGCTTATATGATAACCACGAACCTACTGTTCTATTTCAGATATACTACCTTAGATAAAATAATTATTAAATAATTTTTATAAACATTTTATCTAAGCCAAGTGTTATCTACATCGCGGGGGTCGTACGGTTCATGGCCCTTTACGGGGCACCGGTTTGGGCGCGTTCATTGAGGCGGCGGCCAGCCCGCCGGTTAAGCGCGTCCCAGACGGTCATGGCCACCCGGCTGGTCCGGGGATACCGCACGGTCTCCAGTGAGGCGACCCTCATTGCCGGATTGCCACCATGGGATCTGGAGGCAAAAGTCCTCGCACACATTTGGGAGTGGCGCGAGGAGGCGAAACGCCGGGGCTCAACTCCGCTGCCGCGAGAAATCGCGGCACAGCGAACAGAGCTCCGGCATGATCTCATGGCGTCATGGAGAGTGCGATTGTCGCAACCCAGTGCTCGGTACGCCAGTATTGCGGCGATAAGTCCCCTCTTTGAGGAGTGGCTAGAGAGGCGCCATGGCGTCCTCACCTTCCTCCTGACGCAGGTCCTCACCGGACACGGTTGTTTCGGGAGGTTCCTGTTTCGTATCGGGCGGGAGGAAACGCCCGGGTGTCATCACTGCGTGGATCGCCCGGAGGACACGGTGGAGCATACGGTGGAGGTCTGCCCGGCTTGGGCAGAGCATCGCCGTGTCCTCGTGGAGGCGATCGGTGGCGGGGATCTCTCGCGTCCGGCCCTGGTTCAGGCCATGGTAAGGAGCGAGAGGGCATGGGAGGCCGTCACCTCCTTTTGTGAAGCAGTAATGCTCGCGAAGGAGGAGGCAGAACGCGTGAGGGAGAGGCAAATTTCGCGCCCTCACGCTCCTAGCTGTCGCAGGAGACGCCCTGGGCGTCGGGAATCGCAGGCCGATTCCCGGCCACCGAAGGCGCGGGCTTGCGGACGGTGAGCAATGGGTAGCTCGCCGTCCGATGAGGACCAGGCCCGGGTCGACGGCGCGTTGTGTTCCACGCGCGCTTCAAAGAGATGTCAGCAAGTGAAGGGGTCCGATAGTACCGATGCCTGCGGGGGTTGCGGGAAAGTCCGAAAGGGATACCGTGGCCCCTGGCAACGTACAGGCAACGGAAGGAACACGGTTGGGTTTTAGTCAGTAAGAGCCTGACACGCCCTCCCGCTCCGCCCAAAGCGGGAGAAGTTATTTGATAACATCCCATCCAAAAAACAAAAAGGTTATCTACATACTTTCTAATTCTTAAGAAAAAAGGCGAAAATACCTATATGCGCCCATTTCTATTAGATCATATACTAGATAGATAAACTAAATACTTAGAAGAAAAGTAACGCCAAAAGCGTTTGAAATTTAAAGGACGCATTTAGCCATTTATTTAAGGACGCATTTAGCCATTACGTCTATTCAATAAAGTATGTAATATTTATCTTCATTTTTTTATGCTAAGATGAAACTGTTTTTTCATTATTTTTATTATAATAATTTAATAAATTCATATTATTTATTAAACCTAGCATTACTAACATTAGCCTATTATAGTGGGCATTATTTTCAACTTTTAGTATTTAAATATTTTAATTTACTCGAAGACAGCAAACGATTTTCCGTTTCATTCATTAAAACATTTATTTCTCCGTTTTAACTTTTTGTTAGATACACGTCTTTTTTTTTCGGGGCAGAAATATTATTGCCAGTATAGAAAAAATATTAGGCATCGATTTAGTTCCACATTTTATGCAAAAATAATATTTTAACGGTGACGCCTCCCGGCGTCACGCGCTGACGCCCGGGGGCGCCTCCGGTCCCTAACGGTTGCGCGCGGTAACCGACCCCTCCGGGTGCCACTGGGACTTAACCGGGCTCCTTTATTTCCATTCTGCCCACTCTATATATCATCAGTAGTACGAATAGGTACGCAGTCACGTACTTTTAATTAATTTAATCACACCCTTCGTGTAGCTACCTGTCGTAAAGCCTGGCCGTAACACGCGAGGTCTGTACGGGCGCACTATACGATACCTATTTCTGCGGGCCACACGGTCAGGCCTTTAAGGTCTTTGCCCTGATGCAGGAGAAGCAATAGACCGAAGAAAGTAAGAAGGAAGGAATCATACTTGTCATATGGCTTGTTGCCCCATAAATGCGCGAAGCTGTTGACCGACCAGGTAAAGTTGAGGCTCAGCATGTATCGTAGTGACGCCTGTAACATGATGGAGACTTCCCAGCATTCGTTCCAGCACAGAGCAGGGATTATTGACGGCACAATCCAGCAGCATAATATCTTGAATAACAGGAAATACCTGAAATTGTAAAAAAATTGAATGTTTTGTTAGGACCTGTGGGTAGAAGCCTGATGACGATGAGATGTTTATGATTCATTCATTTATTTCAAATAGGCCCGTATAAGGCACTTTTGAACGTCAAAATTTTACAAAAAAATATAATTGATTCTAGTTGCCCCTTCCAAAAGGTAGTTTTCGTATGGAGAAGAATGGGCAAGAAACTCCACCGTTACTCTTTTAAAATGTTTACAATATTTTGTATAAGTACATTAGTTATATAATTATATGTGAGGACGATGCACCTAGAATAAAATTATTATACCACAATAGGTAAAAAGGAACAAGAATCTGTTATTGCTTAATTTTTAAAAATGAAGCAATAACAGATAAACTAATTATGTGATAGATACATGGTGCTCACATATTTACAAACATTGTAAAAGTAGACGATCCTCCTAAGATTCCACAATTAATAAGTCAGTGTGCGAGGAATTGGTCATAGAATGTAAAATCAATGTCATATAATAAAAAATAATAATAAAATATACACTTAAATTTGCAACCAGTTTGATTTTGTCTTGATTCTAAATTATCCTATGGAGCAGGACCAGCATGTTTCCAAGCATTCTTATCTTGGATATAATCCTCTAATTTGTAATATGCTTGTTTACAAAGTGTACTTTTAAAATGAGCTTTAAATTTTCTTTCATTTAATTGCAAAATATCACAAGGTATTTTGTTGTAACATTTAACACAGTACCCCATAAAAGATGTATGTATTTTAGATAATCTGAAAAATGGTTGATCTATTTTATCTTTATTTCTAGTATTAAAATTATGTCTATCACTTATTTTATTAAAAAGATGTCGATTTTTTCTAACATACATAATATTTTCATAAATGAACTGGCAAGGTACCGTCATAATATTAATCCTTTTAAATAGTTCCCTGAGAGATTCACGGTGATGTAGATTATAAATGGCTCTGACAGCTCTCTTTTGCAAAATAAAGATGGATTCAATGTCAGCAGCCCGACCCCACAGTAAAATGCCATACGACATAATACTGTGGAAGTAACTAAAATAGACCAATCGCGCGGTTTCTACGTCTGTTAACTGTCTTATCTTTCTAACAGCATAAGCGGCTCAGCTTAGCCGCCCCGCAAGAGATGTTATGTGAGGTCCCCACTGTAATTTCTCGTCTAATGTGATTCCCAGGAAAACAGTTTGATTAATAAATTCCAGTTTTTCTCCGTTCAATATGATGTCACATTCGCTACTTCTAACATTAGGTAATTTAAATCTAATGCATTTGGTTTTTTTTTATTTAGTACCAAATTATTTACCGTAAACCAATGTTGGACCTGAAGAATAGAGCTATTCACGTCGTCAAGATTTTGTGACCATCGATTGATTTTAAAGATCAATGATGTGTCATCTGCAAATAACACCATCTTCGGTTGATTTTGAAAAAGATCAATGATGTGTCATCTGCAAATAACACCATCTTCGGTTGATTTTGAAGTAATTGGGGTAAATCATTAATGTAAACTAAAAAGAGGAATGGACCCAATATTGAACCTTGAGGAACGTCCATTGCCATTACAGACCCCAATGAGTTTACGCCGTTAACTTGAACTTTAACCTTTCTATCTTTCAGGTATGATCTTAGTAAATCAAGAGCTGTATTTCTAATCCCATAGTGCTCCAGTTTCAGCAGAAGTGTCTCATGGTCTACGCAATCGAACGCCTTCGAGAGTTCGCAAAAGATACCAATGGCATCTTGTGCTTCTTCCCAGGCATTAAAAATGTTCTTTATTAGGGTGACACCGGCGTCAGTGGTACAACGCCCTTTGGTGAAACCGTACTGATGTTCATGAAAGATGGAATTTTTATTAATGTGACGTAACATTTGATTGAGCATCAACCTTTCAAACACCTTACTGAGAACTGGTAGAATTGATACAGGCCTATAATTGTTGGGTTCTTTACTATCACCGGATTTGAACAATGGAACTACTTTACTGTGTTTCATGAGATCCGGAAAGACTCCTTGGTCTACACTGGTGTTAAATATGAAAGCTAAATAGGGCGCAATGGTTTCGATAATAGATCTACAGACTTTTACAGACATTCCCCAGAGATCTTCTGTTGATTTAATTTTAAGATCTTTAAAAGCTTTTATAACAGCCTGGGGGTTTGTATGCTGAAACCTGAACTCCAAAGAGCATGCCTTCACATTCTGTCTAAGTAAGGCAGCAGAAAGCGCTGGTGAGGAATTTAAAGCTTCAGTAGTTTTAAGGGAAATATTAGCAAAAAAGTTTTCAAATTCCTGAGCTATTTCTACATCTGAGTTGATAGTGCCATGTGCAGTCTCTAAATTAAATTCAGTATTTCGCTGTTTTTTCCTACCTGTTTCATTATTTATTTTTTGCCAGGTAATTTTTATTTTATCATCAGCTGATTTTATTTTATTTCTAATATAAAGAGCTTTGGCTATTTTGCACACAGTTTTAAAAGTTTTTGAATATTTTGCAACATACTTATGAAAGCTTGTATTATTCGTATGTTGCTTTAGGCCATAAAGTTCAAATAGTTTTTCCCTGCTTTTACGAATACCTGGAGTCGCCCAATCACTAAATAAGAACTTTGTGTAAATATTTTTGGTCTTTAGTGGAAAAGTGTCATTAAATGATCAAGTATTAAAAAGTTTTACATGCGTTCTTTTATAATTTGCTAGCTTTGCCTGCGGCTTCGCCCGCGTGGATGTCGAGAACTTACTACCGGGATTAAAAGGTACAGTGCGTGCCACTGAAGATGAGACTTGACACACCACATGGTTTGACTTGCGCAGTGGACTATTTACAGGTGTCGCGCCGCGCCGCCGCCGGGGCGTCATCGGGGCGGTCGCCTAATCTTTGGTGGCGCGTATTGTATCCTATTAGTCGGGTCGCCGAGCCATGTAACCTTGAATGAGGACAACTTTTATTTTATGATTGAATCTAGTATTGTTTGATATACTGAGCCATAATCCGTGGGGTGCCAGAGTGGCACCCTTGGGCAATTTAAAATATCGAAGGTCAAAAGTCACGGGTATCAAAATATAATAAATGGTTGGTTCAGCAACCATTTTATTGCGAACTAGCTTCCGCCAACGGCTTCGCTCGCGTGATATCCTTATAAATTATAGCCTATGTTACTGTGATAATATAGCATTCTACTGGTGAAAGATTTTTTTTAAACGGTTCTGTAGTTGAGTTTATTTACTAAAAACAAAAATACAAACAAACAAATCTTTTCTCTTTATAATATTAGTGTAGATGTAGATCAAATATTTGTAGTTAGTATATTATAATTGTGTATTATATTATTATACATATATTTTTTAAAGAAGTGTGTAGGTACCAAAATGTTATTTTTAGGCCGAATCAAATGTGTCGGTTTTTTGCAGTTCACTCTCACTGTCATTAAATTGAGATTCCTGAGTCACGCGCAAAATTCTTTACAAGAAAGACCTGCATGGGCACAACCCGTACAACTGCACCTTGCTGTTGAACATGGCTTCAGCAATTCAGGTGGTGCCAATCCTTTCTTACTTGGAAGTAGAATGGGTACCAAAGAGTGTGTTGTTTCATACTTTTTCCATTCATAATCAGTTGGATTCAAAGACGGAGGGAACGAAGATGCTGTTGCGTTCCATGTCCATGCTTGCAAATGGCATTCTTTTATAGGAAATTCAAATGCCGCTGTTGTTCTTAATTTTAGGAGGGACAGCGACGTTTTTGTTCTGTTTGAACACTTTTACAGAGAGCATGCATCACCAGTTTTATTTTTGATTATTGGCACAACCACGGTCTTCATATACTCACCGGGCAGGTATGAGTGTCTTGAAACAAAATGTATGAAACATTGCTACTCTCGAAGTTGTGAACGAGTATGTTTACCTAGGACAAACTGTCCAGCTAGGTAGGTCCAACTTTGAGAAAGAGGTCAATCGTCGAATCCGACTCGGCTGGATAGCGTTCGGGAAGCTACATACCGCAGTGTCTCAAGACGAAAGCCTTTGACCAGTGCGTTTTGCCAGTGATGACCTATGGCACTGAAACGTGGTCGCTCACAATGGCTAAAAGTCACCCAAAGGGCAATCTAGAGGGGTATGCTTGAAGTTTTCCTACGTGATTGAATCAGAAATGAAGAGATCCGCAGGACAAACAAGGTAAGCGCATAATCCGCTGGATGCGGGAGGCATAGAATCGTTCGTAGTAGCGGTGCTTGGGGGAGGCCTATGTCCAGCAGTGGACGTCTTTCGGCTGAAATGATGGTGATGATGACGATTACGCTTGCGAGAACCTTTGGCAGATGAACCCCTGCGTGCTGCATGCTCAATACTAATTCCATCGTGGCGTGGGGACTTACTCCTCGTCATATTATGTGTTAAACCGGTAGATACATGCTTAGGAGTAAAAGTTGGTATTACTGCCGACTCAAGTATTTTACCTGATTTCACTAGTATTGAGCATTCCCGGCTCACAGGAAGGAGGTTCTATCTGAAAAATACCTTTAAATATTTTTGCAATGTCACGCGGCTCAGTTACTCCGTTAACATTTAGAGGAACAGTGGGTTTACAATTAAATTTTCTTGTGCATTTCCAGAAGTTTTTGAAAATTTTATGAGTGTGGTGTGATGCAAGAACATCCATCTTAATTTGCTCGGCGTTATTTTGAGACCATCTTAACTTTGCTTTGAAACGACCTCGAGACTACATCATGTTATTATAGATAGGTCCATTTGCAGGCTTAACGTATAGTAACCAGGTCTGAAAGTTTAGCCTGGCAACTTCGTGAGCACCACGAACATGCTTATTCCAGCCGAACACAAGACGTTTTCGTTTTATCATATTACTAGCTTTCGCCCGCAGCTTCGCCGACGTGGAGGTTGGAAGTTATCCCACGGGAACGTACTACCGGGATAAAAGGTATCCTATTTGTTAATCCACGTTATAAACTATCTATGTGCCAAATTTCATCTAAATATGTTCAGCCGTTATTGCGTGATTGAGTAACACACAAACATAATAACATAATACACACAAACATATAAAGGTTCACATTTATATTATTACATAATTATATCTATAATATATGACCTTTTTTGGGTCGGTTGACTTCTTTGAATCCTTACTTGGATGATAAGGACTTGATGAGAGTAGGGGGTAGGATCCAAAATTCGCAACTAAGTAATGATATGAAGCATCCCATCATAGTTCCTCATGTATCCCATTTGACAAGATTACTCATATCAGATGCTCATGAGAGTGTACCGCATGGCGGACCCCAATTCACACAAACATACAAAGTTTCACATTTTTTGTGAAAAAAGTGAGGATCTCAGCCAAAGTGTATCAAGAGACTGTATTGGATCGTGTTGTGAAACCTCTCACCTTTTACAATATGTACTGTGGACTTTTCAGCAGGTCTCTACACCTGGTCACAAGGAAGGAACTACCCAAGTCTGGCTCTAAACCAACGTTCCGGACTAGAACCGATCTGAAGCCCTTAGACTACAAATTATGGTCAGTTTTAGAGAACATGGACTGCTCTAAACGACGAGAATTACTAAATATTACTGTATGGGAATATGAAATTTGACTAACTAGTGAACTAAAATATTGATTATGAAATGCAATAATTAATATCGTAACACCGAATTAGTTTTCGATGAAAAAAAAAGTATTTGGAAATTTTCCAAATGCCTTTCTTACATCTAAAATGGTTACAACATCAAATTCAGTGTTATAATTGTACCAAGAGACATTGTATATTTGACAGCTATTTAAGTTGCTAACTTTTATACTGTACGCCCTTAAACTGTGAATTAAAGAGGAGGGAAATTCTTTAAAATTCTGCCTCATTGGTCTAGCGGTCGCAAATGCTACTGCTAAGCATGAGGTCTTGGGTTGGCAAAGTGTTATTGCGTTTTCCATCAGGATTTTCTCAGTGAAATTCCGGAATTTGGATCTGTGCCCGTTTGATGTCAATATTCTCGCCCCCATTACTTGGGACATACACATACACTGATCTGTAAATTACACCACTACGGAATTCGTGGACAAGCTGCTGACCTTGTTCTTTCCTATCTATCAAACAGGCAACAAAAAGTAAACGTTAATGGGGCGACGTTCTCGGGGTCTCTAGTTAAAATGGGCGTGCCTCAAGGTTCAATTCTTGGCCCTTTCTTATTTCTAGTCTATATAAATGACCTTCCTTACATGATGGCTAACTTATCGGATATAATTCTATTTGCTGACGACACTTATCTAATTTATAAATAGATAGAAAAGATACAGATGTCTTACATGTCAACGATAGTCTAGCTGTTCTTTCGAAATGGTTCGCAGCTAATAATCTTTTACTTAATACGAACAATACTAAATGGTTCTCATTACCAAAAGGACCTCAAGTGTGTCTAAATCTAAAACTTGATGGCAAAAAACTAGATGCAATAACGGAAACTATATTTTTAGGAATTACTTTAGATTCAAAATTGCAATAGGGCGCCCACATTAGAACTCTTTCAGGTAGATTAAGTTCAGTTGCATATGCAGTAAGAAAAATAAGGCAGTTGACTAATATAGCCACAGCTAGGTTAGTTTACTTTGCTCATTTCCACAGTATTATGTCTTATGCCATTTGTTGTGGGGATCGGCAGCTGACGTAGATTCAATTTTCACATGTGGCCTCTCTGGTACTACATTAACGGCAAATTATGTAAGAGTCTATTAACTGCTCCCCAATTACCATGTTTATATTTTTTACATTCTTCCTTGACATAATCACCCTATTACTTGACATTATATACCTAAAATTTAATTTCAACTCTATATTAGTGGCTTTTGTGGACAAGATAATTAGTCAGATTTGTTACAGCTGTAATAGCAATCACGGGATACCTTCTTTTCGCATAATGTTCTTTGCCCTAATATACTTCGGCATAACGATTTTGGCACAATTTGTTTTGGCATAATAATACTTCGGCATAATTTTTTTAGGCATACATTTTATGTTGGCATAATCATCTTAAAGACTAATTTGTTTTGGCATAAATTTGATTCGCATAACGTTAGTAGGCCTAAGAACCGAATTGCTGCAAAACCGACTCCACGTAGTCTTGTTTGTCATACCCCTAGAGTGTAATTTAAAATCGCGTAGGCGCGTAGGGGCGAGGCGGCCCGCGGGCTGAGGAGTCGCCGGCCAGCCTCAGCCGCGGTGGTGAGCGAAAGCCGTCTGCGACGATTAGCACACGTGGGGCCGCTGGAGGCCCGCAGCGCCGGAGCCGTGACAGAAACCCTGCCTGCTGCATGTTGCATGCTCGCTTGAATGCTGCATGCTGCATGCTTGCTTGCATCCTGCATGCTTGCTTGCATGCTGCATGCTTGCTTGCATGCTTTAACTTTATGCTTAATAAATTTATGCTTTAACTTTATGCTTAATAAATGTATGCTTTAGAATATTATGCTTAATCATTATTATGGTTAGAGAAATTATGCTTAAAAAAAATATGCGTATGCTGTTATGCGTAATTATATTATGCGAAAATATAATTATGCCAAACAACATTATGCTAAGTTATATTAGGTCTTAAAATTTTATGCAAATGGATAGGGAACCAGCAATCACGTCATTTCGTTTAAAATGCGTTTTTATTTATTTATCTTTATATAGATTCTTTTTGTGAATGTGAGAACGCTGTAGGCTTAGTGGACTGTAGATTTGTCGACCATCATTATTCTGTTAAGTACCTGGTACTTGTTGAAAGACCTACACTGTCCTCCCATAGTATAACACTGTTTATTTGAAAATATTGTAGAAGCTAATAATTTTTAAAAGAGTAAACGTCGAGTTTCTTGCCGGCTCTTCTCCATAGGAAACAACCAATTGGAACCGTGCACCTAGCTTCTGACGTTTCATAAGTGCCCATGCAGGTTTATGTGAAATAAAATATTTTGAATTTGAATTTGACATAAACATATGGCAAAATTAGACTGTACTACCAGTAGTTGGTACACCTCTGCCTAACCTGCTTTCGGAGAATACGGGCATGATGTTGATAATTTAGATTTTGAAATAATAAGAGGCAGTATTGGACTACCTGGTATGGAACTGAATAAGAGGATCATTGACGATGTCGCTCATGTCCATCTTCACGCCCAGTTTCAGCACATCAGGGTGCTTCTTCATCATCAGCCATCCGACGTGAGCGAAGAAGAACCCGCGGTTGGCGTCGTGCGGGTCCGCTGACGTTTCAGAGTACTTGTGGTGTACGCGGTGGTCTCGAACCCACTCGTATATAGTGTTCTGTTCACAAAGATACGTAATTAGTAATAAAATAACCTGGTCAGAAAAGCAGTGTTCACTGTGATTCTTCGTAATCGAATAAAAATAAGTGAAGATGACAAACGTATTCTTTCTTTGTGAAAGTATATATTTTTGACATTACACGTGCTAAGCGTGCTGATGTAATTTTAAACAAAACAAATAAAACTCATGACTTTCACTAAATTGCAGGAGTATGGGTCTCGTTACTTTTTACTTAGTTACCATATCAGTTTGTTATTTCAGACTAAAATAATTTCACGTAGCAAGGGACCCACCACGTGAAATTATTTTAGTAGTTGCCAATTAAAACTACCCAGTGAACCCTACAATTTGCATCTAACACGAAGGGATGGCATCACAAGATTGCAATAATTATTAAAAGTGCAAGACAAAGGGGATAGTACCTGACCAGCAAACGAATAGCATATGAGTAGAATCCATTGTAAGGGCAGTTTAGCTTTGTAGGAGCGGTGACACCAGTACCGATGTACCCCTCCTGTTACCCCGAACCCAGCAGCCTCGCCCATGAAACAAACTGAAACATTAAGAAATATAAATATTTATCAAGCGAATTACACACATTTACATATAGGTCAACATCCTCATCAGTGCCTAGCCTTTTCCCAACTATGTTGGGGTCGGCTTCTAGTCTAACCGGTTGCAACCGAGTACCAGTATTTTACATGGAGCGACTGCCAATAACACGATACCCCTTGGTAAGACTGGAAAACTGATTTGCGGTTGACACGTCCACCTATAGGTACGTTACATACATCTAAAGAGTTGGTATATTCTACCTAACTGTCTATGATCTATCTACCTTAAGGTCTTGAGGTATCTCTATAACCACAAGATGAAAAGGTTTAGATTAGGTACAGTCAGCCGCAAAAAGATGTATACACGGACAAGGAACCGTTGTATTGTATTATCTACAATCATTGTTTCATAACATTGTATTCCCGCTACAAGTACAAAACATAGTATACAATTTATTTTACCAAAACAATGTAAACTTTTTGTCCCAAAACATGTATACACCCTATGACCAAAACATGATAGAAACAACAATCTACATAAGTCTCACAAATATGTATACAGTAATTATTCAATTCAAAAGTTCAACCTCGAGAGGAGGTGTTAGAAATATGTAAGTATTTTGTTGAAAATGCGATGACATAAAAATTTGGCATTTACTGTACCGCATCAGGCTGATAAATTATTATTGTCATGACAACGATCACATCTTAAGGTAGTCACTCACCAAGACCATTTACGAACAGTTCAGATTCGAGTATTTCATCAGTGAATGCGTCCAGGCGAGCATTTTTTTTTTTTTTTTTTTTTTTTTTTTTTTTTTTTTTTTTTTTTTTTTTTTAAAAACGTTGCCCCACACTAGGAATTTCTCCTGTGTCGTGGGTGCGTTTACAAACATTTAAACTCACATACACAAACAGCCATTACAGTGCGTAGCCGCATTACAGTGCGTACCTGTAATGATGTATTTACATCATTGTTCATCATTGTATGAGTGCGGAAAACAGCATTACAAATGAATCGATGTTACACGTACGAATACTCACAGTTCGAGCGGTTATATTTAAGCGAATGCTTCTTAATCACTGCATCGAGCTGGCGCAGTATTGTAACATTCATGATTTACCTATTTGTTTTTCCAATCAAAAACACATGACACGTCAGTGATGTCATGCATGAAATGAAAAGGTGAAAAATAAAATTCTTGTTCTTCTATTAAACGAAGCTAAAGCCGTGTCATTCGATATAAGTCGTATGACATTGGTGCCGATTATCTTGTACACCGAACTAAACTAACTAAACTATCACTAAAATTGCTTACTTTTGGCTATGAGAATCTTAACGCTATTCTGCAATAAAAAGTCTCTTTTAAAAAATATTTTGACACAAATAAATCGAATTTGACAATCACGACTCCACGTGGTATATACTTGTTTGCCCTACCCCGAAATTTTTTTTAGAGACGGAGGCGCGAGAGCTGCGACGTGTTTTATATGGAATTTTTCACGTTTTGTATGGAAAATATGAAAAAATATTACCTACATGTTGATTACTAGGCGTACAAGGGGGTCAAAATATTCATTAATTTTGCGATAGGTTTCACCATTTTCGAGATATAAGCAAAAGAAATGAAAAAAAATTATGCAGTACTGTTTTTGCACCTGAAGTCGAGGTATTCATGTGAATTTTAGTTCATGACAACTAATAGTATTCCACATTTAATACAGATATTTCATCAAATTATAATTCATATAATTTAGATTTAGTTAGACAATTAAAACTTTTGGTGAAAAACGTCAAATTCAGAATAGCAAAATTATCATTTTCACTGAATTAAAATCTCAGTGCCGTCTTAGTGCTTTCAAACTAAAATATTAGGTCTTTACAACTTTACTTTTTTGTTCCTATGAAATTGCCGTTCTGCAGTACTGGCCATTTCAAATCAAAATAATTTTTGTTTGGCTAAGAATTCTAATTTCAAATTAATTTTATTTTAAAAACATGTTTTTTTTTCCAAAAGTAGTCATTTGTTTATTGATTAGTGTTACATTTTCATCGCATTTCAATCTTTTTCGTCATCATGGATACGTTAAAAATTCGAGTAATTATGGAATATGAGTACCGTCGTGGCAGCAACGCGGCACAAGCGGCACGCAACATCAACGACGTTTACGGAGCTAACACTACAAACCAACGCACCACCTGTTATTGGTTTGCTCGCTTCCGTTCTGGAAATTTCGACCTGAAAACTGAACCTCGCGGTCGTCCGAAGACTTTGGTCGACAATGACGAATTAAAGGCGATTGTGGAAGCTGATGATACACAATCTACGACTGAATTAGCAGCAGCTTTCGACGTTAGCGTCAAAACAATATTGGTCCATTTGCGTCAAATTGGCAAGGTAGAAAAGCTTGACAAATCGAACTCAATGATCGCCAGCGCGAAGTACGCGTCGAGACGTGCCTTGCACTGCTCAACAGACACACAAATGAAGGAATTTTGAACCGCATTGTTACCTGCGATGAAAAATGGATTCTGTTTGATAACCGCAAGCGCTCAGCAAGTTGGTTGGATCCTGGTTCAGCACCTAAACAATGCCCTAAACGAAAACTTACCCCTAGAAAAGTTATGGTCACTGTTTGGTGGTCTAGAGCCGGTGTGATTCATCACAGCTTCTTACCAAACGGGGTGAGCATTACTGCAAATGTGTACTGTGAAGAACTGAACACAATGATGGAGAAGCTGGCACATCTCCAACCAGCATTGGTCAATCGCTCGTCTCCGCTGCTCCTGCACGACAACGCGCGACCTCATACTGCACAGCAGACGGTCTCCAAGTTGCAAGAACTGGGGTTGGAAGCTCTCCGTCATCCGCCCTACTCACCAGACCTTGCGCCTACAGACTACCAGAATTTGGATAACTTCTTGGTGGGAAAAAAATTCAATACCCGAGAGGCAGTACAAAATGCCTTTGAAGAATTTGTTGCCTCCCGTCCAGCTGATTTCTTTAAGAAGGGCATCAATAAACTGCCACTGCGTTGGCAAAGATGCAGTGATTGTATGGGTGATTACTTCGATTAATACAAATAAAGAATACATGAAAAAAATTCGTTTAAATTTTTTCATACAAAACGGCAATTTCATAGGTAAAGACCTATTATAGTTAAGTTGTGTCACTTTAGTCTATTTCAGAATGGGAAATCATCGTTTGACAGGAATAAACGAAATTTTGGTGATTTTTAGTCTAGTTTTGAGGCATTTGTGACAAGAGAATCGCCACCATTGTCAGTTTTGTTTACCCTGTTCTGGAACTATCACTATGAACATTTTTTAGGTCATAGGGAGTTTGGTAAAATAAATTGTATACTATGTTTTGCACCTATACGGTGGATACAATGTTGTGGAACAAAGGTTGTTGACAATAAAATGGTCCCTTGTCCGTGTATACCTGTTTTTGGGGCTGACTGTACCTAGTGACGAAGGCTGGCAGGATAACTATCTAATTGGTTTTAAGTCTCGGGTTGAGAAGCACACTCGATCCAGCCGCTGTATAATGGCGGCTTTCTTGCTGAACCGTGATGGGCAAAAGAGATATCAATACCACTTAGGAATCATGTAGGAATGGGCGGCAGTGCCTGCAGGGTCCCCGTGTTTAATAGATCTTAAAAATACCAACAAATTGGTCGGTAATTAGTCTGCCGAGCAAGTAATTATGTCAATTTCCTCTTTGACCATTTAATTGTAGAACTATTGGATGGCTCATGTTTAACAGTGGAACTACCTGTTGGTCTGATAATTATAGAAATAAGATACCAAAGCACTTGACCTGCATAGGCAATAACTTCACTTACAGAATATGATAGTCTGCCATTTTAATGGTTTAGTGGCAAAATAGCTAACGCCCCATATGACGGTTAGAACGTGGAACACCGTTAAGAAAATAGTATTGAACCATCTGATTGGAGTTACGAATCCCATGCTTTTCTCCCATTTTCGTATCGGTGCGAGGAACTTTGGATCATTTCGACTTAGCATCTGGTCGTAAGGACTGATCTGGTCCAGTTTGCCATCGGCTCTGGTCTCGCTGGTGTCCTTCGCTGGGTGATGGAGCTTGTACTGTGAGTAGTCGGTCGTGTGAAGTGGTTGCTCCAATTCCGTCACCGTAAAAGTTATTGGAGCCATTGTTGCTTACTGAAAAAAAAAGAATAATATCTCAGATTCAGAACGGGCGACAGTGACAGGTGATTTGTAGGAGGCAGGTTCGAAACTATCCTGTTAAATAACGTGATGAACTATCATCATCGTAAACGTGTCAGAGAACACAATATTAAATTTAAATACGCCAGTTTAAATTATATGTAGTTATTGAACCAATATTAATTTGTATTAAAACTAGCTCGTATATTATTATTTTATTAACTTGAGTCAAAAAGTCATTGTGAACCTTCGCCTCGTCGAGCGGTGACAATGTATCTCACGGAGTCACTCAATAGATATGACAGCTCAGCCATGTTGAGTAGAGAAGCTTCTGAGATTATTTAAGTAGGGCAAGCTTCTTATAATATCATTGAGGCCAGGGTGAAAGGGAGAGGTCCGCGGACACACAGTTTATTTTTGTTTTTGCAATGTATTATCTAATCTTGCACACCCAAACTATGGCCTGAGTCGGTTGCATTAATATGTAGTTAAAGGTAGGTAATATGAATTATTAGAAAGTGCAATTATGCTGATTTATAACAATTTATATAAAATAGCTCGTGCAGTTCGTCCGTTGCCCAACTGGAAGTCTCCAGGGCCGGACGGGCTGCACAATTTCTGTATTAAATGGTTCATAAGATCGCACGTTATCTTGGTGGCTCAGTACCAGACTGCTTTGGAGTCTGGTTCGCTACCCCAGTTCCTAACGACAGGAGTTACCCACCTGCTCCATAAATCTGGTAGCAACGCGGACCCCAGAAATTATAGGCCGATCACGTGTTTATAAAGTCCTTACATTCATTTTGAGAGCTAAAACTAACAAACATATAGACACCAACTCCATCATTTCTGCCTCTCAAAATTGATGTAGGAACGGGTCCCGCGGTACTAAGGAGCTACTCCTCACTGATATGGCCATTAGCCAACAAGTTCGCCGTTCGCGAAAAGATCTGTCGACATGCGGGATAGATTATAAGAAGGCATATGACTCGGTGCTACCATACATATCTCATGAGGGTGCTGGAGCTGTATAAAGTAGATGCAACTCTGCGCACCTTCCTGATGTCATGTATGGGGCAATGGAGGACCGTCCTTCACTATCCAGGATGTCAAAATATCCAGAGGATTAGCGAGCCGATAAGGATCGAGCGAGGCATATTTCAGGGCGATAGTTTGAATCTGTTCTGGTTCTGCTTAGCCCTGAATCCTCTTAGCACATTGCTGGAGAATTCAGGGCTTGGCTTTCAGTTGAGGAGAGGTGGTCTCACCTCCTATACATGGATGACCTAAAACCCTTTGCCCCCAACAATTTGCAACTGATGAAGCTACTGAAAGTAACTGAAACTTTCAGCAGCGTCATCAGGATAGAATTTGGTGTGGACAAATGTGCGGTCATGCATGTTAAGCGAGGGGAGATTGTGGAATCCGTGGGAACCCAACTCTCGGATTCCATAAACCTTAGAGCCCTCTCCGCATACGAAACCTATAAGTATTTGGGTATGTCGGAAGCGTTGGGAATCAATGTTACTGACATGAAGCAATCGTTGAAGGATCGCTTCTTTGGCAGCCTGAAGAAAGTATTTAATAGTCTTCTATCAGGCGGAAACAAGGTGCGTGCCTTCAACGGTTGGGTCATGCTGGTTTTGATGTATTCTTTTGGCATACTCAAATGGACTCAGACGGAACTTGACGCTCTGGATAGGAAGGTCCGTACATTGTTGACGGCAAATCGGATGCAACACCCACGATCATCAGTGATGAGACTGTACATCCCGCGGAAGTGTGGAGGTCGAGGCTTTTTAAACGCTAAGACCCTCCACAATCGCGAGATGTGCAGTCTCAAGGAATATTTCCTAGAAGCCGACGTGGGAATGCATCGAAATGTGGTTGCGGTGGACAAGGGCGACAATGCCCGCCCTGCTTAAAAACTATAGGCCCATCACACTTCTGAGCCATGTCTACAAGCTGTTTTCAAGAGTCATCACGAACCGTCTCGCGCGCAGGTTTGACGACTTCCAGCCTCCCGAACAAGTCGGATTCCGTAAAGGCTTTAACACCGTAGATCACATACATACGCTGCGGCAGGTTATACAGAAGACCGAAGAGTATAACCTGCCTCTCTGCTTAGCGTTTATGAATTACGAGAAAACCTTAGATTCGATCGAGGCATGGGCTGTACTGCAGTCTCTTCAACGGTGCCAGATCGACTATCGGTACATCAATGTGCTAAAGTGTCTATATGAAAACGCCATTATGACAGTCCGACTCCACGCCCAGCCTCGAAACCTATCCTTCTGCAGCGAGGTGTGAGACAAGGAGACGTTATCTCTCCGAAACTGTTCACCGCTGCACTGGAGGATGTTTTCAAGATTCTGAACTGGAAAGGGCTAGGCGAATATATCACTAACCTTCGGTTTGCCGACGATATAGTTATCATCGTATCATAGTTGTCAAGCGGCCACGCATCGACGACTCGCCCAACAACCCCGCTATCCACAACTCATGTGCATGTCGTGAATTGAAGAGTGAATTACTGGAAATGTTGGCTTCCTGGAAAGCCGACTTCGATCTTAAGGATGTCTCTGAAATTAAAAACCAATGTGTGATAATCCGAAAAACCACAACGGAGCTCGGGGCTAAAACGAGTGGGAAAGATACGGTTAAGCATGGGCAACAAAAATATCCCCGCTCGTACACTGAAGTTACTCAACGTCGGGCGGCTACACCAAAAGTAGGCGGAAAGGTCACCGATCCCTTGGAGATCGCGTCTAAAGGGGCGGAGGATGTGGATCGGGAAAATCCCGAGGCAAGTCTGCGGGATGGTTCGAAACCCCTTAATGTCGTGCCGGTGGCAGCCGCTATTGTTGACATCTCGATGGGCGACACAGAAAAAGATTGCTGGACGGAAGTTCGACACAGACGCTCCCAACGTTCACTCAGTAATGTGTTACGTGGAACAGCTGCGCCCGGTACCACCAATCTAGAAGCCTCTGAAAGATGGAGATACCTGCACCTCTTCTATGTTAAGCAGGGTACATCTGATAGTCAGGTACGTGATCACCTAACTACCATCTGTGGAACAGATGCTTGCACGGTAGAAGTCCTCAAATCTCGTGGTAAATACGCATCCTTCAAGCTGGGTGTGCCCTCAAAATTGGCTGATCAAGTGGTGGCTCCTGAAAATTAGGCAGAGGATATTTGCGTCAAGCCATGGCGCCGTAATTTTCGTGCCCGAAGCGATGAGACCCAATAAGCCCTATTGCGTACTTGCCGCCCCCGCCTCTCGTGGCTGTGCGGATCGCAACGTCTATCTGCGCTTACTAGTCGTAACACAAATAGGTAAACATATAACCCACACCATTGTCCACGAGTTAATTATATTAATGTTTGTTTAGTGTTGCTACTCTTTTTAACTCCTTTTGTGATCCATTTTAATTTATTATATTTGAACTGTTTTTAACTTTTATGAGAGGGAAACATAATTTATAAAATAAAGTGATTGTGTCATGAAAGTTATTAAAAGCATTATTAGTGTCGGAAATGTTGTAAACATCGGTAAAACATAATTTACTCATGTTTTCAATGAATTTATTGACATTGTCTTTACTCAGGTCATTTACGGTCATGAAGTAATAGCTTGATATGGGTTTTTGATCATATTCGAATTTAACAACCTGTGCTGTATTATGATCAGATAAACAAACATGATGAGTTTTACCTGTTATATTTGGAATATTACTGTTGATATTATCAATACATGTGTTCAACCTGGTGGCTTCTTGAATGTGGCACCGCATGCCATAGTTTGAGATGAGTTCTTTAAATTTTGAACAAAGGTTAATATTAAAATCTCCAGCTATTATTATTTTACTTTTTTTGTTTTGGAGTTACAGTAAGGTTTGGTTCAAGTTTTCAAAAAAAAAATTGATTAGATGAGGGCGTCCTGTATATACAAATTAGGATCACATGTATAGATTTAATTTCTAATCCACTAATCTCATAGTGTTTATCAATGGAAAATTCTTTTACTTCTTTTAATTCAGTACTTTGGAGATGATTTTTGCAAAGTATGCATGTTCCCCCACGCCGCTGATCAGGTCGAGAATAAATGACACCAACATAGAAATGATTAAATTTGAGGTATTTTTCTTCCCCTCTTATATAATAAAGTGTTCGCTCAGGCATAAAACTTCTATATTGATATGAGAATCACGCATCTCATTAATAGTTAAATCAATATCTTGTAGTTTGTTTAAAGCCCCTGAAATATTTTGATGCTGTACTGAAAAGCTACTTCTACTTATTTTAAACTGCTACCTACTTTTGTTTTGTTCTTAATTAGTTACGAAAAAAATGTTCTTTACTTACCACAACGTTGTCTGCAGAAGTGTTTACACGTGACAATTGTGGTTTAACAGCTTTAGGAAAATAATATGAAATAGTACCTTTATGTGGTAGATTAACAGGTTCCAACATACTGTCTACCGGACGTGATATAGTTTTAGTATTTTCTTGTATAATATGTTCTGAAAATATTGGATTTTTCGTTCTTACTACATTATTATTGATATAAAGAAGGTATTTGTTGTAGTATTGGACATCGATAATTTTGTATAAGAGTTGTTCTGTAACCCTGTTGTAGTTACTTGCTTCAATGAAGTTGCAGTTGTTATAGTTTTGTGAAAGTAATTTCAGTTGATGATTAAGTTTACGCTCATTCAGAAATGCATTGTACTTAACATTTACAACACAAAAATAAAATATTAATTATTAAATATTACAGTTCTTCAGTAGTTTGATTGCTGCAGTCATTTCAGCCATAAATTTAATAGGGTTCAAATCATTTCTACCGGTCATTATAATCACGCTGTGATTTTTAGAAAAGTTTTCCGCTAATTTATTATAACTTATCAAGACTTCTTTTGTAGTCGCACCTGGTTTCCTAATCCCTGTTATGGCTTATTTATTAATAATAAAAATATTTTATTTTTTCTTCTCCAGTAGCCCTTGAACTATACCTTTCCCTTGGTCATCCGACAGAATAAGTAAGTTTCCATTTCCAGGTTTGCTGCTTACTGTAGCCAGGTTGGTTCCAGTAAGGTTGGCTCTTGTGTGTTCTCCTCGGTAATTGCAGTTAAATCCGTTTCTGTTGAATCTTTAACATCATTTTTATTTTGTTTTTTGAGAATATCAATAATAGTACTGCTGGAAGATGGTTCAGGTGTATAGAAGTCAATGTCTAGGTCTAGTTTTCTAGCGAACAGTTTGTTTTTATTCGGAAAATATTTTTTGGAGATTTCTGTATTGTGTGAAGAAGTTGTACTTTTGGTATTTGTGCTCGTGATGTACATTTTCCTGAAGTGCTCAGTTTTAAGCTTTTTGTCTACTAATTTTTGTTTCAATGAGGCATTCTCTAAACCTAGTGTTTCAATTTCAAGATGAAAGCTCATGATCTGCTCCATAAGATTCTTAATTGTATTTTTTAAGTGTAACGTTTCATCACTTTCTAGGTGTAATGAAATGAAATTGTTTATTCTGTAAATAGGATATTGCAATCACTTTTACACGTCATATTAAAAAAAAATAAGAAGAAAATGCTAGATGAGTTCGGCGTTTCCTATCTGACTACTCTGAGAAGAAAGACCGAAACAAACTCAGAGGTCACAGTCTCTTTTAAAGTCCAGACATAATCTTGGTCAGGCCATATGAGGACCATGTAGATTAGTGTCTGAAATGGTCTTTTGAAAGAACCACACAGATTTGAGTGGACCTGTCCAGTCAGTGCAAGCATTTGTCAGTAATCGTAGAGCTCAACTCAGAACTTAAGGAGCTCAACTCGACGAACAATACCAAAGAAAGGACATTTGGGTAGGTCGCATAAAGTACTCAAACTGCCAGACCATCATTTAAACTAACTGAGAAAGAAAAAATTAAAGAAAGAGGAAAAACAATAAAAATAAAATATCCACATAGTCCTCACATTCACAATAATTAAAACAATATAATACTTTACAAAGTAATCATGTTATTTTGTATATAATTTTCAACAACGTCAATATGTATATAAAAAACTGGTATTTTTAATGATTTACATAATAATTAAAATGTCAAATTTTATAGTTTTATCACAAAGCTTAGCAGAGCGAGCAGCTCAATCCCACGCTTTTTTATCTTCTAAATAATCTGAAATTTTATAGTACCCTTTTTTACAAAGTTTGGTTTTAATACAGCTTTTAAATCGTTTAATGGGTAAGTTTCGAATATCAATGGGAAGTTTGTTGTAAAAGTGTATACGTTGACCCATGAACGAGTTGCCTACTCTGTGGAGACGTGTGCGATGTACAGCAAGGTTGTGTTTATTCCTGGTATTTAAACTATGAATATCGGTCATTTTCTTAAAATTTGATATATTTTTGTGTACATGTAATAGGTTTTCACAAATATATTGTGAGGCTACAGTTAGGATGTTTATTTCTCTGAATTTTTCTCGAAGGGAATCCCTTGGACCTAGGTTGTAAATGGCTCGAACAGCCCTTTTCTGTAGAACAAAGATAGTATTAATGTCCGCACAGGTTCCCCAGAGAAGAATCCCATAAGACATAAGACTATGAAAATAACTAAAATAAACAATTCTGGCTGTATCTACGTCAGTTATCTGTCTAATTTTTTTAACAGCATAAGCGGCCGAACTAAGCCTTCCTGACAATTTTTCTATGTGTGGGCCCCATTGTAATTTACCGTCAATAGTTATTCCAAGAAAAACTGTTGACTCTACAGGGTCCAACTCTATTCCATTAACTTGAACATTAGTAGTTAGCTGCCTGACATTTGGCGTTGAAAATCTAAGGAGTTTAGTTTTTTTTTCGTTCAGGAGAAGATTATTTACATTAAACCAATGCACAACTTTAGAGAGTGCATCGTTAACTTGTTCATAGTTGACTAACTGACGTTTGATTTTAAAAATGAGGGAAGTGTCATCTGCGAATAAGACGATCTTGTGATTATCCCTTATGTGGTAAGGTAAGTCATTTATATAAATTAGAAATAAGAAAGGACCTAGAATTGAACCCTGCGGAACGCCCATGGTGACCGCAGATCCTGCAGATCTCTTGCCATTAATATCGACCCTCTGAATTCTGTTGTTCAGATAAGAAGTCAGAAGGTCAAGAGCCTTGTCCCTCATACCATAGTGGTACAGTTTCCTGATGAGTGTGTCATGATGTACGCAATCGAAGGCCTTGGACAAGTCGCAGAAAATGCCAAGAGCATCTTGCGACTCCTCCCAGGCCTCGAATATGCTCTTCAGTAATTCCACGCCCGCGTCTGTAGTTGAACGACCCTTTGTGAAACCAAACTGTTTCAGATGAAGTAAATTATGTGCATTGAAATGTCTTAAAATTTGTTTTACAATTTTTTTTTTTTTTGCGTGTGTTGATAGGTCCATCATACTTTTGACGCTTAAGTTTGATGCCAAACTGTCAATGGATTCATCGGACAAACGAGAAAGAGAGCGTCGCATGCGACTTTTCCTTATAGTAACGTTACTGAAGTTTTTCATCTTTTTAGAGAATGTTTATTAATTTTTTTATAAAATTTGCAGAAAAATTCAAGGAAAAACAGAAAAAAACATAAAAGCAGCAAATAATAAAAACATTGCAAAAAAATTACTCGGTTTTGAACTTAAGTTCCATGGTTCATGAACAGCCCGTTGACTTGACGATCATATCGATCAGCCACGTCGACATGTACAAGAGAAGCCGAAATAGGTGGATGTTTCGTGCGTTTTATTATACGGAAATAAAAACTAGTTATTTTTGTTTTGTTTTGATTGGTCCAGAATTAAGCGTCGCACGTCGCCACTTTTAAATTATTACACAGTTATTTGAGGATTCACTTGTTTTTAGCTTTAAACATTATTGTGCCACTGTTTTTGTACTGTAGAATTGTAGGTGTTATTGTTTATCACTCGGTTTAAACACTGTTTGTATATTTTAGTGCATACTTTTGTTTGTAAACACTAAGTAAAACTTTGTTCTTTTATCACACTTTATTCACAAATCACATTAGATACTCTCTTGCCAACAATAGACGGTAATCACTACTTATAAAGTGACTGATAAATTATACAACTAGACTTAAAAACTGATGTTTAGTATTTTTTATGATATTTTGAATATAGAGCCAATGTTGACGTGACAACTAGCGCCACCTATCGAAATCTTAATCAACACATAATCAGCTACAATCTGGGAATAAACAAAATAAAAGAGCAAATTCAAAAGACAGACAGCAGAAGTGACTTTACTTTATCAGCCTTGGTGGCAAACAATATGCTGTAAACCTGAAAAATATCCAGGAAACGCTGGTAGATTCAGTGGCGAATATTTTCTATGAAAAATTCAACTTTCACCTCTTAACCAACACAGCTGAGAGAAGCTGAACTCAATACTATAACAGGACAACTATCATAGGAGCTGACCATACCCATAAATAATATTCAAATGGATCTGGCCAATATATATCATTTACTGAAAGTAAAAACAAGACCAACCAAATAATACATGATTTTTGAAGTCAAGATTCCTCTTGTGGCTAGAGAAGACTATGAGCTTTACAACCTCATACCAATCCCGCTGCAAGTAGCTGAAAGCATCACAATCACACCTATCGCGCATCACTTAGCGATAAACATCCACAAAGACTCGTACATACCGATGTCGGAAGACTATTGGGGAAGATGTACGCCTTACGACCATGACGACTTCATTTGCCCTCTGAAAAGGCCTATTTATCAAATGACCTCAGACAATAATCTGTGTGTTAAGGATCAAGTTGCAAATCAATGCCAAACTGAAACCAAAGAATGTTTAGATCAATGGACGGAATTAAGCATAGTCAACTCATATTTGTATTATCTCCTTTATTTAACTATATACATATAAATTATATTTTTAAATATTAGAATAAAAAATTAAAAACATTTAAAAATATAAAAAATAGTATTCCGCCGGTGTCGGGAGTAGGGTCCAAGCTACCGGTGGTTAGGGCTGCAGAGACAGGAACCTCCTCACAATACGAGCCGTATCGAGGAGTACTGCCTTCTGAATCAGGCCCTTGATCCAACCGCCTAATGAGAGCCTCGAGAGATGTTGGTCGAGGCTTTCGGCCATCAGGCCATTGGCCGTTACGACAATCGGCACAATGATAGCGGAGCACACGTTCCACATGTCGACAACCTCGTGTGCTAAGTCGAGATATTTTATTTGTTTCTCTTTCTCAGCTTTCACGAGGTTCTCGTCATGTGGAATGGTAACATCTACTATCATTGCGCGGCGCGCTAATCGGTCTATCACTACTATATCAGGCTTATTGGCAACAATAGTCCTGTCTGTAATGATAGACCGATCCCAGTACAACGTGACATGGTCATTTTCGGAAACTGGGTCGGGCACATACTTGTAGTACGGTACCTCAGAATCCACAAGTTTATATTTCAAAGCAAGTTGCTGGTGAATAATCCTGGCCACTTGGTTATGCCTGTGCAAGTACTCGCCGTTAGCCAGACGAGAACAACCAGAGTTAATATGTCTGATGGACTCACCCGGACGGTGGCATGCCCGACACACGTCAACCGTCCCATCCTTCATAATATATTTTCGGTAGTTATTCGTCAAGATAACTTCGTCCATAATTGCACAGACGAAACCTTCAGTTTCCCCGAAAAGGTCACCAAAACGTAGCCAGGATACGGACGCTAGGAAATCTACACCGGGCTGATGAAGAGCCCGATAGAAGCGCCCGTGAAGCTCCTTGCTTTGCCATACTACCTTGCGGTCCTCTGTAGTAAGTACCACAGGTTTGCGCCAGTTCTCTTTAGCCATGGAGAGCGGGGTGAGCCCCTTGTCCACTGCGACCACATCACGGTGCATACCCACTTCGGCTTTTAAGAAATATTCCCTGAGGCTGCACACCTCGCGGTTGTGGAGGGTCTTCGCATTTAAAAAGCCTCGACCCCCGCATTTCCGCGGGATGTACAGTCTCATCACCGATGAACGTGGGTGATGCATCCGGTTTGCGGTCAGTAGTGTACGGACCCTCCTGTCCAGGGCGTCGAGTTCGGTCTGAGTCCATTTGAGTATGCCGAAAGAGTACATCAAAACCGGCATAACCCAACCGTTGAAGGCGCGCACCTTGTTTCCGCCCGAAAGAAGACTAATTAATACCTTCTTCAGGCGACCAAAGAAGCGCTCCTTCAACGATTGCTTCATGTCAGCAACGTTGATGCCTAACGCTTCCGACATACCCAAATACTTATAGCTTTCGGCTGAGGAGAGGGATCTAAGGTGTATGGAGTCCGAGAGTTGAGTTCCCTCGGATTCCATAATCTCCCCTCGCTTTACATGCATGACTGCACATTTGTCCACACCAAATTCCATCCGGATGGCGTTACTGAATGTTTCAGTTAACTTCAGTAACTCCATCAGTCGCAATTTGTTGGGGGCAAAGAGTTTCAAGTCATCCATGTAGAGGAGGTGAGATATGACCTGACCACTTCTCCTCAGCTGATAGCCCAGTCCTGAATTCTCCAGCAGTGTGCTTAGAGGATTCAGGGCTAAGCAAAACCAAAGTGGACTCAAACTATCACCCTGGAATATTCCCCGTTTAATCCATACAGGTTCATTATTCCCCTGGATCTGTCGACATCCTGGATAGCGAAGAACCGTCCTCCATTGCCCCATACATGACATCAGGAAGGAGCGCAGAGTTGCATCTATTTTGTACAACTCCAGCACCCTCATGAGCCATGTATGTGGCACCGAGTCGTAGGCCTTCTTATAGTCTATCCAGCATGTCGACAGATTCTTACGGGATTGACGAACCTGTTGGCTTATGGCCATATCGATGAGGAGTAGCTCCTTAGTACCACGGGACCCGTTCCTACATCCATTTTGAGAGACAGACATGATTGAATTACTGTCAATGTGTGTGTTAATTTTCACTCTCAAAATAGATGTAAGAAGTTTATAGACCGTTGACAAACATGTGATCGGTCTATAATTCTTGGGTTCCGCGGGACTACCTGACTTATGGAGCAGGTGGGTAACGCCTGTTGTTAGAAACTGCGGTAGCGACCCAGACTCTAGGGATGACTGGAATTGAGATGCCAGGCGAGTGTGTGAACTAATCAGCCATTTTAACCAAAAGTTGTGCAGTCCGTCCGGTCCCGGAGATTTCCAATTCGGTAACGGACGGACTGCTCTGGCCACGTCTGATGGCGTGATCAGTATAGCGTCCATTTCTGGAATAGTTTCACACATTCGCCTGACATCCTGCATCCAGCCAGCCTCAGCGTGACAGACGGGCACCGACCAGATGTTGCGCCAGAATGCATTCGTGGCGGCATCATCCGGGCGGCACACGTCCGTCATATTTTGTTCAGGTCGCTCCCAAGATCTATATACCCACCTCTCATCGCTCTGGAACATGCGATTCTGCATGTATCGATCGACTCGCCGCTTATACCGCCGAATACGGCTCGCCCATGCACAAACTTTCTGCTTCAGGAAGTCGATGCGCTCTGTGACACGGGACATGTATTCTCGAGGGCTGATTCCAGTCCCCGAGAATGCCCGCCTTACAAAGCGCATCACTCGTGGTCGTGTATTGCCCTCCCTGAAGCAGTATAGTTTGCCGATGAGTACCCTGGCTCCATCGATACGTCGCTCGATCCTGCATTGCCAGGCTGGTACGGCTGGTTTTGGTCGAGTAGCTCCGTCACTGTTTGGAAACTTGACGTTAGCTAAACGACATGCCGCAGCAGCCGCGCAATACAGGATCGAGTGTGTATCAACGAGATCCTCGCTGCTCTCGAAAAAGTTGCTGAGCTGCGAGTCCAAGGCACACACCAGCGCCCTATTTTTTTTGTGCATAGGTAGACGTGGTAATCGGGGTCTAAGATCGGTCGGAGTGTACCTATACTCACGAAACGCATCCTCCAGTGCGCTCCTCAATCGGACGTTGCACTGGCTACTTACTGTGGCAACCCTATCATCCTCCTCTTCGACACTATGATTGGACCGCGGCGGGATTACATCAGTAGGTGACGCTTGTACCGCGGTTTGTGCCGGAGTTGAGACGATATGGTTGCTCAGTACCTCTGAGCGCAGCCTATCAAGCGCGGCATCGTCCAACCTATGATTGCGTTGGATGACCCGCACCTGATCCAACAGTCGTTGGGCCGAGACGTTGACGGTTGGTTCTAGTTCCTGAAACATAGACAGCATCCTAACACGGTACGCAGTGAGGTTAGTTCCTCCCTCTGTAGACCCGTAATATGCGCGCATGACGTTCTCGTTCATAGACTGAGTCCATCTCATGCGCTGCACACAACCACCGGTAGCGGGGACCCGGCTCGGGGCCGGTTGGCCCCTAAGTCCCAAGCTCCTCGGTGGCCGGCCTCTCCCCTGCCGACGTACAGGTGTTGGCGACGTCGGCGGGGAAAAATACTCATCGCTCGAGCTCGACGCGACTACCGCGGTCAGTGTCGTCACAGCGCTCACGGTGGGGCTGGGTACCGGCGGCGGCGAGGCGGAGCTGAGCGACGAGTCCGGAGGTGGTGGGCGTGCTCGTGCAGCTGATCTCGTCAACATTTAGTTTTCAGTTTTGTAAAGCATGGTTTTATTGGAGGTGACATCTGTCAGTTCAGTGAGTGTTTAACTACTATTGTGAACGGACGTACTGATCGCGCGCGCGTGCTCTAGTTTAGAGTATTTTGCAGACGCATCACAACACCGTCGTCGCGGTGCACGTCGATCTATCGGGGCCACCGCGATGACCCAGTTACAAGTGCGGAAATCATTATGAATTGTTTATTATAATTGTTTAGGTGTCATACTCGCCTTAAAACTCAATAATGGCTGCAAAACAGTCTATTAAAATAAAAACTGACCTGGAAAAGCAGTTGTATGACTGCTACATCCAGGAGAAAACGGACAGAGAAAACCTGCAACAAATGGTACGCCAACTGAATGGCCACATACAGAGCTTGCAGGAACAAGTACAAGGCCTTCAAGGAGAATTAAAATGCTTGAAAGCACAAGAAAAAACAGAATCCTCAGAGATACAGGACAGTGAGACCATATCACCTGCTCAGCGTGCTAAAAGTGACGTTGAGTACTGCACGGATGAGGATGAACTCGCCAAAGAGACTGGGTGGATAAGGGCGAAAAACAGGAAGAAAAGGAAGTTGAACACCTCCCTCACTCCACCATCATTACAACAAGCTAGAATTAGCGCTCAGCAGCAGCAACTCAACAACAAAGAGAGTTCAACCACAAAAAAAATTCTAGCACCGCCTCCAATCGTAGTGGACGGTGTTAAAAATTATCAAACATTCTACGACTTTTTGACTGAATCTCAGCCAGTAGAAACATTTACCGCAAAAATGTTAAGCGGTAATAGTGTTAAAATAAATGCCAAATCTGAAGAGTCCTACAGAGTTATTGCTCGACGCTTAACAGAAAATAACTGTCTATGGCACTCATACGAGGATAAGCAGACCAGGCCAATAAGAGTAGTGGTGAAAAAATTGCATTCATCCTGCTTGCCGGATCGGATCAAAGACGACTTAACGTCGCAGGGATTCCGAATAGAAAATGCAATTAACAAGTTAAGCTGGAAAACAAAAGAACCGCTGAACATGTTTATATTATCATTCAAGAATGATGAAGATGTCGGTAAAATATACGGCATAAAATATATCCTAGGGTGTAAAGTTGAAATACACCCGCTTAAAAATTCAAAAATAATACCGCAGTGCAAGAGATGCCAGGCTTATGGTCATACCCAAAAGTATTGCTCAAAAGAGCCTAGGTGTGTTAAATGTACAGGTAAACACCTCACGGCTGACTGTAACAAACCTGCACAAGAAAAACCCAAGTGTGTCCACTGTGGCTTACCTCACCCAACCAACTATAGAGGGTGTTTAGTTGCTAAGGAGATGCAAATGTTAAAGAACAGAAACTCAAAAAATAATCCAGTAACACCTGCCGTTAAACAGATTGTTAGAAATAACGACAAACTGTCATCAAAACCAAGTGCACAGTTTGCTCAGACAACCGCAATAACTGCACGTGCATCTAAATGTGTTTCTTATGCACAAGCGGCAAAACCAAGCACACAACCTTCAAGTCTCGAGGACAAGCTTAACCAGATCTTGAAGTGCATATCCTCATTTGACCAGAGGCTAGAGAAATTAGAATCAAGTACTATGAAAAATCAATCATGAATAACACACTTAAAATAATGGCGTGGAATTCCAACGGACTGCTGCAACACCAACATGAGTTGCAAGTAGTCCTAGACACAGAAAATATTGATGTGTGTTTGATCTCTGAAACTCACTTCACTAAACAGTGTTTTGTAAAATTTAAAGGCTATAAGATTTATAACTCGCTGCACCCTAATAACACGGCCCGAGGAGGTAGCGCGATTATTATTAAAGAAAATATCTATCATTACGAACAGTGTAAATACGAGGAACCAGATATGCAAGCTGTGGCGGTATCAGTTAAAACGAATAAATTTAATGTGACAATAGCGGCCGTATACTGCCCTCCAAGACACACGATAAACAAAGAACAATATGTACAGTTCTTCGGACTCCTTGGGCAGAGATTTATATTAGGCGGCGACTTTAACGCTAAAAACATTCATTGGGGATCGAGATTAACTACAACAAAGGGAAGACAGCTTCTGAGTGCAGTTAAAGAGATGCACTGTGAGGCCATAAGTACTGGAAAACCTACATACTGGCCTACTGACCACCAGAAACTACCAGACCTAATCGACTTTTTTATAGTGAAGAATATATCAGTCAATTATCTGAGAGTGGAAGAAGGGTTCCATATGAACTCCGATCACTCTCCGATATTATTACGATTAAGTCACAAAATATTATTCAGAGAAAACCACTTGTCATTAGTTAACAAGTTTACAGATTGGGAAAGTTTTAGCATAGACCTACAAAATATTATTGACCTAAATACTTCATTAAAAAGCAAAGATCAGCTCGATTCTGAAGTAAACAAGTTTAGCAATAATATCCAACAATGTGCATGGAACAACACACCACAGCTAATGAAAAAATGTAGAGGAAATACATATCCAAAGGAGATAATAGACCTACTGTCTGAAAAAAGGACTCAAAGAAAAAGATGGCAGCAAACAAGATTCCCGCAAGATAAAACTTTACTAAATAATCTCACGAAAAGATTAAAGAGAAATATACAAGCCTTTCAAGATGAGGCTTTTAATACTAACCTACGTCAGTTAACCAGTGACCATACAACGCAATACTCTCTTTGGAAAGCGACAAAGTCACTCAAAAGGCCGATAACACAAATTCCCCCTATCAGAAATGGTAACGGAAAATGGGCCATAAGCAGTGAGCAAAAAGCTCTAAGATTTGCAGATCACTTAGAAGAAACCTTTCAGCCAAATAACGGCTCTGTAGACAACCTACAGGTTGCTAATATTCTGCAAGATCAAAGAATTAAACTTGTGACCCCGAAAGAAGTTTCCATGGAAATTAAGAACATTACCCTGAAAAAAGCCCCAGGGTACGACCTTATTACGGGAGAAATCCTGAAACATCTCCCGCGTAAAGCCATCGTCAAACTTACCAGACTCATCAACTCTGCATTCGTATTAAAGCATGTACCTGAGCCGTGGAAAGTTGCTGAAGTGATTATGATTGCAAAGCCAGGTAAACCACCTCACGAAGCATCATCATACAGACCCATTTCCCTGTTGCCTATACTATCAAAGTTGTTTGAAAAATTGTTTCTAAAACGTCTAAAACCTATTATAAACGAGAGAAACCTGATCCCTGACCATCAGTTTGGATTCAGAGAGAAACACTCCACAATAGACCAAGTTCATAGAATTACCAACATCATTGAGAGAACGCTTGAAGATAAAAAAGTCTGCTCCACCGTATTTTTAGATGTGGCACAAGCTTTTGATAGAGTTTGGCATAAGGGTTTGATATACAAGCTAAGACAAAGCCTGCCCAATGATTTTGCCGATTTTTTGGAATCATACATAACTGATAGAATGTTTCGAGTAAGGCACGAGGATGCCTATTCAGAGTTGAAAATGATTAAAGCTGGCGTTCCTCAAGGTAGTGTGCTGGGTCCAGTCCTCTACCTGTTGTATACGTATGATATACCAGAGCTGGAAAATAATACAATTGCAACCTTTGCTGACGACACTGCCATTATGGCTATAGGGTCATGCCACAAGGAAGCAGTAAAAAAAGTGCAAATTGCTGTAAATAAAGTTCATGACTGGGCACAAAAATGGAAAATTAAACTAAATGAATCAAAGTCACTTCACATTGATTTCACCAACAAGAATTGTGATTACCACCCTATCTTCATAAATGGCCAACAAGTGCCATACGCAAACACAGCCAAATATCTTGGCATAACGCTTGACGCGAAACTGCGCTGGAAAGCGCACGTCAAAAAGAAAAGACAAGAACTAGACATGCGTTTCAAAAACATGTATTGGTTGATTGGACGGAATTCCTGCCTATCGATACATAACAAAATGTTATTATATAAGCATATTCTCATGCCAATATGGACGTATGGGATCCAACTGTGGGGCTGTACTAAACCGACCAACATCAAAATGATACAGACATTCCAAAATAAGGTACTCAGGAGCATTGTTAACGCGCCCTGGTATATAAGAAATGACGACCTCCATCGTGACTTAAAAATGGAACCCGTCATCAACATAATTCAAAAATTTGCTGAGTCCCACGAACACAGACTCCACCGTCATGTGAACGTCGAGGCAATTCAGCTGTTAGACAACACGAACATAGTGCGAAGACTAAAACGAACAAAACCCTTTGAGTTAGTGTAGTGTAAAAAGTGTAGAAATAATAGTGACAATGACACACATATAACACATGAACAAAGTGTTTTTATTATTATATCGGACTCTAAGAAAGTGAATCGGACTTGTGTAAAGTGCAATAAACACTATTCTAAGTTTTAAAATATTTATCACGTAAAAAATTAAGTTAAATTTAAATTGCTTATTAGTCTTAAAGGCTAGATTGTAATTGATTAGTAGGAACCTGGTTCTTTCTAATAAAGCATAAAAAAAAAAAAAAAATCTGTCAGTTCACCTCTGCTATGGCATTTTTTCGTAAAAGTCTATTTCTATGGTTAATTTTGTTATTTGTATGGTTTATTTTGATTTTTTAAGCTTCTTGGCTTCTGATATAAATAAAAACTGCGTCTAAAATGAATACAAATATTAAAACTGAAAAAACAATTTTTATGAGTTGTTGACGTTAGTGTTGCCAGCTTTGAATATATATTTGTATTATTGTTGCGGACAATGCACCGTGCGAGTCATATGTGAGGATCGTATTACTGCTGAACGACTCAGCAAGGCCAGGGTTCTGACACTTGGTGCCGGTTGCGTAATCAAAGGTCAAATATTCACGATTTATTCGCACCAAAGCTTAACTAACTCAATCCATACAAAAACAGACGTCATAGATATTGAGATCCCGTCTATTAATCACATCATCAATCTGACTATACCATTCGCTGCCGTACTGAACGACACCGAAGAGACTATCAAACGGCAAAAGGATTTGGAAGACATCAGTCTCGCCATCAAGAATGCCAGAGCGGAGGAAGTTGAGGCATTGACAGATCAAGTATCATCCCACGACATCCACCACTACATCGCGATATACACTGTGGTTGCAGTTATCATTATCAGTTCTCGTCTATGGGTTGCGACGGCTGCGAGCGCACAGGGAGACGGTTCAACAGGATCATCAGGAGCCCAACGTGCACTACACGACAGCTGCAAGAAGACCGTCACAGGCCATCAACAACAGCGTCGTCACCACCTTTTGGAAGTCAATACAGATCAATGTAGTGTTATTTAAGTTATTTAACAAGAAATTATGTTTTATCCCTTTGTAACTCATCACGATTCATATCACATGTGCACCCATATCTTCTCCGGGCCTGGAGCATGTACAGTGCAAGCACAGCACAGTTTTCATATGAATATGTCAGCATTTTACCTGCGCCGGGCCGGCCAATTTAGTACACGAATAGCATTCATACCGCGTGCACACGCACTATCATGCAATCATACTTTTATCAATAAATATCAATCAATCAATAATCAGTGTATCAATCAGCATCAACTCAAGGTGTAAGGTCCCTAACCATACAATACAATATGGAAATGGAAATTTCAGGAAAAAGGAAAAAAAAATCGCCATTTTTTTTTCCTTTTTCCTGAAAATTTAATAGACTCTCAGTACGATATTGAACAATACCCTCACGGATCGGGCAGGGTTTTTTCTACATGTTGTAGAAGAATGCGAACATAATGCTATACTGTTCAAATAGCGTGATAATTAGTCCCCTAAGGAGCTGTACGGACTGATCAACTGACACTCTAATTGTGTAATACACGACCAATCTCAATCTGAATCATTTTGAAAGAGATTGCTAATCCAAAGCTTAATAAGTACGAAAAAAAAATCTGCTCAACAACGTAAATAATGCAATGAATTTTGTTGGACTGTCAAATGAAACAGATTAGTCTTAAACATTTACCGAAAATATGTTCCGCTATTAGATAGCAGACTTATAAGTAATATCTATGCATTTTAATAAAATCTATCCGGTTGTTTTTGCGTGATGCTGGATCATACACAAACCATACAAACAGACAAAACTTCAAAAAACTATATTTCCGGCATTAGACTCGTTCCTAGACCTCGTAGCAATTACTTTTTTTTAAATATTCAAAGTAGAGTTTTGACTTCGCTACGATTTTGTTATGTATGTACACGTGCATATATATTTAATTAAAATATGACGTCCATAAAGATTGCGTAAGCCGTGCGTCACATCGTCAACAAAAAACTAGAAAGTTACGATTCTTTGTTCGCAGTTCATCGATTCGGTACTACGGTAAGCTGGGGTTCCGTACATATGAGGGCACTTGGACCGGCTTGCTGGGGGCTCTGATGGACCATACGGTAGACGTTGCTCTGGAACCAGTAACTGTACACGCGGCTCGTCTACAGGACATGGATTTTATCTTTCCCATTGCTGTGACAATGTAAGTGATTCAAGTGATAACAGTAAAAGCTAAAGCTTTATGATTAGAGGGTTTTGTTTTTTCCTGTATTAGAGCGTTATGTATTACTAGAAGTTGCACCATTTGACGATGGTGATGTGCTTCTGCTCTCGTCGCGGAAAAAAATAGGCATTTTCGGTGCTGTGGTCTACTGTACTGTTCCAGTGTAGACAACTGCAGTGCTATTCTGTAACCTTCTCACCGTGAAAACTTAGGTGAAGTGAGCTTGGAGTGAGCTGTCATTCCACCAGCTGCTAGGGACTGACAGCTCACTCCGAGCTCACTTCACCTAAGTTCTCACGGTGAGATGGTTACAGAATAGCACTGCAGGTAAAGCCAAAAAACAAAAGATTAAGATACTTATTTGACACTAGGTTATTATTGTTTTCTATAAATACGTCTTGGGAATCGATAGACTAACAAAAATGTGAATAGAATACATTTAGTAAAAAAGAAAATAAGCAAACTCCGCAGTTTTAGGGAAATTAAAATACTTTCATTATTTTGCCAAGTTGCGATGTTATTCAGAAGTTCATGAAAAGATTCAGAACCAAACAGATCAACTAAAACACAAATACCTAATTCATCATCATCACTTCAGCCGAAAAACGTTCAATAACTAATTCATTATTGTTTTATAGTTATGGAAATTGTCGATGTAAAAAAATGTGAAAGTGAGTTTGTTCGTTTGTCACGCTTTCACGCTAAAACGGCTGAACGAATTTGTATGAAATGTGGCACATAGGTGGTCTACCTATGACCTAAAGAAAGACATAGGCTACTTTTCATCCTAGATCGTAAACGAATTTGCGGACAACAGCTAGTGTATTATAAGTTGACCAATCTGAAGTAATACGATACACAAGAAAAAGAGCCACGTGGTTGAAATTCAGAATCAGACTTTTTTGAAATCGGTAAAAAAATTGCCTACGATCAACAAGCTAGTTGAATGTAGCCAAGCTGAGCAGCAGAGCAGGTATTGTATTTTATTATTGAGGCCTTACCTGTAAAGATTTTGCAAAGGGCTTTGTGGGTAAGAAGTTTACGGATTCCAAGACGGTTGTTAGACGAGAAACATTCCTTCGAAATCGAATATTATTATGATCTTAAATAATACATTATGACCACTATTTTTTTTATTCTTTTGATCACAAGACAGGTTTCCAATAATGTAAAAAACTTTGGTTAGTCATGGAAGACACAATTATAAAAAAAAAATGTTAGTTATCTGCACGGACTATCATTTTAATATTTCATAATACAGGTGTAAAGGACATCGATCAAAAACTCACCAGTTCCATACATTTTGACCGTGTAGGAATTGCACTATTGTAAGAACCGGCAGTTATTTCTTAAAGACCGACAAAAATTTCTACGATTATGGGTTGAATGGACACATGATCTTAGAATCATGTGTCAGCACACAACCATGTGCTCATCATTCATGGTAACAGTTTGTGGGGTGATGTCCCTTACATGCATAACGCGCGCCAATTTTTCTGCAAAAAAAATCAGTCATCTCTGCCCTCACTTCGGGGAATACAGGGGTATGTATTGTTTATTTCTCTGCATTTACTCAGAATGCACGATGCCCTTTCAGGTGCAACATCTACATTCGTCAGCAAGAGACGTCGACGGTGCGGGACATATTCCTGGCACCGTTCAGCGTGCGCCTGGTGGCGTGCGTCGTGGCGGTGGTGCTGATCGCCGCCATTGCCATCGTGGTCATCAGCCGGGCCACGGCCACTGCGTGCGTCAGTCATCGACGCATGGGATATACTGAAGCACTGATTTGGTCTACTGGGATACTTTGTCAGCAGGGTTTGTTGTTGAGTACTTAGGTACGGTCAGGGAAATTAATTATTGGACAAATTGACACCCCACATCAATTTGTCGTGATATAGATAATAACTGACAAAGTTGGTAGTCGATTTTCTTTACGATTAATTTCCTTCACTTTATATAACTATACAGGGACATGACGCGAAAACTGTTACCATGTGTGAAAAGAATAATATTTTTATTCTGAAATTTAGTCCTAAAAAAGGGTTTTGTGCCTAAAACGATTTTTTTCATAAAATGGAAAAGCATTGAAAAAAAAAAAAAGTTTTTGAAAGAATATATCAGGACTGAAATCTAAAACATTATTTTTACAAACACTTTATTTGTAAAAATAATGTTTTAGGTACTCACAGGTAGTTTCGTTTAAATACAAGGCAACATTAATATTCTAAATAATTAAATGGTCAAGTGACAATTCGATTCAATGTTTTGCTCGTGGATAAAAATACTGTTGTGATTTGCATTGAAACATGAATATTTTTTATTTAGGTATTTACTCAAAGTCAAATAATTTATTTCAATTAGGCACAAAAAAGGCACTTTTGAACGTCAACATTTAAATAATAATTGATTCTAGTTGCCCCTTCCAAAAGGTAGTTTTCGTTTGGAGAAGAATGGGCAAGAAACTCCACCGTTACTCTTTTCAAATGTTTTCACAATATCTTGTATACATCAATTATATAATTATATGTGAAGACGATGCACCTAGAATAAGATTACTATACCACGTTAGGTAAAAATAATGAAAAATTAAGGAATGACAGATAAATTAATCATGTGATAGATGCATGGTGCTCACATATTTACAAACATTGTAAAATTATACGATATTCCTAGCATTTTTACAAGTAATATAACTCAGTGTGTGAGTTCGAGTAATCACAGAATGTAAAACCAATAAAAAATATATTTATATATATATTATACAATTAAATTAGTAACCAGTTAGATTTTGTCTAGATTCTAAATTGTCCTATGGAGCAGGACCAGCATGTTTCCAAGCATTTTTATCTTGGATATAATCCTCTAATTTGTAATATGCTTGTTTGCAAAGTGTATTTTTTATATGAGTTTTAAATTTTCTTTCATTTAATTCTAATATATCACAAGGTATTCTGTTGTAACATTTAACACAGTACCCCATAAAAGATGTATGTACTTTAGATAGTCTGAAAAATGGTTGATTTATTTTATCTTTATTTCTAGTATTAAAATTATGTCTATCACTTATTTTGCTAAAAAGATGTAGATTTTTTCTCACTTACATAATATTTTCATAAATGAATTGGCAAGGTACCGTCATAATATTAATCTTTTTAAATAGTTCCCTGAGAGATTCGCGATGACGTAGATTATAAATGGCTCTGACAGCTCTCTTTTGTAAAATAAAGATAGATTCAATGTCAGCAGCCCGACCCCACAGTAAAATGCCATACGACATAATACTAAAAACATTAAAGTAAACGTAATTGTATGTTAATTGTTCTAAGACTCCGAATCTAATTCCGTAAATCTAATTCGGTCCCGCACTTGTCTGTGTTTAAACAAGGAGTGGTTCCCGAAACTTCGGAACATTGATTATGTGAGTCTCATCAATTAGTTACTAGCTCATAGAAATGGACTAAGCGTAGTGTGGGACGCCCCCAGCTAGATGGACCGACGATATTCAAAATGTGGCTGGGACAGACTGGATGTGGAAGGCGGTGGGCAGGGTGATGTGGCGCAGCCTGGGAGGGGCCTATAGGCCAGCAGTGGACTGCCATAGGCTGACCACTGAGTTGGTGTTGATGAGATATGGACCTAGATAATTATGAATATTTAGTTCACTAACCTCGTCTGCAAACTTATAGTCTGCAAAGCTGGGGCCTATAGGCCAGCAGTGGACTGCCATAGGCTGACCACTGAGTTGGTGTTGATGAGATATGGACCTAGATAATTATGAATATTTAGTTCACAAACCTCGTCTGCAAACTTATAGTCTGCAAAGCTGTTCCTTATTCTTGTCTGGTCGAATGGTACACTTCTGAAATATACTCTGCCTAATCAAGAGACGAAAGTAACACTTGTGTTGTGTCTTAAAGTCGGACAATAACTAGATGATGATTTCACAAAACTTTGCCTAATATTAATTCAGTGGTAGGTAGTAAGACCTCGTCGGCTCCGCGGTCAAGTGGGAGACGAGTGTTTGAAGCGGATTCCGTAGAATTACCTTGCCGGTAGGTAAATTAAAAGTTTGACGGGAAGTTTAATTAGGTAAGTGAAGCAGGTACTTTATTAAAAAAAATTAAACCCACATTGTTTATTTCGTAAATAATTATTTTCAATTAACAAAAAAGGGTTGTATTTTATTAGTTTACGGTGATAAACGTAATTTAAACGTATATTTAAATTAAATATTTGTTTAGTACAGAAAGTGATGCGTGTGAAAAGAATAATAATTTTTGTTTGAAACTTAGTCCTAAATTAATTAAAATAATTTGTGCGTGCGTTTATTTTATTCCTTAAATATACGCTATACGCATGCAAACCCCAGCTAGAAAAATACCCTTACAAAAAAGCTTGTAAGAACTATGGTTTCATATAAGGTTTATATGTGTTCTGATTGAGCCAGAAATACTGATAGTGCTATTTTATAAGTCTATTTACGTTTTAAGAGCATTCATACTTGTAACATATACTTATAAATGTATATAAGATAACGTTATATAATATTAATAAGAGCAGTGGCATTATAAGCGCCTTTAAAAAGTCTAGTTGCCTTTGATTCTTAATTTTATTTTATTTATTCGGAAGAACAAACAATTACACATTATATATTCATTATATACAAGTAAATAGAACATAAGGAGTTACACAAATGTGCCACCAACAACGTTCTCCACAGATACACAACAAGGCAAAGACAATGTTGATAAAGTTAAGGTCGGACAGAATAGATAAGTACACAAATGTAATGGAATACATATGCTTCACTGAATGCGCAATTCCATCACTATGATCATAATAATACCATCATATCATAAAGGCGGTTCGAATAATTATCTAGATTGAGGACTGAACTTGAACGTAGCGATCAAATTGAACAAACGATGACGAGCAAGACGATGCGGAATGTTGGTAGGTACTTGCGTGGTACCATAGGTCCTATAAGACCACTTTAAATTGTGATTTTTATTATCACTTTGCTACACGAAAGCACAGTATAAATAAGTAACAGTATTATATATTTATATCTTCATAGAAAACGGCCGAAACGACGCGCTTCGAAATCTCAGTGTATCAGTACGCAACAGTGCGCGGCAGTTACGCGCGGACGCGTAAGGTTTACGTACCGAGCAGCCGTAGGTAATTCTTTCAAGGTCACTGCCGAGATAGAATACTGTTACTTATTTATATTGTGAAGAAAGCTAATCTGCACTTCTGCAGCAACGGATCGTAACTTGTGGACTAGTTATTAATTTACACTATTTCAGGCAATGAATAAAAACTTTCCGATACTGTAATATTCTTGGAAGAAATACTAGGATCAAAGAATAAAACGTTACAAGTATTCACACAATGTGATGTATTTATTACTTACATATTTCCGTTCAATTATTCATATAAGTAGGTACTTTTTAACCGCTTAGAATATGTTTAGATATAACCCATTGTTACGTATGGAATACGTTTATAACCATTTAACCCACGTCCACTGACGTAATAATAGCGCGATTTTATCCCGCCTTCAACAGAGTGTTCGAACGAGCGTTGAAAAATCACTTCGAACTGATTCTTCGTGCAGTGTGGACGTACGATGATCCGCAAAATTATTAGCGGTAGCCATTTGTGTGGCCAGGAGACCACCAAAGAAGCGAAGAAAATGTTGGTCGCATTCCTTGAATCATTAACTATATTTTAAAAAAAGCCTAGTTTTTGACGCCGTACAATGATTTAAGGAAATATCCTGAAAAGTTATAATAATTATCAATTAAATTGTATGTTTATTACATTGTATTTTCTCAAACCCGTTTAATGTTTACTTACATTCTTTATGATAAACTCCACCCATAGACCTAGCTATCAATATCATCTGCCTAATATAGACTTTCCCCAACTATGTTGGGGTCAGCTTCCGGTCTAACCGGGTGCAGCTGAATGCTAGTATTTTACATGGAGCGACTACCTATCTGACCTCCATACCCAGTTACTGGGTAATTCTATACCCCTTGGCAAGACTGGTTGTGACATAGGGTACTTTTTGTCTCAAAAATAATCCTGAAGGGGGTGATATAAGGGATGAAGGTTTGTATGGGAACTCCAGTATTTCTTAAGTTAGCGATATGAAAATTCAAATTTATGCTTTTGGTAAGAAATAAAAAATTACGCATTTCAGCGTTTTTGTAAAATTATCCCCAATTGTACCCCAAAATTGGGGATGATTTTAAAATTCACATGTAATATTTTTTTTTGTGTCTTCTTTTCAAGAAAAAAGGATTGGAAATAAAGTCATAGTCCGTATCTTGAATTAACATTTAGTCTTTATTTCATTAAAATCGGCCCACTCTGTCAAAAGTTATTCCAATTTAAAGTCATTAACTAACCTTTCTAACATGTACGTATGATGTGTTCAATGGCGGCACTAGAATAGGTACTTATTACAAATTAATGGTGATAATGATAGTAAAATGAATAATTAGTATTTTAAGTAAGGTAAACAAATAATACAGGTTTTTATGATTCTAAATAATCATATAAACCTGTATTATTTGTTTAAAAAAACCGGATAAGTGTGAGTAGGACTGGCGCCCTGAGGGCTCCTTCCCAAAGTTGTGCTTGCTCAGCTGCCCGAATTTACAAATCTGGATTGAAGGACAAACTTAACTTTTCAATTGAAAAAGAAGTTTTAATAGAGTAATGAAATACATACTAAATGTTACTTCAAGACACGGCCTATACATTTTTGATCCCAGATTGAAGAACAAACTTAACTTTGCAGTTCATATATAACTATATATATGATGGAACCGTTTACTATGTTATTATGTTGTATGTTGATTTGAAAGAGCATGACAGTTGAGAGTATGTCATGCTCACTTAAATGTTTCGCTGATGGTGGCGAGTGTGTTGGATAATTCGGTTCCCTACAAAATGGTTGAGCTGGATGGTGCTGATCCACGCGTCATGTTCCTGAACGGGTGCCGTCGGTTGAGACTGGTCATCTCTTATCTGCCAGGGCTTATTTTTAATCTTATATTTTAATCGTTTTTGTTTTTTTTTTTTACATTGTTCTTGGTGGGATTGAGAAGCAGAATCGAGCGCAGGCGTTTTGCACCCTCTGGATCAGTAGATCAGTTCTTGCCAGTAGTCGAGGGCCAATAACTGCGTCCGCATAGTTTAGGTTAGACAGCACGAGTGACTCAACCAGCTTTATCCGCAACTCCTCCGATTGATAAGGTCTTATTTTATAAAGGACCTTAAGCCGGTAAAAACAAGTGCGCACTGACTCTGCCACGTGTTTTTCGCATCTCAACCCAGCGTCCATGTTCAGACCCAGATTACGTGCCTCAATGACTCGACTGACCGACTCACCCAACAGGGTAACGTTGATCGTTGCCGGTACTGCACTGATTTGATGGTTGGTTCAAAAGAGCATATACTTATTTTTAGTGGGGTTAAGTACCAAACCGTTGTTTTCAGCCCAATATGCTATCCTATCAAGATCATCGTTAAGGTCTTTTAATGCACTGTCATAGTCACTTGGCTTAAAAGAGATATAGACTTGTATGTCATCTGCAAAAATGTGGTACATACAACGCTTTAGGGATTTTATTATATCCGCACAATACAAAATGAAGATGATGGGGCTTAGTATTGAGCCTTGTAGGACTCCCCTATTAACGGAAGTAAGTGACGAAACAAGGGAAGAGCTATTGCTTAATTGTATTTCTACACGCTGCTGACGGTTGGTAAGATAGCTTTGGAACCAGTGTATCGTGTTTCGATCAAATCCGTAATAGTTCAGCTTTGATAGAAATACATCTATAGGTATTAATGCAGTCAAAAGCTCGCGAAAAATCGAGTAGTACGAAAAGTGTGCACAGGCCCTTATTCTGTGCTGATATAATGTTATCTGTCACGTCTAAAAGAGCCATAGAAGTACCACGTCGTTTACGAAAGCCTGACTGTTGCTGAGGTAGAATATGTTTGTCTTCCAGATATTTTGACAGCTGCTGACTTACAGCCTTTTCAGCAATTTTGGATAGGCAAGGCCAGTAATAATGGGCCTGAGGTCTTTTAAGTCAGTTGGATTTGTTTTTTTAGGTAATTACCTAACAATTGCGAGTTTCCAGATGTCAGGGAATCTGGGACAACGTTTACAGAGAAGCATTTTCTTAATTAAAACAAGTTTTTGAGATATTTATTAATTTATTTAGGATCTCCAACAAAGGATACACAGATACAATAGAAATTACAATAATATTACCCCATGTAGTGCTTCTCATCAGGCAAGATCGGAAGATTCTTCCTTTTCAATGGAGGTGTGGTACCTATTCCTTCTCTAAGCGACACATTATTGTTTTCCGTCATGCACGCGAACGAAGTCGCAAGCACAGCTAGTCAATAAATAAAACCTTAGATCACGTTTGCCCTTAATCTACGCTATAAAATTTAAGGTACCAGTTTAAATACTACTTACTTAGTAGGTATCAAGTTGATCCATGCTATGTACTACCTAAATTGACCTATGAAATTATTACTTCATATGTCAACTAGTTTAGTCGTCTTCGTCTCGTGGTTCACCTCGGGCGTTTGCTACCGACCTGACGAGGGATGGCGAAGCTTCTTTCATGTCATACGCCCATCCAATACTCGCAAAATAATTTAATAGTGTCGTAGTCACGTTGATGGGTATTCCGAGTTCAGCTGCCTTGTAGTCCCAAGGGAAGGTGTGGTGGTAGTTGTGCCAGCCCTCTCCCATCGCTACTATGGAAACCCCCCAATTTTCAACTGGCATTATTTTCCTGAAATTAAAAGTCAATAATTAGGTACCGAGTAGGGGCATTCTGTGGAAACCTACCTCAGCATCTTGTACCGTTTGTACCTACTGCCAAAATTTGTAATTTACAAAAATTGTGGCTTGGCACAGAGTAGGAATAAAAATGGCATAAAGACCGTGTGGCCCACAGAAATATCTGGGGTGTGGCTGTACATATTATGTTCTGTGGGCTATACACACCCCGCGTGTTACAGGCAGGCTTTACGACAGGTAGCACGTAACACGAAGTGAGTGATTAAATTAATGAAAAGCACGTGACTGCGTACCTAATCGTACTGGGGCCCTATTATGAACTCTTATTTCCATGCACTTTACGGCGTAAACAGAACTGCCTTGCAATTTCGTATTATGGACTCGTCAAACAAGCCAGTCAGTGGTCATGTGACACCCTGGCCGGCTTCTGCCCGACTATTGGCTGGAAATACCGTTTTATGAACGTTCGTTTGACATTTCTTGACATATTAAAACTGATAATAAGTAACTTCACAATCCATTCAATTTACGCTCCTTCAGAGGAGCTTTTATTGAATTGCTTTGGATTTTTTGGCGAAATTATTCGAGTGCTATCCAGTTAACATAAGAAAATATCACGTATGTCAAATACATATGTACCGTTTGAGTTTCTGGAAACTCTGGAAAGTGACACTTCCAACTAAACATAAGTTAGGCGCCGCCGAGGGCGATAGCTCTCATCCACTGAACTATAATAATTACAACTGCCTATTGAATAGTGCACCATGATAATATTATTATCATGTCGAAAACTGGATATTTAGTAAAAACACTCAAAAACACCACACCACCATATCCATTCATTATCAATATTTTTGTTTACTCTGAAACTAGTACTTACTTGCGAGCGAAGGAACATAATACATTCTGTGTAAAAACTACTGGAAATTATTCAATAAAACAAAAAAAAAAAAATATTCGTCAAAATTTATTTTGTCGCCTTCAAAGTAGGCCCTTTCGCTTGCAATACAGCTATGCCAGCGCTTGACCCAGTCCTCCATACATTTTTGGTAAGCTGATTGAGGTATGGTCTTCAACTCCTTCAGCGAATTTTCTTTTATTGCTTCAATCGACTCGAAGGGGTAATTTTAGCCTCGGGAACAGGAAAAAGTCAGACGGAGCCATTTCAGGTGAGTACGGCGCTTGGTCGATGACATTCGCTGAGTTTTTGGCTAACAACTCTTGCAAAATGATAGCTTTGTGCGATGGTGTAAAATCTATGAATTGCCGTTTCACAAATCTGGGCTGTTTTCAGCGGATATTCTCTCGCGAACGCCTAAATAATACTCTAAAATCACCGTTTGTCCATCTGGAAGAAATTCGTAGTGCACTACACCGCGGTAATGAATGAATGAATGAATGAAATGCACCTACCCCAGCGTGGTTTAACCAGACTCGATAAATCGAATGAACCCCGAGATTTGCACTAGCCCCTGAAGCATCATGCTTTATGGGGCTACAGAAGCCATTGCATATCAAGGAGTAGACCGGGGGGCGCGGTAATGGTAGGGAAGACCGTGCCTTTTGTGATAAGGAAGGATTTGCGAGCCGTACCGGATATGCATCCTTGAGTAGAGTAGTTTCTTGTAAATCTCGCTAGCAGTCTTCTTTATCTTATCTCGATCTTCAACCATCTAAAAATGATTTCCTTGTCGAATTCATGTCCTGTTTTAGGTTGTCATGTCATGTGTAAATAGGTCGGCCGACTTTCTTGGATTTAGTTTTGTACTGCATGTAACGGGTGTGGTTTGCGGCGCCTGTGAACATGTGCGAGATAGCACATCCTGTGATTCTTGATGCGTTTGTTTACGGTATTTCCGTCGAACATTTTATGCGTTTTCTTTTGTCTTGGTTTATTCCTAGGGTGGTTAATTAAGTCTCTCATAATAACTCTCTCCGCTAGGATGGTCCAAGTCCAGCTTCTCCGGTGAATCTTTTGGTGGAGTTAAACTTCTTCCTCGACTCTTTTCTTCTTAGTCCTGATGAGTTGTCCGCAGCAGTGTCCAGGACGCGATCAGCCCACTCCTCGTAGTTTGAACAAACCCTTGAACTCTAAAATGATTTTGAAACACTGAACGCGCAACGAAAATATTGATCTATGGATGGGCATTTTTCTCAACTCTTTTCTATGTCACTGCTATTCTGTGTTACACGTTGCTGTTTCCATTGTCTTCGTCTGGCTTCTATGCGTTTCAGGTTTCTGTAAATCCTGCTAGGAGCCTTCTTACTCTTATCTCGTTCTTCAGCCGTCTTCAACTTCACAATTAATTAAATATGTAAACTTAACAAAACAACTTCACAGAAATAACTTTACCACCCAAATAAACACATAAACTACACTTTGCTTCGAAGATATAGGGTTCAAAATCCAATGTCAGAGTCAAGAGCAACAGAATCTAAAAGAAATGATTTTTTGTTCAAAAACTACCTGCGACCCTTGTCTCAAAAAACCCAAATAATATTTTACACTGCACTGCACATAATCACACATATAATATATTATAGTTTAAAGTTAGTCGAATAAATTATCAAAACAGCATTCACGATGTATGGATTTATAATGAGATCCACTCATGAATAAAATAAAGATTTTGCAGAGGGAAGCGCGCCCTGAAATGTATGGAAAGGTGGCGTGTTCTACGACGTCCAACGACCGAATCCGATAACTACCAGTCATATTTGTTTTAAATTAACTCGAGTATATCCCCTTTTCAAGGAATGCATCTGACCATCACCCTATAGAGTAAATAATACAGAAAAATATTAAATGATAAAAACAAAGTATGTCGTATTTAACACCATCTACAGTTACGCTTTCATTGTCATATTATACAGCGCATTTATTGAGATACCCCGTTATGGCATTCCGTAGTTTTCACAAATAGTGAGTATCATAAAAGTTAAATAACCAATTACTGTGCGCCCTAAAGGCCGGCGCGGGCACACATCTGGGGCAGAAAAGGGGCTGTATGTAAATGCAGATGTGGTCAGTGAGTGCACGGAATTCCGTTTTCAAGTTGTTAAAAGGCGCGCCCCGGGGTCATAAAAACACTACGCAACACTCACAAAACATGGCTCCGTTTTCCAAAAACGTTTTTGGAACACTATAAACAGCACAAAATATTAATATAATTGTCACACACGTATTATATCTTAAGTTGGGTACATTATTTAGCCCATAAAACCAATGAAACCTGTAGGGACAAAGTAAACTAGTGACTTAAAGTGACGAAACTAAGGCGGTCTTGGAGAAGTTTTATGAGAAAATAGTTTTGTGCGTAATCTAAAGCGATAATGCTATTTTGTTAACACTAACTTAGATAAAATAGAAATAAAAACTTTTTTACAAAAAAAAACAACCGACTTCCAAAAAAAAACACTTAAAAGAGAAAAATAACTTGAATTTCGGAAGTCGGTGGCAAAAACAATAGTATTTTATTAGATACATATATAGTAAAATATATGAAAGCAATTCATAACTATTTCCCTAGGGATATAACTATATCACGGCTTCAACTATGCGAACTGCGAACCATCTTAAAATATAACTATATGGATCTGTATTTTCGTTTTTGCCACCGACTTCCGAAATTCAAGTTATTTTTCTCTTTTAAGTGTTTTTTTTGGAAGTCGGTTGTTTTTTTTTGTAAAAAAGTTTTTATTTTTCACTTTTTAGTTGTGTTTATACCTTTTTCTTTTTTTTTTTTTTTGGGTTGGAAATTATCGAATAACTTCTCCCGCTCTGGGTGGAGCGGCGTGTCAGACTTTTACTGACTAAAACCCACCCGTGTTCCTTCCGTTGCCTGTACGTTGCCAGGGGCCACGGTATCCCTTTCGGACTTTCCCGCAACCCCGGCGGGCATCGGTCCTATCGGACCCCTTCACTTGCTGACATCTCTTTGAGGCGCGCGTGGAACACAACGCGCCGTCGGCCCGGGCCTGGTCCTTATCGGACGGCGAGCTACCCATTGCTCACCGTCCGCAAGCCCGCGCCTACGGTGGCCGGGAATCGGCATGCGATTCCCGACGCCCAGGGCGTCTCCTGCGGCGGCTAGGGGCGTGAGGGCGCGAAATTTGCCTCTCCCTCACGCGTTCTGCCTCCTCCTTCGCGAGCATTACTGCTTCGCAGAAGGAGGTGACGGCCTCCCATGCCCTCTCGCTCCGTACCATGGCCTGGACTAGGGCCGGACGCGAGAGATTCCCGCCGCCGATCGCCTCCACGAGGACACGGCGATGCTCTGCCCAAGCCGGACAGACCTCCACCGTATGCACAACCGTGTCCTCCGGGCGATCCACGCAGTGATGACACCCGGGCGTTTCCTCCCGCCTGATACGAAACAGGAACCTCCCGAAACAACCATGTCCGGTGAGGACCTGCGTCAGGCGGAAGGTGAGGACGCCGTGGCGCCTCTCTAGCCACTCCTCAAAGAGGGGGCTTATCGCCGCAATAGTGGCGTGCCCAGCACTGGGTTGCGACAATCGCACTCTCCATAACGCCATGAGATCCCGCCGGAGCTCTGTCCGCTGTGTCGCGATTTCTCGCGGAAACGGAGTTACGCCCCGGCGTTTCGACTCCTCGCACCACTCCCAGATATGCGCGAGGACTTTTGCCTCCAGATCCCATGGCGGTGATCCGGCAAGGAGGCTCGCCGCCTCACCGGAGACCGTGCGGTATCCCCGGACCAGCCGGGTGGCCATGACCCTCTGGGACGCGTTCAACCGGTGGGCTGGCCGCCGCCTCAATGAACGCGCCCAAACCGGTGCCCCGTAAAGGGCCATGGACCGCACGACCCCTGCGTATAGCCTCCGGCAGGAGGCGTTTGGACCCCCTAGATTGGGCAGGAGCCGCTTCAAAGCAGCCCCGGCCCGCTCCAGTCTGGGAGCCAAACGTCGGAAGTGCTCCACGAAGTTCCACCGGCTGTCGAGGACGAGTCCAAGGTACTTCATCGTCGACTCGATGCTGATGTGAACTCCTCCTACCGTTATTTGGGACCCTAACGGTGGCGCGTTCCGAGGACCATGAAAACACATGGCCTCGGACTTGTGCAGGGCCACCTCGAGTCCCAATTGCCGGATTCTGCCCACGATTGTCACAACCCCGTGTGTCGCTAGTTCGGCCGCCGCCTGGTGCGACCTCCCCTGCGCCAGGACCAACGTGTTGTCAGCGTAGCAAACGACGCTGACGCCGCTAGGGAGGTCAGCGCGCAGCACCCAGTCGTATCCGATGTCCCACAGATGCGGCCCCAGGACCGATCCCTGTGGGACACCGCACGACATCTCTCGCCGGTTCCATTCTGCCTGGTGACCGGGGTAGATGACGGCCCTGTCCGTCAAATAGGCCTCGACCACACGACAGAGGTAGGTCGGCATCCGGTGATACCGGAGTGCCTCCCTGATGCAACTCCAGGGCAGGGTATTGAAGGCATTGGCGATGTCTAGAGACACCGCCAAGACGACCCCACCCCGGGCCACAGCGTCCCCCATTGTGAGAGCTCGCACGCGCATGATGGCGTCCACCGTAGAGCGCCCCCTGCGGAAACCAAACTGCCTCTCCGCCAAATCCGGCCCCACCCGCACCAGCCGCCCGATGAGGCGGTCTGCAATGACTCTTTCAAAGAGCTTGCCCACCTCATCGAGCAGCACTATGGGCCGGTAAGCGGACGGAGAGTCCGCAGGGCGCCCCGGCTTCTTGATGAGGACCAGTTTCCCCGTCTTCCAGCGAAGTGGGAACTGGCCCCTCTCCAAGCATGCGCTTAGGAGCCCTCTTAGTCGAGACCCGAGAGCCTCCAAGGCCAGGACCCAGGCTTTCCCAGGTAAGCCATCGGGTCCTGGGGCGGTATTTTTGGCATTCAGCCTACGTACCGCCACTCTCATCTCTACCTCGGTCACCTCCGGAGCATCGTCGTCGTCGTCGGCGGTGTGATCCGCATCGGGCACCGCAGTAGGCGGAGCCATGGGCGGGGAGGCATGTTCCCCTCTCTAAGGGAACAGAGCGCTCACCACGTCCCCCACAAGCTGCGGCCGGAGACTCTGCGTCAGCGGGGGAGCCCATGAGCGGAGTTTCTCCCGCACCATCTTGTATGGGCGTCCCCACGGGTCCCTGTTCAGTCTCCAGCGAAATGAAATGAAATGAAATGTAATTGTTTATTCTGTAAATAGGATATTGCAATCACTTCTACACATCATATTAAAAAAAAAAAGAAAAAAAAAAGAAGAAAATGCTAGATGAGTTCGGCGTTTCCTATCTGACTACTCTGAGAAGAAAGACCGAAACAAACTCAGAGGTCACAGTCTCTTTTAAAGTCCAGACATAATCTTGGTCAGGCCATATGAGGACCATGTAGATTAGTGTCTGAAATGGTCTTTTGAGGAAAGAACCACACAGATTTGAGTGGACCTGTCCAGTCAGTGCAAGCATTTGTCAGTAATCGTAGAGCTCAACTCAGAACTTAAGGAGCTCAACTCGACGAACAATACCAAAGAAAGGACATTTGGGTAGGTCGCATAAAGTACTCAAACTGCCAGACCATCATTTAAACTAACTGAGAAAGAAAAAATTAAAGAAAGAGGAAAAACAATAAAAATAAAATATCCACATAGTCCTCACATTCACAATAATTAAAACAATATAATACTTTACAAAGTAATCATGTTATTTTCTATATAATTTTCAACAATGTCAATATGTATATAAAAACTGGTATTTTTAATGATTTACATAATAATTAAAATGTCAAATTTTGTGGTTTTATCACAAAGCAGAGCGAGCAGCTCAATCCCACGCTTTTTTATCTTCTAAATAATCTGAAATTTTATAGTACCCTTTTTTACAAAGTTTGGTTTTAATACAGCTTTTAAATCGTTTAATGGGTAAGTTTCGAATATCAATGGGAAGTTTGTTGTAAAAGCGTATACATTGACCCATGAACGAGTTGCCTACTTTGTGGAGACGTGTGCGATGTACAGCAAGGTTGTGTTTATTCCTGGTATTTGAACTATGAATATCGGCCATTTTCTTAAAGGATGTTTATTTCTCTAAGTTTTTCTCGAAGGGAATCCCTTGGACCTAGGTTGTAAATGCCTCGAACAGCCCTTTTCTGTAGAACAAAGATAGTATTAATGTCCGCACAGGTTCCCCAGAGAAGAATCCCATAAGACATAAGACTATGAAAATAACTAAAATAAACAATTTTGGCTGTATCTACGTCAGTTATCTGCCTATTTTTTTAACAGCATAAGCGGCCGAACTAAGCCTTCCTGACAATTTTTCTATGTGTGGGCCCCATTGTAATTTACCGTCAATAGTTATTCCAAGAAAAACTGTTGACTCTACAGGGTCCAACTCTATTCCATTAACTTGAACATTAGTAGTTAGCTGCCTGACATTTGGCGTTGAAAATCTAAGGAGTTTAGTCTTTTTTTCGTTTAGGAGAAGATTATTTACATTAAACCAATGCACAACTTTAGAGAGTGCATCGTTAACTTGTTCATAGTTGACTAACTGACGTTTGATTTTAAAAATGAGAGAAGTGTCATCTGCGAATAAGACAAGTAAGTCATTTATATAAATTAGAAATAAGAAAGGACCTAGAATTGAACCCTGCGGAACGCCCATGGTGACCGCAGATCCTGCAGATCTCTTGCCATTAACATCGACCCTCTGAATTCTGTTGTTCAGATAAGAAGTCAGAAGGTCAAGAGCCTTGTCCCTCATACCATAGTGGTACAGTTTCCTGATGAGTGTGTCATGATGTACGCAATCGAAGGCCTTGGACAAGTCGCAGAAAATGCCAAGAGCATCTTGCGACTCCTCCCAGGCCTCGAATATGCTCTTCAGTAATTCCACGCCCGCATCTGTAGTTGAACGACCCTTTGTGAAACCAAACTGTTTCAGATGAAGTAAATTATGTGCATTGAAATGTCCTAACATTTAACATTTTTGCGACTCCTCGCGGGCCACTCCCCTGGCCCGCAGGATCTCCGCTTGGAGGGCGGTCTTTGCCGCTCTGTACCCCTCGTACAGCTCCACCTGAATGGCTTCCGTATCCCGAGGACGAATATGGAGCCTGCGGTGCCTGGTGTAATGGCGTCGCGCAGCAACGCACGCATTGCGCAGTGTCGTCAGCTGTTGCGACCACCAGTACACCTGGCGCGAGGCACGTCCGGGCTGGACCCGGGGCATTGCCACGTCACATATTTCGGACATGGCCTCCCGGAACCACTCCGCCTCGTCGTTGATGTCGACAGGCCTGTCCGGTGGTGACATCCAGGCCTGCACGATCGAGGCTTCCAGGAGGAGCTCCCGGTCCAGCTGCTTCAGCGCCCACCGCGGACCACTCGGGGCCTGTCGGACCGGCGCGCTCGAGGTCTGGGCGGAGACGTCAAACCGGATGTACCGGTGATCGGAATAGGTCTCCACCCCCTCCATGACGCGCCAGTCAATTACACGCGGTGACAGAGCGGGGCTGGCGAACGAAATGTCCACCACTGATTCACCCCGCATCCGCACACACGTGGGGACAGAACCCCGGTTCAGGACGACCAGGCCTGTCTCCAGAGCCCAGTCCTCCACCATCCTGCCCCGTGTGTCCGTATATCGGGAACCCCAAGCCACATTCTTGGCATTGAAGTCCCCGAGGACGAACACGGGAAGGGAACAGAACCCGACGACGACGACTCTCAACTCCGCAAGGGAGTTGTGAAATTCGGCAAGAGTACGGCTCGGGGAGAAGTATACCCCTGTTTATACCTACCCCGCACAAATTCTAAAGATTTTTCAAAAATTAACGAATCATTCCAAGCGCCCCGCTGGTGGGGCAAAGAGGAATGCCTAAAAATTTTCATTGGAATATGCCCCACTAGTTCGATTTGGTGGGGCAGATTCCACTAGTCTAAAATCTTTATGGATTCTGCCCCACTAGGGTTGGCACCTTAGAAATGTGTAGGTAGGTATGCTCGTATTTTATATTTGTTTGGAAAAGAAAGAAATGTATAGTTAAGTAAAATATATATTTTTTGGTAATTTAATATGTTATGATGGCCCTCGCCTCTCATGCATGAGGTTGTGGGTTCTAATGTGACTATTTCAATTCATATGAACTTTCTGAGTTTATCTTGGACATTATTGACATCAGTGAAGGGAAACATCGTGCGGAAACATGGACTTATAGTTAATATTAGTCTGAAATCACCAACCCGTTTTGAGCAAGCGTGATGATCAGTGCTCGTTCCTTCTCTGTATGAGAAGAGGCCTTTGCCCTGCAGTGGGACAGTAATAGGCTGGTATTATTATTTTATTATTAATTTTTATTTACTAGTTGTTTCTGGAAGGAATCAGGTTGTAAATCATACGTTAATTACACGATTTGTTACAAATAAAATAAAATCTAACTAAATACAAGACCTAGTTACATTTTACTTACATATAAATTTCTTTCTTTTCTAATCAAATATTAAATACGAGCATACCTACTTACACAAATTCTAAGGTGCCAACCCTTGTGGGGAAGAATCCATGCCGTGGAGCAGAATGCATTTGCCCCACCAGTGGGGCGACTTGATGGGGCAAAGTGGAATGATTGAAATTTTTGTGGGTGAAAAGGGGGGATACGGTTTGTATGAAAGATATTATTCATTTGGTTTAGAAAACGTGGTATAAACTTATCTAAGTAATAATAAAGATGGAATCATACATTTTTCAAAACTGGCTTGAAAGTGTAGAAAGGGGTTACAAAATTTTTTGCATCTCAATGACATCTATTGGCCCAAAATGGTACACATTTTGGAATACATTTTTCTACATTCAATTTAACAGAAATAATATTTTTGAAATTTAAATTACAGTCCTATTAAAATTGTAAATATAATATTATCACGATGTAACATTTAGTTTTTGTTTCATTGCAATCGTCTCATACAATAAAAAGATATGCTAATTTAAAGTTTTCATAGTGAGACCCATACCACCAACAAGCACTACGTTCCAGGCGGCAAGGGGTTACGGAGATATGGAGCGTATGCTGCCTCTAATATTAACGCGCGCGGTCACAGTCCATAAATTACAGGCTACCACCCCCGAAAAAGCTGTGATCGACTTTGGTAAAAAAACTTTGCAAAAGAGCAAATATACGTCGCGCTTAGTCGTGTCAGAAGTTTGGAAGGCATAGTTTTATCAGAGTTGGACGCCAAAAAATTATTAAAGCGACCACACGGCCGCAGATCATTGACGGAAATAACGAGGCTACAAAATCTGTCTTCTGTCAATCAAGGCCACACATAACATACGACTCAAGTAGCGTAATTTGATGCCGGCCCGGGATACTACCATTAAAATCATTTATAGCCAGAGTACATCTCATGGCAATTCGAATAAGCCCAAACACGGCTAGGATACATTGTTTTATGACGGAGTTCCGGTGCCGTCCTTCCGGCTTCATCTTCAGATCAGTTCGATGGTCATCAGAATTATTTATTTAAACGTGCTTCACTGTCGTTTAACTATCTTAATCGAGATATCTTATCGGCAACCCGTGAAATACTTATCATTGAGTAGTTCCGGTGGCCATCTGTCTTCTACATCAGTTCCATTTCACCAAATGATACTTTCTGAATGCAAATAGATAGATATTTATTTAGTGCACACAAAAAACAGCACAACATACAAAATGACGATTAAATGATTACTAATTAGCTATTAGGAAATAGCTGCAAGGTGCCAATATACAAACAAATAAAAAAGGAAGAAAACAAGACATTGTGATGATACTATTGGTTATGACACACTTTAAAATTATGGAATGACAACGAACATAAAAAAGTGCGGTGTGCGTCTCAAGGTTGCACCAAATGGGAGTCCAGCTCAGCATGTGCCAGGCAAATACACCTGACGCTGATATTCTGCTGAATCCCTGCAGTGACATACGGACGTCGAGTAGATGACATATAAAAATGCTTAATTTGTTGCTGAAAATACCTAAATCGCTATGTGTGTGCCTATAATATTTGAGGAGTTCCCTCAATTCGTCAGGGATTCCATCATCAGAACTGTTTTTTTTTAATGGGACCAATCTGGACGTATATCCTTTCAAATCAGAAAATAATTTTCCAAATCGGTTCATAAATGGCGCCACCCGTGAAATACATATCATTGAGGAATTACGGTGGCAATCTGTGGTCTTCTTCATCAGTTCCACTTCACTAAATGATACTTTCTGAATGAAAATGCTTAATTTGTTGCTGAAAATACCTAAATCGCTATGTGTGTGCCTATAATATTTGAAGAGTTCCCTCAAATTCCTCATGGATTCCATCATCAGAACTAAATTTTGATAAAAATGGGACCAATCGGAAAGTGTATCATTTCAAATAAAAAAATAATTTTCAAAATCGGTTCATAAATGACGGAGATATGAGGTAACTAACATACATAAAAAAAAAAAAATAAAAAAAAAAATACAACCGAATTGATAACCTCCTTTTTGGGAAGTCGGTTAAAAATAAGAGTTGAATGTGCGCTTGGCATCAGGCGCTCGGTACTTCACCACTGCAAATGCACGCTCGCGATGTTGACCCTTAATCTATCAAATAAAATACCGATTTGGCAGAGCAACGCCCTGAAATATATGGAAAGATTTCACCAGATCAGCTTGGATTCCTTGTATGCTCTGGAACGCTTGCCTGAGATCAGGAACGCACTTAGGTAGACACCTCACTTTAGCACTATTTTTTTGTATTTATTTATTTATTTAATGTATTTATTTGGCGACTAGTAAGGTCACAGCATTATCAAAATAAAAATATAAAACACCAGTATCAACGCACTGTTCGAATTCGCCAAGCAACGCGATCTTGCCACATGTGCAAAGCACGCTGCCCCAAACGCTTCATAAAAGATTTTTTCTTTTACGTAAAACAATTTTTTTTTTTTTTTTTTCGGAGCCCGCTCTCGAAACGACCGTGCTGTTCGACGACTAATGACCGAATCCCGTAGTGCACTACACCGCGGTAATCGAAGAAATTCGAAGAAAACTATCAGCATAACTTTCTCGGTACTTTTTACATAGAGTTAGCGCTTTGTCCATAAATGAAGTTGTAAAATTCTCCGTTGAACTTCAAGTGGAATACGTTCGGAAACGTTATCGTTAAGAGAATCTCGCCATACAATTTACAAACACGGAAAAATATACATTGCGTTCATATTTTCACCAACTTTTAGTAACTTTACTAAGATATATTTATTATTTTTATCATAAAATACGTGATTTAAATAAAACTGTTTAAATAAACTTACCGATAAATATTTATTTGTGTTTCTGAACGTTACTGCAGAGAATTACAAGCCAGCCATAGACCAACTACCCGCGTGAAGCGGTTAGAATTACGGATGTCATAATACGAAATTTAACCAGCCAGGGAAATTAATTGCCTGGAACTTGCCTGGTTTTTTTAAAGTTCGTAATAGGCCCCCTGATGATAAATAGAGTGGGCAGAATGGAAAAAAAGGGGGGAGGCCTTTGCCCTGCTGCGGGGGAAGCAATAAACTGAAGAAAGTAAGAAGGAAGGAATCATACTTGTCATAAGGCTTGTTGCCCCACAAATGCGCGAAGCTGTTGACCGACCAGGTAGCGTTGAGGCTCAGCACGTATCGTAGTACAGCCTGTGATACGATGGACACTTCCCAGCATTCGTTCCAGCACAGAGCAGGGATTATTGAGGGCACAAGCCAGCAGCATACTATCTTGAACAACAGGAAATACCTGAAATAGTTAAAGAATGGAATTTTTGTTATTAACCTTTGGGTAGATGCCTGATGACGATGAGATGTTTGTGATAAAGTAGGTAGTTAATAAAGCAAATTATTGCCCGATTTAATCCAAACTAACCCTGCAACAAGTCGGTTTTTTTTTAATAATTTGCTTAGTAGTTTTATTAATAATAACGAAATGAAGCTTTACTAGCGGTAGTTAGTACACCTCTGCCTGACCCTTCGGGGAATACGGGCGTGATGTTGATCATTTTAATTTTGAAATAAGAACAGACAGTATTGAACTACCTGGTATGGAACTGAATAAGTGGATCATTGATGATGTCGCTCATATCCACCTTGACGCCTTTTTTCGGCACATCAGGGTGCTTCTTCAACATCATCCATCCGACGTGAGCGAAGAAGAACCCGCGGTTGGCGTCGTGCGGGTCCGCTGACGTTTCAGAGTACTTGTGGGGCACGCGGTGGTCCCGAACCCACTGGTATATAGTGTTCTGTTCACAAAGATCGTTATAAATTAACCAGGCCAGAATAGCAGAATATTTTTACGTAAAGGTTCATGTACACACCTCAGTCACGTCAACGTCAACTCGCCGATCAGTCACCTCAATTTCAGGGACGTATGTGAATAGATAGTCAGTCAGTCAGTCATAGATTTTCCTGATAATAAATTATTGCTAGAATAACGAAATACGAAGAAGTTACGAAAGTTCGCGTTCGCGTTCGCTCTCTATATAGTCAGACTAACCCACTTTGATCCGTTTGATTTAGAGAAATAATTGTTATAGTAAATATTTAATTGGAACGTAAATGCAACTTTAATTTATTGTTATACATATGATTGATAGAAAAAAAAGACCAATTAAATAAATAATTTTATAATATTTAAATTATTATTTGCCTTTGCGGCCTCCCTTCCCTCTTTCCACTTTCCCGGTCTACTGCGATTGCGGGCCAATCCTTAAGAAAGGAGTCCAGCTCATCCCGCGATCTCCTTCTGAGCCTGCCGCATATATTATAATATTTAAATGAAACAGTTTATTTATACGTTTCTTTTCGTGTTTATTTTACATTAGGCATAACAATTTGATGAATCATATTTATTTAGACATTTTTTTTTTGAGTAATAAGTAGATTGAGATTGAGAACCCAGCAGATTTTCCTGTAAAATCACATCACTGTCGGCTTTAGCACCCTCGAAATCTATCAAAACGGCACCCATGACGAAAAAAGGAAAATTGAAAATTTTATTCACACTATCTCTCTCTCACTCTATCGAAATAGAAGATGTCAGTCGCAAGTATGAAACGGCGTTGAAGAACTTCGTTCCAAAAACCCGTTATTTATGTCACACTATGAAGTCAGCAACAAGAAAGACAAGTCGTTCCTCTAGATTATGTCACATGGTTGACCCGTGCTAGCATTTGAAACAAACTGTAAGACATGATTTATAAGGTGACAAACTACTGGTGTGTCTTTCTTTGCGAGATATGTTTGTGTCATTACACGTGCTAAGCGTGCTAATGTAATTTTGAACAAAACAAATAAAACTCGTGACTTGCACTAAATTGCAGTAAAATGGGTCCCGTTATTTTATACATATCAGTCTCAGTTTGTTATTTCAGACTAATGTTGCCGATATGTTAAAACTATCCGGTGAACCCACCCTGCAATTTGCATCTAACACAGAGGGACGGCTTTAAAAGAGTACAGTTAAGATTAAAAGTGCAACTTATAAGGGATATATACCTGACCAGCTATCGAATAGCATATGAGTAGAATCCATTGTAGGGGCAGTTTAGCTTTGTAGGAGCGGTGACACCAGTACCGATGTACCCCTCCTGTTACCCCGAACCCAGCAACCTGGCCCATGAAATATGCTGGAACATTAAGAAATAGAAAAATCTATCAAGCGGATTACACATCTACCTATAGGTCAACATCATCATCTGACTTTTTACAACTATGTTGGGGAAGGTTCCCAGTCTAACCGGGTACAACTGAATACCAGTATTTTACATGGAGCGACTACCAACAACACGATACCCCTTGGTAAGACTGGTTATCAGATTCAGTCTATGATCAGATTTGCGTTTGATACATCCTATAGGTACGTTACATATATCTAAAGAGTAAGTATATTCTATCTAACTGTATATGACCTATCTACCTTATGGTGGGTGGAAGATGAAAAGGTTCAGAGTAGGTACCATGTGCATCTGGACTGTGGGCCCCTTTTTTTTTTTTTCTTGCAAAACAAATTGAGACTTATAAGGACATTTGTTAAAATAGTAAATACTTAAAGCAATGTTCATAATTTTCTTAAACGTAAATAAAAACTTTTATGATCCAATGACTTGGGCTCTCAGTCCAGACGCTTGCATAAAGTGGTAAAGCATACTACCACTTTATGCAAGCGTCTGGACTGAGAGCCCGTCATTGGATCATAAAAGTTTTAGTTTAGTTGACATAAAGTCAGTTGCATTATCCTGCCGACCTTCGTCACTAGGTACCTAATGTGCATCTGGACTGTGGGCCCATTTTTTTTTTCTTGCAAAACAAATAGAGACTTATAAGGAAATTTGTTAAAATAGTAAATACTTAAAGCAATGTTCATAAATTTCTTAAACGTAAATAAAAACTTTTATGATCCAATGACTTGGGCTCTCAGTCCAGACGCTTGCATAAAGTGGTGCATATATCTCAGGAAGTACTTACTATCACTGGGTCAATCATTTTTATTTTAGTAATTAGTTAAGATTTTACCAATAACCAATTTTGAACCAATAACTTTAAGCCATTATTTATTTTCAACTAATTCACAGAGACGTTCAACTATAAGATATAAAAGGCATATTTATACATTTCTACAGTTAAACTCATGTTTTGAAGATTCCTAGGTATAGACTGAGGGACCCAGTTAAACCGCAATAAATCTGTAACGTCATATTCTAGTGAGATAAATTTCTTGAAAGATTTAAGAAAATCTTAACTAATAGGGATGATGACAAAAAAAAATTATCATTGTCCGTCTTGTAGATTAAAATAACGTACACATATTTTTTCTTTTTTACGTTATCAAAAGATTACGGCGATATATTGAGTTAAAATGTGCCATGACATCACTAGTATTTAGATTTTATACTTACTTGTGACGTATCAACCCCCACTCCCCAAATTTAATGCGTTTTTATCTAAGTCATTTCTTAATAATATGATAAAGCACAAAATACGGGTCTAATATTTTTTTAGTATCTAACTGACGGACTAAATAGAATTTCTTTTTTTTTTGACACAGGCATCATCCCTATTTCTAAAATAAAAATTATTGACCTACTTCCTGAGATTTATGCTGTGTCACTTTATGCAAGCGTCTGGACTGAGAGCCCAAGTCATTTGTGCATAGTTTTAATTTACGTTTAAGAAATGTATGCTTTAAGTTTTTAGTATTTTTAACTAATTTCCTTATAAGTCTCCATTATTTCGCAAGAAAAAAAAAGGGCCCTCAGTCCAGATGCACATTAGGTACCTAGTGACGAAGGTCGGCAGGATAATGCAACTGACTTTATGTCCCAGGTTGCGAAGCACACTCGATCCAGGCGATGTATAATTCCGGCCTTCTTGCTGAATCGTGATGGGCAAAAGAGATATCAATACCACTTAGGAATCATGTGGGATAGCGTTATAAGAATAAAGTCCTCCTGTTTAATAGAAGTTAATAATACCAACAAATTGTGGTCGGTGATTAGTCTGCCGAGCAAGTAAAATTTCCTCCTTGGTCATTTAATTGTAGAACTATTGGATGGCTCATGTTTAACAGTGGAACTACACGTTGGTGTGATAATTATAGAAATAAGATACCAAAGCACTGATTGACCTTTTCTTTTATCCACAACGGGGAAGCTCTTGGCCTGCATCTCACCTGATGGTAAGTCGAAGGTGGAAGTGAGCTTCACCCGGAATCCTCAAACACAGACGTACTGGCTATCTTACCTCCAACTGCCGAAACACAACAATGCTGTTAACATTGTTGTTATGGCGACAGACTTACATACGATAAGATGGTGGAAGCTAGCCAGGCGGACTAAGAACAATCCCTACCAGGTGGTAGGGCTTGTTCTAAGTCCGCCTTGTCGTCCGGCTAGCTCGGTTTGGTAGGCAACAAACCGAGAAAATTTTGCCCCCACACTGGGATTCAAACCCGGGACCTCTGAGTCAGAGAGGTGGTCTAACCACTAGACAATAGAGGCAGTTAAATCTGCATAGGCAGTAATTTCACTTACTGAATATCAAAGTCTGCCATTTTAATGGTTTAGTAGTGAAATAGCTAAAGAGCCATATGGCGGTTAGAACGTGCAACATCGTAATGGCTATGGTGTTGAACCATCTGATTGGAGTAACGAATCCCATGCTTTTCTCCCATTTTCGTACTGGTGTTAGGAACTTTGGGTCATTTCGACTTAGCATCTGGTCGTAAGGACTGATCTGGTCCAGTTTGTCATCGGCTCTGGTCTCGCTGGTGTCCTTCGCTGGGTGATTCCTGAGCTTGTACTGTAAGTAGTCGGTCGTGTGAAGTGGTTGCTCCAATTCCGTCTCCGTGAAAGCTATTGGAGCCATTGTTGCTTACTGAAAAGAAAAAAAAACTTCTCAGATTCAGAACGGGCAGCAGTGACAGGTGATTTATAGGAGGCACTCAATAGATGTGAAAGCTCAACCATGTTGAGTAGAGAAGTTTTACCATCATCTAAGATTATTTAACTAGGGCAGGCTTCATATAATATCATTGAGAAAAGGGAGAGTTTTTGCAATGTATTATCTAGTTTTGCACAGCCAAACTGTTGCCTGAGTCGATTGCATTAATATGTATTTAAAGATAGGTAATATGAATTATTAAAAAGTGCAATTATGCTGATTTATAACGATTTATGTTGCTTGCGGAACCCCAAATTTAGGTATTCTACTAGAAGATAAATATTTGAATTCACGCTTAGTTTTAGTACATATGTACTCTGGATATTTCTGTGTACTGTTTTCAATCAGTGGGGTAAGACTTTATTATGTTTAGTACGTTGCCTTTTATACCATAATCTTCGAGTTTATTTAGCAGGTTATCATGTTGCCGCCTCGTTGGGCGGCTGGTGCGGGTGGGGCCTGATTTGGTGGAGAGCCAGTTTAGTTCCCACAGGAGGTGCTTTACGGTGCACGCCATCATGCGCGTGCGAGCCCTCACGACGAGGGATGCTGTGGCCCGTGGTGGGGTCACTTGGCTGTGTCTCGAGACATCGCCAATGCCTTCAATACCCTGCCCTGGAGTTGCATCAGGAAGGCACTCCGGTGTCACCGGATGCCGACCTACCTCTGTCGTGTAGTCGAGGCCTATTTGACGGACAGGGCCGTCATCTACCCCGGTCACTAGGGAAAAAGAACCGGCGAAAGATGTCGTGTCCCACAGGGATCGGTTCTGGGGCCGCATCTGTGGGACATCGGATAGGACTGGGTGCTGCGCGCCGACCTCCCTACCGGCGTCAGCGTCGTTTGTTACGCTGACGACACGATGGTCCTGGCGCAGGGGAAGTCGCACCAGGCGGCGGCCAAACTAGCGACACACGGGGTTGCGACAATCGTGGACAGAATCCGGCAATTGGACTCGAGGTGGCCCTGCACAAGTCCGAAGCCATGTGCTTTCATGGTCCTTGGAACGCGCCACCGTCGGGTTCCCAAATAACGGTAGGAGGAGTTCACATCGGCGTCGATTCGACGATGAACTAGGAGTCGTCCTCGACAGCCGGTGGAACTTCGTGGAGCATTTCCGACGTTTGGCTCCCAGACTGGAGCGGGCAGGGGCTGCGTTGAAGCGGCTCCTGCCCAATCTCCAAAGTCCAAAGGCTCTACGCGGTGGTCGTGCGGTCCATGGCCCTTTACGGGGCACCGGTGTGGGCGCGTTCATTAAGGTGGCGGCCAGCCCGCCGGTTGAACGCGTCCCAGAAGGTCATGGCCACCCGGCTGTTCCGGGTATGCGGGCTGGTCCAACTGGAACGGTCTCCGGTGAGGCGGCGAGCCTCCTTGCCGGATTGCCGCCATGGGATCTGGAGGCAAAAGTCCTCGCGCACATTTGGGAGTGGCGTGAGGAGGCGAAACGCCGGGGCGTAACTCCGCTGCCGCGAGAGATCGCGGCACAGCGGACAGAGCTTCGGTGGGATCTCATAGCGTCATAGAGAGTACGATTGTCACAACCCAGTGCTGGTCACGCCAATCCCTGGTAGTGCGGCGATAGGCCCCGTCTTTGAGGAGTCGCTAGAGAGGCGCCACGAAGTCCTCAAATTCCACCTGACGCAGGTCCTCACCGGAGATGGTTGTTTCGGGAGGTTCCTGTTTTGTACCTATCAGGCGGGAGGAAACGCCCGGGTGTCATCACTGCGTGGATCGCCCGAAGGACACGGTGGAGCATACGCTCGAAGTCTGCCCGGCTTGGGCAGAGCATCGCCGTGTCCTCATGGAGGCGATCGGTGGCGTCGATCTCTCGCATCCGGCCCCAGGGCCACGGCCCCAGGGCCGGGTCGACGGCGCGTTGTGTTCCACGCGCGCCTCAAAGAGATGTCAGCAAATGAAGGGGTCTGATAGGACCGATGCCTGCCGGGATTGCGGGAAAGTCTGAAAGGTATACCGTGGCCCCTGGCAACGTAAAGGTAACTGAAGGAACACGGGTGGGTTTTGGTCAGTAAAAGTCTGACACGTTTGCCACCCAAAAAAATAAAAAGAGTGTCATGTTGCACATAATCTAAAGTTTTTGTCATATCTGTGAAAATTGCACATACAGCGTTTTTCTTATCCACATTAATTATGATCACCTTTAAAATATCAAATAGTGCCATCTTAAATAATTTATTTTTTAAAGTCCTTTTGACCTTCGCATAATATATTATTTTTAATTACAAATGTGTAAATAGATTCATATAATTATAATCTTTTCGAATATCTTAGAAAATACTAAAATTAAAGTTATTGGTCTGTAGTTAGACATGTCTTCCTTATTGTTTTTTTATATTGTGGTTTTATGATAACTGTTTTCAATTGATCTGGAAATATACCCTGAGCTTATGCATGCATTTATTATATGGCTCAACGGTTTGGCTATGTAATACCGGATGAATAGTAATAGTGGTTGTAGCATATTTTTTGTTTCTGATACACATCTTACCATTTTCCATTTTTCTGTGTGTTCTGGGTATCCATCGCAATCAAGTTCATATCTGTTATCACAGGCAGTATTTTTAATGTCTGCCTTCTTTTTACATTTATGGCATATTACTAGCGGTATTAATTTAAGACCGATACTGCTATTACTTGATGTACTGATTGGTTACATTGCTTAAGAGGGAACAGGGCCTGCGAGGAATTTGAAAAATAGGTATTTGAAGAAACTTTTGCCGTCGTCTTACCTCAAGTCTGCCTCCGCAGAGTGCGATAGGGACAGCTGCAGCTAAGACCCATTAAATCACAAAAAAAAATACGAGATCGACGTTTCGCATTCCCCTTTTTTCTCCTCGAAAACGGAGCCGATTCAATATTTTTTTACATAAAAATTTTAAGAAAGAGTATTTCTAGGTTCCTATAATTTTCTTTTAAGTTTCAAACTTTTCGAATTTGTTTAGTCCAAGTGAATTTGAGTAGTCCTCTAATCACGGCGATAAAAATGGGGTATGTTTTGTAATTTTTGGTGGGTCATATTTTCATTGCCAAAAAGTTACTGAAAAAAAGGAAATAACAGGGACGTGTCTACAACAGACCTTGAAAAATGATAATGAAAAAAAAAATTTTGCTCTAGAGGCATTATTCAGGAAGAAAAAAGGGGAATACATTTGTATGGAGAAAAAGGTAACGTAAACAAATTCAATGTTCCGTTCCAAAAATTTATTGTTAACGCGTCCTCATATTAATCCTTTTAGTTTTATTCCAGTCGAACCGGGAGAGATCAGAAAGATAATTCTCTCCATCAAATCAAAAGCCGTGGGATGTGACAATATCACCCGTGGTATGATCATTACTATTCTGGATCATCTCCTACCCGCGATTATATTATAAATTTTTCCCTATACACCGGAGTATTCCCTTTCCTGTGGCGCAAAGCCTATGTTCGTCCACTACCTAAGGTTTCCAATCCCTCACTTCCTACTGACTTCCGTCCAATTTCTATCCTTCCCTTCCTATCCAAAGTGCTTGAGGCCTGTGTTCACAAACAATTCTCCAACTCTCCTGGGCATAGCACTATTTCCGCCCTCCTTAAAGTGACTGGTGATATAAGGGTAGGACTGGAAGACACCAAAGTTACTGCTCTAGTATTGGTTGATTTCTCGAATGCCTTTAATACCGTCAGTCACTATATCCTGTTAGCCATTTTGTCATATCTTATGGTCTCTCCCGAAGCACTGGAATGGTTCTCCTCTTATCTTCAGGAACGTCAGCAGTCTATTCATGTTGGGGATTCTTCTTCATGCTGGTGTGATTTGGACACTGGCGTTCCTCAAGGCGGTATACTTTCTCCTCTGTTGTTTTCTATTTTTATTAATCTTATAACTTCCGAACTTCAGTGTGCGTATCATCTGTATGCAGATGACTTGCAGTTGTACTGTCAGGGAAGGGTTGATGAATTACCTGACGCTATCGACAAATTAAACAGGGACTTGATAGCCATAAAAACCTGGGCTGATAGATTTGGTGTAGCCGTAAACCCTACGAAGTGTCAATCGATTATCATTGGCAGTCCTCGCGGTATTAGCAAGGTGGATGGTACAACCGTGCCACCAGTTCTCTTCAATGGTACGATCGTTCCTTTTAGCACTGACGTGAAGGACTTAGGCTTGCACATTGATAATACACTGAACTGGCGTACTCAAGTCGCTAGGGTAAGCCAGAAGGTTACTGGAACGCTGCGGGCTCTATACCGATTGAAAAATGTATTGCCATCGAGTACGAAGACAATGCTTGTGCAGTCCTTAATTTTCCCTATCATCGATTATGGTGATGTGTGCTACTATGACCTGAATGCAGATCTCCTCAACAAACTTGACCGTCTTCTCAATAACTGCATTCGATTCGTTTTCAATCTGCGTAAATATGATCATGTCTCTGCGCATCGGTCGCTTCTAAGGTGGTTGCCCATACGCCAGCGCAGAGAGCAAAGGGCGTTGACCACCTTGTTTTCATTTCTTAACTCTCCCTCTTCCCCTAGTTATCTGGCCCCCCACTTTCAGTACATTTGCGCCAACCGCAATAGAAATCACGTTCATCTCACAATCGTCTTCTTCAATGTCCCACTCACCGCACAGACTTCATTCACTCTTCCTTCTTCATTCAGTCTATCTCTCTGTGGAATGCGCTCCCCCAGGAAATCAGGATGGCGACCAACCGGTTATCTTTTCGAGTTAAATTTCGCGAGCATATTCGCAAGAAGCTGGCAGTATCATCACAACGGTAATTTTTTCCCATTGTTTGTTTTATTTGTACTTATATTTATGTATAATTAGGTGTATTTATTATATTTATAGTTTTTAATAGGTATATATGTATATCTTTATATTTAAATATTAAAATCTTCAAATCTCTCTGTTGCACCTACCACTGTTTGTCTCTGCATCACCCGAAGGTTGACTGGTAGAAAATGCCCATGGCATTAAGTCCGCCTCTGTACATTTGTGTGCTTGAAGTATTAAATAAATAAATAAATAAATGTTGCCATGAATTTGACTGAAGTGCAGCGTCTTTTGTCTAAAAAAATCGCATCCATCGGGCCAGACGAGTGGCAAAAAGTTGTAGATGCCATCAAATGCGAAGACGAGCTTATGACATTGGAAGAGGCCATCGACGATAGATTGGACCAATTTGTAATAAACACCAACGAAGATACATTATCCTCATCGGATAGTTTGAGTCGTGATAGTGATGGTAATAGTAGCGACGCTCAGAGTGATATTGGGATAGCAGGAGTGCGGCCTTTAGATTAAGTTTTTTCTATTGTTTACTAAATAAATAGCTATTTGTTTATCAAATAAATCGTACATTTTAAATTACCTGCATTTTTAATTAAATACACGGTGACATTTGAATCACAGTTTTGCTAGAACAAACATTGTTCAAACCATGGTCTACTACCATTCTATAGCATCCGCTTAAAAAAACCACGTCATTAGTTTTTGAATAAACACAAAATAGACAAAGTTGAAAACGTCGGGATTATCGTTACTCCCTACAACACAGACACTACGGCGCACGCGTCTCAAAGTAGTTGCGGCGCGGCGCGCGGCTCACGTACTGGACACAGCATTGTCTACAGGGAAATGTACCTCCATAAACGAAATTTAGTAAGCACTTATTTTTGTACGTCTTACTAGAAAATACCAAAGTTAAAAGTTTACTGATTTTTATGGCTTAGTATGGCAAACTTTGGTAGGTATTTTCTGGCCTCTAATGTTATCAATATCATTTCGTTCCAAGTGCGAATTTACGGTAGGTACTATTAGACATGTTTTAATTGTATCCTGTAGGTACTACGTACGGGTACCCATTGTATTTAACGTAAAATTATTAGGTATTATTTATTTATTGGCATATTACAGGAACAAGACAAAAACAAAACTTATCACAAAACCGGGTCAGCGGTGGGTCTTAGGCGTCTTAGCGTCTTAGGGGCGGATTCCGGGTTAGCTCCGTGTGCACCAAGACAGCATTGATTCCAAGAGTATATGCACCTAGCTTCCGCCAGATTGTCACCAGCAACTGCGTAGAAATGCACCATATCCAACTCCGAATATATTATAAATTCAACCACTCCACTCCGAATAGATAGAACTCATTTTCACGAAAAACGCGCGATGCCTGCCTATGACGTAAGTACATCGGATGCATATCTGTCGCTCGCTCGAGAGATTTCCGTTAGACTGGCTACCACCCGGGCGGCTTGGGTGGCAGTCAACAAAAGAAATGGGCGGAGCGGTACTTCACGGATTGCATGTCATTTATTTGTATTTCGGCCCGCATTGGCCGGTCATCTTTGTAGTCCACGTGGACTCCTCATAACTGTTTTGAATGCCATATCGCTACCGCGATGAGTACTTCGATGTTACGGTTAATGTTTAAACACGTTTGAGCAACATACGACTAATTTGAGGACGCCTAGTTTCGTTTGTCTTAATAATATATTTGATGCTATAGAATGGCAGTAGACCATGGTCTGAACAAAGTTTGTTCTAGCAAAACTGTGATTCAAATGTCACCGTGTATATATTTGATGAAAACTGGTGGCCACATAAAATTGGCACGAAGTGTAATTATGCGGAGGGGCGTGACTTGCGAGTGAGACGAAACTAACAGCTGCAGTGTATTATGAGCCTTATAGTAGTGATCTAAGGTTGATTGTAAGTTTTAAGCATTGTTTCGTTAATCCTCGGGGCCATACTTTCTTTTCTGTGCGAACGAAGATTCACGACGCACATTATCAGTTGGGTACCACTGTAACTGTCTAGTTTGGGGCTCACTGGTAAATAATAGTTTGTAACTTATCTGTAGGTAATGTTTTAAGCTACAGATTTTCAACTTTAAGAGTCAATATACTTTTAGATAATTCTCACAATTTAAATCTTATGATTCAATTCTGAGCTACTAGTAGTTTAGTAAGAAATAAAACCGCCTACAATTAAAAAAAAAAGAAACTGAAAATATAACAAAACGAATAATTTCTCAAAAACTACAAAATATCGCGGAACATACATGGGCGTTCAATCGATGGGTATTAGAGTATCTTACTTTCCTGACGGCGTAAGCGGCCGAACTGAGCCTCCCGGCTAGGCTTGATATATGTGGGCCCCCTCTGAAAGGCATCTACTGTTATGCCCAGAAGAACTGCTGAGTCTAAAGTTTCAAGCACCTCTTTATCTAAGACGATGTTGAGTCCGAGATTTATAACATTTGGTAAGGTGAATTATACAAATTTTCTTTTCTTGGCATTGAGAACTAGGTGGTTTGTTGTAAACCAATTCCTAAGCATTGAGAGTGCTCTATTTACGTCGTCAATATCTTGTCTTTTCCAGTCTGCTTTAAAAATATGAGAGGTATCATCTGCAAACAATAAATCTTCACAGATACCCTTTAAATATAATGGTAAGTCATCGATATACACTAAGAACAAGAATGGACCCACTATTGAGCCTTGAGGTACACCTAACTGAAGTGGTAGCCTGAAAGCTTTCACACCATTAACATCTACATATTGGAACCTATTATGTAAATAAGAATTTGTAACGTTAAGAACTTCGTTTTGGACACCGTAATGACGTAGATTACGTAAAAGCGTGTCATAGTGCACGCAATCAAAGGCCAAAGGGCAAAGCCTTTGAAAACCCAAATAGCAATTTTTCTCTTGAGTTCTTCGTGCGTTTTGCGAAATATATATACAGAGCATCACCCGCATCTGTAGTCGAAGGGTTTTTTGTAAAGCCATATTGTTCATTACGAAGGAGACTATTTAAATTAAAATGTCTTAGCAACTGCTTCAGTATCCACTTTTCAAATATTTTGCTAAATGCAGGTCAGATAGAAATATAGGCCTGAAATACCAACGTCATTTTTATTACCTGATTTAAATAATGGTATGATTTTACTACCCTTCCTGAGGTCCGAAAAAGTACCTAAATTAACACATTTATTTAAAGTAATAGCTAGGTAGGGGCAACGATGTCTATTATGTATATTAATTATTAAAAGTTTAATGGAGAAGCAGTAATCATCAGTGTTTTTAGACTTGGCTATGTTAATAACATTAACTATATCAGGAGGCGTAACATGTTCGAAGCTAAATAAGCGACTACATTTAGACACACTACTACCGGGACGAATTTAAGGAGCGAGTCGTAGTTACGTTATGTTGGCAAAAAACTCATTAAATGCCTCAGCTACGGCAGCTGCTTTATTAACCAGTTTGTTATCGACCATAATATCAAGTTGTTTTTCTTGTTTAACCGAATTACTCGTGTCATTGTTAATAATTTTCTAAGTAGTTAGATTTTAGTATTGAAATTTCTAATCGTTAAAAATTTCGATATAGCAGAAACACAAACCTTTGAAAATCATTTTGAATAATTTTTGACATACTCTAGAATATGAGTATCAAACCTGTATTTTTTCAAACCATATAATATAGTCTCGCTCTATTTTTATAAATACCTGGAGTGGCCGATTGGTTTAACACAACGAAGGTGGTTTTTAAAAAAAAACACTACAAAGTGAAAAATAACTTTAATTTCGGAAGTCGGTGGAAAAAAACGAATATTCTAAACCAAAGACACCGACTTCCGAAATTAAAGTTATTTTTCACTTTGTAGTATTTTTGAATTCGTTCGTTTTTTTTGTAAAAAATTTTGTTTAAAATAATTATAATTTGTCACAAAAAATCATGAAATTAATGACTAGTGAAAGTGTAAGGTTTAAGCCCGTCACAGACGTAGCTATAATAATATACTTTGCTTTTTTATGCGTTTTTTTTGGTGCGTACTAGAAATATATAATAAAGCTCCGTCTGAGGTCACTCGAAGATTACTATGGAAAATATATCGTAATATTTCTTGCTATAATATATATTATAGCTACGTCTGTGGTGGGCTTAAATATGTTCATGTCAATATATTAACCTATTCTTTAAAGTTCCCACGAAGTTTCGTGCGTAGCACAGTAACCAGAACAATGCAGGTACAGTCAACAATAAAAGTTGTTTAACAATGTTAGTTTTACATATTATTATCATCTAAATTGATACAAAATGTTTCAATACATGACTTTTCAGCATTTCATGTGTGTTCAGCTAAGAGTTACTTACTATTAAAATTTTACATTACTTCAGATTTTTTATGAATATTTTGCTATTAGCTGAAATGTTAATCGACTTTTATTTCTGACCGTACCGACACGTCAATCACAACCTTACATGAATTATTTATGATTGATTGATTTAATTAATTGATTTGTGTTTGTTTTACAAACTATGAAATATGTGTCATACTTTGTTTTATCTTTAATTAATTGTTTTCCCCATATATTTTCAGTCATGCTCGTCTGGTTCTGCTCTTGTGTCGGTGGCTCGCTATTGTGGTTTGTTTAAATTTTAATTATAATATTATATTCCATGTTAGTATGACCCTTTACGAGATAATAATCAAAGGGTCAATAAATAATTAACGCGCGTCAGTTGAAAAACATTTTTCATTGTCATAATATTTACGCATAAAGGAAATATAAATATTAATTCATATAGGTGAGACGTTGAGATAACATTTTCCGCGATATATTACGGCCACTCAAGAGTGGACAACAATAGCTCGATTATTAGAGAAGATATGACAGGAAAAAAATCCAACATAGTCTCACCAATAGGTTACACCTACATTTTGGGACCAAGATGAAGCTTTGTTACGGGATTTACGCGCTAATGATTGCGCAGGCGTTGCCTGTAAATGCTTACTGCCCAGAGGCTGCGCTAGCGCCACTTCCGTTTGTGTTGGAGTACGCTGTATGGCGCGGGTGGCACCAGGCTGTCATCTATACTCCAGATCTTGAGCAAGGTATGTATCGGAAAACGATACGTTAATACATTGTAATGGTGTAAATAGACTCTTAAAGAAGCCGAGTGTCACTTATTCTTCTCTCCTTGAGTTTTTTTTTTTACTGAACTTTACCTGGAATATTTCTGGTTACGGAGATATAAAAGGTCCAAGTTCTAATTTATTTTGGACGTTTTTCAGTCAACATCTTTTTTAGTAAATCGTTTAATGGACTACGTATAGACTACGCATTCGGAATGAGCCGATTTTTCAATCCTCAGTTAAATCGTTGAATAGTTACCTAGCGTATAAAATGATCTGGCTGTTATAGATTGAATTTTTTAAAATGTTTATCTGGCGAATAAATATTAAAAAAAAAACAATCTATACATATAAAATGCTTTGTCCTGAATGACTGACTGACGGATCAACGCACAGCCTAAACCGCTGATCGTAGAGACCTGAAACTTGGAGGGTGTATTCTTTGTATGAAGTAGGCATTCGATAAAAAAGGATCTTAGAAATTCTACCTCTAAGGGGGTGAAAAACGGGGGAAAAGTTAGTATAGGACAACGTGATTCCTTGGTCTAATCTACTTCAAATTTTGCATAAACATTTAACAGAATTGATGGAAGATGTGTTTCGTATTTTATTGAAACTCATCGCCTAACGGGGTTAAAAAGGGGTAGAAAGTTATTTTGGGGGTGATTTGCATCGAAGTTGATATCATACTCCTTAGTGCTTTTGATTTAAATTAAATTTTATTTTGACACATGTTTGAAAACTCAATCCGATATTCAAAAAACGTTGAACTCACATAAAAGCTTGGTGCAATGCAATACTCTTTAAAATTGGAATGTCAAATATTTGGGACGCCGACCAATATTAGCACGTCAACACCGGGACGTGCTTACTCGGCTGCCGTTATTAAAGTTCCCGCAAATCATCAGCGGCAACCTAGTAATACGAGGGGTGCCCAGCGGCCCTCCGAAGCAGTTCGAAGCTCGTTGCCGCCGGTAAAAAGCCAAGGACAGGCCGATGAAGAAGGCTTCATTCGCGTGGAGAAGAAGAACAAGAAGAAGAAGCCTGCTTGTCGCAATCAGTGCGGTACCGCAATGACTGGTCCCGACATGTTGCTGCGTCCCGCTATTCCAACGACGCACTGTACGTGTCACGTCTACATCACACCACGAAGGTAGAGGAGGTCGTGGAGTACATCAGGATAAAGACCAAGTTCACCTTGAGAGTCGAGAAGTTGGAGTCGCGCCATAAGATTAACTTCAAATCTTTTGTGGTGCGAGTTCCAACTCATCACCTGGAGACTTTCATGAAGGAGGAATTTTTGCCGACGGGTGTCGTGTATCGGCGTTTTCGCGGAAGGCTACATGACACCACGACTCAGCACAATACGTCGCCGACCCAACGTAGTAACTAGATTTAGTAGTGATGTTTATTTTTATTTTTAATATGTATTAGTTTATTATTATAGAAGATTATTTTGTGTATTTTGTCTATGGGCCTTAGTTGCCTGAAAATAAAGCTATTATTATTTTTTTATGTCTTTGACATTTCTCGGGACCCTAGGGTCCCGGGCCTTTGAAAGGCGTACGAGGGGCCGAAGCCAACTCACAGAGGCCCGTTAGACGTGTTTAATGAAACCAGGCACCAACCGACGATTATCCCTGTACGCACTATGCTAGTGTACCCAAGGACAACCCCCGGTTGGTGCAGGACTATTGCAAGATATGGAAACAAAGATATTGGATTATGGATTTGGGTGGCTAAGTGAACTGGTTATCTAGAACTATGGAAAGACTATGGCCCCTGCCTGACCAATATTTTTTATAAAATACACAGGTAAAATAGTAGGGGGTGACTTGCACACTCAATAATGGGCCCCCGAAAACGGCCGCTAGCACAAAGTGTCGTAGCGACAAGGAGGCAACATGTCCTGAGGTGCTTATAAGGAGTGGAGCGGTATTCCACGGCTATCAGGACAATCCCGGAAGTACGGTCAAGATCCCTACCAGCATCTTACTGGAAAACTTCCTTCCTCCGAGCTCGTTTGCTCCTGCAAATCTCCATTCAAGCCGGCCAATAAAGGCAAGAAAGAGGTGGGAGCTCTGTTCCTCATCAGTTTTCACTCCAGCCGGCCAATAAAGGCAAGCCAGAGGTGAGAAACAAAACTTCTCCCGGGAGATAGGGTCCGTGGGGTCGCTACTGCCCAACAGCTCGCCACAAGCTGCCCTGCGGGTTTTTGTATCTCTCTTGGTCTGGCTCCTCATCCTAGACCTCTTCCGGCAAAGTAAACTCTACCGGCACAGATCTAGAGTTTGGAGCGCGCAAGCCCCACCACGACGTCAACGTAGAGATACGGCGGTGGGGTTATTATTATTATTATTAAATATAAAAGATTATTTAAATCGGATTAGAATTCAAAATTTTAATTTTATGATGAAATCTACAATAAATGTCTGGTCACAATAGAGAAGCTGTATTAGCAATAGGAGGACAAAGCCTACAGCAGTACGGGTTGCCTCAGCCTCAAAGGTCTGAAGGCTTACACAATAACCGGGACTGCCTGAAGGAAACAAGTTACGATGTCAATTCCTTAGCAGAACTTGTGTCAAGTAGTGAAGTCTCTAACCAATGAACAAAGACAAATCTATTCAAATTCAAATTCAAAATAATTTATTTGCTAATATGGGTAATTACATAAAGTTGTTTAAAATAGAAAATAGTTTGGTTGAACTATTTTCTATTTTAAACAACTTTATTACGCCTTGAGGCATGCAAATCTCAAGCTTTGATTGTATCACAAGCACAACATTGTTATTTATTATTTATACAATTCATTGCAAAAATAATTTTTATAATTAATAACATAATTTTAGTAATTTCACCGTGGCAAATAATAATTAAACATTAGCAAATAACAATGTCACTAGAATAATTGAAAATTAAAATGTCATGTATTAAAAATAAAGAGAATGTCAAGATAGATTTGTAAATAAATGTTAAAAATAATAATAATAGATAAATAATTAATCAGTGCTTTAGGTAATCACATGTCACATCAACAACATTATTTCTGAGTACAATTTGTCCTTACATCCTCTATTATATAATCCTGAATACTATAATAACATTTGAATAGCAAGAATCTTTTTAATTTCTTTTTAAATTCATCGATGGATGGAGTTTCTAGTATAGACTTTGGTAAGTGATTGTATATACGCGGTGCCATACTGAAAATGCTTCTGGTATATAAGGCCGTCTTGCTAGATTTGCTACAAATTTTATCACCATGCCGCTTACTTCTATACTTATCAAAAAGATGTTTGTTAGTTCTTGCGAAGCTAGCAATCTCATAAATGTAAACACACGGCAATGTCAATATATTATATTTGACAAAATATGGTCTGCAGCTATCAGTCTGGTTGATATTGAACATACCCCTAATACACCGCTTTTGCGCCTTAAATGCAATGTCCTTATCGGTGGAATTACCCCAGAATATAATACCATACTTTATCAAGGACCCCACGTAGCCATGGTATGCTGCAAGTACAGCAGAAGTGTCTACCGTTTTTGCCAGCATATGTAGGGCATATGATTTGCTTATTTAGTTTTTGAATTAAAGAATCAACATGTGTCTTCCAATTCAAATTATAGTCAATTAAGGCCTAAGAATTTAGTAGTTGCTATTTCATCTATTTTGTTGCCTGTATAATCTATATTAATGTCAGTAAATTGGGCTTTACGATTACGAAACATCATAATTTTAGTTTTGTCAAAGTTCATTTTTAAATTGTTATTAGTAAGCCATTTTATAATATCATTTAGGGTCCTGTTTATATCTTGTTCTAGGGATAATTTGTCATCACTTGTGAAAACGACAGTACTATCATCAGCAAAAAGTATAGTGGGATGATTAGTTACTTTGGGAAGGTCATTTATATAAATGATGAATAGCAGAGGGCCCAAAACACTGCCTTGTGGGACGCCTTGTTTGATTTCTCTATATTCTGAAGCGTAGTTAATTTCTGTACTTGTTTTGGTGCATACTCGTGTAACTAATGTAGACTGTTTTCTGTTGGTAAGATAAGAAGCTATCAGTTCCAATGAAGTGCCTCGAATGCCATACCTGTACAATTTATTCAACAGAATTTGGTGATCGACGTAATCAAAGGCTTTACTAAGATCCATATACAATGCGCACGCCGGAATTTTATTGTCTATGCTAGTCATAACTGTAGTCAGAAAATCATAGACGGCCATATTAATGGTTTTATTCTTCCTAAAACCTATTTGCTCTTTAGCAAATAAATTAAAAAAATTAAATTATAAAATACTTTCCAGTATCGACGCAGGTGTAGGCGATATCTTTTTTTTGGATGCTCCTGGTGGAACAGGCAAGACTTTTCTAATAAATTTACTGCTGGCCAAAGTGGGAAGCAATCGTGATATCGCCTTAGCGGTTGCATCGGAATTGCTGCCATTCTGCTGGAAGGAGGTAAAACTGCACACTCCGCGTTTAAACTTCCTCTCGATTTGATACACACCGAAACCCCACTCTGCAATATACCCAAGCAAAGTAATATGACAGAAGTACTCCGCAAAACGAAATTAATTGTTTGGGATGAGAGTGCTATGGCTCATAAAGGGGTTTCGAAGCCCTAAATAGATCTTTACAAGATATTAGGAATAATAATTGTCAAATGGGAGGAGTTACTGTATTTTTAGCAGGCGATTTTCGGCAGACTTTACCATAGGCAATTAACTTGTTTACTTTTTGACGGTCCTGCCCCTAATTTAAACACGTCCTTGCTGGTCGACGCCGATGCTGCTGCCGTAGATGACTGTCCCGCTGCCCGTTTTGCACTAACTACTGCAATTTCTAACGCCTAGAGCGATGTAATCGAAGCTTTTTTGTCCATGAATACTTGGTCCCGTTCCGGCCCCGGAAGCATCCCAACGATGAACCGATTCCGCAACATTTCATCCGTGGCTGTTCCGAACTTGCAGTCCACTGCCAGGCACCGCACACGGGCCGCCCACTGCGTCAAATCTTTGCCTGCAGGCTGCACCACTGTATGAAATATATATCGTTTCGCTAACACTGACTTCTTTGGCACGAATGCTTATCTAACTCTGTAGTTGACTCTTTGTAAGATATCTCCTCAACTTTTTTTGGCGCAATTAACTCGCGTACCGACTTATACGCTTCATTGTTGAGTGCACTTAGAAGTACCGCGTTTCGACTATCATCTTCCTTTTCTTCTGCTTTTATTAGCAGTGTAGTTGCTGTTTACCATTGAGAAAGCCTTTCTTTGAAAATGTTCCGGTCCTGGGCGAGCTCACAAGTAGGAACAGATCCGATTAAATTCAACATCATTTTTTCTGAGCGTGTGTAACTCGTCGCTACTGTTAAATAAGAGATGGCCTTCGGTAACAAGCTGTTTAATTTCACTGAGCTGAGAGGCGTACGCGCACGAGGGCACGACACGCAGGTCGCGCAACTATGTCTATACCTAACTACTAACTAACCTAATCCTGGGTGGGCCTGAAGGAATTCATTCAGGATTTGAAAGGCAGACCCGACCTTTGTTAAAAAAAAAACCGGCCAAGAGCGTGTCGGACCACGCACAATGAAAGGTTCCGTAGTTGGGATTTATCCCAAAGACAAACTTAACTTTGTAGTTGAAAAACATGTTCTCTCATACATGTGCGTAAAAACTTGCATTTGCACATGTATGAGAGAAAAGGGCAAATAACAGGGTAAACACAATTCTTCAAATAACTGGGTTTAAGTTTTCACGCACATGTATATTGGTAGATTTACCCTGTTATTTGAAGACCATAGACAAGTCCATTAGATTCAGAGCAAATTGGCTGTGACAGACGGACGGACAGACAGACAGACAGACACACGAGTGATCCTATAAGGGTTCCGTTTTGTTCCTTTTGAGGTACGTACCCTAAAAAAGATCTTGAAAGATAGTTTTTTTTTTTTTTTTTTTTGGGATCAAATAACTTCTCCCGCTCTGGGTGGAGCGGGAGGGCGTGACAGACTCTTACTGACTAAAACTCACCCGTGTTCCTTCCGTTGCCTGTACGTTGCCAGGGGCCACGGTATCCCTTTCGGACTTTCCCGCAACCCCGGCAGGCATCGGTCCTATCGGACCCCTTCATTTGCTGACATCTCTTTGAGGCGCGCGTGGAACACAACGCGCCGTCGACCCGGGCCTGGTCCTTATCGGACGGCGAGCTACCCATTGCTCACCGTCCGCAAGCCCGCGCCTACGGTGGCCGGGAATCGGCCTGCGATTCCCGACGCCCAGGGCGTCTCCTGCGGCGGCTAGGGGCGTGAGGGCGCGAAATTTGCCTCTCCCTCACACGTTCTGCCTCCTCCTTCGCGAGCATTACTGCTTCGCAGAAGGAGATGACGGCCTCCCATGCCCTCTCGCTCCGTACCATGGCCTGGACTAGGGCCGGACGCGAGAGATTCCCGCCGCCGATCGCCTCCACGAGGACACGGCGATGCTCTGCCCAAGCCGGACAGACCTCCACCGTATGCTCAACCGTGTCCTCCGGGCGATCCACGCAGTGATGAAACCCGGGCGTTTCCTCCCGCCTGATACGAAACAGGAACCTCCCGAAACAACCATGTCCGGTGAGGACCTGCGTCAGGCGGAAGGTGAGGACGCCGTGGCGCCTCTCTAGCCACTCCTCAAAGAGGGGACTTATCGCCGCAATAGTGGCGTGCTGAAAGATAGGCTTGACTTGATACTTAGTAAGTATCTATTAAAATATCTTCTCCGCAGGTTGCCGATGGCCTATCGTCCGACTGATGAAATGCTTGAGTATCAATGGAGTCGCTACTGCTTCAGAATCATTGCAGAATGTTCGCTTTCGAGCTAATCTCGGAATCATCATCTTATCTCCGCGTTTAAGACGAAACGCAACTGCGAACCTTACGAAACTTATTAATAAGGTAATTAGAATTTGCTTAATGACATTGTTAGTAATGGCAAAATCGAGAAAAACTTATGTTTTTAATTATAACATTTTACCCATTTACACCAAGTAGGTATGAAAAGAACGCGACACTTGTGGAAATAGTTAAATGTCATTTCTGTTTAAAATTCACTCAAAAAACTTAATTATAATTTTGTGGGATGAAAAAAATATTTTTATTACGTGATAATTGATAATCCAGTTTATTCCAGCTTTTTAAAAGTTCTTCACGAAGTTAACATTTTCGTTTTAATCAGATTTTAACTACCTACTATAATAGTAGGTAGGTATGTTAAATGAATACATTACTTTTTAGTTACATGACCAAAAAATGGACACGTCATCATACGACTGGCTTCTAACAGCGAGATCGAATAAAGATTTCAGCTTCATCAACGAAATACTGAATGCTACTTCAGTTCGCTTTGATCAAAACATTGTCGTCGCCTACACACAAAGTAAATATTTTCCGAAAACCAACAACCTTGGACTGTGCGGTGGAAATTTCATTTACAAAGTCAGAACTAATTATTCCAATCGACGACAGCATCGAGGGTACCACTATAATGAATTTGGGGATGTTTACGAAATGCAGAACATGAAAACGGAATATGAAAGGAACTACTATCGCACTTCGGAAAGATTTAGAAATCTAACGAGAAATAACACGTACAAAAGGGATGGTAGTGTGCTACCCCTGTTTCAGTCAGGAGTGACGAATTACAATTATTCGAGAATATTTAATATGCTGAATGTCAGCAGATTTTCTTTGAGTCTCCAGTTTAGGAAATGGAGCCTAGCTCACCGTGTTGAGTCAACAGAGAGAATAATAAGTGTTACGCAGTATTTTAAAGTACGCACTAATTCTACGCTGTATGCCTATTTTTTAGGTGAGTACCTATTGTTTTTTTTTATCGCAGTTTTGTACTCCAACCACCGTTATTCGTAACATATAGTATTTTACGAATAACGGTGTTTGGGCTTTTGAATATGACAAAAAGTTAAGAAATGGCTCAATTTTACTGAAAAATGTAGCACGGGATGACCTAACTTAACGCCTCGCCTGTAAAAATCCATGGTATACAGGAGGTTTAGCCTGTTGGAGATCCCAGGCTAATCCGTCCACTAGACTCTAGGGAGAGTGGAACGACGCGCTTGATTGAATCGAGTCCTTTTCTATGTGTTCTTCATAAATCCATTATATCACTGAAATGCAGGTAATTGGGATCGCGTCCAGTCAATGTCAGGAGTTGAGGTTCCTTATCCAGTGGAATCTCGCAACTTCTTGGGTGAGGAGCTGGTGGTAGGAAGATGCAACTCTACTGGGGATGGAGGTCCATCGCTGGACGACGATGACCCATCTGCTGAACCGATGTTGGATGACATTCTCCATTTCTTGACAGTGCGATTGAACACAACGTAAGTTTAATTTAAAATAGTAACTGCCGAACATAAAATACTTCATTTTGATTTACTCAATATGTATTTTTACTTTTATTAAGATTCTAGCTTTTCCCCGCGACTTCGTTCACGTGGAAGTCGTTTAGATACCAGAATATACTAAAATAACAGCCACATTTTTATAAAACTTCCCTGAATACTACGTTTGTAGTTTTGGTCTCAGCAGCCAAAATATAAAGAAATTCAGGACTAGACGCGGGAGCAGGCGACGTACAGTTGTTCGTGTGAGCAGCAGCTCGTCCTGAGGTCGACACGCGCAGCCATCAGAGGCAATTTCCTAATGCATGCGAAGTTTTGCGATTTTTGTGAATTAATGAAGTTAAGTAAACATTTATTTGCATATATTGGAGGTACAGTAAATAAGATATGACAGTTAAAATATGGGTTATCCTTGTACAATCTACCTTATATTAGGCATGCAGCATAATTATAGAATGAGTAAATTAATATGAAATTAAACGCAATGATGACATATTTATATTATTTTTGAGGTATTATTACAGTTGAACAATCGTTGGCATGGTACATTCATTTATTAAAACATTAATTTAAATATCTACAATACAATATAAATAACATTAAATAATTCAAAATAACGACATAATTAGGTATGTCAACATTAAATTACATTAAATTATTCAGTACAGTCAGTCAGTACCGAACGCCTGCGTTCTTGCTTATACTGTCTCATGGCACAACACTGATACATAGAATTTTGCATTCTTACAGATTTGTTCCTGACGAACAGCTATCACTAAAATAATAAAACAGAAACACATGGGATTTCTCATTACCAGTCACCTAACAATAGACGTTCACGTAGTATAACAAAATGATAAGACATATGCTAGCACTGACTTTTTTCCTGAACTTATTAAGATAAACATTCCCGTAGAACATTAATTTTATGTATCTCTTACGGTTTACGCGGCGCACGCAGTAAAGCTCCAAGTCGGCATGATTTTTCCGACATCTTCAACAATCGTCATCATATTTCAGCCAATTTGCACAAAACCTAAAATAATTATACACCTTAACCTTCCTCATGAATTGGTGAAAACTGTTTGAAAATCAGTTCAGAGACAGACAAACGTGGCAGGGGGACCAGTTTTATAATATTATGTAAGGATTATTCCACTTTGCCCAAACAATCTATCCCACCGGTGGAACAAAGTGGATTGTTCACAGTTTTGTCGTCCACTGTATCCCACTAATTGATTTTGATGGGCCAAATAACACTCGCATAAACTCTGAGTTCACTTTTTCCCACTAGGGCTGTTGGATTTTAATATTATGGCGAAAATAATTAATAAAAAATAAAAAGTATTCGTACGAGATTAGGATGATTCTTAAGCTGCTTTGCTGGATATACGCCATAGGCTAATATCATCACGTAGCCTCCACAGAGGCTTTGTGGAGCCCTAGGGCTCTGCGGAGCACACTTTGAGTATGGCTGAGTTAAGCATACTCTTTGATTTTTTTTCCACTACACTACATACATCTTCTTTTAAGCCGCACCGTTGCCTTAACACACTCTCTGTTTCATTCGTAGTGAAATAGAATACATGAAATTTGACTATACAATATGTAAAGAAACCCTGTCAGATCCGAAAGCGGCACATAGGTACTGCAATACATTACCAAAAAGTAATAAAAATCTTATTATAATTGAAAATAAAAAAGTTATTGCTATTTAAAATTCACATTTTTAGTACCAAAATGATGCCAAATCTTTTTCTTTTTTTTTTTAAAAAAAAACTTTGCCCCACACTTGGAATTTCTCCTGTATCGTGGGTGCGTTTACAAACATTTAAACTCACATACACAAACAGCCAGACCCGGAACAACTAATTGTAGGTCATACAAATATTTGTTCCGTGCGGGAATCGAACCCGCGACACGCAGCGCAGCAGTCAATCGCTTAACCACTGCGCCAACCGTGCCGTCCAAAAAAAAATAAAAATTAAATTAAAAATCCATTAAAAATTAGCATATTTTCAACGGTAATCATAAGTTATGACTTGTATACACCCGTTAAACGACGGCCGCCCGCGCCCCAAGTATAACCTGGTAAAAATCCCCATTGAAAAAAAAAGGAATGATTTTTTTTTTCCTTTTTCCTGTATATTTCCATATAAGTAGACTCTCAGTACGATATTTAACAACACCCTCACGGATCGGGCAGGTTTTTGTTTTACGTGTTGTAGAAGAATACGAACACAATGCTATACTGCTCAAATAGCGTGATAATTAGTCCCCTACGGAGCTTTATGGACTGATCTACACTCTAATTGCGTAATACACGATCAATCTCAATCTGAATCATTTTAAAAGAGATTGCTAATCCATTGCTTAATAAGTACGAAAAAAAAATCTGCCCAACAACATAAATAACGCAATGAATTTTGTTGGAATGTCAAATAAAACAAATTAGTCTTAATAATTTACCGAAAATATGTTCTGCTATTAGATGGCGATACTTATAGGGAATATCTATGCATTTTAATAAAATTTATCCGGTTGTTTTTGCGTGATGCTGGATCATACACAAACAGACAAAAATTCTAAAAACTATATTATCGGTATTAGACTCGTTCCTAGACCTCGTAGCAATTACTTTTTGTTTCAATATTCAAAATAGAGTTTTGACTTCGCAACGATTTTATTATGTTTGTACACGTGCATATATAATAGGTCTTTACCTATGAAATTGCAGTTTTGTATGAAAAAATTAAAATGATTTTTTTTCATGTATTTTTTATTTGTATTAATCGAAGTAATCACCCATGCAATCAATGCATCTTTGCCAACGCAGTGGCAGTTTATTGATGCCCTTCTTAAAGAAATCAGCTGGATGGGAGGCAACAAATTCTTCAAAGGCATTTTGTACTGCCTCTCGGGTATTGAATTTTTTTCCCGCCAAGAAGTTATCCAAATTCTGGAAAAAGTAGTAGTCTGTAGGCGCAAGGTCTGGTGACTAGGGCGGATGACGGAGAGCTTCCAACCCCAGTTCTTGTAGCTTGGAGACCGTCTGCTGTGAAGTATGAGGTCGCGCGTTGTCGTGCAGGAGCAGCGGAGACGAGCGATTGACCAATGCTGGTTGGAGATGTGTCAGCTTCTCCATCATTGTGTTAAGTTTTTCACAGTACACATCTGCAGTAATGCTCACCCCGTTTGGTAAGAAGCTGTGATGAATCACACCGGCGCTAGACCACCAAACAGTGACCATCACTTTTCTAGGGGTAAGTTTTCGTTTAGGGCATTGTTTAGGTGCTGAACCAGGATCCAACCAACTTGCTGGGCGCTTGCGGTTATCAAACAGAATCCATTTTTCATCGCAGGTGTCAATGTGGTTCAAAATTCCTTCATTTGTGTGTCTGTTGAGCAGTGCAAGGCACGTCTCGATGCGTACTTCGCGCTGGCGATCATTGAGTTCGTGGCACCCATTTGTCAAGCTTTTTTACCTTGCCAATTTGACGCAAATGGACCAATATTGTTTTGACGCTAACGTCGAAAGCTGCTGCTAATTCAGCCGTAGATTGTGTATCATCAGCTTCCACAATCGCCTTTAATTCGTCATTGTCGACCAAAGTCTTCGGACGACCGCGAGGTTCATTTTTCAGGTCGAAATTTCCAGAACGGAAGCGAGCAATCCAATAACAGGTGGTGCGTTGGTTTGTAGTGTTAGCTCCGTAAACGTCGTTGATGTTGCGTGCCGCTTGTGCCGCGTTGCTGCCACGACGGTACTCATATTCCATAATTACTCGAATTTTTAACGTATCCATGATAACGAAAAAGATTGAAATGCGATGAAAATGTAACACTAATCAATAAACAAATGACTACTTTTGGAAAAAAAAACATGTTTTTAAAATAGAATTAATTTGAAATTAGAATTCTTAGCCAAACAAAAATTATTTTGATTTGAAATGGCCAGTACCTACTGCAGAACGGCAATTTTATAGGTAAAGACCTAATATTTAATTAAAATATGACGTCCATAAAGATTGCGTAAGCCGTGCACATCGTCAACAAAAAACTAGAAAGTTACGATTCTTTGTTCGCAGTTCATCGATTCGGTACTACGGTAAGCTGGGGTTCCGTACATATGAGGGCACTTGGACTGGCTTGCTGGGGGCTCTGATGGACCATACGGTAGACGTTGCTCTGGAACCAGTAACTGTACACGCGGCTCGTCTACAGGACATGGATTTTATCTTTCCCATTGCTGAGACAATGTAAGTTATTCAAGTGATAACAGTAAAAGCAAATTTCGTTTTCTTTCTTTATGATTAGAGGGTTTCGTTTTTTCCTGTATTAGAGCGTTGTGTATTACGAGAAGTTGCATCATTTAACGATGGTGACGTGCTTCTGCTCTCGTCGCGGAAAAAAATAGGCATTTTCGGTGCTGTGGTCTACTGTACTGTTCCATAGAATCCAAAAAACAAAAGATTAAGATACTTATTTGACAGCAGATTTTATTTTATTTTATAAATACGGCTTGGGAATCGATAGACTAACAAAAATGTGAGTTGAATACCTTTAGTAAAAAAGAAAATAAGCAAACTCCACAGTTTTAGGGAAATTAAAATACTTTCATTATTTTGCCAAGTTGCGACGTTATTCAGAAGTTCATGAAAAGATTCGGAACCAAACAGATCAACTTGGGGCCAGGCTAAGCATAAAATACCTAATTCATCATCATCACTTCAGCCGAAAAACGTTCAATAACTAATTCATTATTGTTTTATAGTTATGGAAATTGTCGATTTAAAAAAATGTGAAAGTGAGTTGGTTCGTTTGTCACGCTTTCACGCTAAAACGGCTGAACGAATTTGTATGAAATGTGGCACATAGGTGGTCTACCTATGACCTAAAGAAGGACATAGGCTACTTTTCATCCTAGATCGTAAACGAATTTGCGGACAACAGCTAGTGTATTAATTTATAAGTTGACCAATCTGAAGTAATACGATACACAAGAAAAAGAGCCACGTGGTTGAAATTCAGAATCTAACTTTTTTGAAATCGGTAAAAAAATTGCCTACGAACAACAAGCTAGTTGAATGTAGCCAAGCTGAGCAGCAGTGCAGGTATTGTATTTTATTATTGAGGCCTTACCTGTAAAGATTTTGCAAAGGGCTTTGTGGGTAAGAAGTTTACGGATTCCAAGACGGTTGTTAGACGAGAAACATTCCTTCGAAATCGAATATTATTATGATCTTAAATAATACATTATGAAGACTATTTTTTTTATTCTTTTGATCACAAGACAGGTTTCCAATAATGTAAAAAACTTTGGTCAGTCATGGAAGACACAATTATAAAAAAAAAATGTTAGTTATCTGCACGGACTATCATTTTAATATTTCATAATACAGGTGTTAAGGACATCGATCAAAAACTCACCTGTTCCATACATTTTGACCGTGTAGGAATTGCACTATTGTAAGAACCGGCAGTTAATTCTTAAAGACCGACAAAAATTTCTACTATTATGGGTTGAATGGACACATGATTTTAGAATCATGTGTCAGCACACAATCATGTGCTCATCATTCATGGTAACAGTTTGTGGGGTGATGTCCCTTAAATGCATAAGGGTGAGGCCAAACGAGCGTAATTTTGTGAGTCGTGAGTCGCAGAATTTCGGTCGCAGAAATTCTGCTTGGTAGAAATTCTGTTGGGATGCCAGACGAGCGCATTTTATTCAGTTACTATCCAATGTTTATAGCGGATTTTTGTGTCGTGCAATGGAACTGTTGAAAATTTAGTGTATTTACGAATCATATTTATTTAGAAGACGAAGAAGTAGATAATGCCAGAAAAAGAAGCTGGGTAAATCCGTTTAATAGTGAAAGACTGATACTTGGAGAGTTCCACACTTCATATGAACGTTTACCTAGTCTGGCCATAAATACTGTTAAAATTAAAAATAAGAAAGATATTACATTTGAATTTGGAATCTGTCATTTTTATACGATTGTTCATTGCGTTTTCTAAGTTTGGCGCCAATACATTGTACAATATTTTGCGATATTAAAATGGAGTGGGTGATAAAGAGAACCGAATCGCTGTGATTGCACTACACAAAGTTGGTTTGGAGCCAAATGCAATTTTTAAAACTCTCCATACGCTTGGTTTTAGTCAAATGTTTGTGTACCGGGCTATTAATAGGTACAATGAGACCTCCTCTGTTTGTGACAGAAAAAAATCTGGCCGTCCACGTAGTGTTCGTATGAAAAAGGTGGTCAAAGCAGTAAGGGAAAGAATTCCAAGAAATCCTGTCCGAAAACAAAAGATTTTATCTCGGGAGATGAAGATAGCACCAAGAACCATGTCGCGTATTCTAAAAGATGACTTAGGACTTGCAGCCTATAAGAGACGCACCGGTCATTTTTTAACTGGTAATTAAAAAAAAGAATAGGGTGGTTAAATCGAAACAACTACTGAAGCGGTACGCAAAGGGAGGTCACAGAAAAAATTTTTTTACGGATTAGAAAATCTTTACAATTTAGCAACATTTTAACAAACAAAATGACCGTATTTATGCTCAAAGCTCTAAGGAAGCTTCCCAATTAGTCGACAGAGTGCAACGTGGGCACTATCCGACTTCAGTGATGGTTTGGTGGGGTGTTAGCTATGAAGGAGTGACTGAGCCATATTTTTGTGAAAAAGGTATCAAAACATCGGCACAAGTGTATCAAGATACCATTCTTGAGAAGGGAGTTAAGCCCCTTAACAACACCATGTTCAATAACCAAGTATGGTCCTTCCAACAAGACTCGGCGCCGGGTCATAAAGCTCGGTCCACGCAGTCTTGGTTGGAAGCGAACGTTTCGGACTTCATCAGAGCTGAAGACTGGCCGTCGTCTAGTCCCGATCTTAATCCGCTGGATTATGATTTATGGTCAGTTTTAGAGAATACGGCTTGCTCTAAACGCCGTGATAATTTGAAGTCCCTAAAACAATCCATACGATTGGCAGTGAAGAATTTTCCCATGGAAAGAATGCGTGCTTCTATTGATAACTGGCCTCAACGTTTAAAGGACTGTATTGCAGCCAATGGAGACCACTTTGAATAAGCTTTTTATATTTTAAATTGTTTTATATTTATGTATTAAACTAACACACTGTAAAAGTAATAAATATTACTTGCAATAAAAAAAAAATATTTTTCCGTGTGACAATATTTATGGCAAGACTAGGTATATGCAAATCCAGATATATTTGAAAAGTACTATCATTTGCCAATAGGTACATGTTTTTCAAGAATTATTACAATTCTTAAAACCTTTTATTCCTAAATCAAGTCCCCCTCAATACTAATCCCCCCCTAATCAAGTCCCCCCTAATCAAGGCCCCCTCGCCCCCCGCAAACTCAATTCGGTCCGAATAATGCGTGTGAGTCGGCAGACAACTCATTTTGCGTCGCCGTGTGAATGAAACAGGACTTTTGTATGAAACCGAATGCAGCAGAAATTACGCGACCGAAATTACGCAACTCACAACTCAAAAATTTACGCTCGTTTGGCTTCTACCTAATACTTTTTTCTGCATTCTGCATACATTTTTTCTGCAAAAAAAAAGGTCATCTCTGCCCTCCCTTCGGGGAATACAGGTGTATGTATTGTTTATTTCTCTGCATTTACTCAGAATGCACGATGCCCTTTCAGGTGCAACATCTACATTCGTCAGCAAGAGACGTCGACGGTGCGGGACATATTCCTGGCACCGTTCAGCGTGCGCCTGGTGGCGTGCGTCGTGGCGGTGGTGCTGATCGCCGCCATTGCCATCGTGGTCATCAGCCGGGCCACGGCCACTGCGTGCGTCAGTCATCGACGCATGGGATATACTGAAGCACTGATTTGGTCTACTGGGATACTTTGTCAGCAGGGTTTGTTGTTGAGTACTTAGGTACGGTCCGGGAAATTAATTATTGGACAAATTGACACCCCACATCAATTTGTCGTGATATAGCCAATAACTGACAAAGTTGGTAGTCGATTTTCTTTACGATTAATTTCCTTCACTTTATACACAGTCTGGCCATAAATACTGTTACAATTAAAAATAAGAAAGATATTACATCATTCACAGTCATTTTTATACGATTTTTCATTGAGTTTTCTAATTTTGGCGCCAATACATTGTACAATGTTTTGCGATATTAAAATGGAGAGGGGTGATAAAGAGAACCGAATCGCTGTGATTGCATTACACAAAGTTGGTGAGGAGCCAACTGCAATTTTTAAAACTCTCCATACGCTTGGTATTAGTCAAATGTTTGTGTACCGGGCTTTTTATAGGTACAATGAGGCCTCCTTTGTTTGTGACAGAAAAAGATTCGGCCGTCCACGTAGTGTTCGTACGAAAAAGGTGGTCAAAGCAGTAAGGGAAAGAATTCGAAGAAATCCTGTCCGAAAACAAAGGATTTGATCTCGGGAGATGAAGATAGCACCCAGAACCATGTCGCGTATTTTAAAAGATGACTTTGGACTTGCAGCCTATAAGAGACGCACTGGTCATTTTTTAACTGATAATTTAAAAAAGAATAGGGTGGTAAAATCGACACATCTACCGAAGCGGTACGCAAAGGGAGGTCTCAGAAAAATTTTGTTTACGGATGAGAAAATCTTTACAATTGAGAAACATTTTAACAAACAAAATGACCGTATTTATGCTCAAAGCTCTAAGGAAGCTTCCCAATTAGTCGACAGAGTGCAAAATTATCCGACTTCAGTGATGGTTTGGTGGGGTGTAAGCTATGAAGGAGTGACTGAGCCATATTTTTGTGAAAAAGGTATCAAAACATCGGCACAAGAGTGTATCAAGATACCATTCTTGAGAAGGTAGTTAAGCCCCTAACAACACCATGTTCAATAACCAAGTATGGTCCTTTCAAGAAGACTCGGCCGGGTCATAAAGCTCTGTCCACGCAGTCTTGGTTGGAGGCGAACGTTTCGGACTTCATCAGAGCTGAAGACTGGTCGTCGTCTAATCCCGATCTTAATCCGCTGGATTAAGATTTATGGTCAGTTTGAGAGAGTACGGTTTGCTCTAAACGCCATGATAATTTGGAGTCCCTAAAACAATGCATACGATTGGCAGTGAAGAATTTTCCCATGGAAAGAGTGCGTGCTTCTATTGATTCTATTCTATTCTATTTTTATTAAATGGCAAGCAAAGCCGATGTCGACTATTCTGCCAATGTCTAGAGTGCATTGGAAAAACAAGTGTGCATGAAGATAAAAAAAAAAAAAAAAAAAACAATAACTGAAGAGAAGTAAAATTCTTTGATTGATACAGTTGAACACAATGTAGATCTTGTTGGGTTAGTACGGGACTGAAACAAACAAAAAAATATAAAATAAATACATATTATAATTGTTAAAACATAAAATGTACGCATACCACACACATATAATTTACAGTTTTAAGTTATTGTGACGGATGAAAGTCATCAGCGCCACGAGCAGTTCAGGAGAGGAATGTGTTAACAAAGCGGGAAAGTTAGTCGGAAGAGGGATTTTAAATTTAGGAAGACGGCTATAGAGATCTAGAGGTGGAACGTTGTTTGAGCATTCAAAGAAGATGTGATCCAGAGTGCCCTCCTCCAACCCGCACTCGCAGAGAGAGGAGTCCCTAACCCGGATTTTTTCCAAGAACACAGGGGTACAACAAAACCCCAGGCGAATACGACAAAGGACGGATATAACAGTTTTGGAAACTTTTTTGTAGCCGTAGAACCAAGGTTTTGACTTTATGGTTGGTTGAACTGCATAATAAAACCTGCCCTTTATTCTACCAGAGTTATTCCACTGTTCCTGCCATGAAGATTGGAGATTAACTTGTGGAAGGCTTAGCAAGTCATACCCCTGATGAGTATTGTGGGTGAGATCAGCTACTGCTGATGAGCAAGCATCTTTGGCCAGAGCATCAGCGCACTCATTGCCCTTAATGCCACAATGACTAGGTATCCAAACTAACTGAACCTCTTTTTGATTGCTAGTACAAGATAATAGGGATTTTTTAATTTTTAAAACTAGGGAGCTGTGCAATTTACTTTTGAAGGGGTTCTGTACTAGAGCTTGCAAACAGCTAAGAGAATCTGTGAAGATTACGGCTTTGTCAATATTGTGGTGAGACTCTATAAAAAGACAAGCTTCCAATAAAGCCACACACTCGCCCGTGAACACAGAAGACTCTTTAGGACATTTAAATTGCAAAATAATACTGGAGCTTTGGTAGTAAACTGCAGCACCAGTGCTACTGAGGTCATTAAATTTTGAAGCATCTGTAAAAAACCGTTGAAAGCCAATCCATCGTTCTCCCACCACCGCATTGAAAGCCGAATTTGCTGAAGGGGACTTTTTGGAAATACCAATGTCAAAGGAAATTTTTGGAGTGAAACATAATACTTCATAGGAGAAGTTAAAAAGCGGTAATCTGGGAAACTGTTCTATTGGACAAACTAAATTTTGAAATTGACGAAATGCTTTTAAAATTAAGGGTATTTCTTTGTTTTTCCAGAAATTTGAGCTTCTACAAATGGCATCTAGCTCGGTCAGTTTTGCTATAAGAGGATGAGAAGATCTAGATATCAGCCTAGCCACAAAACGTGAGGCCAGATACTGCCGTCTTAGGGACAAGGGAGGTTCAGCACACTCAACCTGCAATGCGTTAATGGGAGAAGACTTCATACAACCAGAGATGATCCGAAGGCATTTTGACTGAACTCTATCCAGGCCAGCCAAAGCACCCTTGTTGCATGGAACTAGATGGAACGTACCATAGTCTAAAACACTACGAATTAAAGCATTGTATACCAATTTCATTGTATACGGGTGGGCACCCCACCAAACACCCGCGAGAGCTTTTAAAATTGAAATAACTTTTTCACATTTTTTAATCAATAAATTTACATGTTGTTTGCCATTTAATTTTGAATCTAGAAAGACGCCTAAAAATTTTTTTTTATTAACACTTTCCGGGACAGACCGCCTCTCGACGTTATCTCGGTGCATCGTCACGTGACAGTACGGCTAAGGGCGGTGAACTATATTTCATGTAATTTGGCAAACCGTCGACAGCAGTTGCTTGCCCATAACAATCCTAGGAAGCACATGATCTAGTGTCACATCACGAGACATCATTCGTTCGTAGGTGTCACGGCAGACTCTTTTCAAGATATTTTTCAACACTCACATGCGCAGTGCTTATGCAACACATTCACACCGCCGACAGGCGTAGACTGAGCCATACAAGTACAATAATGTTGATATTTAGTGTCACGGCATGTGCACCGCCGGCACGTACCAGCCGGTAGTACGGCTGTAGACGGTATGATAAAATGTATGGGATTTTGAAGTGACATATCATGACATTTGCAAGTAATCAAATGTCCCGGAATGTGTTAACTAACGGGATATTATGACCCAAAATGTCTATTGAGATATGCGGGATCAGTCTTTTGCGAGAGAAAATTACTGCCGAACTTTTTGATGCGGATAACGACAAACCGTGGCTTAAAAGCCACTGATTCAAAGAGTCCAGAGAGAGGCATAGAGATGACGCAGCGTCTACGATGGATAAATCTGTCACATACAAGACTAAGTCATCGGCATACTGGAGGATGTGACAGTTATTATTTAGGCAGGAGCCAATGTCCACTGTATATAAATTATAAAGAAGGGGGCTCAGAACGGAGCCTTGTGGGAGACCCTTCCAAGTCTGCCTTTCATCGAAATCCTCGCCCTGGACCCTCAGAACCAAGGAGCGAGACAAAAGAAGTCCACAGGTGCTTTCGATCATCTTAACCGGGAGACTCAGCTGATGCAGTTTCTGCCTGAGTACGGGAAGAAGAACGTTGTCGTATGCAGAGGAGATATCTAGGAAAGTGGCTACAACGGATTCGTTTCTGGAAAACGCTAAGCGAATATCCGCAATTAAAACACCAACACTATCCATGGTGCCGAGCCCCTTCCTGAAACCAAATTGAAAATTCGGCAGTAAATCTCTCGATTCGACTATCCATTCAAGACGATTTTTAATCAAGTGTTCCATTAGTTTGACTAAGACAGAGGACAAAGCAATTGGTCTAAAGCCATTCGGATCATCTACATGTTTGCCTGGCTTCAATAGAGGAATAATTATCTGTAACTTCCACTGATCTGGAACCCAACCATGGCTGTAACAAAAATTAATGATTTCAAGGAAGTAGAATTTAGCTTTGTCTCCAGAATTAACTATAAAAGAATATGGTACACCGTCAATACCAGGGGCTGAGTCCCGGACATGTCTGAGTACCACATTCAGTTCTTCCAAAGTAAATGGCACATCAGAAGGATCCTCCGAAACATTTTGCAAGGGGATATTGGAACATTCAGAAGAAAGAGGAACATATGGCGGAGCAATTTTGTCAAAAAAAAGGTCAGCTGTTTCCCTGGTGATTGGTGAAGAGACTGATGAGGAGCACCCGCGTCTAAACCTGTTGATGCTTTTCCAGACCACCGAGACTGGAGTAGAGGGAGATAAGGAGGTACAGAACTTAACCCAACCAGTACGTTTCTTCTTGCGAAGGTGACGTTTAGTTCTGGCATTAAGTCGCAAATATGTTAATAAGTTTTCGGTGCTCATATTTGCATTGTAGCACTCCTCGGCCTCGTCTCTATCCCTGATTGCAGAAGTGCACTCTGGATCCCACCATGGAGGGGAAGGAATTTTATCACGAGCACTGTTTTTCAGCGGAAAGCAGGAATCCGCGCTGGAGGTGATGGCTGTAACAAATCCCTCATAACAGCCTTTGGCATGGTAGTGACCAGAAGGATCTGATAAACATGAATTTAAATTTGGAAGAGCATCAATTTTATCCTCCAGTAATGATCGAAATTTTGCCCAATCTGGTTTAGACAAGTTATATTTCAGAAGTGGAGGGAAAGTTTTCTCTAAATATGTCTTATTAACCAAAGATATGACAATAGGGTAATGATCACTACCATGCGACAAGGTCGTACATTCCCAATGGGTCGAAGCTGCCAACTCAACTGAACAAAATGTTAAATCAACACAACTTTTTTGTTGACCGGGAGGAGATCTACGTGTTGGGCAACCATTATTGAGAATGCAGAGATCCAAGTCATCCAAGATCTCAACCAAAGCTGCACCAAAGGCATCACAGCGTTCTGACCCCCACCTGTAATGGTGGCAGTTGAAATCACCCATGACCAAAATTGGTCCATGTATATTAGAAAATAGGTTTTTTAAAACAGCAAAAAAATCATGATGAGGGTAAGCAATGTATATTGAGAACACTGTAATGCCTTCCACACGTCCCGCTACAATACTCATGTCACCTGTGAGCGAAGGTAAAGGGAAGGGCAAAAGAGGGACCCGATTGTTGACTAGGAGAGCCGATCCTCCATAGCCATCAGATCTGTCACATCTGAGAATATTAAAGTGTGGCATACGAAAGCTAAGACTTGGGGTGAGCCAAGTCTCAGCTATGGAACAAGCCAGTGGCTTGTATTTATTTAAAAGGGATATGAGGTCGTGCTTTTTATGCCACACGCTCCTCACATTCCACTGAAGGAATACTTGGCGAGACGCCATTTTTAATTTGAAGAAGTAGAGAAATAAGTTGATCGGCAACGTTGGACGGTGTTTGGGAATTGGAAGAAGAAGAAGAAATAACAGTAGGTAAAAGTTTTATAAGGAGTTCGATAATAGAACCGGTATTATTTGAAGGGACATTGTTGTACTTAAGGGCGCAGCCATTATGCTGTGAAGGTTGAGGAGAACTAACTATCTGCTGATGAGCAGCTTTGTCATAAGATGGGGAAAGGGGGGCATGGGTCCTGGGTTTAAGTGTCACAGTTTTGCGATATGACTGAGAGATTGGAGTCTTGGTGACATTGGCATAGTTACGGGAAGCTGTAGGAATAATTTTGCTAGCCTCAACATAAGGAATGGATTTTTCAGCCATTACAGTTTTAATGGCTTTCTGTCTACCATGCTCGGGGCATGACTTGCTGTTAGCGAAATGATTACCCGAGCAAAGCACACAGAAGGCCTCGCCCTCAGAAATGTTGCATCCATCACCAGGGTGATCGTGGCCACATTTACTGCAGCGTGGTGTTGACCTGCAAACGTTTGCCACATGTCCAAATCTGCAACACTTGCGGCATTGAATTGTCGGGTATATGTACTGCTCAACAGGGAGGGATGTGTAACAGCAGTAAATCCTATTTGGTAGAACTTGTCCGTCAAAAGTCAGAACACATGTTTCAGTGGGTTTCCACTCATTAATCCCGTCTCTTTGAATTTTTCTATTAATACGGCGGACTTTCAGTATTTTCCCGCAGCCTGAAGGCACAGTTAGGTATGTAATAGCTTCTTCTTCCGTAATATCTGAGGGAACACCGGTAACAACGCCCATACGTGTGATATTAAATGTAGGGATTGATGCAGTATAACTGTATTTGGATAACAAACTGTTTACTAAGAAGGAGTTAGCATCCTGAGGGGAGGCAAACTCTACAGACACACGGTTTCTACCAACTCTGTTAACACCACCACGAACAATGTTCGCAATGTTGTTGTTCATAAGGAACTTACCAAAATTAACAGGATGTAGGGTGGTACCAGCATTTGGTTGAGTCTCTATACGAGAAACGTGGACAACGTAAGGGGCCTTATCCAAAACGGAGTATTTAATACGTCCGATTTGGCTTTTTTGTTGCTTACTCGGAAGGGAAGGTGTCAAGGTTTCTTCATCACTCGGACGTTTGCGTGAGCTCTGTTGGGATTGTGTAACATCCATCTCTGTAACGCTGCAGACAACATCCGCAAATTCAGCTAGAGGATTCGGAGAAAAGAGAGTTAAGGAACCTGGAATATCTGGGGGATCAGGGTCAGGGGGTTTATTCTCATCCATCTTGGATGAGACGAGACTTAAAACAAGACAATCACAATACAAACCGTAACAAACACAAGAACAACACACTTAAAAAGTAACAAGTCAATAAGAGTATCAACAATCACTCAAGAAACAGCTAAAAATTCTAAACACACGTGCTACCCAAGGACACCGTGGCGAGAATCCTTCTATTGATAACTGGCCTCAACGTTTAAAGGACTGTATTGCAGCCAATGGAGACCACTTCGAATAAGCTTTTTATATTTTAAATTGTTTTATATTTATGTATTAAACTAACACACTGTACAAGTAATAAATATTATTTGAAAAAAAAAAAAATTCTTTGTGACAATATTTATGGCAAGATTAGTAGTTCTTCCATAATATCTATTACGAGTACACTGTCAAAATGAACAGCGTCTGACGACGTACTGTATAAAAAATAGTTTTTTTTTTAAATAATAACCGACGAAAATTTCGACACACGGGATCAGAATCATGTACTGAATCCATGGTAACAGTTTTCGCGTCGATGTGCCTGCCACCCTGTATTATGATTTTAAATATTTCTCGTCATGGGAATGATACGGTGTTAAAAACAGGTTTACGGTCCACCATATTGTAATTTTTGCCATCGCACATAGACAACTACACTACATAAAAAGGTTTGCTTAAATTTTGAAAGTGTAAGTAACAAAGCAAAAAGCAGAATGAATTACTGAATTGAAGCTCTATAAAACCGAACATATTCGAACCGAACTCATTTCTGATTTTTTCTACTCTTCTACTTTTTATTTTCATTGTATCATCGTATAATGTACATTGTACAAATGTTGGGAACCCAGATCATAAAAAGGAATAGATTATGTAACGGGGACGTGGCGCGTGTCGCCGCGACATGGCCAAATGGGCATGTCACTGCCCGCCGCTGGTTAGTCGCAATTTGCCGTGAATCTGAAATGTTCTCCCACATTTCCTCAAAATGCCGAATTGTAGCGTGGTTACATGCAAAAATAGGAGTGGAACTAACACCTCCAAGAATAGTGGAGTCACGTACCACATGTAAGTATTAGTATTTTCACTTATAAGTCAGTAAAAACAAATATTTTAACAAATAAACGCAACGCCGCGCCGCATCATTTCTCGGGATCGAACTAACATATCGAACGAAAACGCATATTTTTGTTCTGCGCGTTGTACATTGAACGTTCAATACAATAAGCAACCCGTACAGCGCTAAACCACAACGCAATGTATTAAACCGCTATCGATATGGTCGCTGTTGAATTATTTAGTGGTACGGCCGCTGCTTGGCGTCGCGAACTAGAGCGGTGCCAAAATGTAGTTACAGTTTACGCGTAATCGATAAAATAGAAGTACGATATCATATTAGTGATTTTATTTCGACTACTTTCGCTGTTTAATTTTATTTCATTACTTGTTTTGGTTGGGTGCCTATCTTAAACTTATAAGATTAAAAGGTACTAATAAGGTTTTCACTAAGTCGCAGTATGAACGGTAAATACACATATTACAATTTTATATACAATTATATAATTTAGTTGCAAATGGCTCCGGAACAACTTCAAATGTGATATTATTACAAATGATTTATTTTAATGTGTGTTTTTTACTTTCATTTGAATTGTGATAATTGAAGAAGAAATTTCGGTTTCTTATTACAGTTTTCCAAAGAATCCGAGTACTAAAGAAAAATAGATAGATGCTACGGGCAAAGGTCCTAACTGGTTTCCTGTACAGAGAAGTGTGTATTCGGAACATTTTCAAGAAAATTTTTTCCGACCACTTAATAAGAGCCGTAGACTTTTCGAATGGGCCATACCAACCTTGAAGATTTGATTAAAATTATTTCATCGGTATGTTATGCTGTATAGCAGAGCTAAGGCAGAGTGGCGTCGATCGGGCGCTCATTTGAGCGAGTTAATGTATGTTTTTGCGTGCGTTATAATAATTAGTTATTGTATGCGCCTGTTCGTCACCCTGCTGCCCGTTGGCACCCAAACCGCCGCCAAAGATGAGTCGGTGCCGGTTGCAAGTTCGCGTAAAATTTTGTACAATTATGTATGATGACAATTCAATACTATAATATCATAAAGTAGGTCTACAACAACCCGTGTTCTTTAAACTTGTAGCTAGAAGTTTAAATACAACCACGTAAACTTACCATTTTGTTACCCATCAATATCTTAACATAATAATTTAAATATCAATGTCGATAAAACATCACTTTAACGTTTTTCGGCTCCCTAGTGTAGTGCGTTTAAGCCAATCACAGCCCTTGTTTGCATGTTGCTGTAGACTCACTGGCAACGCCCAAGTCTTTGTTTTTACACGGTTCAATGTGTGTGTGGGCGCTGCGGTGGGAGAAAACTGGGGACATCGGTTTTGGTTGAAATGAAGCAGTACGGCACTTCTCCCTTTTTTATGTTCATAAAAAGGGAATCAACGGCATACAGGACGGCGGAGAACTTGATTTATCTATTAATTGAAAAACCGCATAGCTCGTCTGTAGTTTTAATTAAATATGTAGTATACGTATTTTCATTTTATAAGTAGTTTACTGTGATTTCGTATATTTAAATTAATTACCTATTTGTTTAGTATGGTGTGTGAAAAGAATAATATTTTTATTCTGAAACTTAATCCTAAAAAAAGGGTTTTGTGCCTATAACGATTTTTTGCATAAAATGCAGAAAGCATTTTATTTAACAAAATCAGTCTTTGAAATAATATATCAGGACCAATATACAGATTAAATGTGTTTTCATCTGACTGAAATCCAAAACATTATTTTTACAAACACCGTATTTGTAAAAATAATGTTTTACTTACAGGTTCGTTTAAATACAAGGCAAAATTAATATTCTACAAAAATAATTAAATGGTCAAGTGACAATTCGATTCAATATTTTGCTCGTGGATAAAAATACTGTTGTGATTTGCATTGAAACATGAATATTTATTTCACTAACCTCGTCTGCAAAGTTATAGTCTGCAAAGCTGTTCCCTATTCTTGTCTGGTCGAATGGTACACTTCTGAACTATACTGTGCCTAATCAAGAGTGGAAACTAACTTGTGTTGTGTCCTAAAGTTGGACAATAACTAGATGATGATTTCACAAAACTTTGTCTAATATTAATTCAGTGCCAGGTAGTTATTACTAGACCGCATCGGCTCTCCGGTCAAGCAGGAGACGGGTGTTTGAAGTGGATTCCGTAGAATTAACCTTGCCGGTAGGTAAATTCAAAGTTTGACGGCTAAGTTTAATTAAGTGAAGCAGTTACTTTATTATACAAAAGTAAAACCCATTTTGTTTGTCTAGTAAATATTTATTTTCAATTAACCAAAAAGGGTTGTATTTTATTACTTTACTGTGGTAAACGTAATGTACATTTAAATTAATTATTTGTTTAGTACTGAAAGTGACGTGTGTGAAAAGAATAATATTTTTTTTCTGAAATTTAGCTCCAATAAAAAAGGGGTTCGTACCTATACTTAACTACTTTTTAATTAAAATAATTTGTGCGTGCGTTTATTTTATTTCTTAAATATACGCGATACGCATGCATACCCCAGCTAGCAAAATACCCTTACAAAAAAAAGCTTGTAGGAACTACGGCTTAAAAAAAAAAAAAGGTTTAGACGTGTCTGCTGGGGAGTTTGTTTCGCCACTTTTTCTTTCCAGGTAAAGCACTAGGAAGTGGTGAAAAGCGGGTGTTTTTGGGGAACTGTCTTATGTAATGTTGAAGTTTGAAAAGTGATGATTCTCAGTCTAGTTTAAATAAATGACATTTGAATTTGTTCTGCTAGAAATCCTAAATCTTTTTTTTTTTTTTTTTTGGGTTGGGGATTATCAAATAACTTCTGCTCTGGGCGGAGCGGGAGGGCGTGTCAGGCTTACTGACTAAAACCTACCCGTGTGCCTTCAGTTACCTGTACGTTGCCAGGGGACACGGTATCCCTTTCGGACTTTCCCGCAACCCCGGCAGGCATCGGTCCTATCGGACCTTGTGCTGACATCTCTTTGAGGCGCGCGTGGAACAAAACGCGCCGTCGACCCGGGCCTGGTCCTTATCGGATGGCTAGCTACCTATTGCTCATCATCCGCAAGCCCGCACCTACGGTGGCTTGTGATTCCCGACGCCCAGGGCGTTTCCTGCGGCGGCTAGGGGCGTATCTCTTCTTCACGCGCTCCGCCTCATACTTCGCGGGCATTACTGTTTCGCAGAAGGAGGTGACGGCCTCCCACGCTCTCTCGCTCCGTACCATGGCCTGGCCAAGGCCAGACGCGAGAGATCCCCGCCACCGCCTCCACGAGGACACGACGATGCTCTGCCCAAGCCGGGTAGACCTCCACCGTATGTTTCACCGTGTCTTCCGGGAACCTTAAATACTCTTACTAACAAAAGTTTGTTTGAGCTATGGTTTCATATAAGGCTTATATTTATTTTATTATTTATGTACACACAGTGAGATACGACGTAATTGTAATTTGAGTACATAACTAGATAATGGTTATATGTGTTCTGATTAAGCCAGAAATTCTAATAGTGCTATTGTATAAGTCTATTTACTCTTCGCCCAAAACTCGCATCGTGAACAGACGTGTCGCCTTTGCTCCGCATAAATAAGTTACTTACTTTAACCGATATTAGTGCATATCTCTGACAGCCTAATGGCCAATCTCGCGTACACCGATCATCCACACAGTAAAGGTGCGCCCGGACACCCGCGACCCGCGAGGGACAAGGAACCACCGCAGAATTGCCATCCTGCTCCTGCACCGCCGCTGTTATCTGCCGCTGGACGCGTGCCATCGTCATTGTCTCCTGGTGCCATCGATGTATGCTACATATGACCACGATTTGAACATACAGCCGGTGAGTGCTTCTGCTTGTTCGCTTACGTATAAGTTCAGTCGGCTTGATATCTGTTAGTCATTTATAATTACCTAAAATGGATAAGTCACTCTCGGAATCAGATTTAACTGGAAAAAGCTCGGTTGAAACCATCGCTACTCCACCAAATTATGTCTCCCAAAGACTTTAAAAGGAAAATAGAACAAATGGAGATACAAGCTAAAAGGGACAAAGAGTATATCACCATTCTTGAGGAAAAAGTGGAAGATCTGCAACGAGGTTGTCGTAAGTCAAATATTGAAAAAAAAATGTCCCTAAGCAACAGACAGAGACTAAAGAAGACTTAATTGGCATGGTGCTATGCTTAACTAAAAGTATAAACTGTGAAATTACGAAATCAGACAAACGAGATATATACAGAGTAAAAGGAAAGAAACAGGAAACGGCGAACATCCCTATTATAGTGGAAATCTCGTCTACTCTATTAAAGACTGATATTATAAAGATACAGCACCAAGTATAAAAGTAAGCTATACGCTAACCATCTAGGCCTTAAAATAGACACCCCCATTTACGTCTCGGAACAACTTACCGCTAAAGGTGCACGATTACACTTTCTAGCACGGGATCTTGCTAAGTCTAAAGGATACAAATTTTGCTGGACCGCTTACGGTAAAGTCTACGTTAAAAAGCAGGAAGAATCGTCGACTTACATAATTAAAACTGAATCGCAAATACAAGCTTTAATGCAAGAAATATGACTCGAGGCAGGATGTCTATACTACATGCCACAGTCCATACCTATGCTAATCTGGTCAGTAAAAGATAATATTGTAATAGTCTTAATTCTTTTGTTAACTCCACTGAAACCAATCTGTTTGTTAAATAATATAATTAATATAATAGTTTTAACTAGCTACACATCACATACACATTCACATTACATGCACACCATGTTCTTCACAACGAACGCAAACATGCATCCACTCTTACACACACACACACATCCAGCGCACTGATATGCTTATCAAAACCGAAATAGATATTTTAAAAATAATTTATAAAAATAATAAAACAAATAACGTAACATCAGCTCACTATATTTACAGCATAAGTCTAAACTATGATTTAATTCTCAACCTTAAAACCCGTAGGCACTTGTATCAACTCTATGTTATTGAACCACAGACCGTTAAACGATCTTCTAAATGAATAGTACCCACACAATTACGCAAGAAATAGGCGATGTAGTTGTGGCGCAATCTACTCTACTCCCAACTGAGTAATTCTCAAAGAAGTTCAATGTACGAAACTTAGATTTCACAATTGTCTCACAAAATATTAGAAGCATTTACAGTAACCTAAATGATTTACAAATTACTTTAACTAGCTTTAATTTTGATGCCGACGTACTTATTTTAAGTGAATGCAGACTGGACGCGAACAAATCCATCCCCGATATTCAAAATTATCTGTCCTTCTCCACTACTAATCACATAAACCGCTGCGATGGCGTAGTAGCATAAAGAACACGCACAAAGTTAGTGTCAAAGAGGTAATATTGGCTCACGCGTCATATTTACAAATAAGCCTGCCCAATCTTACTATCCTGGGTATCTATCGCTCACCATCAAACAGTTAATGCTGACAACTTTATAACTTCTCTTAATGAGCACCTGAACTCCCTAAAATCGTGCAAAAATATTGTAATAACTGGCGATATAAATATAAATATTATTTTTAAGACTCACGAACAAACTAACGAGCGTACAAATGTAAATAGCTACTTAAACATGCTGGCAATGCACGGCTTACTACCAGGGCATTCACAGACAACTAGAGGTGAAAACTGTTTGAATCATTTCATCTTAAAAATGGACAAAAACAAAAAAACTGCCTCTATTGCTGTTCTAGATACTACCATAATGGACCACTTAATGATATTCTTGAAGTTATCAAATATCACAACGGTGCATAAATGTTCTAAAATAAAAACAGATGTTGATTTTGAGAAAACGGTAATAACCTTAAAAGAAAGTAGTATTTTCGAACTGAATTTAATTGATGATCCTATTGCACTAACTGAATTTTTGATTGACAAACTCAGATATTGCCTTCTACTTAACACCATAACTACCTTAATCCCGAGAAATAACCCAAAAGGTGTCTAACTGTTTTCCTGGATCTAAAAAAAGCCTTCGACACCATCTCTGTTCCCACCCTTGTGCGTAGTTTAGAAAAAAATAGGAGTAAGAGGAGCCCCTTTATCTCTGCTAACAGATTATCTCCAGGATAGAAAACAACATGTAAAGATAGGAAACTATGTCAGTGATGAGTTAAAGGTGAGCTTCGGTGTCCCGCAAGGCAGTGTTCTGGGGCCTACGCTTTTCTTAATATATATAAACAGCCTTTGCAGAATTAAGCTTGAAAAAGGGCATGTTTTTTCCTATGCGGATGACACAGTCATTGTCTTCACTGGAGAAACATGGGAATCTGTATATCGATATGATGAGTCCCTTGACTCATAAAGGTTGAAAAACGGTTAAATTATTTTCTACTAACACTAAACACCTCTAAAACTAAATATATAGCATTTACTAATTACAACAACAGTCAACCTGGACCTAATCATATGCTTAGAATACATAGCTGTGATAATCTCACTAGCACAAATTATTCTTGCATTAAAATAGAAAAAGAGACTAATATAAAATATCTAGGTATTATGGTAGACCAACGGTTATCTTGGCATTTACACGCGGGAATGGTCATGTCTAGAATTAGAAAACTCATTTGGATTTTCAGGACTCTAAGACATGTTACCACAAAAACTTTATTAAATCGAATATACGTTTTACTGGCTCAGTCAGTTCTAGTGTATTGTATACCTGATTGGGGCGGGGCCACAAAAATTAAATTCCTAGAACTGGAAAGAGCGCAAAGGTCCCTCTTGAAAGTGATGTATTTTAAATCATATAGATTGTCTACTGAAGAACTTTATTCACTAAGTGGCCTTCTCACAATCAGAAAATTATATGTACTCCATGCTGCTTTAAAATTACACAAAACCCTCCCCTATGATTCTAGTCTTAACAAAAAACGGAGAAAATATCTTGTTGCACCAGAAGTCTCGGTTAAAACCTCATATGCCAAAAGGCAGTTCACCAGACAATCCGCTTCCATTTACAACAAAAATCAAATAAACTTTTAAATATTTATCCTATGAGTTATCGAGAATGTAAGAAATCTTTAATAGACTGGCTAAAATGCAAGAGTTATGACAACATTGAAACGCTTTTACATAGTATCATGTGATAAGTTAACGATAAGCGACATACACAAACACGCGGACGCACCCCGCACGAATTAAGTGATCTACACTTGATTAGTTTAAAAAAAGACTTTATTTACGTGAACAGCGTTACAGTACTTAAGATAGTAATGATTATTCTAGTCGTGAGACGTATTTATAATTAATTATTGCTAAGTGTACAATATTCTTATGAACTACTTATTTGCTACTTTGAGTGGAGGTGGATTTGCTGACAAAGCAAATAGTGTTAGGGTCGTCACACTTAACTCCTCCCTCCTTAGGAGAGAATTTATCTAAAGGCAACTCAGTACTCTTTAGAGAATTTTGTCTAAATCTCTTAGTTAACAACTTTCTTTTTTTGAAACAACAACCCTGTGACGGATACAATTATAATGGCGTAAATACTTATGGTCCGTACACTGATTTTGACACTGATTATAATGGTTTCAAAATCACTGGCACTATTACTATATTTGGCCTGGTTCAGCAGTTCCTTGATGTTGCCTAGATCAACTCCTCTGAGGTCCATCTGCTTGGCTGACGAAGTGATATCTCTGCGTAGCTCGGGCATCTGTACTGGTGGAGTGGTGGCAATCTGAAGGAGACTAAGCTGGTATTCGTGAGTGTTGTGATCGAGATATCAGCAATCTGTAAAGTACAATGCTGACTTGGCACTAATATGTATGTGCCTCGAAGATTATGTCTGCGGGTCTCATCTTCGCAGTGCTCCGTTGCAACAATTTCCTTTTCCGTGTATGATCAGTGGATGCTGGATATGGGCTGCACCTTGGTTTCTTCAATCTGCTCTTGGTGTTATTTGCAATTACTGAAGTTATGTTGTGATAACATGAGCTGTTGGATACATGTTTCCTCCGCGTACTGTACCACGTTGTCATCAGAACAGAGATATGTCAGATCTTCTATTTCTTTACAGCCGATGGCTGTACGGCGATGGCTACGGATCTGTATTTCGATTTGTTCACTATTAGGTACGGATATTGGGGTATGATGATATTAGGTTTTTGGGTAATCTGGTTATAGATTGGAATAGGAATAACTTTATAATAATTGTATGTGTTTTTATCTATTAATGGAACTTCTAATACAAATATAATTTTACTATTATCTATATATCCCTTAATTTCTATATTTCCCTGTAATTTTACTAAGTTATCTAATGCTAATGGATAAATTAAGTTATGATGTTTTCTTATGACATTAAAAATATTAAATAATTTTGTGGAATTTACTATGGATGGAGCAGCATTGCAGTTTCTAATTCGTAGATAATGGAATAAATAGTACGACAATTATTTAAAACTTGATTCATACTATTCATTACGGTTAAAAGGTTAGAGTACTTGGTTTGGTTTTGAATAAGTGTTTGAAATTGTCTTATTTTGAAATTTAAATGTCTAGTATTAAAACTAATGTCATCAGAAACATTGAGTAATTTATCAAAAACCTTCTGCATTAACGACACTTTTCGTTCTACTGAATGTTCCCTGTTTCCTAAATTACTGATCTCTAAATTATATTTCCTAGCATCTTCGTTATCTAAATTTCCTGTTATTACCTTAATAAGGGATCCCAATGGGTTTAAAATTCCTCTCCTAGTTCTGCTAGAGGGTAGAATCCGTTTTAACCTATCTTTTGTCAATTCGATATTCTATTTATGCTGTCAACCCTAAAAGTTCCCTACGTATCTCGCTATTACTTTGAGTTATGATTTTTAACTTATTATACCCTTCTATATTATTTTCTAACTGGACCGTTAGTGAATTTAAGTCCATGGTTTTAATAATATCCCAATGGTTAGTCCTCTTCAGAGCTGTTCCAATCCGAATCGGAATATTCCCGGATTCTGGTCGATCCTCTGGAAGTTCAGGGTCGTCCTTGATCCTCTAGGACGAGCAGTGTCAAGCACTATCTGTGGAGGGAGTTTGACATTCCTTAATGCTACTTTAGTATTTCTATTTTTTAGCTTAACTGGTACTATATTATGCTTGGGCTTTCCAGTGATAACTGCCTTTTCGTAACACGGTAGTTCTTTTGCTTTCCTAGTCCTAGTGTTTTTTATAAAAACCGTGTCACCGTCTACTAATTTTGGCTGGTCCTCACCTCCTTTTTTGTCTCTAACTAAGCCTTTATGTCCAATCATTTGACTACTTAAATGCTCATAAAGGGTTTTCAATCGTTTGCGATGATCCTGTAATATCTTTTGCATTAAAGTCTTGTCCCTGTCAATAAAAAAAGCATTTCCGGAGTCCGTGTGCCCAAAAACTATTTCGCAAGGTGTAAAGTTCGTTGCGCTATAAATAGTATTGTTATAACCCATGATCGCATACGTCATAACGGATGCTGCATCTAAACCAGATTGTTTATATTTTGCTAACCTATATATTTCGATAATTGTGGAATGAAATCTTTCCACTATTGCCATTGAATTAGGGTTATTAGGTATCCCTATGTGTTGCTCAATTTTATATAAACTTCACATTTCTTTAAACAATTCGTTGTTAAACTCGGTACCTGCATCACTACTAATTTTTGTAGGTATTCCATACATACTAAAGTATTTTATTAGAGCTCTCACTACTTCGGGTGTGCTTTTATTGGGAATCTGTATTGCTTGACCTAACTTACTGAATGAGTCTACTATAGTTAAATATTGGTTTTTCTCTATATATATATAATAGATCTATAAAAACTTCCTGGAATGGACTGCCTGTAGTTTGAGTTAATTGTATAAATGGTTTTAGAGGTTTCCTGTCATACTTCATTTTTTTACATTCTTCACATGCATTGATAATGGCTGTCACTGTTTCTTTCATATTGCTCCACCAATATGACCTTTTTAACTTCATTAGAGTCTCTCTAATACCTCTATGACAAGTCTTCCCTTGATGATATTTGGTAACTAAATCCTTTTGATCACTTTCGTCTGTAACGTTCACAACTCTTTCAGTGCATTCAACAAAGTTTTGAGTTCCTTTTTTGTAAAGTGACGTAGCTACATTAACAAAAGTTTTTCTATGACAATGACCCTTAAAGTAGATAAAATATATTTTTTTTGTAATCTACATACTCTTTAAGATTTTTTTTTACTAAGTTTTCGCTGTTACTAGAAGGTAGATGGACTTCGAAATTTTTTTGTTTGCCGTTAGAAATATCTTTTACACAGATATCGTCCCTGTGCCAGGTGAAAACATGAATTTGCCTAGCTTTGGTATCTATTGCCTCATTAAGGATAGTAATACCTTCATGTTCTCTATTAGATATTGAATTTGCTGTGGTGACGTCACTTTCGGAATCAAATAATTCTATCGTCTCTATTCCCGGTTCTTTAACGCTAAGTTTTACGATTTCTTCCGTCACATTTTTCAAATGCTGCTGTAATCTCGCTTCCTTTTCATCTACATTCACTACCATTGATTCCGAGTTATCTTTTGTTATATAATATTCATTTTAATGCGCGATAAGGCATCTGCATTTGTATTTTGTTTACCTTTCTTATAATGTATATCGAAATTATAGTCTTCTAAACGTAAACGCCATCGAGTTAGTTTATTGTTGGGTTCTTTTAATGAATTCAGCCATGCCAAAGGTCTATGGTCGGTATATATTATGAACTTTCGACCATATAAGTAGGGCCTGAAATGTTTGACTGCCCGTATTATGGCCAATAATTCCTTTTCTACTGGCAAATGCAATCGGTTTGTCTGATCCTATAGTACCTTGAGAAAATACCGCGCCTACCGCAAAGATATGTCTCGCAGCTCGGTCTGCCTTTTGGCATATTATATGCACACCTCCTCCAACTGTCTCCATTGTGCTATGTCCTCAGCAACTCTGGTCCAGTATGGACCCAGGGTTAGACGCATGTCGTCTTCCCATCTTGTTTTGGGCGCCCCCGGTTTCTAGTCCCGTCTCTTGGGTACCACAGAGTCACTTGTTTGCTCTATTTGTTTGTTTTACATAGAAGCACGTGTACTGTCCAGCCCCATTTCAAATAGTCTATGCGAACTACTATATCCTTAACCTTAGTTTTACTTCTTATATCTGTGTTTCTGATTTTGTCCCTTAGCATGCTTTTTTCCATTGCCATTTGACATTTTGCTAGTTTCGCTCTATGATTGTCGGCGAATGACCAAGTTTCGCAGCCATACGTTATGCAGGGAAGAATGCAAGTGTTGAAAGTTTTCCTCTTGATATACATGTTTAAGTCTTTACTCTTCATAGATCAGTATTTTTTTTATCCACAGGCTATTCTTTTATTGACTTCCTTAGAAATTGAGTCATTGGGGGAGATAATTTTCGCTAGGTATATATATTCACTCACTTATTCTAGCCTGCTGAATCTCAGATGGCTTAGGCTGCTACCGTTGATGCTAAGACCGTATTCGTCCCAGTCTATTTGTCTAAAAATACGTTCAAGCACAGCATTAAACGCTCGGAAGATAGTGAATCTCCTTGTCTGACGCCTCTGTTTTTAAGGAAAAGGGTCTTTGAACTTGAAATAAATTACTTTTACTAACGACTGATTATATCAATGTTTTATTTACCTACTCGTTCTTCGGCTCGGCATCGCCGTGCGCCACGGCCTCTGTGGCCATGGTCTTGAGCATGCGGCACGTCCAAACTCTACGAGCCAGCGCGCGGCACGCCATACTGAGAATCGTACGCGTTTTTTTCGCGTGCCTGGGAACACAAGTACAGAACTTGTATGTCGTGTTCATTCAACGCTCAATGCCGAACGTTAAAAATCGAACACCATAATCAGCCTATAAAGTTCCCGCTGCTGGGACACAGGCCTCCTCTCTGTGATAGGGAGCGGGCCGTAATCCACCAGCCGGCCCAGTGCGGGTTGGTGGATGACACATGTCTTCGAATTTTTAGTTCTAGGACATGCTGGTTTCCTCATACTGTTTTCCTCTTCAGTTTCGAAAAAACATTTACACAAAGTAAAGTCTCTGCCTGGGTTCGAACTTACGACCTACAACTCGTGATTCACAGCCGTTTCTATTGGGCCATCACTGCTCGAATATCGAACACGACGCGATAAAAACGCGGCCGGCAAAAAGCAAAAAACCGCGGCCGTGCGAACAGATGTACCGCTTTCTATATGTTCCATTCCAAGCGCGGCACGCTGTTTTATCCCGCCGCGATCATTTACGTCCGTGCGAACGTGGGCTTAGTATGTTTGAAAACCTTTGTTTTTCACATATAATTTGCCTCTTATTTTTTTTTTAAATATGCGCATACATACACAAAGCGAAGTTCGACTCAAGTCACGAAATAATTATCACGACATTCAGAGGGACATAACATAACCTACTAGAAATATTTTTGATTAATTTCTGAAAATTGTTAAAAATTTCCTCTCAAACAGAGCAGATCTATACCCTAAGACTTGCGGACGGTGAGCAATGGGTAGGTCGCCGTCCGGTAAGGACCAGGCCTGTATCAACGGCGCGTTGCGTTCCACGCGCGCCTCAATGAAATGTCAGCACAATTGAAGGGGTCCGATAGGACCAATGCCTGCCGGGGTTGCGGGAAAGTCCGAAAGGGATACCGTGGCCCCTGGCAACGTACAGGCATCTGAAGGAACAGGGGTGGGTTTTAGTCAGTAAGAGTCTGACACGCCCTCCCGTTTCGCCATAGCGGGAGACGTTATTTGATAATTTCCCAAACAAAACAAAAAAAATATACCCTAAAGAACAGTATAGACCAAAAATTATGTCGGACAACAATGGCACAACATTGTTTCCGGGAACGCATAATGCTCAGCTACATGCTGAAACTATGTTCTGCCATAAGTCTCGTTTCGTTTCGATATATACCAGGTTTTTTACAAATATGCGATTTAAGGCTCGTGGAGACTAGCGCGAATTGTCGCACGACGCGACCCCGGTAATGGTTCTACCGTGAAGTTTTCTAAGAAATTGTTTTATTAGAGTTACGTCGCGCCTGTTTGCGGGAGCCTGTAATTTGTTTCATTTATTTTGTTTTTCCTGCAGGTGGATCATGGACGCCCACAAACCCGTCTGGGAGTGTTCTGCTGGTCGTATGCCTGTTCTTCGCGGTTGTCACATACAATGCGTACGCGGCGTTCATAACCTCAGTGCTGTCAGTTCGCGTGGCCAGCGTCGATACCATAGCTGCCGTTCTATATTCACCCAACTTCAAGATCGGATACATAAGGAATGGGGCTGATCAAATGTACCTTATGGTAAGCCTTTTTAATCGCATGTTTGGAACCGAACCTCCTAAACTCTACAATCACCGAACGTATAAAAGAATCAAAGTTGTTGTTAACTGGTGTAAATAATTAATTGTCGCGCAAAGATAATTGTAGAAAAACAAGAAAACAAAGACAAAAAAAAACATATTGTATTTTATTTAAATTAATTGATGGTCTACTGATTAAAATGTCTTTTTTTGTTGTGTGCAGAAAATGCAGAATACAGTCATTAAGTACAGACTAATGCCAAACATTTTTTTTAAATTTATTTATTTTAAACAGGTACGCCTACAACATATAGGTACATTGTACATTAAATAATTTAAAAACATCGTATGTGTCAACAGGTTATTGACGCACTTGGCTTTGAATAGGAATTTCATTGTTAGAATTCTGCACTGTGACGAAACTGACTATTCATTTATACTTGCCCCAGTGACGTGGTTCAGACACTGACAATTATTAAAAATAAGAACCGCTCGCTGTTGTCGACAAATCAGTAGAATTTATAAAAGCATTTTCCTAAACAGGAGAAGATTATTTCGATGCGGATGGTTTTTCTGACTTTATTATTCAATTTCCGTGAAATCGGAACCGATTTCGATGATTACTTTTTATATGAATAAAAACTTTTTTACAAAAAAAAACAACCGACTTCCAAAAAAAACACAAAAATAACTTTTACAAAACAAAAACCACCGAATTTCACAAAAATACACTTAAAAGAGAAAAATAACTTGAATTTCGAAAATCGGTGGCAAAAACAATAGTATTTTATTAGATACATATATACTAAAATATACCTACCGTAATATATATGAAAGCAATTCATAACTATTTCCCTAGGGATATAACTATATCACGGCTTCAACTATGCGAACTGCGAACCATCTTAAAATATAAGTATATGGGATCTGTATTTTCATTTTTGCCACCGACTTCCGAAATTCAAGTTATTTTTCTCTTTTAAGTGTATTTTTGTGGAATTCGGTGGTTGTTGTTTTGTAAAAAAGTTATTTTTGTGTTTTTTTTGGAAGTCGGTTGTTTTTTTTTTGTAAAAAAGTTTTTATTTTTCACTTTTTAGTTGTGTTTATACCTAACCCGCACAAATTAACAAATCATTCCACTTTGCCCCACCGGGCCGCCCACGCGCCCCGCTGGTGGGGCAAAAAGGAATGCCTAAAATATTTCAGTGGAATATGCCCCACTAGTTCGACTTGGTGGGGCAGATTCCACTAGTCTAAAATCTTTATGGATTCTGCCCCACTAGGGTTGGCACCTTAGAAATGTGTAGGTAGGTATGCTCGTATTTTAAATATGTTTGGAAAAGGAAGAAATGTTGATGGCCCAGAGGTTAAGGTCTCGCATGGTCTTATGCATGAGGTTGTGGGTTCAAATCTGAGCAAGTACTAATGTGACTTTTTCAATTCATATGTACTTTCTGAGTTTATCTTGGACACTATTGACATCAGTGAAGGAAAACATCGTGAGGAAACATGGACTTATAGTTAATATTAGTCTGAAATCACCAACCCGTTTTGAGCAAGCGTGATGATCAGTGCTCGTGCCTTCTCTGTATGAGAAGAGGCCTTTGCCCTGCAGTGGGACAGTAATAGGCTGGTATTATTATATTATTATTAATTTTTATTTACTATTTGTTTCTGGAAGGAATCGGGTTGTAAATCATACGTTAATTACATGATTTGTTACAAATAAAATAAAATCTAAGTAAATACAAGTCCTAGTTACATTTTACTTAAAAAAAATATTAGATATAAATTTCTTTCTTTTCGAATCAAATATAAAATACGAACATACCTACCTACACAAATTCTAAGGTGCCAACCCTAGTAGGGAAGAATCTATGCCATGGGGCAGAATGCATTTGCCCCCCCAGTGGGGTGACTTGGTGGGGCAAAGTGGAATGATTTAAATTTACCCCCTTTGTGGGTGAAAACGGGGGATACGGTTTGTATGAAAAATCTTATTCATTTGGTTTAGAAAACGCGGTATAAACTTATCTAGGTAATAATAAAGATGGAATCATACATTTTTCAAAACTGGCTTGAAAGTGTAGAAAGGGGGTTACAAATTTTTTTGCATCTCAATGACATCTATTGGCCCAAAATGGTACACATTTTGGAATACATTTTTCTACGTTCAATTTAACAGAAATAACATTTTTGAAATTTAATTTCAGTCCTATTAAAATTGTAAATAGAATATAATCACGATGTAACATTTAGTGTTTGTTTCATTGCAATCGTCTCATACAATAAAAAGATACTACGAACTGCGTATCATCTTTATGCTGACGATTTGCAGCTTTACTGCCAGGCAAGTGTGGAGAACATATCCGATGCGATTGAGGAGCTAAGCCGGGATTTAGCTGTAGTTAAAAGCTGGTCTGATCGTTTTGGGTTGGCGGTTAATCCTACCAAGTGTCAGGCTGTCATTGTAGGGAGCACCCACAGTATGAGGAAGCTGAATGGCTTAACTGTGCCACCTGTAATGTTTGACAACTCAGTCATCCCGTTTAGCTCCGATGTTAAGGATCTTGGTCTGCATGTTGACACATGTCTTGACTGGCGTAAGCAGGTCACGACTGTAAGTAAAAAAGTCACCGGAACGCTGCGGTCGCTCTATCGGTTGAAAAACCTTCTTCCATCACACATAAAGGCAATGCTTGTACAGTCCCTAATCTTACCCATAATAGACTATGGTGATGTGTGTTACTATGACCTGAATGCAGATCTCCTCAATAAACTTGACCGCCTTCTAAATAACTGCATTCGATTCGTATTCAATCTTCGAAAGTATGATCATATATCTGCGCATCGATTGCTTTTAAAATGGTTACCCATACGTCAGCGTAGAGAGTTGAGGGCTCTGTCTATGTTGTATTCTATACTCGACAAACCCACTTCTCCTTCTTACCTGACTTCCCATGTTCAATACCTATGCTCTGCCCACAGTAAAAATCTTCGTTCTACCAACAATCGATGTCCTTCTCACCGCTCTGGTTTTATTCACTCTTCTTTCTTTGTCCAGGCGGTATTTCTTTGGAATGCGCTTATTCTGAACATCAGGATGGCAACCAGTCGGTTATCTTTCAAACTGAAGGCACGTGAATATATTCGTGAAAAGTTGGCAGAATCTTTGCAGCGCTGATTTGCTGGATTTGTTTTCTTCTCTACCTATCGTTATTTCTCCTGACAAAGTTTATTCGGTTTATAATATATGTATGTATCTATGTATGTATGTAGTAGTAAGTATTCATTTTCAAGTTATCTATTACTCATGTTGCACCTGCCATGTTTTGTCTCTGCTCCACCCTAAGGTTGACTGGTAGAAAATGCCTCAGGCATTAAGTCCGCCTTTGTACAGTATTTTTTTTTACTTGTGCATAAAGTTTTAATAAATAATAAATAAAATAAATAAATATGCTAATACCGGTTTATAACAACCGTACTACATCTTTCACGACAAACTTTTAAAGGTTAAAGTTTTCAAAGTGATACCCATACCACCAACAAGCACTACGTTCCAGGCAGCAAGGGGTAACGGAGATGTGGAGCGTATGCTGCCTCTAATATTAAGCTGGGCGGTCACAGTCCATAAATTACAGGCTACCACCCTCGAAAGAGCTGTGATCGACTTTGGTAAAAAAAACTTAGCAAAAGAGCAAATATACGTCGCGCTTAGTCGTGTCAGAAGTTTGGAAGGCATAGTTTTATCAGAGTTGGACGCCAACAAATTATTAAAGCGACCACACGGCCACAGATCATTGACGGAAATAACGAGGCTACAAAATCTGTCTTCTGACAATCAAGGCCACACATAATGTACGACTCAAGTAGCGCAATTTGATGCCGGGATATTACCATTAAAATCATTTATAGCTAGAGTACATCTCATGGCAATTCAAATAAGCCCAAACACGGCTAGGATACATTGTTTTATGACGGAGTTCCGGTGCCGTCCTTCCGGCTTCATCTTCAGATCAGTTCGATGGTCATCAGAATTATTTATTTAAACGTGCTTCACTGTCGCTTAACTATCTTAATCGAGATATCTTATCGCCACCCGTGAAATACTTATCATTGAGTCGTTCCGGTGGCCATCTGTCTTCTTCATCAGTTCCATTTCACCAAATGATACTTTCTGAATGCAAATACTTAATTTGTTGCTGAAAATACCTAAATCGCTATGTGTGTGCCTATAATATTTGAGGAGTTCCCTCAATTCGTCATGGATTCCTTCCATCATCAGAACTGATGTTTTTTTTTAATGGGACCAATCTGGGCGTATATCCTTTCAAATCAGAAAATAATTTTCCAAATCTGTTCATAAATGGCGCCACCCGTGAAATACCTTTCATTGAGGAATTCCGGTGGCAATCTGTGGTCTTCTTCATCAGTTCCACTTCACTAAATGATACTTTCTGAATGCAAATGCTTAACTTGTTGCTGAAAATACCTAAATCACTATGTGTGTGTGCCTATAATATTTGAGGAGTTCCCTCATTTCCTCATGGATTCCATCATCAGAACTAAATTTTGATAAAAATGGGACCAATCGGGAAGTGTATCCTTTCAAATAAAAAAGAATTTTCAATATCGGTTCATAAATGACGGAACATACATAAAAAAAAAAAAAATAATACAACCGGATTGATAACCTCCTCCTTTTTGGGAAGTTGGTTAAAAAAGACAAAAACCGTACCAGAGACGAGTTCATATGACCATCTTCCGGTTCTGTCAACAGATCAGCTCCTTGACACAAAATGAATAAGCTTATAAATACTCGTAGAAAGAAATTGGAAACGTTTAAAATTGCTCGAAACCGGGGTCAAATGAATGCCACGGTCAATACCAATATTCCGTCGCGTACATAGATGTGTTATGTATATCTATGGTCGCGTAAGTCGGTATTGTAAAGCATTAAAATATACAAAATCTGTGTTTTGTTGTTATTAATTAATGCAAGCATATGCATTTCCTCACTGGTAACTACCTAACTACCTTTACCCACTGGTCGTTCTGCATTTGCAGGATATTTTGATGCGACATGGAGTGTAAATTATTTATTTATTTTATTTTTATATACTTTATTGTACACCAGAAAATACATATGTGGGATAGTAACAGCTTGAGCAGCTTGATATTTTACGAAAAAGCAGATTTAAAAAATATACTACTGGAAATTCCATTAATATATTTTTAAAGTATGGTTAAAGAGATAGCTTTCTCCGTTTCAAAAATGATTTAAGAAGCGATTTATTCTTCACATTGCAGTCAACAAAAGACGTGCAGTTGAATGCTTTCTACATTCGAGGGTATTCCGATGCTGATAACTTAGTATCTTCGGCTGAAGAGGGGCTGGCTCGAGCCGCGAGGCAGGACTATGCATTCTTCGCGGGACAAAGGGTAGCAAGATCTACGTTAAGGTAAAACCGCAGTTCGCGGTCCATTGTACCTATATTCTAGCTAATAAATGAATTCATTCATTCAAAATGTTTTAGGGTTGGATGGGCTTAGAAACTCATTATGATGATCATGTATTTTTCAATTTCAGTTGTCCTTTCCTAGAACTACTTAAAGGTGGTGTCCTTTAGCCGCCCATCGAGTGGAGTGTTCATAAGTCATAATGTTCATGTTAAGTTATAAACGTAGCATCAAATTCACCGTCTACAGTCCGGCCGTCGAGAGAATGTATTCTTGACACCTGTCAGTTTCATACTAACGAAGATGTGTTTTGCGAATTTGATCCTTATTACTACTAGAAATCTAGCACTAAGGCAGAATATGTTGCTCTTTCAGAGGCATCAAGAGAAGCTGTTTACTTAAGAAATCTGTTACATGAGATTACTGGTAAATAATGTGCAATTGAATTGAAGTGTGATAATAAAAGTGCATTAAAATTAGCAACAAGGTCATCAGGCATACACACGGTCAAAACATATAGAAGTTCGGTTTGATTATGTTAGAGATGCAGTCAAAAATAAATGTATTAGTATTGAATACATTTCAACTCAGGAAATGCCCGCTGACTTGTTAACCATCCGTCCGTCTTTTGTCAACTAAGCATTATACGTTTATGCATATGCTAAGAATTAAGGCTAAATAAAAGGAAAGCATTTTGTTTACAATTTCAACTTTATTTTGTTAAGTAGGGGTGTTAGTATGTGGGTAACAAAATAATTATTAAAAGTGTCAGTCGACTACGAAAAGCTAACGTGTTTTAATAGCTCACATTATTTCTAGCGAGGCGGCAAGTTTCTAAACTTTAACCCCACCATGAGAGATTGACACTATTGACAGATCACTGCAAGCTCACTTCACCTAAGTTTTCACTTTGAGTTTTCTACAGAATGGATCAGCTGCAATAGTGTTTGCGTTGCGCCAGTCGACTGTTCACACATTTCCATATTATAGTGTACTAGCGACCCGCTCCTGCTTCGCATGGTTTTTACGACTTGACAAAACATCGAATTTCTTAGTATATGTAACTTTAATGTTAGGTACATAAACCTTCCGGAATAAATTCTCTTAATGATGGTGAAAACCTCATCAAAATCTGTTGCTTGGTTTAGAAGAACAACGCGGACATACATATAAACACGAAAAGCGACTTTGTTTTATAATATGTATAGATGTACAAAAATAGTAAATAAAATTTATTAAAAAATTAAAATATTGAGGACAGTAATGTTAAAAATATACTTTGTGTTGTAAAGAGTTAGTGGATATACTTCATCGTTTATCTATCAACCCGCTCTGGGCCCGCGTGGTAGGCTACGGCTCAGTTCTTTTCCTAGGCCCTGTCCTAACCAAAGCGATCGTTTTTCCGGTTTTCCAAACAAACGACTGACGTATAAAAGCTATGATCGCTTTGGTTAGGACGCGGCCATACAGACGAGACGCGAGTCCCAGCAGTACGAACATTATAGGCCGCGTCCTAACCAAATGCGGTCAACGCTTGTTTTATATGAATATGACATAATCGCGCGATCAATCAAATCGTGCTTGTACGTCATAATTCATACAAACGATCGCGTAATCGCGTGACGGCCGCTTCCGGTTAGGTCGCAGGGATAGGCTGAATAGATGCTTGTTATGTATATTTTGTCGGACAGGTCTCTGAGTCAGGCTCGCGGGCGGTGTGCGGTCCGGGAGCTGCCGGTGCATTCCACTCGTGCGCACCTCGCCTTCCCTCTGCCGCGCCAGTCGCCTTACGCTAGACCTACTCTACTCTCGTAAGTTTTACTATTGATTTGAGACTAGCTGACCCGACAGACGTTATCCTTTTTTTTTGTTTACTGTGGAAAATCCTTATGGATGACCAATCCATAAGGATTTCCGTTTTTTTTTGTTTCCTACCGTAAACAAAAAAAACCGGTGTTCCGTCTCACTTACACCGGGGATCATGGGATCTAATGACTTCCGCGTCCCCGACTAGTGCCAGGCCGCCTCTGCGGGCCACCTCACGTCACCTTACGTCATAGAGAGGCGCGCGTGGAACACTACGCGCCACCATCTCGGGTCCTAAGGAGTAGGGGGCGACGGATTTCCCCAGATCCGTGGCCGACAGACGTTGTCCTGTCCCAACATAGTCTTGAATTCATACAAAAGTATATATATATCCATAGAAAATAGGGTGCTTTTAGATTTTCTCGAACTTTCCAATTTACTGGCAACTATTCCAATTTTTCTTTCCCTAAAAACCTTATTCGCACTTTTACGAACATTACAAAAAAACCATATCGGTCCAGTCACTCTCAACTCAGTGATGTGCTTACAAATAATAATATTATTGTAAATAAATTCTGATAGACATCAAATTCGTAAAAAAAAGTACTTTAGTTTGTCGAGCGAAAGTTGTGTCGCGCTTTCGTTCGTTGATCAAAATTTCCGTCGTCCTGTAATTTTTTGAGAAAACAATCAGTTGCACTACCGTACGTCGAGCTGATGTTCTGTCGCACCACTAATGGTTGACATATCGTACTGTTGCCCTAACATTTGTCGCGTATTTGTTTGTCGCAACTATGATACGGAGTCGGTAAATATGTTTCTTTGCTTTTTGAGTCAATAAATTCAAAAGTCATTTATTCAAACTACTTATTAATAGTTTTAGAGAACCGAAAATATCCCATATTTTCGGTTACAATCGAAAAAAAATCTTTTTTTGGGTTCCTTAGTCAACAAGGAACCTTTATAGTTTCGCCATGTCCGTCTGTCAGTCTGTTCGTGGTTTAGCTCAGAGAGTCTTAGCTTGATTTGGCATGGGTATGTCGTGACCAGATCTTAAAATTGATTATTTAATGAAATAAACATCGACCTCTGGTCACATCGTGATGTGGCCTGGCCAGATCATTGAATACGACATGAACACGGATAACATGATAACGATATGAACACTTAAACGCGTCGTGCGTTTAACTGTTCAATACTTCGTGATGTAGCCAAACATGATTGATCATATCGTAAAATAGTTAGATTATCCACCGGTAGAGGCGTTGATGTCGCTTTGCATCATGGCATCATGGCGGCATCGCCGCCATGATGCCTACACCGCCTTTGTACGGTATTTTTGTTGTGCATACAACATACAGGCTACAGAGGCTACAGATACAGGTGTAGGTAAATATATATATATATACCTACACCTGTTTATTTTATAGTAATTTTCGTGTTATCAATCCCTTATGTTGCACCTGCCATGTTTCTTCTCTGCATCACCCTAAGGTTGACTGGTAGAAAATGCCTCAGGCACTAAGTCCGATTTTGTACGACCCACACAATGGGACAGACGAGAAAAAAAATCATCCCCACTTTACGTGTAGGGGAGATACGCATTTTTTTACAACTTTGTTGGCGTGATTTATATGTATGTATACCTATCATGGCCAGATCTTAGAATTGATAATTTCATGAAATGGCCAGCTAGCATTGGCCATATCGCTTAAACGTCAACATTTAATGATATTTATGTCAGTCGACGTTTGGCCATATCATCTCGCCATCAAACGTAAAGGTTTGGCGAGTTTACAATTAAATAACACCTCTGTATTTCATTAAATAAATTTATATAGTAGTAGTAGTAGTAGTAGAGCTCGCTCTGCTCGCGCGCTGTTGGTCATAGTTCTGACCTAACCCATTTGGTCGGGGTGCCACATGCGGTGTACATTTTTAATTTTTTAAACAAATTTTAAGAGCTATGTTGCATTTCACGCAGCGGTAGCGGCCGGCAAGCGCTACTTTCAAGTTGATTGCTTTCCATAATATCATATTTGGAAACTCAATAAAAGTCCATCGACTTTTTTTACGTGGTCACCCTACTTTGTTTGATTTGTTGTATGCTGCCGCCATGATGCACAACAAAAACAAAGCGACGTCAACGCCTCTATCGGTGGATAATCTAACTATTTTACGATATGATCACTAATGTTTGGCCACATCATGAAGTAGTCGTGCGTTTAACTGTTCATATCGTTACACGTTGATTATTCAATGATCTGGCCAGGTCACATCATGTTATAACCAGAGGTCGATGTTCATTTCGTGAAATGATCAATTTTAAGACCTGGCCACGACATACCCATGCCAAATCTAGCTTTCTAGTACTAAGACTCTCTGAGCTAAACCGAGGACAGACAGACAGACACGGTTGCTTCGTGGATGGGTGACCATCTTTATATACAGGCAAGCATAGCTTAACCTGATGGAGCGACCCGAGCGGCTGTTATTACTTAGCTACGAACACTACTCCACAGCAAACCGTCAGAAATTATCAAAAATAAACAATAAATTAAAATAATTGTTCACAGCGAGCGCATACCGAATTTAAATTCAAATAAATACCTATAGAAACGATTCGGCGCGAAATTCATTAAATGAGGTAGGTACCTATGTATACCTATGTACTTGTTTTGGTGGTTGTCTTGTCTGTTGACTCAATGTTCGAAAAACTATAAGAATAACACTAGAAAAGTATAAATCATTTATTTATTTAACCATTTATATATGTGTGTACATACATAAACAGACAAGAAGAATAGAACTGAAAAATACGTACAAAGGTGATGCATATTTCTAAAGAAATCTCTTCCAGCATACCTGCGATAGGATAGAGCATAAAAAGAGATGTAGACACTGTGTGTCTAGAGAGAAAGTAAAATACATAAAATCAAAACAATTCACTTAATAAAATAAAACAAATAATATGAGAATATACTTACTTACATACAATCATACATACTTCTAAAATAATTTAAATACAAATTAAATACCTACGCAACTATGACTAAGTGGAAAGATAGTGTTCTTTCACTCTTCTTTTAAATACTGCAACAGTTCGGCAGTCCCTAATGTTGGGCGGAAGTGAATTCCACAACCGCACCGCGTGCACAGTGAAGAACGGGAGTAGAAGTCAGTGGAGACTTAAGGAGTTTTCTAAGATGATGATGATGATCATTATTATTATTAACAATGCTTATTTTAATGCTTAAAACAAATTTATTTCAATTTCAAAGTGTCGATTTCTGATATTCGTCAAAATTAATAACTCAAGTAGACAAAATTAAAAAAAAATCGGTTGGCATAATCGCTTTCGCACATAAAAAATAATAAATACGAGTAATTTAAAAAACAATAATGGTTTGATTTTGAACACAAATTGAGTAGGTTATTACGTGTTTGTGAAAAATAAAAATGTAAACACGCACGAATGACGCGAAACACGTGTAAGTACTTAGTACTTACACGTGTTTCGCGTCATTCGTGTTATTTAAATTATAATATTAATGTATTCTGTGGCGAACCTTCGACTTTGGATATCAAAAAAACTTCATTAGGTACCACTACATAATTAACTTGAACAATAGGTAGATGAATACGTAAAATAATACCCTGAATGGTGTAATATTACCTAGACATCGGATTATATGCATTTGCATGGTTTGCATATGCAAATGCACGCTATTTTTATAGCGTTATTGCATGTTGCACGACTCATAATGCGAATCATTAGAGAGTCCTTACACTCCTGCTAGTAGACAGAACCTACTTATTTTTATACCATTGTATAGATAATTAAATGGAGATTAATTCTGTACTTTTCAAGAATTGATTTAATGCAACAGAAACGAAAAAAATATCAAAATAGTTTTAAAATATGTGTATATATCAATCAAGTGTGACACGTGCAAACATTGTAGCTTGCGAAAAAACAATTAATTGAGTCATTTTGGTTTTTACAATAAATAAAAAAGAAAGCACAGGATTTTTTTTCTTTTAATAAGATTTTTTGCCCCTACACGTGCCCTTATTACAGATTCTAATCGGTTCCGCATAGACCTGATAAGGGTTACTAAACGGTCTTGCGGAATATTGTTCCATTCTTGTGAAATCGCTGTTCTTAGTGCTGGCACTGTTATGGGCACAGGATTTCTCGCATATACAGCTTTTTTAAACTGTCCCAAACATGCTCAATGGGATTAAGATCCGGGCTGCGTGCTGGCCAATTCATGGCACGTATCCCACCTCTTCGCAATATTATCGAACTTGTGCAGCGGCATGGGGTTGGGCATTATCTTGCATTAGAGTAAAATTTTCGCGTATTAATCCCATGTAAGGTATCACGTGAGCTTCTAAAACCTCTATTATATAACATTGTGCCGTCAAACCTCCACTTCTACCGTTTTGACGAACCATGTCGATGAACACAAGTTCCGTTCGCCCGATCATCGAAATGCGACCCCACACCATACACGAACCGCCTCCAAAAGGAACACGCTCCTCAATGCAACTTTGAGTATATCTCTCCCCACGTCGACGATAGACTCTTCTGCGACCGTCTGCACCATTTAAACATGTCCTACACTCATCGGTGAACAATACGGAGGCCCATTGCTCTTCAGTCCAATTAAGATGTTCACGCGCAAATCTTAAACGAGCTTGTCTGTGAGCTGCAGACAGCTTTGGACCATTTGCTGGTCTAAAAGGGGTGATTGAAATTTGAACTTTTGTTGAGTTAAAAATACTAATAATCAATACTATTGGTAACAATAATTTAAATGGCAAACGAAAAAAAAAAAACATAAAATTAATTTCAAACTTTACTGTTACACAACATACGAATTTGAGACTACGCATAGATTTTATTTTCCGGCTATAATTTTATCTTTTACTGCAGTTCTATTTTAAAATTTGTTTTTTTTTATGATTAATGGACGTTCTCGACATATTCATTTAGTTTAATCTAAAAAGTTTGCATACTTATCAAAAATATTAATTCGAAAGTAATCCTGAACTTTGATGCAGTTTATGAGTCCGTCAGTGTATTTCCAACTTCGACCCTCTTCCGTTGCATAGCAACCAACAAAGCAAACCGAAATAGTCTTTGAAAGTACAGACGCCAGCACATCAACCTACTACAATCTGTTAAATTTCTTTAATAGATTTTCAACTTTATCACTAAAGTATAAGGTTCAAAGTTGATTGGAAAAAATTGACAGTTTCGGGTAGGTTGACCTGCCGGCGTCTGTACGTAAAGATTGCGAGCTGAGCAATTTTACCCATATTGACGGGTAAAAGCAATTAAAACATACTTCATTTAAAGTCGTTTAAATTTTTTTTTTGTTTTTGTTAGAAATTATATTTTGAAAATAAATATATATATTATTTTAAAATTATTTATTTTTTGTATATATTCTGAAAAAACACTTACACGTCGAATATAAATTATGTTTTAATCTAGATCTAGTCGGTGTTTCCAACCCAACTACTCAGCGAAGAACCATTTTTTTTAATGAAGGGCATCTCGCATATCAACTTAAGAGGTGGTCGGCTGCTTAACCGGGTTGTCCTGTGGATAGAAATGATTAATATAAATAGTAGGTAATCTTGCCAGACAGTGGTATCCCTAAATAGGTGGTAACCCAAGTAATTTAAGAAGATGCATTTAACTATGGCGGTCAGTATTACCAACTGGTACTATCTAATGTAGTCGGGTAATACGAGAAAACAATAACAACAAAACGCTTCTATTCTGCTCCGGATCAGTTAATAACGGGTAGAAATAACGATTTTTAGGTTTGATGAACATTTCTATGATAGTTTAATAACATTTAAAAAAAAAAACATGATCACTTACCTATGAAAGGAAATGTCTTCATTTTTGCGCTCTGTACGATTCACACATCCTAATACACAGCAACGTCCCATAATATTACTTATAATATTGTGTTTGTATTATTCATCTTAAAGTTAGGTCCAGGGCTAGGTCTCGGTCTAAGGTACCTGGACGCATAAAAAAAGCTATAAATTACGGCTACATAGCCCACTTAATTGAGATCATAAATGGTACATACACATAACATCACTCACGCCTGTATTGCCCGAAGGGTTAGGCAGAGGTGTACCTATAGTACACCCACATTTCACCAGTTATGTTTAAGTCCCATGTAATAGGAGGCGAGCCTATTGCCATTGGGCACGCCACTATTGCGGCGATAAGTCCCCTCTTTGAGGAGTGGCTAGAGAGGCGCCACGGCGTCCTCACCTTCCGCCTGACGCAGGTCCTCACCGGACATGGTTGTTTCGGGAGGTTCCTGTTTCGTATCAGGCGGGAGGAAACGCCCGGGTGTCATCACTGCGTGGATCGCCCGGAGGACACGGTTGAGCATACGGTGGAGGTCTGTCCGGCTTGGGCAGAGCATCGCCGTGTCCTCGTGGAGGCGATCGGCGGCGGGGATCTCTCGCGTCCGGCCCTAGTCCAGGCCATGGTACGGAGCGAGAGGGCATGGGAGGCCGTCACCTCCTTCTGCGAAGCAGTAATGCTCGCGAAGGAGGAGGCAGAACGCGTGAGGGAGAGGCAAATTTCGCGCCCTCACGCCCCTAGCCGCCGCAGGAGACGCCCTGGGCGTCGGGAATCGCAGGCCGATTCCCGGCCACCGTAGGCGCGGGCTTGCGGACGGTGAGCAATGGGTAGCTCGCCGTCCGATAAGGACCAGGCCCGGGTCGACGGCGCGTTGTGTTCCACGCGCGCCTCAAAGAGATGTCAGCAGAAGTGAAGGGGTCCGTTAGGACCGATGCCTGCCGGGGTTGCGGGAAAGTCCGAAAGGGATACCGTGGCCCCTGGCAACGTACAGGCAACGGAAGGAACACGGGTGGGTTTTAGTCAGTAAGAGTCTGACACGCCCTCCCGCTCCACCCAGAGCGGGAGAAGTTATTTGATAATTTCCCACCCAAAAAAAAAAAAAAAAAGCCTATTGCCATCAATCAGGCACAAATCCAGACTCCAGGCTGCTACTGAGAAACAGAGACTGAACTGCTGAGATTTCAGTCAGCAAAAATTCCAAAAAAAAGTGATAAATATAAAGTGATGTTAAGTGCTATTCATTTTCGTGACAGCATTATTAAGTATTTAACTTGTAACACAAGTTTTCAAAATAAAACTAGGCAAATTATGAGTTTATGTATTGGTAGCAGTTAAATAACAATGACCCTCATCATTTATTTCTTTATTGCATTTTTGTAAATGTTAATTACATTTATTAAAAAAACATAAAACAAAACATTTAAAAATAAAAAAATAATACTTTTTTTTTGTTTTAGCTGTTGACTTAAAAACCATCACCAAAATAAATAATAATAAATTTATTTCGGACCATAAGTCCATAAACAACACATTACAATTTTATACACAAAACATACATACAACAAACACACATTAAAAAACATACATACACAAAAACAACTTATTTTAAATATTCGAATGACGCACGATGAGTGGTCATCCATTGCCACATCAATGGACTGTCTGTCCTGTCGGCTACTATAGCCACCAAGCTGTTGGAGCTGTCGCGCACTCGCCGCATCAGGGATGCTATCCGTGTCCGCATCAGTGCGTAAAAATCTGGCACGCCATTCTCCGCGAACATTCCCGATGCACTGCAAAAGCGCGGCAGCCCCAACATAACTCTGAAGGCGTTATTGTATTGGATTCGCAGAGCATTGTACGAGCTTTTTGTATAGCTGACCCATAGGGCACACGTGTACATACGCTCTAAAGAGTGTAATTTTCACCTCCCTAGTACAACGTGCGAACCTACGAGCCAGCATGTTACATCGAACCGCCAATGCTCTGCGTTCCCTCTCCACGTCCACATCGTCGGACAGACTATCGGTGACCCAATGCCCCAGGTACTTGAACTTCGTGACCCTGGAAAGCTGAGCGCCCGCCAAGGTGACTGGTGGGACAGTATCGTAACATTTGTTACCCGCTTTAAAAACCAGTAGCTCGCTCTTGGTCGCATTGTACAGTCAGCGTCAAATAGTTAGTGACACTCAGGGTATTCAAATAAATAGACGCAACCAAAAAGTCAATAATATCGGTACAAACAAAGTTTCCTTATTGTTGTCAACAATATATTCGCTCAAAAGGTCGAGACGTTTAAAATGTCATATAGATCGGTTCAGTCAAACCGCCATAAATATGGTTACAGTCATCCCGCCAATGGTATCCAAGCATTATAAGTGTTCAAAAATATGGAACACATTAGAAAAATAAACTTTACTGCTTTATATTTTAAATATTATTTCTCACGTCAACATTTCACAAAATGAAAGGGATAGAAACTTCTGCTGTCCTTTTCATTTTAAGCATGACGTCATAGACATGTCTTTTGTTTTGTAAATAATTTCGTGCATAGCCGTTTACGATAAGTACTTATATTTTATGCAATAAATAGCTGACTGGAAATAGATGTAAACCTCATTGATAATGAGTATGAGTATATATATCTCATAGAGAAAGAGTGCTTATCTATGATTCAATAACATGTTCATGTCAAAAATGTATATTACTTAATACGAAATTATTTCGTATTTAATTTAACTTTTGTACTTAATTAAAATGACCACATTCCGTATTAACGACAAAATGAGCACTTTTTATCAAGTCACTTTGGAACGTATAGAACACAGAAAACTCTCATCGGGTGTAAAAATAAACAAAAACATTTTTGCTTTAATTATCTTTTTTTTTTTTTTTTTTTACTAAAATCGTGTATAGCCACCGTCTGCTAAAATTACGTCAGAAAGACGTCTTCGCATGGATTGTACCGCATTATAGCAAAAATTGTCTCCTCTCATGGACTCCCAAACTTCTTCGACGTGAGTCCTTAAATTTGCGGTGGTTCGTGCTCGAGTACTGTCCCATATCTGAACCATTTTGCCCCACAAATTTTCGATCGGGTTTAGGTCGGGACTATGAGGCGGCATCGAAATTAATTCCAGGTCCATGTTACCATCCAAGTAATTTTGAACAACTCTGGAGTTGTGCACGGAACTGTTATCTTGGACAAACCTAATCCTTTCATGGGGAAAAAAAATCCTGGCTGTTGGAAGCAAAACGTTTTCGAGGATGTCTTTGTATCGGGGGCCATTCATTCTTCCTCCCACTTCGACTAGCTCTCCTGGTCCGCTTTGGGTCATCCATCCCCAAAATCCTAAGGTGATTCGGCCACTGCGGTTGTTAGGGAGGACATTTCTTTCATCATACCTTGTGTTCGATGTTCGGTATAGAGATAAGCGTCCCTGGGCAGACGAACAAAAAACTTTTTCATCTACAAAGATCACATTATCAAAATTGAAATTTAAATAATTTCGTGCGAATTCTAAACGCTGCGCTTTAAGCCTCGGTGTTAATATAGGCTTTTTAGCAGGAATACGATGGCGTAACCCATGTTCTCGCAGGCGACGTCTTATTGTGCTCTGTGATGTACCAAATTCCACAGACATACTCCTGGAGTTTATAAAACGATTGCTAATAGCTCGCTGCACTATATTTCTGTCTTGATTTGTACTCGTTTGACGTGGACGACCAAATGAAACATGGTTTTGCAATGCACCATCACTTTGCCATCTCTCTAGCCAACGGTATACGGTGTTTCTCTAAATAAAAGAAAGAAGAAAAAACTGAAGAGATGCGAATAATTCTATTCGATAGGTAACTCATCTAAAGCGATACTTACGGATATTCCCAATTCATTTGAAATATCTGTTACGGAAACACCTTCCTCCCTCAAATATATAATTCGATGTTTTGTGGTCTCACTAATGCGATAAGTAGCCATATTTAAGCATGAAAAACTATTATTGCTTCAATAGATATTATTTCTAGCTTGCTTTAGTAGTGCACTTGACATTGATATGACTGATAGATAATATAATGACATGCAAACAATACTAGATTGCCTAAAGAGGTCTTCATGTTTGGGAAACCGTTTACTTCTAAAAGGGCGGCCGCACACGTCAGATTTTTGCGGTTATCAAATCAAGGTACCCGAAGGCGTCAATTCCATAGAAAATATTCTTACGCCGCACACGCACGATTCTGCCCGAATGATTAAAAAATCTAACGTCCGACCAGGATGCACGGGCAGTGCGTCGGATCGACTCGACGACCGTTCAAGTAACCGAATTGGGTACCTGAAGGCGCACTCGCAGTACAATTTCTATGTAGCGGTGCACACATTCGGTTCGCTCGTACGGGTTTGTCTCCAGATGTTCAGGTCGCCTTGGCGATCGTGCGGTGCGGACGTACGTGGTGCTAATTAACTGTCGAAAAGTATCCCGTATGTTTATGGAACATACGTCATGACGACTTAAACGATAGAATTGACTTCGTACAATCTCTGTGTATACCCAATAGCATCGCTTTCTTTTCTTTCATTCTTTTGACAAAAGAGTTGCTAATAGAAATTCGTCATCTCCATTATTTTTAAATTATTTTTTATTTTATAAGCGTTCTTTGATACAATCGCCACAAGCTCTGGCATACGACTGGAGAGCGTAGAAACCGAATACAATCAATCGCCTGTATGTGGGACTCCTCCGATCGGGTTTCCAATTGGAGAATCGAATCAGGTACCTGTCATGTGCGGCCGTCCTTACATGCTAGTTTATTTTTCTAATGTGTTCCATATTTTTGAACACCTAAAATGCTTGGATACCATTGGCGGGATGACTGTAACCATATTTATGGCGGTTTGACTGAACCGATCTATATGACATTTTAAACGTCTCGACCTTTTGAGCGAATATATTGTTGACAACAATAAGGAAACTTTGTTTGTACCGATATTATTGACTTTTTGGTTGCGTCTATTTATTTGGATACCCTGAGTGTCACTAACTATTTGACGCTGACTGTACCTGAGGCCGTGAGCCACCGCATAGTCCTCACAGATGCGAAGAAGCCTCCTAAGTGCACTGATCGATGGGCTCAGCAATACCATATCATCCGCGTAGCTGATATTATTGATGCAGTGCCCGTCAATGGAGCACCCGATATTGGTATTGCTGAGTTCACAGATCAGCTCGTTTACATAAAGGTTGAATAGCTTGGGTGAGCTGATTCCTTCCTGCCTCACACCGCACTCCAACCCGTATGCATCCGACAGGACACCCGCCCACTTAACATAATTGTATTGGTTTTTATAGCAATACTTTAGCATCCCAATGATATCGCTTGGGAGGTTCTTAACATTTGACAGTTTCCTCCATAGGCAGTCATAAGATACGAGGTCGAAGGCCTTGGAGAGGTCCAGAAAACATGCATACACTGGTGTTTTCCTACTTGCATAGTATTGAACAGTCTGTTTGAGGCATAGTATAGCTGTTTCTGTGGATAAACGTGGCTTAAACCCAAACTGGGCGTCGTTGAGTGTTAAGTGCTTATCCAGCTGCTGATCAATGAGACTGTCCAACACCTTTGCAATGATGGTAGCCAGGGATATAGGCCTGTAGTTACTCTTGTCACTCGCATCCCCAGTCTTATTTTTAACAATGGGTACAACAATAGTTTTAAGTAAATCAGCTGGAAGATACGAGTGACTCAGGCACAAGCTAAAAAACATTGCTAGCACTCGTGGTAAGTGCTTACCAGCATATAAATAAATCTCCCAAACGATTCAATTTCTCTCCTTTATTTGTGGTATAAATTTAACTACCCACCTATCTGGATAAAAGATTATGTAACCCTCTGTGCGCGAATCCAACTCGCATTTGACCGATTTTGTACTGATGTGAAGGATTGAATAATATGCATTGGCAAAAAGGGACTTTTGCGAAGTGGTCATTTTGCAAAAGATACATACTGAGAAATGGGAGATTTTACGAAAGGGACATTTTGCGAAAAAGACATTCTGAGAAATGGACATTTCGCGTCCGGTAGAAATTTTGAGAAGTGGTCATTTTGCGACTGAGCCGACATACACATAACGTAGGCATAAATAACGTAGGACTGCTGAACTGTAGGTGTGCTTTACCCTTCGGGGAAAGCAGGCGTGTTGTTATGTTTCTGTTATTTATTCCAAAGCTGATACCTACTTTGTTGTTATTGTACCGGCTGTTGTTATTGTTGTCAACTCTTTATTGTTAAAACAAATACGTGAATTTTACATAATTGCCTACAACTCTCAGCAATCATTCTAATCACAATTAAATTTAAACTTTATCACAATTAAATAAGAGTTAGATTGCAATGACTTAGGTATACACAATTGTTTTTATCGTGAGTGTGCTCCATCAGTCTCTTGCAGTTGCGTAGTGGAGGCGCGCTGGCTCGTCTGGAAGCCGCCTTAGTTCCCGACATGCCCCAGTGTGCACCACCTCCAGGATTTGCCTCCGCCCGAGCCACTGACGTACGATCTGCTCTCATCCTCCTTATTGTGGGGCTCATCACTTCTCTGCTTTTAGGTGAGTAGAGATTGTCAATAGGGATATTGTTGCATTTTGAAGCGTGATAGTTACATCAGGTGCTTTTATGAAAATTTGTTATTTTGGTTGAGATCTAAATGGTTCGTCACAGACGACAGAGCTTATGTTAACAAAGTTGTGAAAGATTCAGAACAAGCTTTTCGTTCCCGATAAACTCCTTGCTTTTACCAAAATAAACATGAACATTTTGATAAATTTAAACACTCAGTAAGATGATAAAACTTTTGACCCTTAAAGTTGCCTCTGTCTTTAATATCGTCCGATGTCGATAATAATGTCAGGGCCGTTGCAATTTGCAATCATAAGGGCATGCAGCAGGTTTTGATGACCATCTGCTATCTGACGTCATTGGCGCATTTCTCAAAAATGACCGAGGTAAACATCACAAGGTAATCCACGAGACATTTTTGGAACCGGCTGTTGGCACCTATACTTGCACTTTTGATTATATACAATCGGAAGGAGGTGAGCCAAGGTCGGGAACAAGGTGCTTCTAAAATAGTTGCGTTTTTGCGATGCAATTTCTATGTTAGAACTTCGGATTGCTGCTTTTTCGTAAATTATTTATAGGTCTCATTCAAAGTATAAGCAGTAATGCAGGAATGTAATGTATTAGGATCTATTATTTAAGTGTCAGTAAATGGTTTATCTGACAACCATCTACAACCGCCGTTATTACGTATTACCGACTTAGTACACGAGCGGCAGGCGTCACACATATAATAATATAGGGTATTTGGTTAAAACTTTAGAAATTTAGAGAGAAAATCCGGTAATTAACCTACAGGTTGCGTCTGGATCAACCATTGATTACATTTCGATTGAAATATTCAAAACCATAATTCTTCCTATATGCTTATACCTACATGCCTACACCTATAAAAGATTTTTCAAATGTGTCTTTCCTTATATAGAGATTACTGTGAAAGCATAGAAAGTAAAAAAAAACTCATAATAACATTGTTCCAGGTTTGGGAGAATACTACTGGAAAAATCGAAAGGAGTTGAAGACTGTCTTGGCTGGATGTTATCGCCGAATAATCAATATTATAATGCATTGACAGCGACCTCTGTCGCAAGATGTTGCTACAATGATCTTAAATTAAATTACAGAGTTCGTTCGTAGGCGTAGGTCACAAAGTTACGAAGTGGTAGCGATTATATTAGTGTCCGTTATTCCAGCAAGAAAATCTCTTCTAGAATGAATGGAGCTCAACGAATAATTAGAGCGTAATCTGCTGTAAATGAGCGCCAAATAAAAAAAATCGCTGAACTGAATACCGTCTTCAGTGAGTTTACCTACACGTTTGTTAATTTAACTCCTTGAAAGTCGCGCTAGGATTTTTTTAGGTTTTCATAAATGCATGACTACTTTCAAAGGGTAAATATTTTTGAAACCCTAATTAATGCACAAATAAGTAAAAATTAGATGCGTTTATTCTACAGGCGCACAGTCATTGGTTTCCGAGATCGTTTTCTACAAAACGTTATTCCAGCAAAAAATCTCTAAAATCTTAAGACGCACAAATTAAATTTTCCGCGCAAATTTACGCACATAATATAAGCTATCTACCCATGTACTTTATTTCTCTCTCCGATAATTCGTTTAAAATCTTCCTGCTGGAACAACTTTACTCCAGCAGGATTAGTTTTCCGTTTATTTTTTTCCAAAACGGCAGCACGCACAAAGAATGAAGAGTTACTTTGGCCGGCTATCAAATGAAAACCACTTATACATCAAATTAAAGTTCATATCATAAGCATCAATTTTCATAGTGTGCAGAAGACTGTGAAATACCGGGGTAGAGAGATATCAGACCTGCAAGTACCATGTAAACGTATTAGTTTATGACGCTAATGTTCGCTGCAGTTGTCAATAATATTAGTTATAGACTCATAACATTAGAATTCTGGTAAATAAAAAAATAAAAAACTAGACCAGTGTCCAGGACCTGATGGAGGAGCTGGAAGTTGTCCATAGGAACTCCTTAATCAAACACGATAGCACCATCGTGTTTGGACTCATTGGTTAGATATTGACAAGTGCTATTTTACTAGATGGTGTCCAGAGTCTGATGATGGAGCCGGAAGGTGGCCATTGGAACTCCTCAACAAAACAAGATAACACCATCGTATTTGGACTCATTGACTTTGTCTTGACAAGTACTTATAGCCCAAGATAATATCTAGGTTTGGATGATGGAGCCGGAAGGTGGCCATAGGAACTTCTCAATCAAACAAGATAACACCATCGTGTTTGGACTTATTGGTTATGTATTGACAAGTGCTATTACACCAGGTAGTGTCCAGGGTCTGGAGAACAACATGGCAGAGATGCTTTAGTGAATCACTTTTGTACATGTCTGACCGGGCAATGCACAATCGGCACATGAGCTCATATTATGGTATTTAGGCATTGGACGCCATGACGCATTTATTCTCCCTGTATTTTACTTAGAAGACATCATTGTTTATGAAGAATAAATGAAAACCACTTCTGACCAGTAACAAGATGCCATAGCGTATAGATAACCACCTAAGGGTACTTACCAAAGTGATAATTTTTGGCCAAAAAAGGCAGCACATGTACCCAGCATAAACCTATCAGCTATAGATTTATTTTTCACAAAGATTCCTTCGTGAATCGTCATAAAAAATATAGGTACAATTTTTGTCCTCGTCTGTACAAACCCCGTTGCTTTTTGAGATAAAATGTTTTGTTACAGTAATTGCCGGTTATAAGCAATAAGTTGACATGCATTAGAACTATATTAGCCATCGCCAGGCTTCATAGAAACATGCCATCAAACATCATGTTTTAATTAATAAATAAACTATGTCTATGAAAATGTTTATAATTATTGCTCAGATTGCCATAGATGTGAAAGCCAGACAAATGTTAATATTTTTTTTTTATGATCCATCCAATATAAATTACTATAAATTAAAAAAAAAACAGTAATTCCAAAGATTTAAATCTTCACTTCTGTCGGCAGTCTCCATGACTGCCAATTTTTAGGGTTCCGTACTCGAAGGGTGCCAAACGGAACCCTATTACTAAGCCTCCGCTATCCGTCTGTCTGTCTGTCAGCGAGCTGTATCTCATGAACCGTAATAGGTAGACAGTTGATAATTTCACAGATTATGTATTTCTATTTCCGCTATTACAACAAATAAATACAATAAATACAGTTAAAAATTAAAGGGGGATTCCATAAAATAAACATTTGATTTTGAGAAAAAAAATCTAACCCTGACATGTGGGGTATCATTGTCTAGAGCTCATCGAGTAGTTTTTTTTTTTCTCTCTTTATAAGTGAAGAAATAGGGGGCCGTAAAAGTTGTCAGTTTTAGACCATTTTGTACGAGCTCTATCTCAACAACTAAACAAGTTAGGAATTTGAAACTTCTGTATATCATGAACCATATACTGTTTATAATCAACAAATACTAAGAAAGTCGATTCAAAAGGTATTTTATTTAAATATGGGTGATTTTCTACAACTGCAAAAATAACTTTGTAATTCATAGTTTCATTATGAAATAGAAATTTTTCTTTGTGGTTTTTATAATTTAAGATGTAAAATTAATAATGTTCTTTGTTTAGTATATTCATTTATTTCCTAATATTGTACGGTGGTACGGAACCCTTCGTGTACGAGGCTGGTTTTATTTATTTTTATTGGCGCACATTTACAGCAGCTTCCGCTCTAACTATTCGTTTAACTCAATTCATTCTAGAGGAGATTTTATTGCTGGAGTAACGGACACATTACATTAAATGGTTATCTGGTCAATATACCTACACTTCAGCACATATTCAAGCACATTCATTCAGCACATTTTATATGTAGAATTGTAGATGCCTATAAAGTTATGGATTATAGCATATTATGATTTCATAGCAGAGGAAAATGAATTAGGGTAACACAAAAATTCATATATAACGCCAGATTCAGTGCAATTTTTGCAGTGATGGCAACATTGTTAAGATAGTCATTTTGATACGTCGCGCATCTCAGTCACACACACAATGTGTTAATCTTACCCCATGTATTGTAACTTTACTTACGTGGTAGGTACGAGTAGTTTATTGGAATATCTACTCGTTATTTTTAATTCTTAGTTGTGTTATTACATCTCAATATGGCTATTATTCGTATTTTAGGATTTATTACAATTTTCCGTCTTTACCCATCATTATTTGACGGAGTAAGATGAACATATAGAAGACGAAGAAGAAAGAAAGATGCAAAACTATGTTTTGTAATATCTCGTTATTAGAATACAGTAAAGGTAAAGGATTTACATGATTGATAGTGATGTTTTATTTGCAGTAAGGTGTATTCGGGTAATTCCGAAAATCGGGTTATTCCAATAATTACAATTATCTATCAAACTCTGCAACATTTTTCGCTCTAGCAACATTCATCTGGCCACCATCTTATTTAGCTTCACCGCGTCAGTTGATTCAGGTCGTTACGTGAGTGTGTACGTGTGCAGTGATTTATTTTTTCAAGGAAGGTCATTTTCGCGCTTTTTTCAACTTTCGGATTTACCCGAACATCCGTATCTCAGATGCTTGGTAAGTTTTCAAATCGATTATTATTTTAACAGATAGATAATCGTTTTTTATGCACTTTCATTTAGGTTCAGAGCCCCTAAGTTGCAGTTATTAGTTATTTTCGGAATTTGCCGATGAGGGAAATTCCGATATAAAAGTAATTCGGAATTATCCGTTCTAGCTTTTTCATAGTGATTGTCAGTGGTTCTCAATATATTTATAGTTCTCAGTTTAAATATGAATTTTGATTATTGTATTTTTGTTTTCAGGTCGACACCTACCATTTGTAAAACAATTATTTCTAAGGAGGGCGTCACCTAGCGCCACCCTTCGCTTTAAATAAGCCCATGCTAGTTATGATATATAATATATATGACCTTCAGTCAGGCAATTAATTATCTAATTGTTCTGGAGTTAAAAAATAAAGTACTAGAATACATAGAATGCTTGATTTATTTTATAAATAAATCCTTTTATTGCATGTCATCTTTCACTTTCAAACCCCTTTTCACCAAACTGAAGGTTGAGAACCGCAGACTACTTATCGGGTAATTCCGAAACATAAAAACTTTATAACAATGTTTAGGCTCGTTCAATGGACAAAAGTGAGTTTTTACTTTTGTAGGGTAAATCTGAATGAAAAAGGAATATGAACTTTATATAGAAACTAAATTAAACCCACTTTTGAATCTCATTCGGAATTCCCCGAACTGTTTCGGAATTCACCTCTAGTAAAGAAAAAAAAAGTTTTTTTTTAACCTATTCTGTTTACAAAATCCGACGATATTTTTGATTTTCTTAAATATAGTGTTTTAGTCTATATATTACCCTAAAAAAATGCATTTAAATTAGTAGTATAAAGTCCACCAATTTTCACTAAATATTTGAAATACAAACATAACGAGAGCTCTTCGAAAAACATTTCGGAATTACCCGAATAAACCTTATAACGTTAAGCAATTAAAGGGGAAAGTTTGAGAACCTCTACTTCAATCTTCCCCCGGTGGGATAAGACAGATATACCTATAGGTATATTAAAAAAAAAAAACTTTTATCTTTGTTAACTAAAGATATTTTGACACTACAAGCAGTTCTGAGTTTTTAGGGTACTTCAAACTATAGACTAGGGGCGATCAATAACGTCTGATATTCATTTCAATGATTTTAGAAACTACATCAATCTTTCCCCATCGCCTTTTCGTCTTTCCCCTGTTTCATTTTCGTGATAAAAACATTTTTTTTTTCTGCGCAGCGTTTAATTTTACAGGACGTTATCAATATGATAGAAAAATATACTCTTTGCTCGTTACTCTCTACAATTAATATAAAGAATCATGACCAAAGTCCTATACATGCATACCCTAACCATGTACAAAAGTTACACATGGTGCATTTAAAAGCATATTAGACCTAGATTTTGAAAGAATACATTTCGTATATTTCATAATAAAAAAATACTTTTCCTGCCAAACAGCTCATTCGTTAGACTTCAATAAACGAATGATTGCTACTCATTTTCTGTCAGGCGTTTTTATATACGATTTTCTTTCGCTCTGAGAAGAAACACTGAAACAAATTCACGAGGTCAAAGTCTCTTTTAAAGTTCATATAATTACTTGTAATGATCAGATCATATAAGAAACAAATTCTGAATTATAATGCATGCAACTTACTAAAACCATGAAGCATGAAGGAAACCGTATGACTAAAGAGATGAGTACTAGTAGAAAAAATATATTTATTTATTTAGCTGGTTACACTTTGATACGTCAGATATTTCTTTAAACTAGATGAGGTCGATGTTTCCTTGCTGACTACTCTAGGAACAAACAAACCTGCGTACCAACGACACACGAGAAGTGCCATATCAATAAATAAATAAATAATATGGTGGCCTTCATGGTTATCTCCTGTACCTCAAAAAAAAAACTTTCATCTGATCACATTGACCGAATGAACGGAATGAACTGTAATCTTTCACTTATCGTCGCCATTGAACTGAAAATGTAACTGGAACTACAAATAATTTATTTTTTTATACAATCTTAAAAAATGCTTTGATTGACTCTAGACTATTATCTAAAATCTAGTTTGAATAAATAAATGATACTTAATAATATGAATTGGCTGGACATGGTTAGGGCATAAATGATCATCGTCATTTAGCATAAGCTAATATGTAACGTTCTACAAGACTTCAAATACAAAACTGCTCATCTAATCAAAAACCCTTTCGATCTTACCCACTCATTTTAATAGAAAATAAGCACTTCATAGTTCTTGTAGAGTGTAACAATAAAACCTTACTTTACTTATTGTTTACGTACGTTTTATGTGCAAAGTAAGAGAAAGTTTAGAATCCCGAACCCAGCGTCAACTCTGCGTAAACCCAACGACTTCCATCATTCCCACAGGTACTCACATCTACAATAAGGTAAACTCGATACTTAAGATCCACAGCTCCTTTTATACCCAGATGAAACACATAGTGAAATGGTGGCTTTCAGAACAATATTACACCTCTACTGAAACAATCCTTAGTATAAACAAATAAAATCAACATGCACTGCAGAGGCACACCCACATACGCTCACACATACACTCATATTTAATACAGAACAGCAGCAAAATATAGAAATTATACTTACCAAGTTTTATCTTTTCTAATAAATTTCCTATCTGAATTAGTTTGTTTTTGGAATTTTAGTTTTGCAGTCTCGAAAAGACTAACTAGTTTAACTGTCGCCAATATCAACTTTTATTTAAAAATAACCAAAATATTTTATATTTAAGTATAAGTAATGGCGCCCAAGATACAAGCTGTGCCTAGTTTGGGATCAACGGCACCTCAATTATATAATTTAGATGTTGAAATAAGCGATGTTTTCTTTACTTTTTTTACGTTTTAGGGTCCAATTTCCTTCAGCATAGGCAAACAAAAGAAACGGTACTAAAACATAGATTTATTATAATACCATACAATAAAACCTAAATTAAAGAATAATAATAACATTAAAGACTATCCTCTTTTAAGATAATGTTCTTCAGAAATAGTTTGTTTGGTGACAGCTGTGTCTATGCAGGTTTTCAGATCCTTTTTGGATCTTGCAGCATCAGCCAATGCCTTCTGAATGGTAATAGTTTCCACTGTTCGGAGGTTCGTGGCCAGGCCGAGAGCTGCCCACACTCGGATGAAGGCTGTCGAACACCCACAATCTGTAAAACAAAGGAATGTTTAATTTAATTGCTTTTGCACCAACAAAAAAAACAACGTACGAATCGAAGTGCATAAGTCGGTTAAGGGATAGTCCGTATATTTTTACTGCACAGAATAACTAAAGCTCTGTTATAAACATGGGATTCACGTATTCTGGTTTTATAAATGTAAAATATTCCGTGTGAAGAATTATACCATCTGCATCGGTTCGATCTCTTTATGCACGTGTAATTAGTGGTGGACTTTTCCTTGGGGCGGCCAACCTGCGCCTGCGGCTGTCTATATCTCAACTCAGTAAATAATACAGCTATGACGGCTAGCAATGTTTTTGAATTTACATTTTTACCCCGTGTTTACACCAAGATATAAAACATGTATTTTTCCGTATTTCTGTATGAATCAGAAATCATTTCGTTCAACCGAAAATCTAATCAACCCTTAACGGAGTACTAAGATTTTCTAGCACGCAAATTAGCGAGCATTCAAGGGTGACCACCCTTGAATTCTCGCTAATTTTAGCTTTTCTGCATAAGTTGACAAAGTTACTCTTTGTATGAATGTTCAAACGAAAACCTAGCATATTCGATGTGAAGTACAAAATTTATCGAGCTCACTTCGTGGAGCTGAAGATGCGACCCCTGAAAATATACCTGCCGGCACCCATAATATGTAGGTATAATCGCAAGGTTATGCTGCAAAATCAGCAGAAGGGGCGGGCGGGCGTCTACTACTAAACGGCCTAGGGCGGCCGAGACTGCTAGTCCGCCTCTGCGTGTAATTCTACAAAATCATGGTCTTTACTGTAATATAATCACAGTTAAACGCTCTTGTTACGCACGGTCAAAACATCGAGATTTTATCCGCTAAGTTAAACCTTCCAGAATAAATTCTGTAAGTGATGATGAAAACCGCATTAAAATTCATTATGTTTAGAAGAACTAAGCGGTCACACAGACAGACCCGTAAAACGATTCCTTTTTATTACATATTATAGATTTATATAAATAATAGATACATCTTCTAGATCTTGCCACATTTCGGAAGCATTTCGTCCTCTTGTTGGTTTTGCAAAACTTTAATAAATGTTTTCACAATAACTTTTGAACTTACTGAAATATAGCTGAAAGTAGATTGAATTTCGTATATATTGAGTACCAATATTTTTTTTTTTTTAGTTTATAACTTACCGTAAGTTCCGTATTCTCCAGATTTGTAGTCATATGGAACGAGGTAATGGTAGTGAGGCCAGAATGTCTTAGTTAATATGAATACTGTGTTAGAATCAGGTGGAGATCTGCAACAAAAAAGGAGGAAGGTTTTAGGAGCAATTGGACATAACATCGCTCACAATGAATTCGCTGGATGCAGACAGCAATTCAATTCAAATTCAATTCAAAATATTTTTATTTCATATAAACCTACATGGGCACTTATGAAATGTCAGAAGCTAGGTGCAAGGTTCCAATTGGTTGTTTCCTATGGACAAAAGCCGGCAAGAAACTCCACGGTTACTCTTTTAAAAATAATGGGCTTTTACAATATTTTCAAATAACAGTGTTATTAGGAGGTATGGGAGGACAGTTTAGGTCTTTCAACAAGTACCAGGTACTTAACAGAATAATGATGGTCAACAAATCTACAGTCCACTAGGCCTACAGCTTTCTCACATTCACAAAATTGAAAAGAATCTATATAAAGATAAATAAATTAATCAAAATAAAAACGTATTTTATACAAAATGACGTGATTGCTATTACAGCTGTATCAAATCTGAATAATTATCATGTCCACAAAAGCCACTAATAAAGAGTTGAAACTAAATGCTAGGTATATAATGTCAAATAATAAGGTGATTATGTCGAAGAAGAATGTAAAAAAAAATGTATACAAACATGGTAATTTAGGAGCAGTAATTTAGCAGGTACCAAGGAAGCCAACATGTGGCTTCCTTGGTACCTGCTAAATTACTGCAGAAGGAATTATTGCCAAACTTCCTTGTCTTCAACGTAATCTTTAATTTTATAAATTATGCTTTCTTAATAAGGACGCGTTTGATGTGGGTTTTGAACTTCCCATCGCTAAGTTCTGTAACTGACTTAGGCAACTTGTTATAAAAGCGGATACTGTTTATAAGAAATGACTTGCTTGTTTTAGTTAATCTAAATTTGGGTATCACAATTTCATGTCTACTACGTGTATTTATATTATGAAAATCGCTTCTAATTTTGAAAAGTCCTAAGTTTTTGCGAACATACAAAATACTCTCTAAGATATAAAGAGAAGGCAGAGTCAGTATATCAACTTCTTTGAATTTGTTTCTAAGGGACTCGCGAGGACCCATTTTATAGAGATAGCGCGGATTGCCCTCTTTTGTAAAATGAAAACTGAATCTACGTTAGCTGCCGATCCCCACAGCAAAACGCCATAAGACATAATACTGTGGAAATAAGCAAAGTAAACTAACCTAGCTGTGGCTATTTCAGTTAACTGCCTTATTTTTCTTACTGCATATGCAGCTGAACTTAATCTACCGGAAAGAGTTCTAATGTGGGCGCCCCATTGCAATTTTGAATCTAAAGTAATACCTTGTAGCGTTGTGTGGACATTATATGTATTACTTTATGAAACTGTTTCTTTTCCTCTAACCTATCTACCTACCTATCCGATAACGGCCTGCGCAGCCTACCCTGCGCAGCCCTAGCCGTTACAACCTAAAAATATTGTTTCCGTTATTATATATATATTCATTTATTTTCAGGTAAATAACACCCATATCCAAACATAAATGAACAGATTAATAAGATTAATTAAAATACAATAAAACCAAATAAAATCAAACATCAAATAAAATAAAATGAAAATAAATTAATGTTAAAAAAAAAACCAATAATAAAAAATACAATATTGCATCTAGTTTTTTGCTATCAAGTTTTAGATTTAGACCCACTTGAAGTACAATTGGTAATGAGAACCTAATATAGTTTTGATCGCATTAAGTAAAAGATCGCGATAGAAGAGAAGCTGCGAACCATTTCGAAAGAACAGCTAGACTATCGTTGACATGTAAGACATCTGTATCTTTTCTATCTATTTAAAAAATTAGAGAAGTGTCGCGCAACAGGGGTTCATGCGGTGATGGATTGGTGCATCACGGGAGTACCTAAGTCTAAAGGTACCATTCCGTAGCCGACCGCAGGCGGAGAATTTGGATTCGATTTCTTAGAAATACAATAGAAAGCAGAGTGTCGCGGCGACACGTCGCCTGCTGCTGCCGCCTGCGGTCGGCTACGGAATTGCTGCATCTTTAACGTGGACTTATTTCTTGTTGTAATTATAATACTACCGATTATGAAGCCGTTGGTCCCGTCTGTCATTCGTAGATCTTTGACAGTCGTTACGGGTTGTCAGAAGCCGTTCCCAACATAGTTGGGAAAAGGCTACGTAGACGATGATCAAGTAGGCTAAACGGTCCAACGATAGAGAGCGAGAAGGCGAGAGTCGGGCTGTATTGTGGCACAATAAGAAGACATTTTGTAGCAGTGGACAACATTAAGTTGAGGTGATTGAATGATTAATTTACGATTGATTTAATTAGGTCAATTGTGCGATGATTCTTATGTTGTAGGGGTTAAGTAGTGCTGTTAACGGCGTTATTGCACTTGGCCGTTCTTTTAAATATCAATGGAAGTCCGGTTAACAACCAACTGTGAGTTAATTGCTCCTTAATCTGTTGTTTTATTAGGTAGGTCTATAAACCTGATGCTTAAATGGCGTGATGTTATTGATAAACAACAACAGTCGTCTTTAGACCTTGATATTATCCATGTTTTTCTATTTGATTAAAACTCTCTCAATTATATGGAATCATAAACTGCGTACGAGATTACGAGGCTATTTTCTTAATATAGTTTATCAATACGATCGATAAAGCTTGGGTATCTTATTGCTGCTGTTACTTTTTAGGGTCATCCATTAGACTTAGTGTAGGGATTATCTGCACTGACAACGCAATACTCTATGAATTTATGTATGGTCCAATATAGTGTCGGGTGAGGCAGGGTGGTTTGTCGTCTTCCCGGCTCTTCAATCTATATGTTAATGACCTCATTGCCGAGCTCAGCAGCTTGCGTGTCGGATGCAGAGTAAATGGTGTTAGTTTTAACAATATCAGTTATGCGGATGACATGTTGCTGCTGGGCTCGTCGCCGGGAGTGGTCGTGGAGTTGTTAAAAGTATGTGACACCTACGCTGCTATACATGGACTGGTCTATAATGCCAAAAAATGTTAATACGCGGTCTCTGGGGTCACTGGTAAGTGCCGGGAAAATGCCCTCGAACTTGCCATAAACGGTATGCCAATACGTAGTCACGAACAAAGGCGGATCCAGGATTTATTTCTGGGAGGGGCACATGGATCAGTCAGGTAAGAAGTTCCCCCATATCTAGTATTGCACTTGGGACAAAAAGCACCCGACTTTGTTCAACCTCAGGAGCACCTGCCACCCGTCGTGACCTGCAGTGGCCTATATGTAAAGCAACCAATCGTCTGCGGACCAAAGTAGGCCGCTGTAAGCACAACCTAGTGAAGTGGGGGGATTATTGACCCAACCGACACACAGTGCGAATGCTGTGTTCCTGACCAAACCATATGTTGGCGTGTCCAAAGTGTCCACACAACAGCACTTCTGAGGACCTACAAAACGCCACTGATGTCGTGATTGGCGTGGTCACCGCTTTTAACAATTTTTACCATCGACTCGGAAAGAAGGAGTATTGCACTATGCCGTTTTTGGAATTAATTCTTTGTCAATGACATTATAATATCTGAATAACTACAAAAAATAATATAATTAATTAATTATATATTATTATTATTTTATTTCCTTTTTTATTTCACTATTTTAATATAAATTATATTTCTAATATTGAAAAAAAATATATTAAAACTAGTAGCCCAGCGGTATCGGGAAAAGAGTCCAAGATACCCGTGGTCAGGGCTCCAGAGAGAGGAACCTCCTAACAAGGCGCGCGAGGAGTACCGCTTTCTGAATCAAGCCCTTAATTCAGCTGCCTAACGCGAGCCTCCTTAGGTGTTAGTCGAGGCTCTTGGCAATGAAGCCATTGGCTGATACGACTATCCGCACAATGATTGCTGAGTCCACATCCCACATGTCGACAACCTCGCGAGCTAAGTCAATATACTTGATTTCTTTATCTTTCTCGGCTTACACGAGGTTCCCGTCATGCGGGACCGTTATGTCAATAATCATTGCGCGCCGCTCTCCTCGATCCACCACTACTATATCAGGCTTATTGGCAACAATAGTCTTGTCAGTGATGATGGATCGATCCCAGTACAATGGGATATTTCCATTTTCGAGAACTAGGTCGGGCACATACCGTGTTGTACGGCACTTTCGATTCCACAAGGCTGTATTTCAGAGCAAGTTGCTGATGGATAATCCTGGCTACAAGGTTGTGTCTATGAAAGTACTTTTCGTTAGCTAGACGAGAACACCCGGAGATAATGTGCAGGCGCGGATTCAGCCCTCAAAAAAGGTTGTGGGCACAGCCACCCGAAAATCGGTCAAGTGCGAGTCGGAGTATGAACTCGCTCATGATCGATATAGTGCATTCCTACAAAGGAGATTTTTACAAAATATATGACGCCCTGACCAAGATTTTGTACAGTGGTGCCGATTCTCTTGCACACCGAACTATCACGAAAATTACTTTTGGCTATGAGAATCTTAAAGTTATTCTGCAAAAAAAGAACATTAAATTTAAAAATAATTTTGACAGCTAAAATCGGATTCGACAATCGCGACTCTACGTGGTATTCGTTTTTGTCCTAGTACGTGAATTTTTTTTAGAGCCGGAAGCGCACAAATTGGGCAACCTGTTTTATATGGAATTTTTCACTTATTCTACGGAAAATATGAAAAATTATTAACTGCATGTTGAGTTTTAGGGGTTTATGGGCTTTATAAAGGAGTCCAAATTTTCATTATTTTTTCGATAGGACACCATTTAAACGCAAAAGGAAAGAAACCAAAGATACAGTACTGTTTTTGCACCTGAATTAGTCGAGGTGTTGGTGTGAATTTTAGTTCATGACAACTAAATTTATTCCACACCTTTATAATCGCGATTAAAAATAGTCAGATATAGTTAGACAATCAATTTTTTTTGTGAAAAACGTCAGATTCAAAATAGTAAAATTACCATTTTTACTAAATTAATAAACTCTAACTCAAAGCATTTATTTCAAATAAACCAATTTCAGGCATTTTTTAATTGTCAAGGGGTCGGTCAGTCAGAAATATGAAGCTAGTAGCCCATTCCAAAGCCTAGTAGGTACCTATGGAGAAGAACGGGCAAGAAACTCCACGAACACTCTTTTAAATCAAAATATGGTTACAAAATATTGGTTACATCATTCATGTTGAAGTTATTACACGTGAGAATGATGCAAAACATTAAAAGTGTAGGTTAGAAAAAAAAAACAATAAATTAAAATCGGCAGCTAAGAGCTGACCAGTCCTTACTGACGACGCGACGCCCGTTCACGATCATAACGCATGGATTAGCACCATTCAGTTCAACCATTTTGAAGGGAGCTAAATGATCCAACACACGCGCCACCATCAGCAAGACATTAGAGTGAGCATGACATACTCTCAGCCGCCAGAGCACATTCAAGTCAATGTAAGACATACCCAGTACCTAAATGGTAGCTTTAAAGTCAGTACATAGTACTCACACATATGCTATCCGTACTCACTTAGTGCCATCTTAGTGCTGTCAAACTAAATATAGTTAAGTTGTGCCACTTTAGTCTATTTCAGAATGAGAATAGAAATCGTCGTTTGACAGGAATAAACTAAATTTTGGTGATTTATGGCTCTAAACTAGACTAAAAATCACCAACATTTATTTTATGCCACAAGGCATAAAATTAGTTCTCATGAACAAATATAAAAATAAATTCACACCAACAGCTCGACTTCTGGTGCAAATCAGTACTGTATCTTTTTTTTCTTTTCTTTTGCTTATATCTCGAAAAAGTCAAAATTTTCATTATTTTCAGAAAATAATGAATATTTGGACTCCCTTTATAAAATACATAAACCTCTTAAAACTCAACATGTAGGTAATAATTTTTCATATTTTCCATACCTAATACAAAAAATATATATTATAGTTAGTTATTATACTGTAGCTGCATCATCATTCAACAATACGCGCGCCGCGCGCGCCGGCCGAGTGGCCAGCCGCGGAGCCCTAGTGTTCAGCTACCGCCACCGCGATGGTGGCGCCCCCGTCGTGAGTTTCGGAAACTACAGACCAATACGTGCTGTGCGGTGATTGGTTATCCAAAAATCGTATGTTTTTTAAGATGCCCGCAATCGATTTTTGTAATTTTAAGTGAAAAATTCCATATAAAACACGTCGAGGCTGCGCCCCCGGCGCGTCTCCGGACCACATGGAATCGCGATTGTCAAGTTCAATTTTAGTTGTCAAAATAATTTTTAAAAGACTTTTTTGCAGAATAGCTTTAAGATTCCCGCCAAAAGTAAGGAATTTTAGTGATGGTTTAGTAAGTTTTAATCGGTGTACAGACGCCAGCAGGTCAACCTACCCGAACTGTCAAATTTTCCCAATCAACTTTGAACCTTATGCTTTAGTTATAAAGTTGAAAATCTATTAAATAAATTAGACAGATTGTAGTAGGTTGATGTGCTGGCGTCTGTAAAAGAGAATCGGCGCCATTATGTGACTTGAGTAAGTACTTCGCTTCGTTCCGAATCACGCACGATTCATTGTTTTATTTTATTTTATTAAGGCAGTGGATATAATATCAGCAGCCTATTGACCTTAATAGACCGTGAAAGGGTGATGTCACAAGTCTATTAGGGTTGTGGGCATGCCCATCGTGCCCACAACGGTGGATCCGCGCTTGATAATGTGTCAGATTGATTCTCCCGGACTGTGGCATGCCCGACAAATGTCAACCGTGCCGTCCTTCACAATGAATCTCCGGTAATTGTTCGTCATCATAACTTCGTCCATTATTGCACAAACAAAACCTTCGGTTTCCCCAAAGAGGTCACCAAAACTCAGCCAGGCTACGTACGCTAGTAAATCTACGTCGGTTATTATTTTTATGACTAATTATTATTTTTAATTTTTATTATTTAATTATAGCAGCAGTGATAACCTAGTGGTGTGACAGTTAGACTGCCAAGTCATAGGTCTGGAGTTCGATCCCTAGGTACGCACCTCTGACTTTTCGGATTTATGCATATTTTATAATAACACTTGTTTTAAAAACGGTGAAGGAAAACATCGTGCAAAAGTCAAAGTCAAATCATTTATTTCAAATAGGCCCTTCCTTATAAGGCACTATTGAACGTCAAAAATTTACAAAAAAATTAAATAGATTCTAGTCGCCCCTACCAAAAGGTAGTTTACGCATGGAGAAGAATGGGCAAAAAACTCCACCGTTACTCTTTTAAAATGTTTTACAATATTTTGTATAAGTACATTAGTTATATAATTATATGTGAGGACGATGCACCTAGAATAAAATTATTATACCACAATAGGTAAAAAGAATTAAGAATTAAAAATGAAGCAACTACAGATAAACTAATTGCAGCAAACTAACTGTAGAAATGCTTTAAAGATAATTATTTCTCGACGGCATGTGAGGCCAAATCAGAAGCCCATGGGCGACATAGGTAAGTAGTAAAGTTTAAGCTAGAATTAATTTTAGCAGCTCACCTCGAATTGCTTTGGTTAGTTTTTCATTCATAGTAGGTATTTGCTAAATATTTTTATGAGTTGAGGAAACCTGCATAGCAACTTTGGACGCGCAAGGCCCCTCGGACCGCGCTATCTTTTTAATTTTTAGTATGTTATCCTGAAATCCTTTGGCCGACTGAAGCTCTAAGCAGGTGCATTGTTGGCTTAGCAGACCTCCGGGCCCGACTGCGAACTGACCGCCACACTTTGCAACATACTAGTTACGCCACTGCTGTTGAAGATATCCAGCAGTTACTTCTTCAGCATTCATAATTGAGGCAATGTCTTGATGGATATGCATTAAGGCCAGCTCATTCAGACGATCTTTGTTCATACTGTACTGTGACGAAACGAATGTTATTTAAGCGTTATCGTATTAATCTCCTTGTTTTCTACTTTACTTAAACCGTATGGAGAAAGGGGTGGGGGGGGCCATGAACAAAATAATTATTTTAATTTTCTATGAGTTTTAAAATAAAAAGCTGGAGGGCATAGAACGTCTATCGTTTTAAGCATCAAACAATGACGCAACCAAGGACCTTTTAAGAGTTATTTCTACGGTTTTAGGAAATATTTTTATTTCACGGGTGTAAGTTTTAACACAATAAGCGCAACATATTTGAATCAAGATGCAACCTGACACTGACCTGCAAATTTAAAAAAACGTAAGAAAATTTGAATTTCGCGGGCTACCTGAGCGTATCCCCCTTAAGTAAAAATCCTTAAAATTGTATTATGAACTTGAGACAGGCCCACTGCACTTGTTGTGCGAAAACATTAATTAAAAAAATATATATCAGCATCATGTTATCGATAGTGTCGACGTATTTTGTTTTTTCTTTAGGTCTACAAATGTAAGGTTTGAAAAAGCAAGAATTCACGTACCAATTTGTTATTTTAAATAGATTTCCTATGTGATTAATGTGATAAAATGCGATCATTTTCCGCTCTATTTGTGTAATAAATTTTCATAGCAGTTCTAAAACATTGCATTTAGGCAGTTAAACATTGCAGTTGTATATGGCGACATGGTTGGCGCAGTGGTTAAGCGATTGACTGCTGCACTGCGTGTCGCGGGTTCGATTCCCGCACGGATAATTTGCATGACCTAAAAGTAGTTGTTCCGGGTCTGGCTGTTTATGTATGTGAGTTTAAAAGCTTTGTAAACGCATCCACAATACGGGAGAAATTCCAAGTGTGGGAAACGCATAAAGAAAAAAAAACTTACATGGAAATTATAAATTCTCTGGGTTTTCTTTTTTAGATTAGTCACATCCAGTAACCGTACACGTAAGCATTATTAATTACGTCGACTAAACAAAACTTTTCTCTTTATAACCTCTTTTTTTACTAACGTAGGCCGATACAGGCCGATAGCGTGAACGTGAATGGTCTCGTCTATCTATCTCACTCTAACCTATGCTTAGACTATTAAATACTCTTTCTCTTTTGCATTGCCAATCTAACGTTAGTTTTAAATAATACATCTATGGCTATGACTATGGCTATTCTATATAAGCTATAATGGTACAAGGATCTTTTGGCGCATGGCCAGAATCAAAACTAACACCGCAATGTTGGTTTTCTAATACAATTTCTGTCCCAATTTCTCGAATGTTTACCAACAATGCCCCCCTGCCAATTTCATCCAGGCGCCAGTTGTGTACTTACTTTTCGCCAGGCCTGAGACCCCACACACAAATAGCGCTGTCGATCAACCAAGAGCCATGGAGCACGATCAGGTACCGAAGGAAGCCGATGACGAATACTGTGCTAAGAATAGTGTCATCCCAGTACTCAAGAGGAGCGTTTAGAGGCAGCAGTAGGAACAGTACTACGTATAGCCCCCAGTACAATCTGAAATAAACACAGAACAAAATCTAAAGTCTTATGAATTCCTCATTCCTAAATACCCATAAGTGAATAACCATTGCTTATTCAGTAAATAAATACGTCTTTTAAAAACTACCGTACTTGTCGTTGTCTCTTGAGAACTAAAACCGTAACAAACTCTGGGGTAGGTAAGTTTCTTTTAAAGTTCAGATATGTCTATAAATAAAATAATGTAAGAAAAAGGCTCGCAATTTAGGAAATACATAATATTATATACCTAGCATGACCATTATCACAATGCTTGATGTGGTGGGTAGTAATTCCAGATCCCACATTGAATTGAATTCTCACCTCTTTTGGAACATAACAACTGAATCTTTTTCAAGATCAGACATATCTATGGAATCCTTCATTTTCTCCTGGTGCGGGCTAAGTTTCCAGAGACGAGTCAAGAAGTGTGAGTACACGAAGCCCTTGTTGTAGTCGTAAGGATCATTGTCTGTGGCGAAATGGGCGTGGTGGAGTCTGTGGTACTGCACCCAGTTGTATATGGAGCCCTGAGAAATAGAACAATAGTTTTTTTAACGTTTTGATGGTACACCACGTTTTCTTTTGGCCGTCGCCATAGACGTATAAAAAAGGTCGGACGGATTCTCGCTAACAAAAAACTGTGTCACTCAGAGTCAGCCAGCTCGCTGTACGTACAGCACACATTCACACAATAGTCAGCCATTTACGCGCAAACGTCAACACAGGCGATACGTCTATGCGGCAATATTTTTTTTTAAGATACAGCCTTTCTTGTGTGGTGAAATGGTGTAAAAACCGTAGTAAAAATCCAGGAATCACGTTTCATGGGTAAATGAATAATTCAATCATTTAATTCCCGATTTTATACATCAAAATCAATCTTCATTCGATAAAATTCGTCACAAGGCCGGTGTTGCCAATATTCACGTGTGCAAATTACCCGAAATATGGGAAATTTATATGAACTATAAAGTGTGGAAGTTGTATATGATGATGGGTTTGCTATATTGTATTGTAATATTTGTGAACTATTTTATTAGAACGGGAGTAAACTGGTAGAAATCGCGGCGGCGTCGCGGCGACGGGCGTCGTGTCCTTGAGCACTTATGGCCCTCTATGCGATATTCTCTATGAGAAAGTGTGAATTTGGTCAAAATGAAAATCCAAGATGGCTGCTGCGAGCCGTGCTCCCCGGCTCCTTAGCCCAGGTTCGCACAGATGTATTTTTATCGCGGCTATCTTCTTTTGTACACTGGATTTTCAACTCTCGGTATTGAGCCGAGCATTGAGAATCAAACAGAGCGCATCCAGCGCGTATCCCAGCGCGTCAAGAAAAAACACTGTTGGATATTCAACTCTCGGCGCTAAACAGAACGTCGAAATCCAATTCGCGAAAAAAAATCGCCGCAATAAAAATACGCCCGTGCGAAAATATTAGGTTAAAAAGTAAAATTTTAAGCATTTAAAATATTTTCAATTAACTGTTTTATTATCATTTTCTTTTCTTTTATATTTTCATAATAATTGGTTCTTACCATTAACCTTACCATTAAAGCAATAATAAATGGGTAAATTTGGCTTACATGGCATCCCTAAATTCACTCACACATAAATTAGTCGCCGCTATTACGGGACACAGTTTTGTCTTAGCGGGAGTTCCGTCCGACCTTTTTTATACGTCTATGGCCGTCGCCATAACCGACTTTAAATGATTTTATACTGAAGATCTTAATATGTGAATATTTTAAATTATATTTAAGTCTAATTAGGGACAGCGCTCCTTGATGGGCGTGTCCTATTACTGGCTGGACGTATGACGCGGTGCGTGAGCTTTTACAGAACACGCAAGCTAACCACTAAAGGTCACTGGCATATGTCTGCGCCTTAAATGGCTATCGAGCAGACCACATTGGTTTGAACACCTCCAAACAAATACAGTTGCAGTATCTGTCTCTGTCCATCCAGAATCTGTCCGTTTATGATTAATCAATAATTAATATTTAAGGGGCCAATGCTATAAAGTGGAATGGCGATAATGCCCTTCGTCCCTTGGGCCAACCTTGGCCCATTAGCGATATTCCATCTATCCATTAATAAAATAAGAGAACGGTACTTTGACTGATATCAAAGGTGAAGCATTCATTTCGTTCAGACCATTTCCGAATTGGAGTGGATCAGTTAGTCTTAAAGTTAGTTGCCCAATTCGAAAGTTACTATGGAGAAGAACGGGCAAGAAACTATTTAATGTAGAAGGTATGTAATGTGGTGTGGAAAAAGATGCAGCAAAGACGTCAACCACCAAGGTTACATATAACTACATTCGTAAATGTGAGTATGAGGTCATGTTTGACAATGTATTAAAAAAAACCTATACATATAAATAATCAAGGTAGGTACCGGATTCTAAATGCATAAATGGGCTTCTTATAGAAAGACGACCTTACCTTGTAAGAAACACATGTAATGTGTTTGCCTGGTTAGTATAACCTACGGAATAACTCTGGAATTATTGTAGGTGTATCTTGATTCCCTTCATTTAACGATTGTTGACTAGTCAGTCAGTAGCAGTATCGTCGTTTGGGAAAGCTCGATAAATACAATACTTACAACTCCAGCTAAGGTCTGGAACAGCATGAGCACGATCCGTAGTCCTGTGCTCGCTTTGTACGCCCCGTGTGCCCACAACCGATGGGCCCCTGTGGTCATGCCCAGGATTGCCACTGACGTCAGGACTATAACTGGAAAAATGTATGGTCTTTAATAAATAGGTTACCTAGGTACCTATTCCATGAATTATTTGAATAAGAGTTTGGTACAAAGGGCGACTGTGGTCCTCTGACGGTCAATTTAGAGACCAAATGAACATTTTTTTTATTTGATCTCTAAATTGTCCGTCCATAGTAAGAGTAGCCACTATTTTCGCTAACTTCTTGATATTTTAATATTATAGATAGGACTCGGAAAGAATGCTCTTTCCCTGATAACGCATTCGCTAGTTGGGTCCAAACACGAGAAACTTCACATGAGAATTAACTTGAAATATTTTTAACTAGCTTCCGCCAGCGGCTTCGCCGCGTGTTATTTTTGTAAATAATACTTAATGCCTATGTTACTCAGTTTTAATATAGAATTCTTATGGTAAAAGATTTTTTAAATTGGTCCGGTAGTTTTTGAGATTATTAATTACAAAAAAAAAAATACAAATCTTTTCTCTTTTTAATATTAGCGTTAATGTAGATGTACGTGCGATATGGACTCTGTAATGTAATATCATCTGGTGGCAAGCGATTGTTATTCATTAACAGCCTTAAAAGCGCTGTAAATCGGTCTAATTATGTAAGTAGCTACCGTACGAGCCTTCTGTCTCATAAAAGCACCCAAGTGCTGATTTAAGGCTCCGCAGACAGGCGCGACGCGATACTAGTAGAACAATTTCTATTAAGACCAGGCACTCTAAAGACAATTTCCACGTAAGCTCCGCCCCCATGCACCCTGCCACTCCGATATGTGCTAAACGATGTGTTTAGACATTAGTAATAAAGTTGAATATCGCGTGCACTCTTTGATCGTGTTCGAGCATGAAATGTAATGGCGTAAGTCTCAATTCTTATTTCGTTTATAACTAGAGTAATAGTTGATCCAGAGAAAAAATATCTTGTGGCTGAATAATAAACTATATTTTCTTACTGTGAATACTTATTTTAGACAAGAAAGCCGAAAAACTTTGAGTTTATTTAAATAATCTTTAAAAAAATGACATAATTTTCGAATAAAAAATGAATCGAATGAAAATGGTACAATTACGTAACTGTCTTGTACATGGAAAGAAAAAGAACCAATAAATCATATACTAAAGTTCCATTTAGGTTGTATGCGTGACTGTTGCAGAATACAATTTAGGGAACCTCCTCTTAATCTTCAGAGCGTCATTATTTTTAATAAATCAGCACGGAAATATAATATTTTACCTACGACACACCGGTTTACTTCTTTACTATGAAATTATAAACTACAATAACAGTATGTATATACAGCTGTAGGGACAAATCGCTTTGACATTCGCAAATCGTACAATGATACCTAATATAGTAACAGAAAATGTTGCAAGACCGATATTTTTCTTACGCAAACATCTGTGAGTTTTATTGAATTTTATTCAATATATAGAGAGTTAACCAATGTGAACACTATCTTTGTTGTACTCCTAGATATACCGTTATTATTATTGACATTCTTACTAACCTGTATTATTATATTTTATGAGATTGTTCGAAATTTAATCAAACAAAGTCAAATAACGTTGCCGCTAGTAACTGACAAAATTATCGGTTATGAAAAACAATAAGTAAACGTGTTGAGTTATGTTATGACATAAAGTAGGTATTTCATTGGTTGTCGTACGTATGCATACTACCTTTTTTGTAAATACAAACAATTTTGCTGTGTAATCAACATTGTCTGGACGTGGCGCCATCGTTAATAGGTATTTAATAATACATTTGCATACAATACTTTACTTTTATTTAGCAGGCTGTTTGATAAATTACATTTATTTCCGTAAATTACTTCATAAAACACTTTTCCACTTTTCACGTCAAAATTTAATTCTTTTTAAAACTGGATGACTTCATCAGTGTTTCCTAACCGACTACTCTGAGAAGAAAGACCGAAACAAATCAGAGTTCACAGTCTCTTATAAATTCCGTACCTACATAATCTTCGTTGGGTAGACATTAATCTGTATGGTTCTCATATGGCCATATGAGGACCATACAAATTAATGTTTGACATGGTCTTTTGATCAAAGAACCATGTTCTTTCAAAGGTTCACTCCAAACCAGAACCAGTTTGGAGTGAACCCGTCCGTCCAGTCAGTGCACGCATTTGTAATTAATCGCGTAGCTAAACTTAGAACTTTAGGAGCTCAACGTTTCAACCAACAATACCAAAGAAAGGACATTTGGGTAAGCCGCATAAAATACTCAAACTGCCAGATTATTATTAAAACTAAATGAGAAAAAGAAATGACCGAAGTCGTCACATTCACAATAATCAAAATAATACCTACTTTACAATGTAAATATTCAGTCAAATATGATTTGCGGCCGTATCAAATATTTATTTATAGAAATATAATCATGGAAATCATCAATACAACTCTATGTTTATATTACCCTATTGAATGACTATTTTATGAAATCGTGACATTGAAGGCCAATTCTAATTTTAGGAGTTGTATTGCTGATTCTGATGTTTATAATTAAGTAAAGCCGTATTTGTTACGGTCACGAATCATATTTTAAACAACATACAAACTGATACTGACCTGCAAATTGCAAAAAATCTTTAAGAAAATTTGAATTCCGCGAGCGGGCTTTATTTCACTGTGGCGGCATCTGCAACGCCACGTGCGAACTACGCATCACACCAACATCACACAAATCCAGCATCGCGCAAGCGATCGCATCCGCGAGATTAACATGTGTAAGTATATACAGAAACCGCGCAGTAGCCCACCATACACAACACCTGTCTCGTCGAAGGATCCTCCCCTTTCGTGGGAGGATGAAACGAATACAACGATGAAACGATCGAGTATACTTAAGGTAATAAATTTAATAGAAAACTGGAAAATTATTTAAATAACAAGGTGTTCAAGCCATCAATGTTTCATCGCCAGAAAAAGATACAGGTCAGTCTTTTCGTCAAAAATCTCCTGTAATGGAGATAAAATCTGCCACTTGCTCACTTCAGACGTCGCTACTATCCAGCATCTAAGAATTGACAGCTAGCTGTCACTATCTATATTTATTTATTTATTTATTTATTTATTTATTTATTTATTTATTTAATTACGGCACTCCAACGACTTATTCACTAGAACATTTTAGGGGTACAATATCAAACTTAAACTCTAAAGTGAATTTGCCACTTAAAGGTGTGCACAGCACTTGCAATATTTTCAAGTTTTGTGATGTTACTATATATAAAAAAAAAAAGAACATACATGAAAACAGATTCGACTATAGAGATCTTTTACGCATAATTAATTAATATGCCCCGTTTCAAAATTACGAGGTATTTGCCAATTATGTGACAGCCAATTTGTCAAAAAGATTCAATGTACAGTTTTGAGTTCGTTATTATTTTATTATAATTATTGTGGAATAGATGAGACCGCAACCACGGCACGTGCCTGGGTTACTCAAAAAGCAGTTGCTTTTTGTTCGGTACAATTTATACAAAGCTTTAAATTGTAATTACTACGATTTAAAAGCTTTGTTTAAACTGTACTGATCGAGAAACCATTTGTAAACCACAAGGGGTTTGCGATCGTTGATATTATTAAGTTCTTAGTTTCTCAAATGTGTAAGTTATTAAAGACTTGATTAGATTAATATTGAAGTTTCAAATTAGGATTTTTCAGTAATAGCCCGGAATCTGTACGGGCCCAGTTAATAGCAATGGGACTTAAACATAACTGGCGAATTGCGGGTTTACTTGGTAGGTACACCTTTACCTTACCTTTTAGGGAAATATTGTATATATATTATATATATTCGAAATATACTGCTTGCATATTTCGAAACGGTATTTTCGTATTTCATTCTGTTTCATTTCAATGAAAGTAGATAAATTATTTTCACTAGAAATACACCTAACATCAAAAACTCTGAAAGTCCTCTAAGTAATAAATATAATGTTTATTTTAGGTACATTGATTGTTTTTTTGGTTGCATGTTTTGATTAATATCCTATATATTCTTATTTATTACTAAAAGACTTACAGAAAATCAGGGTCATCAGTTTGACCTCGTAGATCAGCAGCCATGTTCCATACAAAGAGAGGAGGTGGATGTGTATGAAGAACAGGACTGCTGGCCAGTTCGCCTCCCGGGCCTTACTGAGCTTGGGCTCTTCGGGGCCAGAGACGGCATCAGTCACTTCCACCATTGTTTCTGGAGATCTGTAACATGGAGATTATGGTTTTTTGTAAGAGATAGGAAGAAATTGGAATGGATAGTAATTATTTCTACTGAAACATTTATATCATTTTCACACATTTTTTATTCGAAAGAGAAAATTCCTGGAAAAAAATCAGAGGACTGTAAAAGAGACGTTCGCCATTTGTTAACATACTTATAACTAGTAGGTTTCTGGGTAGGATATTTACATTATGAAGTAAACTATCGAAGATAAAAATCATTTCCTTGATAAAATAATTAATAGTGTCTAAAGTGTCTGATTACCTGAAACAAAAGACGGCGTGTAGTTTCAAGCTCGGAGTTTTGTATTAATGGCAGATTTTACGTCATTGATAAATATCGTGGGCGGAGCTTTCCAGCAGGCCTTGCATGACGACACACGCGACAATTACTTATCTCGCGTGAGTCATCTATTTCTGTCACTTTTCTCGTTTTCTGACAGCTCTGCTATACAAAATGCTCGATTCGTTCTGTCAAACTTGATGTTTTCTCGTCAAACCCTAATACGGCACCTTAGTTATCTCGATTTTTGACAATTCAACACGAGATAATCTGCGATTTTTCTGTCATTTAGTCATATTTACTCGTCCTCGATTTTGACGACGAGAAGAGTAGAGATAAATGATACATAAAAAAACTCCAAAATGACATGGCAGTATCATAATTGTACTTATTTAAGTCATAGTTTTATTTTACAATATATTAATAATGAAAATGTTTAGTTTTCCGACAAAGTCCCACTGCGACCAATTGATTACGGTAATAATGGCTATTATCATCTATGGGCTGTTTTAACCTATGGTCCGATGGATATTCTCGTCAATTAGACCAAAAACAATCAATAAATTACATGTAAAAACCGAAAAATTCTGAAAAATGTTGAAAGTGACGTAAAGCGCGCGTCAATGTCAAACCGCGGGGCCAGACCGGTACACTATTATTTACATTGGAACGGAATTCCTTTGTAAATAGTAGTTTAAAACTGCGGCCGCGAGAGGAACTGTGGCGGAGGGGAGCACTATTATGTAGATGAGAATATATAATTTGTTTCGGAATAAAAAATGCATGAAGTAAGAATACAATTTCAGAGAATATAGGTACCTAATTAGGCTAGAATCCCATAGTCCTTAATCTCCATTTGATTTCCTAGTCCTCAATCAATCTGCTTAGCCTTTTTCCAACTATGTTAGGTGTAAAGAACTTTATTTCTCATAAGAACTTAAAACTAGTTCGCTTACAATGAGATATGGTATGATTATTACTTAATATTAATAATACATAATATTACCTCTAAGGTGTCGGAAACATTATCTTACTAATTTATAAAAGTGAAGGTTTTATGTTGGGGTCGGCTTCCAGTCTAACCGGATGCAGCTGAATACCAGTATTTTACATGGAGCGACTGCCTATGGGCAAGACCCATTGGTAAGACTGGTTGATAGACATTCGGGCTTCTGACTACCCGTAACGACTGTCAAAGATCTATGAACAGCCGGAACCAACGGCTTGAGGCACGAAGGGGTCTCGATATGTAATGGATGATCACCCATCCATGAACTGACCGCGGCAAAATGAATGGTTGTCATTCGTTTTTCAGACAATACCCTTCAATGCTATGCCATTAACAAGTCAAGATCGAATCGAAACAAAGACAGTGTGTCGAAGTTAAGGTCAAAAGGGCAAACAAATCTATTGTATGTTAATAAAAGAATGAACTTTTTAAAACGCGTCATTTGAAATTAAAATAACATTTCAACAAGTTGCGACCAGCGAACTTGTTGATAGTAATACATAGTTGTTTTTTTTATAATCCCAGTAGTACGTTCCCTTGGAATATATTCCGACAACCACACGGGCAAAAGCTAGTACCTATAATAAAATCACAATGAAGGCAAAACTGGACATTATTTTTTTTTGAAAAAAAGTTTTGCTAAGAGATGTGGAGTCTGATGCCGAAAATATAGTTTCTATAATGTTTGTCCCTTTGTCTGTTTGTTTGTTCCTTCCGGGTTGACGCAAAGACTACTGAATAGATTCTGTTCAAATTTTGCATAAATATTCCTTAGAAGTCTGTGCCCTAATTACGTAATACACGTCAATCGGAATTTGAATAATTTTGAAACAAATTTTTATATCCATTACTTCATAAGTTCGAAAAAAAAACTGCACAACAACGTAAATATTGCAATGAATGTTGATGAACTGTCAAAATGAAACAAATTTGTCGTGTTCGTTTACGAAAATGTGTTGCGTAATTAGATCAACGATAGGTATAATATATTATAAATAATATTATAAATAATATATTATCACGCTATTAGCGATGGGGGAGTATTAATATTGCATTATGTTCGTATTTTTCAACAGTTTACCGAGAGATTGTGATTATACGAGTAAAAATATTATAATATTGCAGTTAAATACGTATTTAACCTCTGAAATAAACATCATCACGCTTTTCCTACAAGGAGCAAAGCACTCAATCAGGACCTGTATAAGAATGGCAATTTTAGTCAAATTCTCAGCCAAGTAAACAGCATATCGGTTCCGCGACTCTGTAAGTCACGGTTCGCGGGATTCGCAGATTTACTGTTTTTGTGATTGTTGAATATACTTACAAATAATGGATAGAAGTCCGATAAGACTACAACTTGTGCAGGAGGCTTTTTTTTTCTTTTAGTGGAGGATTAAAATCAGTATCACTGACATCTTGAAAAGTAACCGCCTCAGTGGTCTATTGGTTAGACCACTTGTCTCAGACCCAGAGGTCCCGCGTTTGATTCCCAGTGGGGGCAAAATTTTCTGCTCGGTTTGGTTGGTGGTAGGGATTGTTCTAAGTCCGCCTGGTTAGCTACCACCATCTTATCTAAAGTCTGTAGCCATAACAACAATCAGCATTTTTGTGTTTCAGCAGTTGGAGGTAAGATAGCTAGTTCCTCTGTGACATTTAAAAAAATAGTATAGCTACGGTTTCCTAGAATAGCGGTGGCCGTCATATAACGGCCGCAGTAGCGGCTGTCAATATTGTGGTTTCTTACGACTTCGACGCAAACGAAGTCGCGGGTAGAAGTTAGTACATAATAAAGCCAAACTACGCGCAAAGGTTATTAAAAGAGTGGGCCTCAGCACATGCGCTGTTGCAGCGCTTGTCGAAATATGAGCATATATGGAATTTTTGCTTCGAACGGCAAAACTACGTAAGTAGGTATGTGTACGATATATTGTTACGAAACAAACTGAGCTGACAGCAGAAGGGATAGCAAAAATTTGCAATATATTTTTAGAAAAATTTCGCGCTGGTCTATAAGCTATTTGTTAAGTAATGCGGCGGAAGTTCTACGCGGCGTATGTTTGTATTTTGCCGTTTTTGTATTTATATTATTACCCGACTGCGCGACACAATGGAGAGTAATGTATTTATCAGTCTTTGTATGTTTGTTCCTTTGTGGCGCTGTAGAGACCAAACGCGGGGCCGATTTTAATGATTCTTACGTCAATCAATTTCTCTTATCTTGTCATTATCACTAACGACAGTAATCAAAATTCAATAGCGCCAACTTAACAAATAGGTATTTTCCTTTGCCTAAATAGGTACCTAGCATAGGTGGCTTCTTTACGCAGTGTAGAATTGAAGTTTTTTACATACAACATTATAAAAATTTGTCAGTAGGGACGTATTTGATCATAAAATCGTGTAACTACTGAAATAATGACTTCAAATCCTCTTCAGTTATAAACAGCATAGATTCAGAATCAATAGTGTATTATTATTCAGTACTCATTTATTTTAAGAAATCCTTACTATATTTTTATGTAGGCACAGGCCTATTATAATAATTTAAAATAAATATTCTACTTACCTGCTGACAGGCAACCGTAATCGATGAACACAACACAGTGACAAAGCACAACCGCTACTCAATTCATTATACATTCACAAGACGGTTACATGGTTAATTACACACGATACCTACTACTTTACAATACATTGCATTACAATATAACTGTTTTATTGACCATTCATTTAACGCCAACATAACTATAACCTCTTCACCCTGATTCGATTTTCTAGTAAAGCGTTTATCGGTGAATCGAGTTTTTATCGAGAGTCATTAAGTCAGGTGTCGCAAAATTCTGTTTATTCAGCAAGTAGAGGTGACATGCCAAATGACGTTTGATCCAAGCGTATTTTTTCTAGAATTTCTTCAAGTTATGATAGTCTTAGTACTAATTCTGAAAAACTTTTCTTAAGGCACACCTACATCACAAAACACATTCACACGACACCTACATCACAAAACATACACACACGCTTGCGCCTTGTAGTCTTAGGCAGTCTCTATATAAAAAATTGTATACTCTTTCTGCGGGAGTCTGAGCTGGCGAACCTAAATACAGGTTACCATGTAAAATTTGCTACTCGCAAAGCGGCACCCAAAGGTGCATGAATTGGATGTCATCTTTATCGCCGTGTATGGTACAATAACTCGTGTGAGTACCAGCCACTCAGTTCCATTCATTTTTTTTTTTAATACCTTTAGTGTTTTCTCCCATACAGAAAAAACACAAAAAAAAAACAAAAAACACTAATACCACCCATACGTTAATATAATGTAAAGGGCAGAGACATTTATTTTTTATTTTTTATTCCTGGCTTTAATTTTCTTTGAGTATGGAGCTCGATTTTCAGACCACTGTGCGCCGTATCTCTATTTTGACGTCGTGGTAGGGCTTACGCGCTCCTTAACTCTGGGTCTGTGCCTGTAGAGTTTAATTTTTCGAAACATGTCTAGGGTGTGGAGCCAGACCAAAAGTGATACATACAAACCCGCAGGGCAGCATGTGGCGAGTTGTTGGGTAATAGCGACCCCATGGACTGCGGTCGGTTTCCGCGAGAAGTCTTATTCCTCACCTCTAGCTTGCCTTTATTGGCCAGCTCAAGTGAACATTGACGAGGAACAGAGCTCCCACCTCTTTCTTGCATAATTGTATAATTGCATAGCACATGTGTGAGCACTGTGACTATGCTATAAAGCTACCATTTACTGGGTACGTCTTTCATTGACTTGAATGTGCCCTGGCGGCTGAGAGTATGTCATGCTTTCTCAAATGTCTCGCTGGTGGTGGCGTGTGTGTTGGATCGTTAAGTTCCCTTCAAAATGGTTGAGCTAAACGGTGCTGATCCATGCGTCATGTTCGTGAACGGGCGCCGTCTGTAGGTCGTCTGGTCATCTCTTATCTGCCACGGCTTATTTTAATTTTTGAATTGTTTTTATCTTTTTATTACGGACGCTTTTTACGTGCACGTCTTTCTACATTGTTCTCACATGTATAATTTCAACATGAATGATGTAACCAATATTTTGTAACAATATTATGATTTAAAAGAGTGTCCGTGGAGTTTCTTGCCCGTTCTTCTCCATAGGAACCTACGCTTTGGAATGGGCAACTAGCTTCATATTTCTGACTGACTGACCTCTTGACAATTCAAAAGTGCCTGGAAATGGTTTAATTGAAATAAATGCTTTGAGTTTGAGTTTTGAGTTTGAGTTTTGCCTTTATTGGTGGGCTTGAGTGGAGATTCGCAAGACCAAACGTGCTTGGAGGAGGAAAGTATTCCAGTAAGATGCGGTAGGAATCTTGACCGTACTTCCGAGATTACCCTGATAGCGACTTATTCCTACTGAAATACTGGATAAAAGTACTCGGTACACGGAAGTATACCGTAATGACCTAGCCCTGCAGTCTCGACATAGATATCGATCGCTATACGACCGAATTTGGTCGCAAAGTCCTAATAGTCTAAAGCCATGCGCGTCTAGTGACGCCATTAGGACTTTGCGACTGAATTCGGTCGTATAGCGATCGCTATCTATGTCGTGACTGCAGCCCCTGTATTTTATTTTTGTAACGGGTTTTTTATTTTATTTATGTGATACTTAGGATTACTTGTTTGTTGTTACTCCATCGTAGATAATTCCCAGTTTAAATAGTCCATTAAATAAATTAAATGCAATTCAAAAGTAGACACTGAAATGATAAGTTTTCTTCTCTGTTTTAAACACCTCAGTGCTAGATTCGTGTCGTGTAACTATAAATAGTATTTAAGTAAAAGCATTAATAGCATAGATCTCTGACTAACAGCACGGTTTGTTGGCACGGCACTTCAATTACTCAGCCTTAATTGTAGTCAATAAAGTAGGAAGTACTTTGCGTTCTTCACAATATGCAGGTTACTAGTACTGCTGTGGTCGGTTGTTTATACTGTTTTATCTGTGCTATTGTTTTATAGATTGAAGATGTGTGTGCTCTGTTAGGTCAGTTATACATAGGTTCATCATGGTCATACACAGGCCGACTGCACCCATTACTGGGCATAGGCCTCTCTTTCCTTGTGCCAAATTCTAGGTCGTTGAAATGAACTTTGCCACAATAAGCTGAGGTTTTCTTTTAATTTGTTTACTATAGCTTGACCGATATCGCTGTACCTTGGGTAAGTGCGCGGCAAGACGGGGAGGGGGGGGGGGCGCCGTGCTCATTTGTCAACGCTCACGGCGTCCAGCCCGGCGTCGCCGCACATTCTTAAGGCGCTGTACAGCGGTAGCGGCAAATCATAGTATTCCACATTGCGTATAAAACAATTTTTATTTTTTTATCAACTCTATGAGCTCTAGACAATGATACCTCAGATTCCACGGTAATTATCCATATTTCACAAAGAGAAAGTTGTCATCCACATTTCTGAGATTTAAAAATCCTTACACTACCCAGTCTCTACGTTCTAGTTCTTCTCACTAATCTTAAAAAGTACATACATGAATATAAGACGGATGAGGGAAGACGGGGTTAGAGAGAGCATACGTAGGAAGGAATTGAGAAATAAGATAAGTCCTCACTTCAACATTGTGAAGCACAGTTCACAATATCGAGCAGTGCAATCATTCAAAAAGTTACTACTACACTTTTTTTTTTTTTTTACTATGGCATCTCGCAGGTGACCACTGAGGTCGTGGCTGCTTAACCGGACTTTCCTGTGGCTGCCTTTAGTTTCTACACTATGAGCCTCCAGCCAGGAGTATATGCAAACTATTCTAGGTTAAAACTAAGCGAACGCTCGCTAAGGGCACCCCCTGTGGGGTACGAACCTCGGCTTAGGGCGTCGCTGAGGGGAGGACAGCAAAATGGGACAGGCTAGATCAAAAATAGATCATTATTATTGAGCGGGGAATTTAAAGTTACACGCTCAGCTGCGGCACGGGCTGGCGTTTCATCGGGCAAGGGTCGGGGGGGAGTATTATTTACTCGGAATGGTCGCGCACGCGTGGACCTCTGCGGCGAGGTCGGAACGACGGGTGTCGGGTGTATTTGTGCACTTGGCCCTACTGCTCTCCTGGAGGAGTGTGGTTGGATCATCGGGATCGGATAAGATATGCCGTGGACGGCGAAGTCGACTGATGGTCGAAGGGGTGTAATTGGCCGCTTCGACCACCAGAGGGTTGCGGTGCAAGGTGGCGGAGTCAAAGTAACGCTTGGACATGCGTTTAAGAAACTGATGGATGGTGGGGATTTTAAGGTCGAGATTTAGGATCTCGTTGCTGACCTACCAGGGCGCTCCCGTGGCTTTTCGGAGGACGCGGTTTTGGATCGACTGCATCATATGGATGTTATGGGGTTTTGCATGCGCAAAGACTACCCGCTTAGGTCATAATGGGACGGATGCACGCTGTGTAAATGCGCATTTTGCCCTTAAGAGACAGTTTGCTGCGTGCATTGAGGACATAGTAAAGTCTACTGAGAGCGTAAGCTTATGTGCTCTGCGAAGGAAAGATGGTGATCTAATATCAAGGTATTTGGCTCGCTTCTCCCAAAGGATAGGCTTGCCGAACATGGTGATTTTTCAGGGAGGAGGGAGGGGGGGCTAGTTTGCGGTTTCGTAAATAAGACCGCCTGACTTTTGTCGGGATTAACCTCGATTCTCGATAATCAGCTCGTTGTAGTTGTTGGATAATGTTGGATTTGGTAAAACCCATATAATAATTGGCCGTATCGTCTGCAAACAGAGCCAACTGCACCTTATTGTATTTGGGGATATCGCTCGTGAATAGCGTGAACATTAGGGGGGCTAATACGGAGCCCTGAGGAACTCCGACGCGGATAGAACTGGGGGAGGATAGGGCTCCCTCGTTGCGATAGTGAAATGTGCGATTCGACAAGTAGTCTCGTAGGGTGAGTACGAGGCGATCGGGCACACCAAGTTTGTATAGCTTGTACACCAAGCCGTTGTGCCAGACCTTGTCGAACGCTTTCGCTATGTCGAAGAAGACCGCTCCTGTCGTCATCCCACGATGGTAAGCACCATGGATGTATTCGACTATACGGTGGACCTGATGCACGCTAGAGTGCTGAGTTCGAAAGCCGAACTGCTCGTTGGGGATAAGGCCCTTGGTGTCGGCATAGTCTCTGAGACGCTTATAAATAAGCCTCTCATAGACCTTGCCTAGAACCTTGAGCAGACTGATGGGGCGATAGCAAGTTGGCTTGGATTTGGGCTTTCCGGGCTTTGGGATACCTATGACTGTGGCGTCTTTCCACGCTTAGGGGAAGATGTTATTGCTAAGCGCACCATTGAGCGGGAAAGAGCTGGATCATCTTATTGGTGATGCCATCTGAGCCGGGGGCTTCGCGAGTTGGGAGACCTTTGATTATGTCATGCACTTCGTCTGGAGTGACGGGAGGCAGAGGACTATCAGGGTCTTCAACGGGCGGGAGGGAAGCTCTACGTTCGACTTCGGCGTCTACCTTAGTGAGGTGAGCTTGGTCTACTGGTAGGGAGCTGGGGGAGCATTGAGCCTCTAGACTATCGGCGAGGCATTCAGCCTTTTCAATGTCATCGAAGGCGATGGTTTTATCGGGGCGTGTTAGGGGTGGCATGCTTGCTTCCCTCTGGGACCTGAGTTTCCTCTGGAGTTCCCAGAAGGCCAGGTTGTTTGGCGTCAAGTCGCTCAACAACTTGTCCCACCCCGCGCCACGCAGCTCACCTATGCGTTTCCTTACAGATCTCTGCAAGTAGCGCATGTGAGCTTTGTTTGCGGCACAGGGGAAGTTGTCGTAGGCACGGGTGGCTTCGGATGGAGGCCATAGAGGAGAGACTCCTCCCGGCGGCAACCCTTCGCCCACCGCTCGCTGCGGACAAGCGGAGGAAGGAGGGGGCCGCTTTTCAGGGGCCCAATACCACCACGGCGGCTGGGTCCAGCCAGTCGGGAGGGAGGACCGGGGGGCCCACGGAGGGTACGCGTGTCCCCACTTCCCGAGCTGCGCCACCGGCGGCCGCGCCCGGGCCTACCCCGGAAGCCTGGACGACGGTCGTCAAGAGGGGCCGCCGGCGCGGGACGAAGACGGCACCACCGCCACCGGCACCCGCTGGAGCACCGGCACCGAAGAAGGCCTGAGGACCGCCTAAGGTCAGAGCACTACGCTCCGCGGCTGTAGTGCTCACGCTGCAGCCCGGAGCCGTCGAAAGGGGCGTTACCTACGCGGCGGTTCTGGCAGAGGCGAAAGCCAAAGTCGCGTTTCCCGACCTCGGCACACCGTCCGGCTTCAAACTGAGGCCGGCGATTACGGGAGCGCGGCTGCTCGAGGTGTCGGGTGCCTCTAGCGGCGAAAAGGCGGACATCCTGGCCGCCAAGCTGAGGGAGGTCCTCAATCCGGATGACGTCCGGGTGTCCAGGCCGATGAAGACCGCTGAGCTGCGCGTCGATGGTCTGGACGACTCGACGACCCCGGCTGAGGTCATGGCGGCCGTCGCCCGAGTAGGTGGATGTCCGCCCGAAGACGTGCGGACGGGCGACATTCGCGCCGACGCTTCCGGGCTCGGCACGATTTGGGTGCGGTGCCCGGTGGCGGCGGCGAACAAAGTCGCTGACGGTGGGCGTTTGTTGGTGGGGTGGGTTGCAGCGAGAGCTAAGCTGCTGCAGCCCAGGGCCATGCGGTGCTACCGGTGCCTGGACTTCGGGCATGTCCGAGCACGGTGCACCGCCGAAATAGACCGCAGCGACCAGTGTTATCGCTGCGGTCAGCCCGGCCACAAGGCGGCTCAGTGCTTGGCGGCGCCAAACTGTAGCCTCTGTACAGCTGCAGGGAGGCCCGCCGGACATAGGGCGGGTGGAAAGGCCTGTGGCGTGCCCGCCAACAGCAACAAAAAGAAGAGAAGGGATGCCAAGGCTGCGGGGGGCTCTTTACCCCCCCCTCAGCCTGGCTGCCCTTCGGCCGACTCCCGGCCTAGGAATGGTGCGGAGGGAATGGAATGCGCATAATGTCTATACACCATTACCATTTCCTCCAAGGCAATATCAACCACTGTGCCAGAGCTCAGGATCTCTTGATCCAGAGCATGGCAGAGTGGTCGATTCACGTGGCTGTGGTCGCCGAGCCGTACTTTGTCCCCCCCCCGGGATAGCTGGGTGGGAGACCTTGATGGTTTGGTGGCCATCATTGGCGGGGCTCTCGTCAACCCGTCCCGAGGTCACGGCTGGGTAGCCGCCCTCGCGGACGGCATTGGCGTTGTTGGAGCGTATTTTTCGCCCAACAAGAGTCTCGCCGACTTCGAGAGGTTCCTTGTCGAGTTGGGTGCCGTCGTGGGCCAACTCCATCCTCGCCTCGTGCTGTTGCTGGGCGATCTCAACGCCAAATCTGCGGCGTGGGGATCCCCAGTGACCGATGCTAGGGGTGAGGCATTGGAGGAGTGGGCGGTCACGACTGGCCTGGTCGTCCTGAACCGGGGCTCTGTCCACACGTGCGTGCGGCAGCGGGGCGGATCGATTGTTGACGTCTCGTTCGCTAGCCCTGCTGTCGCGAGCCGTGTTCGTGACTGGCGAGTCGCCGTGGAGGTGGAGACGTTGTCGGATCATAGATACATCCGTTTCGACGTCTCCGCCCAAACCGCTGGCGGCCGCAGATCATCAGTCTCGCGAATGGACGGCCCGCGCTGGGCGCGCAAGCGCATCGACAGGGAACTTCTCGAGGAGGCCGCTATTGTTCAGGCCTGGAGCCGGGAGTCGGCAACGAACGGACCCGTCGACGTCGACGTCGAACAGGAGGCGCTGTGGTTCCGCGGGGCGATGACGCAAATCTGCGACGCGTCCATGCCCCGGGTCCACGCACAGTCCGCAAGGCGCCAGGTGTACTGGTGGTCCGCCGAAATCGCGCACTTACGAGTCGCGTGCGTGGCGGTGAGACGCCAGTACACCCGTTATCGAAGACGTCGTCGTCGGGTCCCTGACGAAGAAGCCGCGCTGTATGAGATGTACCGCGCGGCTAAGGGGACTCTGTGGCTGGCCATCGGCGAGGCGAAGACGCGAGCCAGGGAAGGGATGTTGGAGACTCTAGACGGGGATCCGTGGGGGCGCCCTTATCGAGCGGTTCGAGGGAAACTAAGAGCCGCAGCGCTCCCACTTACGGAGAGTCTCCAACCCGAGCTGCTGGATGAGGTAGTCGCAGCCCTCTTCCCGGCAAGAGCGGAGCACACTCCGCCGCCGATGGCTTTGCCCACAGCCGCAGAGTCTATGGAGGAAAACGCCATCAGCGTCCCAGAGGTGACACAGGCAGAGATGGGGGCGGCCGTGATGCGGCTCCGGGCCAAGAATGTGGCTCCGGGGCCAGACGGAGTTCACGGCCTAGCATTAGCCCTCGCTCTGAAGGAGCTAGAGCCCCAGCTAAGACGACTCTTCACAGCGTGCCTGGAGCGGGGCCAGTTTCCCACTTTGTGGAAAAGTGGTCGTCTGGTCCTGCTCAGGAAGGCGGGGCGCCCTGCAGACTTGCCGTCCGCGTACCGGCCCATAGTGCTGCTAGACGAGGTGGGTAAGTTGTTCGAGCGTATACTCGCAGCCCGCCTCGTCGGCCACTTGTGCGGAGAGGGGCCGGACCTGGACGAGAGCCAGTTCGGCTTTCGGCATGGGCGCTCCACCATACACGCAATAGCGCGTGTGAGAGTCCTGGCGGAGGAAACGGTGTCCCGGGGTGGGGTGGTGGTGGCGGTGTCCTTGGACATCTCCAACGCCTTCAACACCCTGCCCTGGAGTTGTATTCGGGAGGCACTGCGGTACCATCGGGTGCCTCCCTACCTCCGCCGCATCGTTGGGGCTTATTTGGCGGGGAGGTGTGTCACCTACGTGGGACGTGATGGCGGAAACCAGCGCCTCATGTCGTGCGGTGTTCCACAGGGATCGGTTCTGGGGCCGCTCCTGTGGAACATCGGGTACGACTGGGTGCTGAGAGGCGAGTTCCCACCGGGCGTGGACCTGACGTGCTACGCGGACGACACGCTGGTCACGGCTCGGGGGAAATCGCACAGGGAGGCAGCGTTGCTGGCGACGGCTGCGGTCTCACAGACGGTGAGCCGCATACGGCGCCTCGGCCTGGAGGTGGCCCTCAACAAGTCGGAGGCCATGGTGTTTCATGGTTCCCGGCGGGCGCCACCGCCCGGATCACACATCGTGGTCGGGGGGGTCCGAATCGCGGTCGAGCCCACCATGAAGTATCTGGGACTGGTGCTCGACAGCCGATGGGATTTCGGCCCCCACTTCCGGCGGTTGGCGCCCAAGTTGTTGGGCGCGGCTGGGGCGCTGTCAACGCTGCTTCCCAATCTGGGGGGCCCGAGCGCCGCTTGTAGGCGGCTCTACGTGGGGATCGTGCGATCGATGGCCCTTTACGGGGCCCCGATCTGGGCGGCTGACCTGACGGCCGGTAGCATCTCTGTGCTGCGAAAGCCGCAGTGAGCTATGGCCGTCAGAGTCATCAGGGGGTACCGCACGATCTCCCACGAGGCGGCTTGTGCACTGGCCGGATCCCCGCCCTGGGACCTGGAGGCGAAGGTACTCGCGTCACTGTATCGGTGGCGCGAGGAAGCGCGGGCGCGGGGCGAGCGGCCGATGCAGCGCCATTTGGAGCAGCGTCGGTCGCAGCTTCGCGAGGTCCTGGTGGCGGAATGGCGGGACAGGCTTTCACGCCCTACCGCCGGCCTCGTCACCATCGAGGCGGTCCGGCCAGTGCTCGACCTCTGGCTCGGGAGGAGGCACGGCTCCCTGTCATTTCGGGTGACACAGATGCTCTCGGGGCATGGTTGCTTCGGGAAGTACCTGTGTCGCATAAACAGGGAGCCGGACGCCCGGTGTCACCACTGCGTCGACTGCCGGGAGGACACGGCGCGGCATACGCTGGCAGAGTGTGCCGCTTGGGAGGAGCCGCGCCGTGCCCTCATCTCAGGAGTAGGCAGTGACCTGTCGCTGTCGGCCGTTGTGAATGCAATGGTCGGCAGCGAGGAGTCCTGGGACGCGGTGGTATCCTTCTGCGAAGTAGTAATCTCGCAGAAGGAGGCTGCGGAACGGGAGAGAGAGATTTCATCCTCTCACCCGGCCCGCAGCAGGCGCACCGGGCGTCGGCGGAGGGCGGACAACGCCCTCTTCCAGCCCCCCTAAATGGGTCCAGGGGCGACGGACCCGGGGAAGTCCGTCGCCCCCCATACATCTGGACCCGAGGTGGCGGCGCGTAGTGTTCCACGCGCGCCCCTCTTAGACGTCGCGGGGGGAGTCAAACACCTCACTCCCCCCGCTCGATGAGACGGAGCCCGCAGAGGCGGGCTGGCACCAGTCGGGGTCGCGGAAGATTTGAACGTTCCCGCGACCCCGGCGTAGGTGTGAGATGGAACACCGGGGTGGTTTTTAGTCAGTAAGAGTCTGACAGACCCCTCCGCCCGCCCCAGGGCGGAGGACATCCATGAGGATTTTCCACCCCGAACAAAAAAAAAAAAAAAAAGGCACGGGTGGCTTCCCGCGGCGACCGCTCCCGGGCCCTCCACGGAGGCTTGGACAAAGGTCGTCAAGAAGGGCCGCAAGAAGAGGAAGAAGGCTGCGCCGCCTCCACCCGCTGAGGCACTGGCACCTTCTACGTGCCCTCCGAAGACTCAGAGGCCGCCTAGGGTGAGAGCTCCACGCTCTGCGGCTGTAGTCATAACACTGCAGCCCGGAGCCGTTGAAAGGGGCGTCTCATATAAGGCGGTCCTATTGGAGGCCAAAACCAAAGTCGCGTTCCCCGACCTTGGCATACCGTCCGGCTTCAGATTGAGGCCGGCGATTACGGGGGCGCGGCTGCTGGAGGTGCCGGGTGCCTCTAGCGGCGAGAAGGCGGACATCCTGGCCGCCAAGTTGAGGGCGGTACTCAACCCCGAGGATGTTCGAGTGTCCAGGCCTATGAAGACCGCTGAGCTACGTGTCGACGGCCTGGATGACTCGACAACCCCGGCTGAGGTTGTGGAAGCCGTCGCCAAAGCCGGTGGATGTCCGCCCGATGATGTGCGGGCGGGCGAGATCCGCATCGACGCTTCCGGGCTCGGCGTCGTTTGGGTGCGGTGCCCGGTGGCCGCGGGCAATAAAGTCGCCGACGGTGGACGACTCTTGGTCGGATGGGTTGCGGCAAGTGTCAAACTGCTGCAACCCATGGTGCTACGGTGCTACCGGTGCCTGGACATTGGGCATGTCCGGGCGAGGTGCACCGCTGCAATAGACCGCAGCGAGCAATGTTTTCGCTGCGGTCAGCCCGGTCACAAGTCCGCCCAGTGCTTCGCAGCGCCAAACTGCAGCCTCTGTACAGCTGCAGGGAGGCCCGCTGGGCACAGGGCAGGTGGAAGAGCCTGTGGCGCACCCGCCCAGAAAAAGAGAAGGGGTGCCAAGACTGCCGGGGGCTCTTTACCCCCCCCACAGCCTGGGTGCTCTACGGCCGACTACCGGCCTACGGATGGTGCGACGGAGGGAATGGACTGCGCATAATGGCACTTTACCATTTCCTCCAGGGTAACATCAACCACGCTGCCAGAGCGCAGGATCTCTTGATCCAGAGCATGGCAGAGTGGTCGATTGACGTGGCTGTGGTCGCCGAGCCGTACTTTGTCCCCCCCAGGGATAACTGGGTGGGAGACCTGGATGGCTCGGTTGCCATCATTGGCGAGGCTCTCGTCAGTACGTCACGAGGACATGGCTGGGTAGCCGCCCTCGCGGACGGTATTGGCACGGTTGGGGCGTATGTCTCGCCCAACAAGAGCCTCGCCGACTTCGAGAACTTCCTTGTCGAGTTGGGTGCCGTCGTAGGCCGACTCCAACCTCGCCCCGTACTGTTACTAGGGGATCTCAACGCCAAGTCTTCGGTGTGGGGATCCCCGGTGACAGATGCCAGGGGTAGGACGCTGGAGGAGTAGGCGGTCACAACTGGCCTGGTCGTCCTAAACCGGGGCTCGGTACATACGTGCGTGCGGCAGCGGGGCGGTTCAATAGTTAAGAAATAAGAAGAAGAAGAAGAAAAAGTATTTATTGGGACAAGCACAGGAGATCTTAATTAAACTAAACACACACTCACTAAAAAAAAAAAAAAAACAAACAGAGTAAAAATTTATATAAAGTGGAAATTCCTGTGCGAGGCCAAAAGGCTCCTATCTCAGCATGATGCTGCGACATTTAATAATAAATGTCACAGCGCTGGTATTCTGATAGGGCCTGCAGTGATGTCACGGACAGAAAGATTCATATACATAAATACAAAATAAAAGTAATTAAACAGATGTATTATATAGGTACATTAAAAAATAAAACATAATGTTGTCCGCGTGTCAGCGCCCGACGTAACATCAGTTACTTGTCTATGCTTTTACTGTCTGTGGCACTGTTGTGACAAGTAGAGAGACGCAGACGCCGACACCGGCCAAAAATTGTTTTAAAAATTGTTAACATTACGGCTGTTTATTCCTACATCATAAAAGTGAATATTAAAGAGTTTTTGGTAGTCAGTTAACGGCATATGGAGAAGTACAGATAAACTAATATTATGAGTGGTTTAAGAATTTCAAATTACACCAATGAAAATGGAAAAACTAGGACAAAATGCAAAACAACTACTGCGTCTCAGTGAACAATCGCTGCCAAACGCTCGTCACCATTGCTAGACACGTGCAGAACAAGGGTAAGTTTAATGTGTGGTATCCTTTTGGAGCTGTATTGTACTGTTTAAATTTGATTTTAAATGTACCAACTGTCTTTATAGCACGAAAAGGAGGTGGCAGGTCGTTCCAACAACGAGAGGCAGCGAATTTGAAACTACCACGGAAAGCAGCAGTTCTGTGCGATAGTTGACGTATCGTTCGCTAGCCCTGCTGTCGCGAGCCGTGTCCGCGACTGGCGTGTTGCCGTGGTGGTGGAAACGTTGTCGGATCACAGGTACATCCGATTCGACGTCACCACCCAGACCACTGGCGGCCACAGCCCATCGGCCCCGCGAACGGACGGCCCGCGCTGGGCGCGTAAGCGTATCGACAGGGAGGTTCTCGAGGAGGCCGCTGTTGTCCAGGCCTGGATCCGGGAGTCGGCGACGATCGGACCCGTCGACGTCGAAGAGGAGGCGCTGTGGTTCCGCGGGGCGATGACGCAAATCAGCGACGCGGCCATGCCCCGCGTCCACACGCATTCAGGAAGGCGCCAGGTGTACTGGTGGTCTGCCGAGATCGCGCGACTACGTGTCGAGTGCGTGGCGGTCAGACGCCAGTACACCCGATACCGAAGAAGACGTCGTCGGGTCCCTGATGAAGAAGCCGCGCGGTATGAGGTGTACCGCGCGGCCAAGGAGGCTCTGTGGCTGGCCATCGGCGAAGCGAGGACGCGAGCGAGGGAGGAGATGCTGGAGACTCTCGACGGAGATCCGTGGGGGCGCCCATATCGTGCGGTTCGAGGGAAACTTCGAGCCGCGGCGCCTCCACTCACAGAGAGTCTCCAACCTGAGCTGCTGGCGGAGGTAGTCACAGCCCTCTTCCCGGCAAGAGCGGAGTACACTCCGCCACCGATGGCTTTGCCCACAGCCGCAGAGCCTACTGAAGAGAACGCCATCAGCGTTCCAGAGGTGACACAGGCAGAGATGAGGGCAGCCGTGATGCGGCTCCGGGCCAAGAATGTGGCTCCGGAGCCCGACGGAATTCACGGCATCGTCCTAGCCCTCGCTCTGAAGGAGCTAGAGCCCCAACTGAGAGGACTCTACACCGCGTGCCTTGAGCAGGGCCAGTTTCCCACTTTGTGGAAATCTGGCCGTCTGGTCCTGCTCATGAAGGTGGGGCGACCTGCGGACTCGCCGTCCGCGTACAGGCCGATAGTGCTGCTTGACGAGGTGGGTAAAATGTTTGAGCGGATAATCGCTGCCCGCCTCGTCGGCCACTTGTGCAGGGAGGAGCCTGACCTGGCCGAGAGCCAGTTCGGCTTTCGGCACGGTCGCTCCACCATCCACGCGATATCGCGGGTGAGAGTCCTGGCGGAGGAAGCGGTGTCCCGGGGCGGGGTGATGTTGGCGGTGTCCTTGGACATATCCAACGCTTTCAACACCCTGCCCTGGAGCTGCGTTCGGGAGGCACTGCGGTATCATCGGGTGCCTTTGCCTTCCTACCTCCGCCGCATGGTTGGGGCTTATTTGGCGGAAAGATGCGTCACCTACACGGGACGTGATGGTGGAAACCAGCGCCGCATGTCGTGTGGTGTTCCACAGGGTTCGGTCGTGGGACCGCTCCTGTGGAACATCGGGTACGACTGGGTGCTGAGGGGCGAGCTCCAGCGGGGCGTGGACTTGACGTGTTATCGTGGTCGGGGGGTCTCGAATCGCTGTCCACCATGAAGTACTTGGGATTAATGCTCGACAGCCGGTGGGATTTCGGCCCCCACTTTCAGCGGCTGGCGCCCAAATTGTTGGGCGCGGCTGTGGCGCTGTCAATGCTGCTTCCCAATCTAGGGGGCCCGAGCGCCGCCTGTAGGCGGCTCTACGTGGGGATCGTGCGATCGATGGCCCTTTATGGGGCCCCGATCTGGGCGGCTGACCTGACGGCCGGCAGCATCGCTGTCCTGCGGAAGCCGCAGCGAGCGATGGCCGTCAGAGTCATCAGGGGGTATCGCACGATTTCCTACGAGGCGGCTTGTGTACTGGCCGGATCCCCGCCCTGGGACCTCGAGGCGAAGGTACTCGCGTCACTGTACCGGTGGCGCGAGGCGACAGGCTGACGCAGCGACATTTGGAGCTGCGTCGGTCACAGCTTCGCGCAGCCCTGGTGGCGGAATGGCGGGACAGGCTTTCACGCCCTACCGCCGGCCCTGTCACTATCGGGGCGGTCCGGCCGGTGCTCGAGCGCTGGCTCGGGAGAAGGCACGGCTCCCTGTCATTTCGGGTGACGCAGGTGCTCTCGGGGCATGGTTGCTTCGGGAAGTACCTGTGTCGCATAAACAGGGAGCCGGACGCTCGGTGTCACCACTGCGTCGACTGTCGGGAGGACACGGCTCGGCACACGCTGGCAGAGTGTGCCGCTTGAGAGGAGCCGCGTCGTGCCCTCATATCAGGTGTCGGCAGCGACCTGTCGCTGCCGGCCGTTGTCAACTCAATGGTCGGCAGCGAGGAGTCCTGGGACGCGGTGGTATCCTTCTGCGAAACAGTCATTTCGCAGAAGGAGACTGCGGAAAGGGAGCGGGAGATTGCTCTTCTAGTCCCCCTAAATGGGTCCAGGGGCGACGGATCTGGGGAAATCCGTCGCCCCCTTAGGACCCGAGATGGCGGCGCGTAGTGTTCCACGCGCGCCTCTCAATGACGTAAGGGGGGAGATTAACACCTCACTCCCCCCTAACTCAAGGTGGCCCGCAGAGGCGGGCCGGCACTAGCCGGGGATCGCGGAAGTCGCATTAGATCCCGTGATCCCCGGTGCAAGTGTGAGACGGAACACCGGGGTGGTTTTAGTCAGTAAGAGTCTGACAGACCCCTCCGCCCTCCCCAGGGCGGAGGACATCCATGAGGATTTCCCCCCGTAATAAAAAAAAAAGGCACGGGTGGCTGCGTTCTTCTCAGACAACAGAGCACGCGCATCGTCCGGCAGGTTCAAGAAACGTTTATCCATTTCTGGAACCTCCCTTGAAAAGTCGTTCAGGACGGTTTGCACTTGATCTGTGAGTGAGTCGATCGCGGCCGTCGTGTCAGCGATTGAGTCAAAGATGTTCGGGATAGAGTCCAATTGGGGGGACGTGTTGGTTTTCAGCTTATTGCTTACTCTCCGTCACCTTTTTGGTGGCTGGGGGTTGGTTGGGGTCAGAGGGATCTATGCGGGGGGCCAGTCTTATGACTATTGGACGGTGGTCCGAGTTGAGCTCGTGAACCGTTTCTATTGATTTTAACCTAAGGTTGACGTTCGTAAGGAGCGCCTAGTCAAGGATATCGGGAGTACGATTATGATCGTGGGGAAAGTAGGTGGCAGTCATCGGAGCGATGACGTCAAAGTTACGAGAGGAGGAGAGGTCGAACAAGTGTCGCCCTCTATTGTTAGTAGAGATACTATTCCAGGAGGGATGTTTAGTATTGAGATCACCTGCTATGATAACAGAGTCACTTAAGCCGAGAAGGATGTCTAAGTCGTCAGAGATCTGTTGAAAGTTCTCTGCGGGGGTACGGGGAGGAATATAGACCGATACTTAATTAAGTAATTGGCTGATGGCCAGTCATACCTAGTCGGCAGATAGAGACTTCTAGTCGTGATAGAGGGGGAGGGTCTAAAGGGATGGAGTACAGATCCTTTTTATAATAAATGAGGGTGCCGCCTCTGTGACAACGCGTCCTATCATAACGAATGAGACGATAGTTCGCGACCATCGGATTCCGTTCACTAGGTTTGAGGAAGGTTTCCTGTAAGAGGAAAAGGTCAATGTGATGATCGCGGAGGAACTCCGCTATCTCATCGCGTTGACCTTTTAACCCATCTGCGTTGAAGACGCCTAAGTTGGGGGAACGGGGTTTGAATCTACTTATGGGTGTATTATTCATAATGGGGTAGAGAATTCGAGGAGGGCTTGAGTAATTTCCTGGTACGTGTGGAACACATCAAGGCTAATGAAGAAAGCTTGATGTTATAATCCTCAGCATGCAAGAGGTTAGAACACTGGTAAAAATAATAAGTTTTATGGGAAAATAGTTTTTGTACTAAATCTAAAGCGCTAATGTTATTTTGTTAGAACCATTTTGTATATTAGTTTATCTTGCCATGATATCTTCTATCTTATATCTATCTTTCATATGCACATTATGAGCCTATAACATTATAACATTATGTTGCGGACGGCACAGGTACCTATAGTACCGCAGTCGCCCTGGGACAATCTCCCACTGATGTTTGATGTGTGCTCCCTACTTACCTGAGCCTGGACGGCTCTGCTGGCTACACACACCACCACGTACCCCTGAATACGTACCTAGGTCGGGTATCACAACCCAGTGACCACGACACAGACTGTTTTGATAAAGAAATAAAACACCTTCGTTTTTAGACTAATTCAGAGACTCCAGCTTGCTTAGTTGATTCCTTGTTGAAGGTTGATTTGCGACTACATTTGCTAATGCAAATCGTCGCGACGCCCCCGCAAGGGGGCGTGGCGAGCGGGGTCAGCATCGCCCCTCGCCCACGGGAGCCATACACTGGCCCGCTACTACGGGCCCCTCGCTGTGTTGGCCTACAGCGGCCTACGGCCTGCGATGCAGCAAGCTGCATCTGTGTGTATGGTTGCTATGAATATTTCTGTAGCCGCGCCACGACGCTATTTCCTATAGCGCCGCTTTCTTCACGACATCTCGGCGGTCAGTCCCCGCCAGGTGAGACCCCCAGTTGTCTGGGGGAGGCCCAACGAAGACGACCAGCGGCAGCGGCAGAGATGTCGACTCGACGCCCTACAGGTAAATATGTAGTTTACCCTCGCCCCGCTTACAGATCTAGCCGTTTACGGATTGAGGGATAAACAGTTATGTATGTGAGAGCGGTTTGTTTTGTTGTGTCGCACCGCTCAGTGTCTACATGCATCGCGGCCCGCGTTGCACCTGCATGTGTTGTGTATAGATGCATGTATAGTTATGGTTGTCTGTATTTAGTTACGTGACATGCCTATAATATAGACTTAGAACACGCCACGCAACAGATATGTGTGTACATCTGTAGAGTCTTATTATATCGAGTGAGCTGCGTGTAACCTGGATGCTGCTCACTCGAGGCGTCAGTCCGGTGGATGGGGTCAGTCGTCCGCTACCAGGTCGCGGGGCAGGGGTCTCGCGTCAGGTGGGCGCACATGCAGCGGCGCTATCTGCCTGACATGGTGCCAGGCAGAAGCGTCGGCACGCACGAACATTACCTTCGCGAGTCGCCTCACAAACTCATTCAGGCTCTCGATCCCGAGATCCCGCTGGATGACGTCATTCCTCACGTAGCGAGGAGCGTCTACGATAGTCCGCAGCGCAAGGTTTTGTTGCGCGCGGAGCTGCTTTCGGCTCGACTCGCTCGTGAGGGCGTACCAAGCGGGCGCGGCGTACGTCAATACCGAGCGTATGTACGTCTTATACACGCTCAGTTTGACGCGCTTCGGGATGCGGGACGAGAGCACAGGTTTGAGCAGGTTGCGGGCGACCCTGCCCTGCGCGGCGACCTTGCGGACGTGTGGCCCCATCGTGAGGCAGCGGTCTATGGTCACACCCAGGTACTTGACCAGGGGCGACCAATCGACGGCTGCTCCTTGTAGCTTCAAAGGTGGTGGGAGGTGCGCGTACCCGGTAAGTAGCGCCTGTGTCTTACCCACACAGCCACCATTTAGACAGCCACTCGGGGAGTAGGTCGAGGGCGCGCTGCATTTTGACCGCCGCGTGTTTCGCATTGACCGAAGTTGTAATATACGCGGCGTCTTCTGCATACAGCGCGAGCGTCGCCTCTGGAGTGGTGGGGATGTCGTCGGTGTAACGTGAGTAACACACCGACGAGATGCAGCTGCCCTGCGGCACGCCAGCCATCACCGGGCGGGCGCCGGATAGCGCCCCGTTGACCACCACCTTGAAGGTCCTGTGGGACAGAAAAGAGGAGACCACCCTTACAACGCGACGGGGCGCGTCCGAGGTGGACAATTTGTATAATAGGTCCTCGTGCCATACACGGTCGAAGGCCTTCTCCATGTCAAGGAATACTGCCACCGAGCATTCCTTCTTTCCCAATGCTGAAGTCAAGAGGTGCAGTACCCTTGACAGCTGAAGCGTCGTGCTGTGCTCCGCCCTGAAACCGAATTGTTCCAGACGCGGTGCAATGTGAGGTACGAGGTTTCGCAGCAGGAGTGCTTCAAACACCTTGGAGACCGTCGGCAGCAGTGTGCCGATAGCTCTCCGGCTTCGCAGTATTCTTCCCCGCCTTGGGCAGCATAATGACGCGCCCCTCCTTCCACGAGGTGGGAAAGACCCCCGTGCGCAGTATCGCCGTGTACAGGCGCGCCAGTGCCGCTACCGTACGGAACGGCAAGTGGCGCAGCGCTGCGTTGGCGATACCGTCGGCACCGGGGGCCTTCCTGGGCTTCGTCCTTAGGATGGCGCGTCTTACTGCGCCAGGCGAGAAGAAGATAGGGCTCTCCTCGGGAGTTATCGGCGGTGCAAAGTAGTCTCCCAGGTGTTTCTCGACTGCTGCGACATGCTCGATGTCGGCGGTCGGGTTAGGGCGGAACTGACGCTCCAGGTGCTCGGCGAAGACCTCCGCCCGGTCCTCCGCTACATACTTTAGGGCCCCGTCGCTGTTGAGTAGAGGGCGCACCGGGGCTGGGGTGTTCGTCAGTTGGCGGCATAAGAGATGTAAAGACGGCCAACTATCTGTAGCGGCGTCTATTCGGTCCTCCCAGCCCGCGGCGGTGTGGGCCGTAAGCTTGGCCTTCACCTTCTCCGCGAAACGGTTGAGTTGGGTTTTCAACGTTGGGCATCTGAGTTGCTGCCACTGCTTGCGAAGACGCCTCTTCGCGGCGATTAGCGCTGTCAAACGCGCCGGCAAGGGCGGCATAAGCCCTCTCCCTCGCGGCAGCGTCGTTGTCGCCGCTTCCAGGGCGCTCTGTATGCAAGCAGTGACGTCATCCGCCGCTTGCTCTACGTCCGCGGAGGAAACAATAGGCCGAGCTGGCGTGGTGGTCTCCATCCTTTCTGTAAAGTCCATCCAGTCAATCGACCGACGTGGCGCTATAGGCTTCATCCGGGTCGGAATGCCCGATAGGACGAAGAGTACAGGTTGGTGGTCCGACTGTAACTCGTCGTCTATCACTTGCTGAGTGATCTGGCAGCGTAGCCCTCTGTGGACTACGATGTCCAGCACGTCCGGCATGTACCGCACTATGTCCGGGTAGTGGGTAGGCATCTCTGGGCCGGACACCGAGTACCCAAAGGCTTCCGCGTCCGCGAAGAGCCGTCTCCCCTCGGTATTCGTGTTCATAGAGTTCTACGCCAGGTGCTTGCAATTAAGGTCGCCGGCAAGGATGACTGCGTTGTCGCTATGCGCGCCAATTAGCGCCCGCATCTCAGCCATAACAAGGCGAGTCGCGGGCGGTTTGTAGTACGCATAGAGACTAATATCCTCGCCGGCAACGTGTAGTTGCACACCCAGGGCGTAGAAGCTGCTGAGTGACGGCAAGGGGAGCTCTTGATGGACGACTCTTCGCCTCACAAGTACCGCCAGACCAGGTATCGGGCTTTCTGAGCCGACCTTTCATCCTTCCTGTAGACGTGGTAACCCGGGAACCTGACCCTATCTTCGGCCCCCAGGTACGTCTCGCTGATTAGCGCCACGTCGATGTCTTGATCCCGAAGGAGGTGGCGGAGGGGGGCGACCTTAACCCTAAGGCCGCGGGCGTTCCAATGTAAGATCCTTAACGGTCTAGCCATCACAGAGTGACAGCAATGTGGCCAGACCGTCAAGGATGACCGCATCTATATCTCGGCCCTGCCTGATTGCTCTTATAAGGTCCATAAGTAGCTTAATCGCGCAGGTTGTGACTTGTGAACTCTTTCGAGGATTTGGCCGAAGTGTTGGCCGAAGTCTTCGCCGCTATTTGCGTCGTCTGCGCGATAATGTTCGCGCCAATAGGCGCGATAGTCAAGCCGCCACTCGTCGACGCGCGACGCAGGGAAACTTTCCTGCGTTGTGATTGGCCGTTGTGCCGTCTTGGCGTTGACCGCGGCAGTGGCGGCGCCATGCGGCTTTTGAGCGAACCCACTAGTTTTCCGGTTTTGCCGCTGCGCCGTATTGGCGCCACTAGTGGGTTCGTTTTTTCGTGTTCCTGCCTTGGGTGCAACCTGCGCGATCAATAAGGCAGGGGCGGCCGTAGGGGGGTCCTCTTTGTCCTCCGGGGGGCGGGTTTCTTCCCTTTGGGGGAAAGGGCTTCTTCTTCCTCCGCCTGGAGGAGGAGGCTTGGGTTCTTTCAGTGGGCTCATTTGCTGCCGCCATCAGCGTCGCGCCTTGAGCCTCTTCTGCGGCTGCTTCTGTCCCTTGCGGCCTGGGCGCTTGTGCCCGGCTTGTGGCCGTGATGGCGACAGTCCCCGCTCCCTTGTTTCGGATTTGTCTCTCGAAAACGGGACACTTTATGTTGCTCGCGGGGTGCGGGCCACCGCAGTTTGCACAGGTGGCCGGCTCTTCCCGCACGCGCGAGCAATCTCGTGCAGCGTGTTCCCCCCCGCATCGCACACAAGCGAGTGGACGGTAGCACTGGTGCGAGCTCTGCCTGAAACGCTGGCACCGGTGACACTGTGCGGGCCCACGCTTTCCCTTCCAAGCTTCAATCTTGACACCACGCATGTACATGAACACGGTGGTGTCATAGATTGCCCGGACGTCGGGGGTCCTTTTAAGGTTGGCGTGAAAAACACAGCCGGGCCTTCCTTGTGCGCCCTTTATATGGCGCACGTACTCCAGCTGGTAACCCAACGCCCGGAATTCCTCCTCAATCTCCTTCGGGTCCGTGTCCGCCGGCAGGCCCCGTATGGCGATCTTAATGTTCTTGTCCGCTGGCAAAGAGTACGCGAACCAGCTGACGCCGCTACTCTTCTCCAGGCCCGTCAGGTACCGCTGAACCAGCCTGTACTCGTCTTCGGTCTCCGAGGTGAATCTTACCCCGGTCCCGTACGGACTTGCGTTAGGAGGCCGGCCCAGGCCTCGTCACCATCGAGGCGGTCCGGCCAGTGCTCGACCTCTGGCTCGGGAGGAGGCACGGCTCCCTGTCATTTCGGGTGACACAGGTGCTCTCGGGGCATGGTTGCTTCGGGAAGTACCTGTGTCGCATAAACAGGGAGCCGGACGCCCGGTGTCACCACTGCGTCGACTGCCGGGAGGACACGGCGCGGCATACGCTGGCAGAGTGTGCCGCTTGGGAGGAGCCGCGCCGTGCCCTCATCTCAGGAGTAGGCAGTGACCTGTCGCTGTCGGCCGTTGTGAATGCAATGGTCGGCAGCGAGGAGTCCTGGGACGCGGTGGTATCCTTCTGCGAAGTAGTAATCTCGCAGAAGGAGGCTGCGGAACGGGAGAGAGAGATTTCATCCTCTCACCCGGCCCGCAGCAGGCGCACCGGGCGTCGGCGGAGGGCGGACAACGCCCTCTTCCAGCCCCCCTAAATGGGTCCAGGGGCGACGGACCCGGGGAAGTCCGTCGCCCCCCATACATCTGGACCCGAGGTGGCGGCGCGTAGTGTTCCACGCGCGCCCCTCTTAGACGTCGCGGGGGGAGTCAAACACCTCACTCCCCCCGCTCGACGAGACGGAGCCCGCAGAGGCGGGCTGGCACCAGTCGTGGTCGCGGAAGATTTGAACGTTCCCGCGACCCCGGCGTAGGTGTGAGATGGAACACCGGGGTGGTTTTTAGTCAGTAAGAGTCTGACAGACCCCTCCGCCCGCCCCAGGGCGGAGGACATCCATGAGAATTTTCCACCCCGAAACAAAAAAAAAAAAAAAAAAAGGTGGCCGGCCCAGTTTCCCACTGATGGCCCGGAAATGCGCGGCCCAGTTGGGCAGCGTCTCGACGACCAGCGGAGGGAACCTCAGCTTCTTTTTCCCTTTTTGCTTCGTCGACGTTCTTCGGTGACGAAGCGCCGGGTGTGGCGGCAGGAGGGGGGGGGGGGGGGGAACCAGTGATGGGTCCCGGGGGCAAGTTTTGAGTACACACCCCGGCTCTCGGCGGAGACGGTGACGGCGACTTCGGTGGTGTGCGGCGGCGGAGCGCGGTGGAAAAAGTACCGCGAAAGCGACGCTGGCGTACCCCGACCCCGCGGCGCGCTTTCGCGCTGTGGCCGCGGCGGGTCTAGGCAGTACCGCTTCGCTTCCTCCGACGCGGTCTCACCGGAGCTTCTCCTGCGGCGCTGGGGTCTGGCCTCAAGTTCGAACTCGAAGTCGAACCCCAGCGGCGGCGACATTGGCGACGCCTGTGACGTCACACCAGCGGCCGCTCGGCCTGCGATGGGCCACGCATCGGATCGCGGTGTCATGTCCGGGGACATATCCTCGCGACCGGACGCGGCCGAGCCCACGGACGCCAGCGACATGCTCGACCCCAAGTGTGAGGAGCATGCCGATAGCATGGCGGGACTCTAGGCGGCGCCGGTGAATCAGGCGCCTGCTTCTGGTGGTGGGTCCGCTGTAAGTACGGACCGGTGCTTGCTGGCCGCTCTCGCTCAGCCGTCGGTCCCGCCAGCAAGCGCCGGCGGTGGTGCGCGAAGCTGGCACAGCTTTGGGTGGTGCTGCGAGCGCAGCCCCGGGGGGCGCGGGCGGCGATACGAACCGTGGCGGCGGAGCTGTGGTTCGAGCGGTGGGCGCGCGGGTCCGTGCGGACGGCACAGGGGCGCGCGGCGCGGGGAGCGCGGGGTAGGCGGCACGCGGCGCTACGGAGCGCGTAGCAGACGCGGCTGGGTGCGCGGGCGTGGTTGCGCGCGCGGGTGGCGCAGATGTGGAGCGCGACTCGCGTTAGGCCCTGGGGCCTGTATGGGCACCGGGCGAAACGCGGGGGGGCGGACGGCTACCGCGTGCGGGCGGCTCGGCGACGGCTTCGGCGCGCGGCGCAACGCGCGCAGGCGCCAATGTCGTCGGTGGGCCGGCAAACAACAGCGGAAAATCCTTAAGGATTTTTGGGTGCAAGCCGTATTCTCGGAATTTTGCATTTATTTTACCTTTTATCAAAAAGCCTTACAAAACTTAGTATATTATATCATTATGTAACTAATATCTATATAAAACACAATTACAAGTCATTAACTTAAGTAATTAAAACATTTTAGAACAAACAATTATACATTTCTAGTCAAGTAAAATTTTCTTACATAAAAGTGACTATATCTTTTTATTGCACGGACCGATTTTTACAATCTAAAGATAAAAATTAGTTTTAAGCCTACACCTTTCATTTGAGACCAAAATTAGCAAAATATCTCCATAAACAAAAAAGTATGTTTTCAAGTTACGTAATTATCTATGACAATTTTTCCTTACAAAAATTTCCTTTCAAATTTAGTTTTAATGCTCTTGATGGCTCAAAATAACTCAAACTCAAACTCAAAGCATTTATTTCAATTAAACCATTTACAGGCACTTTTTAATTGTCAAAGAGTCGGTCAGTTAGTCAGAAAGTTGAAGCTAGTTGCCCATTCCATAACGTAGATCTCTATGGAGAAGAACGGGCAAGAAACTCCAAGGACACTCTTTTAAATATAGAAATTACAAAATCCTGGGTACATTACTTTTGTTGCTTCTATATGTGAGAACAATGTAAAATAAAATAATAATAAAAACGATTAAAAATATAAGATTAAAAATAAGCAATGGCAGATAAGAGATGACCAGTCTCAACCGACGGCGCCCGTTCACGAACATGACGCGTGGATCAGCACCATCCAGCTCAACCATTTTGTAGGGAACCGAATGATCCCACTCGCCACCATCAGCGAGACATTTAAGTGAGCATGACATACTCTCAACTGCCATGCTCTTTCAAGTCAGCATACAACATAACAACATAGTAAACGGCTCCATGGTACTCACATTTACAAAAATTGAAAAAAAAATGCTTCTAAATTATACAAAACTATAGTTTGCAATGAATTTGTGAGATTAAAAGAATTTTACTACCAAAAAGAAAAAGAAAACATTATTATCTTTTGGAGTATTTAACAATTAAAACTTGGTTAAGTAAAAATAAAAAGTAAACATTAAGTTCGTAAAGTCAGAAAAAATAAAAAAGGGGAAGCAACTCTTCCAAAAATAAACATGTTAACTAGTGAGCCCAAGTGGCTGTGGAGCAGGACCAGCATTAAGCCAAGCATTTTTATCTATGATATAATCATCCAACTTATAATATGCTTGTCTACATAGTGTGCGTTTAATGCAAGTTTTAAATTTCTTCTCATTTAGTTGAAGAATATCGAGTGGTATTTTATTATAACATTTTACACAGTACCCCATAAAAGAAGTGTGTACTTTAGACAACCTGAAACGTGGTTGATCTAATTTGTTCCTATTTCTTGTGTTAAAATTCTGCCTGTCACTTATTTTACTAAAAAGATGTAATTTTTTTCGAATATACATAATGTTTTCATATATATACTGACAAGGTACCGTCATGATGTTAATTTTCTTAAACAGTTCCCTTAGAGATTCACGTCTGCGGAGGTTGTAGATGGCTCTGATAGCCCTCTTTTGCAGAATAAACATAGAATCAATATCTGCGGCCCGTCCCCACAGCAAAATACAGTAAGACATGATGCTATGAAAGTAACTAAAATAGACCAGTCTCGCGGTATCCACGTCTGTTAGTTGACGGATTTTCCAAACAGCGTAAGCGGCTGAACTCAGCCGCCCTGCAAGTGATGTTAAGTGAGGACCCCCCTGTAGTTTTGAGTCAAGCGTGATTCCCAGGAAAACTGTTTTTTCGACGAATTCTAGTGTCTCCTTATTCAATACAACGTGACATTCACTACTTCTAACATTCGGTAACGCGAATCTTATGCATTTCGTTTTCTTCTCATTTAATACTAAATTATTTACAGTAAATCAATTATGGACCTTTAGCATAGCGTTATTTACGTTGTCAAGTTCCTTTGCATGTCTGTTTACCTTAAAAATCAGTGATGTGTCATCAGCAAATAACACCATTTGTGGTCGGTTTTTCAATAAATGAGTTAAATTACTTATATATACCAAAAAGAGGAATGGACCCAATATCGAGCCCTGTGGTACACCCATTTTGACTTTTTAACCCAATGAATTTACACCGTTTATTTGAACTTGCTGCTGTCTATCATTCAAATATGATTTTACTAAGCTAAGCGCAAGTTTACCCAGTCCGTAATGCTCAAGTTTCAACAGCAGTGTTTCGTGATTAACGCAATCAAATGCTTTGGATAGGTCACAAAAGATACCTATTGCATCCTGTGCCCCATCCCATGCGTTAAAGATGTGTTTTAATAAAGTGAGTGCAACGTCCCTTGATAAAACCATACTGTTGATCGTGTAGGATGTTATTACGATTAAAATGATTGAGCATTTGATTTAACAATACTTTTTCAAACACCTTGCTGAAAACCGGCAAAACCGACACGGGTCTATAATTATTAGTGTCCTCGCTGCCCCGGACTTGAAAAGTGGAATAACTTCACTGTGCTTCATTAAATCCGGGAATACCCCTTGATCTACACACAAATTAAACATTAAAGCTAAATAGGGTGCAACTGTCTCAATAATTGATTGACAAACTTTAGTAGACATGCCCCACAGATCTTCGGTGATTTTGATCTTAACTTGCTTTATAGCCTTTACAATGACCACAGGGTTTATATGTTTAAATTTAAATTCCACAGGACAGGATGAAACATTCGCTCTTAATAAATCAATAGCCAGTAAGGGGGAGGAATTTAAAGATTCTGTAGTTTTAATTGGAATATTGGTAGAAAGTTGCAAATTCCTGAGCAACATCGATATTATCGCTAATGAGACCGCGGGAAGTGTCTAGTGTGTAATCAGTGTTATGTCTTTTGTTCTTGTTCGTTTCATTGTTAATAATTTTCCAAACTGTCTTTATTTTATTTTCCGCTGATTTAACCTTGTTGCTAATGAAAGACGCTTTAGCTGCTTTGCAGATAATTTTAAAAGTTTTAGAATAAGTAGCAACATACTTATTAAAAGTTTCCGTGTTAATATACGGCTTAAGGCCATACAGTTCAAATAATGTTTCCCTACTTTTCCTGATGCCTTTAGTTGCCCAGTCACTGAATAAAAACTTATGGGAAATAGTTTTAGTTTTTTTCTTGAAAGAGTTATTGAACTCTGTTTGCACTAATGAAAAGAATTGTTCATACAAAACATTTACATTGGACATATTTAGGCCCAGACCACTTAACTTGCTAATTAAGAAGCTATTAAACTTATTTAAATTACCCGATGTTATTGGTCTAATTTGAATCTGCACTTTTTGCATTGGTGTGTTGGACTCAAAAATAACGGTTTGACCGCTGTGATCAGAAGGGAGATAATTTACAATGGCTTTATCTAAATAGTCGCAGCAACAAAATACATTATCAATACATGTAGCAGTAGTCGAAGTTATTCGCGTTGGTTCTAAAAACACATTTGACAGATTAAATGATTTGAAGAGGCGTAATAATCTACTGCTATTTGAATTATTTTCTAAAATATTAATATTAAAGTCACCACAAATAATTACTGATTTATTACCAGTTGCAAGTTTTGCCAAAACATCTTCCATTACTGACTCAAATATAGAGTAGTTTTGATAATTTGGAGGTCTGTAAACGCACACTATAAAACGCTTATCTAGCTCAACACAGGACAGTTCAATGCTATGTTCCACCGATAGTTCAACTATGTCATTACGAGTCTTAGATTTTATACAATTTTTAATTAAGATTAGTGAACCTCCACGTAGCATGGATTTTCGGTTAAAACAACTGCCCACACTATAATTCTCATAATATCAAACATTGTTTTTTCTAAAAACAATTCAATTTCTAATTGTAATTGTTGATAAGAATTCTAACACAAATCTAATATAAATCTAACATGAATATACCTAAACAATAGCAATTCTTGTTGGAATCTAATTAAAAAAGTTCCTAATCTACAATTTAGCATAAAAATATTACAAAATTTCCCTCGCGATCTACCCGCTACTAGTGCACGGGTATGGTCTTATTGCTCATAATAAAATTATAATATACAAATTCTAATAAAAACAAGTTAAAACTTTAAAATTTGCAATCTATCGCGCTAATATTCGTTAGTAGACTACCTGCTACTTGTGCCCTGGTGCATAGACAGGGTCCCGTCGCCGACACATTAGCTTAGAAAACAATTAAAAAAATAAAAAATCAATCATTTTTTTTTCGAATATCTGTGAAAGCGTTGGTATTAAAGAGATTGCCATGTAATTTTGAGGACCAGTGCCTTTGTGCCTTTTTTTGTGAATCGGTATAATCTTGGCTATTTTTAGCTGTTCTGGAAATAATCCTTCATTAATACACTTATTAAAGAAGTAAGAAAGCGATTCTGCAAGTATATTTATATGATCTTTAATAACAGATATAGGAATTTCATCATATCCACAAGAACGTGTATTATTCATCTTTTTGACAATATGAGAAATTTCATTTAGAGTGGTAAAAGTAAAACAAAGTTCGTTATCGACCCGTTGTGTACTCTGCTGAAGTAATAAAGTCAAATTAATAAGTAAATTATGAATCGTAGTAGATGGCGTTCTGTAGACCCCTACGTATGGCCCTATGGAAAATACTGTGAGTTCATGGCAGGTATGTATCCAAAGGTTCGAGAATCCTCAGTTTCTTATGGGTTCTCAAGAATGTTTTGTTTTGTTAATTAGCGACTGTAACTGTAACTAACTGTAATTACTGACGCTTACTGCGACAGTACAACTATTTACCAAAGCCATATAAGTGTGGCCCAGAGCCTCGGATGTAATTAATATTTGCATAACACCAACATGGCCCTGACGTTAAATGCATGTTCCATTCAAAGGATTCACCGATTTCCGCGCTGAAATCATTAATGGATCAAAATACATTTTCAAGTGGTTCGTTCAATCTGTGTTGACATAATTATATAGGCAAGTTATAAAGTTAGGCAGCAATGTTTTATGAAAAGAATAATCCAATTGAGTTTTTATTTAGTTCATCAATGCTATTAATGCAACCAGTGGCGCCGGCTTTTCGAAAACCTTGTGGGGGTCATACTCAAGCCTATTTTCGGTTCTTTTGATTTTATAGCCTACTTAACTTAATAGTGAATCTCATCAAAATCCGTCCAGTAGAAATCTTGTTAAGCAGACAGACAAGCAAGGACGATGTTGCATTTTATTAATGTGGAAAAGACAGGCACAAAAAGTTTAACAAAATATAACATTAAACCAATTTACCTGTACTAAGTACCTACCCCAAATTTATCTAAAGCAGTTTTTTTACACTAAGTTTTATTGTTTTATGCTGTGTTCAACTGCACCACCTACGGAAATTAGGTTTTGCTACCAAATCTGAAAACTGAACTGCGACTGCGAGTACCTAAAGCAAGCTTGAAAAGTTAAAAAGTTTTAGAACCAAGAAAATCTAGGATTCAAGAGCGAGCGGAGAGAGCTCATATTTTTTAACACACATCTTTGAAAGGTTACAACTACTTATAACGCAACCAACGTAATATACTTAAGTAGTAGACGTCTAGCCGCGCAGCGGGTTATGTTAAATAGATATTGCTTAAAGTCGATTGGCTGATCCGTGGTCTATTTACATCTCGTGGGTGCTGGAGCCCTTGAGCACCTACGGAGTCGGCGCCCCTGACTGCAACTTTTCTCTTTCAATAGAACCCATAGCAGCTTACAGGGGATTTACCAAGAAATGATAATCGCATTAAAGGTTCCCTATAAATAGTATGGAAATAGAAATAAAAGACAAGACGAACAATGAACAAAGCCTACCTTCTTTATTATTATATAAATCACACAATATATCTCTTGATCTACTAATTGCGTATGTGCAGTGTCTTTAAGAAAATACAAAATAATAATTCTATAAAACAAAATTTTACTTTCAACGGCAGTTGTGTTGCCGTAACAAAACGTATATTTCTTTTTAGGGCTCGAGTGTCAACGGCTGCAGTTGCCTCTGCTGTTGGCAACGTGCTGCTCGTGTTTAAGAGCACTTATATTAATAAAAAATAACAAAACTTCTTAGGCATCTCACATTTAACACTGTTTACAAACAAAGGTTTAAAAAAAAAGTTCTGTTCGTGTTTCAAGTACCGCCAAGTCTAAAGTAGCATTTACACAAGGGCTTTTTGAAACAATGAAGCTAAATCCACACAGTTTTGGATCCTCTAAAAAAGACCAGACCAGGTGTTAATATAATAATCTCACGGTGAAAACTTAGGTGAAGTGAGCTTGATGTGAGCTGTCATTCCACCTGCTGCTAGGGACTGACAGCTCAATCCGAGCTCACTTCACCTAAGTTTTCACGGTGAGATGGTTACAGAATAGCACTGCTGGTCTTTCGGGATTCAAAATTAATCAAAATCAAAATATTTTATTTCACATAAACCTACCTAACCTACTATTTAAACCAAATGACATGATTGCCATTACAACTGTAACAAATAATCATGTCCACAAAAGTCACTAATAAAGAGTTGAAATTAAATTGTAGGTATATAATGTCAATTATATACCATATTATTATATTTGTTATTAGCAATTTTTTTAAATATTATATTCTTTATATCATTGGTTTGTTAGTCTGTAAGCCTTCTTTAAAATAAATAAATAAATAAATAAATAATTATTGAGATGATAATGTCAAGGAAAAATGTAAAAAAAACGTATTTTTGAGCAGTTAAATATACGCTTATATAATGATGCCGTTAATGAGGTACCAGGGAAGCCAAACTTCCTCGTCTTCAACGTAGTCTCTAATTTTTGTCCGTTTACGTTGTTTACGTCAAAGCAATGCAGTTCCAGGTGGCCGAGGGCCCGGACTATCCCCGGAGTTCGGACTTAGATCACCTAGGTACTAATCATTTCATTCGTGGACCATAACGAGCAAAATGCGTACTCAAATATACTAGCTGTAAGTTTTCTTAAAATAAATACAATAGGTTCAAGAAATCAAATTCAAATTCAAAAGTCATTTATTCAAACTAGGCTGAGAATCAGCACTTTTCGAACGCCAAAATTACATAAGACAGTCCCCCAAAACGCCCACCCTTTACCACTTCCTAGTGCTTTAGCTGGGAAGAAGAAGTGGCGCAACAAACTCCCCAGCAGCACAGCTGTCTGTTCAGTTAGAAAAAAATGATTCTATATAATAAATAGTATGCAAAATGATATTTACATTACGCAACACAAAACATGATTTAAATTATAAAATTAATAGCCATATGACAGCTAGCACACGCCAATATACCAACCAAAAACGTCGAGAACTATACTCAAGCAGAAATAAAAGTAACTAAAGGAAAACAATATCTAAATAAAAGCCTCCAGGCATAAAGGGCGTGCCCGCTAACATATAGCTGAAACTAGAAGTTATAATTGATAAACTAGGACCATCAAGGTAAAATAAAAAAATATCGAGGTCGCTAGCTAACCACATAATGCAATACAACTCATAAAAAAAAAACACTGTAATGAGTAGATTATGTCAACAATAAATTAAAATAAAATAAATTGACTTATAAAGTAAAATTATAAACAACTATATAAACTCATATAACCTGTCAGTAAGTGAGCTAATTCTGGAGAAAGAACATTTAAACATTGTCTTGAGTTAATCACAGCGACCAACTATTCTTATCATTTAAGTAGTCGTTGATAGAATAGTATGCCTTTGAACAGAGGTTGGATTTTACTTTAGTTTTGAACGCATTAAAAGGCAAATCTAGCAAAGAAGAAGGTAGCTTGTTATAAAAGGTTATACCAAGCCCAACAAATGAGTTATGAACCTTATGAAGCCGGTGAAAGGGAATCCTTTTCTCGTCCGGACTCGTCGAAGACATAAAGGCCTTTTTCCAGGCAACTCATGTTCAAAAAGCCCTTATATGAATTAGATCTACATAATTACGGGAAATCCAGAGAAATTCGTGCGTTATCAAAACGCGTATTATTAGTACTTTTTTGATTTCATTGTGTGATAAAACATAAACCATGTATGTGGTGTAAAAATGGGTTGCATTCACACGAATTAATTTGACCGTAACGGGCGAATCGACACAATATTTTTACTTTTTTGTAGTTTTGTTATAACACGAAAAAATTGAAAATACCTACTTTATACCTATTGCATAGTTCTTAACTGGTAGCATTTTTGTACATACCAATGAATTCACTAAAATTATCCACTCAGCGAAAATGAAAAACTTTCGAATTATCAAAGGATATGTGGAACAAACATTATAATATCTTCACTGGACTATAGGTTATTTTCGCGAAGTTAATTTATTTGATGGGCGAATCGTCAACTCTAGAAATGCATAAAGTAAACATTTATTTGCATAGATTGTAGGTACCTACAGTAAATATGATGTGACAGTTAAAATATGGGTGATTCTTGTACAATCTAACTTTTAATAGGCCTGCAACATTATTATAAAATGAGTGAATAAATATAAAAAGAAATGAAATGATGACATAATTAAATTATTTTTGAGGGATTAGGTACAGTTGCAAAATAGTCGGCATGGTACATTCATATAATAAAATAATAAACGTTAACCTCATGTAATTTAAAAAAATCTAGGAATGTATTACCAATGGTTGATTAAATGATTAAAGCGCGTACATATTTAGAAAACATTAATATAAATATCTAACTAACTTAACGAAAATTGCAACTTCTAAAATGTACATAGGCAGGGAAGTTAATGGTTTGGGGGACTTAAACTCAGGAACGCAACTATTCGTCACTTATTGTCCATAAGTAACGTTTTAGGGCCTTAAACACATAATCTCGTAGAGTACAGTTTACCCAAAAGATTATTCCGTATCTTAAATTGTTAATGCTGTCTAATTCTTAATACTGTTGTACTGATATTGACCTTTTTATCTATATTGCATACGACATACGCTGTTACGCTAAATTATTTACAAACTTCTTCTGCTTGAGGTTTCCAAGTGAACTGACTGTCTATCAGTATACCTAAAAACAACTTGCTACTTGTACTTGGGCTATATTACAGTTATTATATTCTATCATTACATTTGGAATTATTGATGTGTGTTGATAAAAATGCATTACGCTGGTTACTTACTAAATTATTTTAGTCAAGCCAATTTACAATGTGGTATATAAGGCAATTGGCACAACTCCTCATTGTATTTTGTGTGTCAAAAAACATTTAAATACAGTCCACAAGTTAAATAATAAGTACGAAAAATTTATAAATTATAAAAAAGGTAAATGAAAATATTTAAAAATATTAGATAAATATTAAACAAAATGGATCATGGATCTTTCGATTTACGAAGGAGCAACATCCACCGACATAACTAAGTAATGCAAAATCAAACCGCCTTCCAGGCGTCCTGATCTTAATGGTAAGGCCGGAATATTTCAACGCGGGGGCGTTCAGATTCATGTACTGAATCCATGGTAACAGTTTTCGCGTCGATATCCCTGCCACCCTAATTGATTGTTAGATCGGATAATTGGAAAGTATCGGATAAAGCGCGGAAGAACGGGTAACGGACAGTGCGTGCAACCTTTTACTTTTTAGATTTTTCTGCTGGAGCAGCTAGGAGAATATCGTCAAGATGCTGTGAGGTGTGGTTTTACCCAGAAACAAATAATACAATACCTAGATTTCAAAAACCTAAAATACAATCTATTTTTTACTTTTTCAAATATTTGCAGGATTGGAAATAAAATATATTAAAAATACTCCAAGTAGGATGAACATCGAGTTTATATAATTGTTTATAATTTTACTAATTTTACTTTATTTATTGTTGACATAATCTACTCATTACAATGTTTTTTTTAATGAGTTGTATTGCAATATGTGGTTAGCTAGCGACCTCGATATTTTTTTAATTTACCCCAATGGTCCTAGTTTATCAATTATAACTTCTAGTTACAGCTATATGTAAGCGGGCACGCCCTTTATGTCTGGAGGCTTTTATTTAGATATTGTTTTCGTTAAGTTATTTTTATTTCTGCTTGAGTATAGTTCTCGATGTTTTTGGTTGGTATATTGGCGTGTGCTAGCTGTCATATGGCTATTAATTTTATAATTTAAATTATGTTTTGTGTTGCGTAATGTAAATATCATTTTGCATACAGAATATATAGAATCATACATTTTATATAGAATCTTTTTTACTGAACAGACAGCTGTGCTGCTGGGGAGTTTGTTGCGCCACTTCTTCTTCCCAGCTAAAGCACTAGGAAGTGGTGAAGGGTGGGCGTTTTGGGGGACTGTCTTATGTAATTTTGACGTTCGAAAAGTGCTTATTCTCAGCCTAGTTTGAATAAATGACTTTTGAATTTTGAATTTTCATCAGTTACATTTTAATCTAAAACACAAGCTGGACGCAACAAGTTGATACGAGAATACGACAGAAAAAACAATTTAGGCATATTTTTGGTCTGCTACCCGTGCAGAGAATACAATCCCGGGCACATCATTCATTCATCATTTTCGGGTTCATCATTCCCGGGATTTCGGAATGTTTTATAGTGATCCGGGATTAGCCCGGAATCGACCATGAAGTTCATCATTTTAAATTCTTTATTTTTTATGAAGTATCTTATTAGTATTTTCAAATCTTGGAACGTCCTTAGAAATGGGTCAGATACAATTGTATAATTGTTATCGAAGTAAATTTTCAAGTTAAGGGATCCATGTTCATGATTATTGCCTGTTTTACTTTTATTGGTCAGAAAACCTTAGAATGTCATAAACCTTTTTACAGAAGTCCTCAGTTTAGGACTCCGGACATCTTTGGATTAACGACAAAATCTTAATACTTTTGTGAAATATAACATTTTTCGACGTAGTTACTTACAATAATATTCTTACTTGTGTTACAACCGGCAAGCTTGCAAATAATAGTGCAAGTTTTACATAAAAATAAAACTTGTATTTTTCAGTAAACTTTTTATCCAATTACCTATAACCGTCCGTGATGTATTTTGCGTGGGACCTCGAATGGACACGAACAATTAGTGATTACATTCGGGTGTACGTCTCGGTATTCCCAATTCCAAATTTTACTTAACCAATTAATTGGACATACATAGATAGTTTCCAGCCTGCCTGTTCCCAGCCGTATCCGTCTTTGACCCAAAAACTGTGTACAGAATGATGTGATCACCCCGATCAATGTAGTTATTTGGTGAGACCTTGACTAGAGTAAGGTCATGGACCCGTCTTCCTGACGCTAGCAACAAAAGACAAACCAATCGACGCGACGCTTTGAACAAAGTAATCTTTTCTTGGAGGATTCGTCTGCATCCACGCAATCAGTTGACTTGGGTCCCAAATAGGGGGCTTCTCTGCTCTAGGAGATTGAAGGGAGATAGCTTTAATAATATGTTGTATTAAGAAGTCTGAATTCAAATTTTCGTTACAGGACGGCCGTCCAAAGGTTAGAACTACAGATTTATGCAACAATAATATGGTAGAATTAGTGAATCTCTCTACAATGAATAAGAATGCTAGAAATCTTGTCAAACTAATATCATTGGGACAATTGAAGTCAAAATTGTTATGTTTACACCATTTAACCCACCGAGACCATGCCAGTCTGTAAGTTCTTAGTGTGGACTCCCAACTAGATCGAAGCAGGGACCTTTCAGCTTCTGACCAATTACTAGTTATCTCGCCCCACCCGCTATCTTCCAAACATAGAGCTCCATGTCTTGAACTCGAGTAGGTAGAAGGCCCATGCTCCGATCTATTAGAAGTCGAGCTAGGTTGGTGATTCTCAAGGGTCTTCAGAGTGCTCGACGTCGAAGATCCGGTAACCAATAGGCTCCTCCCTCCACATTGGAGCCACTAGTAAGAAAACGCCTTGAGCTGAATCCAGATGGTGAAGAACTCGAGGGATGAGGCTTGGAGGCGGGAAGACCCACGCCAGCTGAAATAGCCGCTGACGATTGAAGGCGTTGCAAAAGTGGGCTGATGAGTCTGAACAATCTTTGGTAACATACCTCCTCACAACCCTGGTGTCCCTGGTGGCAAAGAGGTCTACCTGTGGAACTCCAAATCTGTGAAAGACTTTCCTTAGAGCTGGTCTCAGTAGGTGCCGCTCTGTTTCCCGCGGGATAACCTGTCTGCAATGTCGTTGAATCTTCCTGGAATATATTCCGCAGTCATGGAAATATGCTCTTTGTCTAGAAGACTCGAGAGTTGGTAAGTCATGTGAAGTAAGGCCGCGGATCGTGTTCCGCCTTCTTTTCGAAGGTAGGAAACAACTGTGCGATTATCCGATTGCAAGCTCACATGGCAACCGCGAAGCTGAGATCAAAAAGACTGCTGCTATTATGGCAAACATTTCCTTTCGATTGCAGTGCCAGCGCCACCGGTCTGGTTTCCACTTTCCTGAAACCAAAAGATCGTCTAACTGTGCTCCCCACCCATAATCCGCAGCATCCGTGGTTATGAAATGGTGAATCACCTCCAGATGTAAGCTGCTCAGATCCTCCATGACCGTTTGTGTTGTTGCTACCGGTTTGCGAGGAGGTAGACGCTTCAGAGTTCGAGTAAGAATTTGAAGTTGGCAGCAGTGAAGACGACCTCTTGGAACGACAAAGTTGGCAAAGTTGAGAGTGCCTAAAATAATCTGCGCCTCTTTCAAAGATATTTTTCCCCTGCAAATGAACCTGGTGTTCCAAATGAACCTGAGGAACTCTATTTCTTGAGAGGGTTCGGGGTATCTGCAAGTGAGAAATCAGATTGAATGGTTTCGGAACTATGTGACGATTCAGGCGCCTCAGGTTGAAAATGGGTATTTTGGACCTGTCACTCTTGTTCGTGAGAAACATGTTTGAGAAAAAACTCGGACCGGCATCGCAATGATCCACTTCTAGAACGCCTTGATCTAATAATAGTTCTACCTGGATCGACATCTCTGGCGATTTTGCGGTCTTGAATCGACATAGGGTTCGTACATCAGTACGAATAAATCAGTGGTGGTTTGGAGGTAAATGGCAGACGCATTCCCGTAATAATTCCAAGAAGGGCCTCCGGAGCCCGCAGCATCGTCACTGTCTCCGATACGCTCGGAGACAGCCTCCGTAGAACTGGTGTGGCTGCGAGTCATTTGTCATATTATTTCTTACTTGGCTGAGGATCTTTCTTGCCGAACTTTTTGTTCCTGTTATCTGTGTGTTTGGAAGAGTTTATGCCTTTTCTAAAGTTCCAATCGTTATCCTTTTGACGAAAGAGCACATTATTTTGTGATAACTCGCGAAAATTTGGTCTATTTGGTTTACTTGCTACCTTAGGGGTGGTCTTATTTTGATCTTTTTCGGAACCGAACCAAGGTCGTACCTATTTATCTATGCTACCAGTGCTTTGAATGTAAGCACGCAATTGATTTTCGTTAAATTAGCAATTAGAACTCGGAGGGGTCTTACGCTGACCGTCACGAAGGTTTTCATTAGCTATTTCACCCAGGATGCGGTCCCGGCGATTTTCAATGTATTTAGCTCGTTTTCCGCAAACTAGTTGCATGATTTCCTCACAAATTTTGTGGAATTTTGATAAGGGTAGAAATGATTCCGAAATTTTGTCAAAAATGCTAGAGGCTGCAAGTGTAACGTCAGAAGACGCTGTCCAATCTATGAAATTCTTAGCTTAAGCTTTGATTGAGCAACTCGCGTTGTTAAATTGAGGCATTACATAGGGCTGCTATCAATCACTCAGAATTCGCCGCATAATCTTAACAAACTGTCAAAGTTCATCGTTAATATCGAACTCGACAAAACCGGGTGCAGCGTTATGAATCTTCAACGCATTTGTGTAGCGCACATCCTTCCATGACGAATCACCGAACTTTTGTAATGCTTCAAGTCGCCTTCACGTGATCCGGATTAGAGCGAGGCACCTTAGGATCCTTAAGGGACGTACTAACGACGCTCAAATTTAAACGTGGAACTCCACTCGATATATTATTGGTAGCCGCCGGCGAGCGGTTCAAATTAAAGTCTAAAGGTATCGCGGAGCTAGGTCCAGGAACTGGTTCAGATATTTGTGCCGCTGTAGGGTTATTTGGAGTCGAAACGGATGCACGCACATTTTGCATTAACAGCTTAGTTAGCACAGCCACTTCTTGATCTTCTTGATCCGAATCACAATGATTTTCACTCATATTATCTATTAATTATAAATCACTTTGATATATTAATATTAAAAATATTAAAAAGTAGCTAGATAGTAGTAGATGTTACTTATTCGGGAAGTAACAACGTTATGAGTCCGCCATTAGCGAATACGTCACCTGGGACCACGTGACTACCGGAACTCGGCGCTGATTGGTCGAGGATGTGATGTCACGAGAGCTGTGATTGGCTGACAACTAACGGGAAGTATACAACGCCCTCTCACAGATGCTGTGCATCGTCACATGCCAAATAATATGTCAAATAATTTATCTAAAAGTTCGAAATTGTATACATGCCTACATCATTTTAGAGTAGTTAATTAAATAGGTATGTAATCAAAACAATGATTGGTCTTGTAAACAATAAGCCTATGCAGTAGAAGCACGTACCTACCATTGAGCGAATTTATATTATTAATTATTAAGTTTAATGTTAGTGTCAATAATATTATTATCTAATCCAAATCTTTTCAACACACACAAGGAACATGTGGTATTTTGTTTTCCGCGAAAACATTTTATTTCATTCTACGTAACAAGTACTCGTAAATTAGTTTATTCATGAATATAAAATTCTTGGTTAAGTTCCCACCATCCGAATTATACCTACTTAATAAATCTCTTCTTTATATTCTGAGATCTAAACATGTGTGAATCGAATCGCAAGAGGAAATAGTTTATTCTTCGTAGTTGCTCTCTGGAAGATACTTTCTTGACTGAATTAGATAAATCTATCATAAGTATCTATTTTACTAAAACGTAGCAAAGAATACGTTGCAGTGTTTAAAAAATTGCTTGGGCATATTCGCTTGTCCCATCTCCGATTTCGATTATGTAATATAGTATATTCAAGCTATAAGAAAGTAGGTAAGTTCATGATATAACTCGGTAGGTACCTAAATGCAAAAAGACCATCAAGGAAGTATTTATAAGCTGTCACAAAAAGTTGATATTAAGTATCTACATATTTCTGCCAAAACGGATCGCTGAGTGGGACACGACACAAAAAAACTTAAAGTCAGTATCTATTTGTAAAAGGTACTGACTTTAAGTTTTTTTTCTGGGGATACTGACAAATAGATTACAAAAATACGAGTCATAAAACGAGCTGATCTGTAACAATTAGGTATATTTCTTGAATGCTCACATAGACACGTAGAATGCAAAGTTTATTAAAATCCATAACAACATGAGGAATTGTTTTAATACTATATCTAGTTTCATGTATCCAGAAACATTACAAAACATTGAGAAACACTGAAAAATTATTGTACTTAACTCGACATCTTATACACCATATAAGTATCTATTTACAGTTCGACGTATTACAAATTGTTCTCATTTTGTGGCCTAATTTAAAACTTCACAATATAATTTTATCCGTATTCTTTCTCACGTTGATTCCTAATTTGATCTCTTTTTTTCGGGTTCGTCTGCCGAGTAATCTCTATTTTCTTCTGAGATATTATTGACTATGGCGTCGGGTGTTACTGCGATAGGTTCAGTGGGTGACGAAGGGTAGGTACAGCATACCGGCGAGCAAGGTCTTCGTTTTTCGTTTGCCACTGGCATGGTTGACATGGCTGTGTCTAAGTACGAGTTTCTGTTCTTAATAATTACTTCTTTGTGGGATTGCTTACTGCAGGTCCTGTAGTCGTGCACAGGAGGCGTGACGATCGTTCTTCCGTTGTGGCATACGTGCACTGTGGGAATGCATTGGTCTGGAATTTTGTAGTGGACGCTCGCCTCTTTTCGTAAAGAGTTTTTCAGTGAATTACCTGCAAAACGTGAATAATATTTTATAATATGGCGCAACAAAATATGTATTAGATACTTCCATATCCAATGAACAACTCTCACTATCACAACGTCAATTATTTCGATTAATTCTGTTACTTTATTTAACAGGTCGCAACACAAATATTGTGGTCAATAATTAAAACTCAACCTTGGTATAAATACCAAGTACCCACAAGTAATTTGATCATGAAATCGTGTCAGGTAAATAGCGTGGGATCAAAATATTCATTTGTAAATTATAGATACGTAATACTGATTTAAGTATTTATTTTAACCGTATAAAAAAAGACTCTAGAAAAGTTATTTCAGTACCTAATGATACCAGCCTATTAGTGTCCCACTGCAGGGCAAAGGCCTCTTCTCATACAGAGAAGGCACGAGCACCTAATCACCACGCTTACTCAAGACGGGTTGGTGATTTCAGACTTATATTAACTATAAGTCCATGTTTCCTCACGATGCTCTCTTTCACCGATGTGAAGAATGTCCAAAATAAACTCAGAAAGTACATATGAATTGAAAAAGTCACATTGTTACTTGCTCGGATTTGAACTCACAACCTCATGCATGAGAGGCGAGGCCTTAACCACTGGGCCATCAGTACCTAGATAATTTATTATTCTCCTATTAAGATTTGTTGGCACTGCAAATTATATGCGCAGTACGGGCGAATAGTGTACACCGCGCCGCGACTAGGAAATATCAGAGCAATTATATACCGCGGACATTGAATGACTGCCGCGAAGTGCGTACACATTTTAGAATCAATATTTTTTTTCTTCTTGTTATTGTGTAGTTTTAAAAGGAAAGTTAAGAATATTTAATAAAGTATCTATACGTAGCATTGAAAAAAAACCCATGAAAAACCCAACAAGCTTTATAAGTTTTAAGAAGGCAATTAAAATGTCGTGTAAAATAACCTGAGTTGACAGTACCGCTAGAGGTAGGGTTCCGTTGGAATGCCATGGCCGTGTAGGAGCAGCGCTTGGCGGCGGTTCTCTCGCTCGAGCGGCAGCACCACAGCATCATTGAGCTCTGAAACACAGCGTCTGCTAACTTTAATTTTCACGAACTTTACAACTTTTTGAAATCAATACCTATAGGTAGTATAGGTACAGCGTGTATCAAGAAATGTGTGGTCAAAGGCGAAAAGACACATGCCTGTAGCTGGCACACTTGCATACCAGCTCCTTGCACGAGCCAGCTACATTCATTATTATGTTTACGTTAACTTGCATGCCTGTTCATGGCAAGCAAATAGATTGCACAACTTTTGCTTTTTGGCATGCAATATGAGAGAGGGGACGCGGGGGATTGCAGAACCGGCACGTGTGAACGTACACGACAGCTACAGGCATGCCAGTAGCTAGTGCTATTTTGTAAACAAACTAACTAGACGGTGTTATTGTGTGTCATTTAAATAAAAAGACGTGCTCATGAATTATCCCTTCTACTAATCTAATCTTTCACCAAAATCTTTCTTCTTCTTCTCTTCTCTCATTAATTTAGTTACATAATCCACTGCTAGTAGCAATATGACATTATTTAATTCACTTCGAATGCCTTCCATTGCAAAAACTAGAAACTGTATTTTTAGGGTGGGACTGGCTCGTACTGTGGCTTGCGTAGTAACAGGCATGCAAGGAAGCAAATGGCATAAGTTTACAAATGTATCCTTGCAAATGTATCCACAGTGTGCAATTTACTTGCACATGCCATTAACTCGTATGCAAGCTATTGTTCCATTTTACGAGCGTCCGTTCAGTTTAATGGTATGTACCACAGTACAGACCATCACACAACGACTTTCTCCATGGGACCAACATCGTAATCGCCAAAAAATAATCAGCCGTCCTGTACATTTGGCTTGAGTAAGTATTGAAGTTTGTATGGGACAGTTGAATATTTTTTCGCTACTAGCTACCTATGTTTATTGTTTTTATTAAAATATAATCCTTCTTTGATTTTTATCACTAATTGGAATTAATTAACTTGATAATAAACTAAAATGTAAATTAACTCTTCGGATTAAAAACATGAAATAAAATTCGTAATAATTATTATTTTGTTGGTCATTCAGTTTATTTTAAGTCAACATTATGTATAATCGAGTTAAACGTGCCAGTTAAATACGCATACCTACAATTTAATTGAATAGCTGGGTTAATAACAAACGTAATTTAATTATGCAAGAAGTTGATTGATAGTTACCTTGAATGCGTCCCTAAATTTATTGGACATGATGTGGTAGAATATCGGGTTGATGCATGTAGACACGTAGTAGAAAACTCCGGAGATATAGGTGAGGAATGAGTACACAGATAGGAGTATAGGTGATCGAGCTTGATGGTTCTCAGTGGTTCCGTAGATCGCGACCAACCGCTGGGCGTGGAATGGCGCCCAACAGATGAAAAACGCGACGACGACTGCCACTATGAACAAAACAATAATAACATTGATCTATTTAAAATACTTCAGTGCGGCGTCGCCAAGGGGGGAGGTCAAGGTTGGGCAGCTGCACCCCAAAAGAGATTTAAAAAAAATGCAACCAAATTCTAGTCAATTGACGATGTTAGTCGAAATTCTCACAGATACTTGCGAAACTATCGAGTTTTATGATTTAGCAAACATAAAAAAAATAATCGAACTTCGGCAGCATTGTGATATGATAAACCCAACCCAATAAAATAATCTAACCGTTGTTGATGTCCTAAAAGAAGCAAAAAACTTTTTTCCCGAAACGGAAAAGTGTTGAAAAATGTGATCGCTCTATCGTGAACAACGTGTAAGGTAGAGTGAGTCTTGAGTGTGGTCTTTTATATATATATATATATATTTATTTTTCTCAGTTAGTTTTAATGACAATTGCCACAGTTTTATGCAGCTTACCCAAATGTCCTTTCTTTGGTATTGTTCGTCGAGCTCCTTATGTTCTGAGTTGAGCTTCACGATTACTGACAAATGCGTGCACTGACCGGGCAGATCCACTCAAATCTGTATGGTTCTTTCCTCAAAGACCTTTTCAGACACCAATCTACATGGTCCTCAAATGACCTGACCAATATTATTTCTGGATTTTTATAAACACATTGACATTGATATTTTTTTTACCTCTGAGTTGATGAGTTTGTTTTGGCCTTTCTTCTCTGATTCGTCAGATAAGAAACGCCGACCTCATCTATATAGTTTTTAAAATATTATTGACGTGTAAAAGTGTTTGTACAAACTTATTTACAGAAAATAAAATCATTTTATTTTATTTCGTATATAAGACGCGGGGTTACATTCTTTGTGTTATTTCTTTATTCATCAAAATAATCATTATTTACTTGAGTATGAAAATCTTTTTGTGTTGATTGTAGTACCTACCTACTTTTGCGTGAAAGGTATTTTTTTTTTAAGCTTGTATAACTTTTATTTAGTTCTTGTTAAAAACCGGTGACATTTGAGAAGTACTTAACATCTTCATATTCTGAGGTAAATATTTAATGTGTAAGTATAAAATGTATATTAGAGAAAGAGAAATGACCGCTATTGCCACGCTGAAGCGATTCGGGTACTAAGTTTATTAATATGTGGGTAAGGGTCCAGTTCGCGACGTGTAGATATTACCTAAGTTTAGTATGTTAAATTGTATTCAACTTTTGTCAAGTTTTTTAAATTTAATTCAATTGTTTTCGCGAACTAAGATGAAGTACTTTTTTGTCTTTCTTTTTCGTGTGGTTAGTGACTAATCTATTGTCAGAGTTTTTATGCCGCCCATGGGCCTCTGACTTGGCTTCACAAACTATCGAGAAATATCTCAGGCATGCCGGTTTCCTCACGATGTTTTCCTTCACCGTTTTTGAAGCAAGTGATAATTATACAATAAGCACAAGAATCCGAAAAGTCAGAGGTGCGTGCCTTGGGTTCGAACTGGAGACCTATCGAATTAAATAACTGATCAAATGTTATTATAATATATATTTGTAGACCGTTAAGGTAAAACATGACTGTGATCCTTTCTACAATGTACATAACATCTTGCATACTTTGTGTGTGCATACTCATGCTTCGAACAAATAAATGACCATTCATTCATTTATTCATTCATTTAATGTATGCAACCATTTAGCATTCACAGTATATACTTTTATCTACCTACCTTACCTGTTATTTTAAATTGACTTTTGAAATTATTTTTTAGTATGGTATTTATGATATCCACAGGCACTACCAATTTTCGTATATTATCTTTTAATAAACGAATTGACCTAATTGCTATTTCACTACGGAATAAGAAAAAAATTGTTTATTGATTCTTACCTAACATCTTGATGACCCTCCTCGTGGACTGGCTGTGTTTCCGCCTCATCTTGTGCGTGTATCTCATTGTTGTGTCGAAGTCCTTCTGACTTCTTTCTTTGCTAATGTTCGTGTCTCTCAGTTTCAGGCCTATTAGTAAGTACAACACCGTGATCAGCACCATCGGCGCGAAAAAGAACAAGAATGTCGATATCTCAAACGAGTGCTCTATGATGACTCTTGTCTGCAGGCACATAGCTACGCCTCTGTGCTCACGGATCCCAAACTGCAGCGCCTGGGGCAGGGCCAACCCCACTGCCGCCACCCACAGGAACATCACGTGTTTCGCCGCCCGCGATAGTTTCGACATCTTGTGCGAAACAAACGGGTGACAAATTGCTAAATATCGCTCTACCGTAAATAACGTTATTGTTAAAACACTGGCATTCGTCGAAGCCTCAGCCGCTAATCCTCTTATCACACAAAAAGTGTGTCCAAACACATACGGCCATTTCGACCATATCGAATACATCTCCTGAGGCATCCCACTTATAAGTAAAAGGAGATCTGAGATCGCTAAACTAAATAAATAATAATTGGTAGCTGTATGCATACTTTTGTTCCTAACTATCACTAAACATGTGAACATATTGCCCAGTACCCCGGTAAAGAATATAACTGAATATACGATAGTTATAGGTAGCACTATGAAGAGGGGGTCCCTCTGTGGGCCGAAGATGGCCGTGGGGTCCACGGGTGCCGAGGTGTTGTCGGTCGCGTTGGCGACCTCACTGATGGGACTCATGGTAGTCATTATATCGGCCCCAGGTTTGTCAATAGCATCAGGATGCTTTAGTCTCTTAGTTCATTCATCTGAAACAAAGAAATAAAGTGTAAGTATATTTATAGTTATGGTACGTATATCGCATGTCCATAATGCGGTTGAACGCGACCGTGGTATCTAGCACAGTGGGTGGTTATATCATTTCAAGGCGCATCATTATTTCCTCCATAGGAATAATAACAGAAGACAATCCTAAACATACTAAATTAGCGAATGGAAGCAATAGCGCGAGTTCACTGACGTGATACCTACCTCTATGTTTACCGTTAAGCCTTTAGAGAATATAAGTATACAGGGTTATTGGTTATATGTCGGCACTCCGTTAAGGGGATGTAGGAGAGGTCATTTGCAACCAAATTACTCCTAATGACCTCTATGCCAATGTCAACCATTTTCGAGTAATTTGACATTTTATATTTTAAAATGAACGAAATAAAAATGTCAAATGACTCGAAAATTGTTGACATTAGGATAGGAGTAAAAAAAAATTGGTCGTAAATGACCTCTTCTACATCCCCTAAATGATTGCCGAGATAATAGCCAATAAGCCTGTATATTTTTAACACGTTTACGAGACAGAGTAAGAAGAATCTCTGTCTAATCTGTTTAACACGTTCAGTGCCGTGAACCCTCCTGGAAGGTTCACCTAGTCGCATATGGGATGCATAAATGTAGGTTTAAATGTAGGTTTTTCTTAGCGAATTATAAACCGTGAAAATAAAATCTGATGTATATTTTGACAAGATTTATTAGTATATGTATTGGTTTTAAAATTCAAGCATTTTATTTTCCCTGGTTACAAAAAAAAAATTAAAGGTTGGAATCTACGTATAGCAACAAAACCCCCTGAAAACAGTATTTTACTTTATAACACGGTTTTAAACCTAACGCCGTTGACCGTCCGCGATGGTTAACTTTAGCGCAAACGTAATGCCGGCAACCCTCCCGGAGGGTTCACCTCCAATATGTATGGCGGCATGGCGTATGAGCTCAACGAAAAGTGGGTGGAGTCGAAAGTGTTAATAGCAGTTTCGTAGAATCTTTACAAAAAATATTTATAATAGCCAAAAATACTGGGCTCTTGAACATTCAACTTATCAAGAAAAAGATTATCTCCGGGCCCCCGGAGCTTCATAGGGTTCATACTGCGCATAGCCCCATACAAAAAATAATAAACCACAAAATATTTGTGTCTAATATAAGTGTTTTTTATCCCTAATGTAAGATCTGTGTTTGTTAACGTATCAGATACGAGCTTCATATATCACCACATATAGCAGACATTTTAGGAATGGATTTCCTGGATTATTAGAAAATAAAACGTTTTATCCCTCATATTATTACGAAAAATGTACCACAAACACCATTATTTAGATCGAATTATGTTTTGGTTACGGGAAAGTGTGGAAGAAAGCCCGTAATGCAACAACAATTTGTAAGCATAGTAGATACTTTCAAAACACGGTGTACGAATAATATTGACATAATTATAATTGCAAATGTAGTAGAAATGGGACAAACAGAGATACCTCCGAGAAGCTGCATAATAATACATTTTGTGAGTATTTTGTCCGTAATTGGATTGGCTGTTTCATACTCATTTCAGAACACGGACGTTTTAATATTAAGGCGATGTTTTACGATTCAATTTCGTTGTTTCTTTTTGTCAATACAATATCCTTTAAATCGTTCTCGGTTTGTAATAATAGAAACGCTGCGAAAGATAATAACCATGGATTTACATATTTGTTTTTTTATAGGTGTAGGCGCGTGATTTCCTTGGTAAGGGCTGAGGTTTTAGGTAATTAAAATTGGTCGATTTCCCAGGTTCAAAACTATTTGCACCTGTGAAACAAGCACTAGTGAATTTTGCTCGATTTTTCTTTTCAAGCTCTCCTGAAGCATTCAATTAGCTGCAGCATTTTTCAGGGAACTTACTTGCTCTGTACGTTATTTACATTTTCAGAATAATCTGCCTATAAGTTTTTGCTCTTGCTCGTAATTAATATTGCTCTGAGTCGGTGCGGCTCTCCAGCAATAAAAGTATTCGTAGAGCTGATCGAAGGTCATGGAGTGAATATTTAAAAAGTTGCTTTTTATATACTTGTACATAATATTATTATTTTAAGACTGTTTTGACAACATTTTGTTGAATCCTAACTTTAATATTATAAATGCGAAAGTGAGTTTATTTGTTTGTTACGCTTTCATGCTAAAACTGCTGATGAAATGGCACATGGGTAGACTATGAAGGACATAGGATACTTTTTATCCCAATATTCCCACGGGATCGTGATTTATGCGGGTGAAATTACGGGGTGCAGATAGTATTTTATAAATGATGACAAACTGAGAAAAGGTGCATGTGGGTTAAAAAATTATAATTTTTTAAGCTTGAACGTGTTGGTTCTGAGCTAGAACACGGAAGTGTAATGTATATTTCAGTACGGGCACTGAACGGTTTTGCATAAACTACAGTTTGCCTTCGTTGCCACTAGTACCATTAACAGTTCCATGATAAAACTACAGATGTTTTTTTTTTTAAATCATTAGTTCCATTTTAAAAGAATTTGAAAATAATGGAACTAATGTTGACTTTGCTATCACTAGTTCCACATTATTATTTTAGGCAGTTGTGATTTTTTTTAAGGGTGTAAAAACAACTATTTGTAATATACAAGTGCAATATGACGTGTATTGGTCTGACCATCAGTCACTTTGAATCGAGTGTAATTTTTATAAATAAATTAAAAAAGTTATATCTTACGTGAAAAATGATGATGTTAAGAAACGTATTATATGGGGAAATAGGCAGCCAGAGCAGATTAATAAGTATCATGACATGTGTCATTCTGGACTCCGTGACATTGATTTTCCTATGGAACTACACCATTGTTGTGATTCATCCTGTTGTAACCCGGATCATTACGTAATTCTGGATAAACTATATATGAATATAACGGATGTACCATCGAAGAAGTTCATATCTATACACCGTAAGGAGTATTTCTGCTTGCAGCGCTCGGCCGCTATAGAACCGGGGCGGTAACAGATGTGGCCATCGTGTTCACGGGATTTTGTTTTAAAACTGCTTATATATGAAGTTCTTCGATAGTACTATCCAGAGCTGCTATACAAAGTTGTGTTGAATAACAATCCGGCAAAGTTGTGTTGAAAAACAATCCGGTAGAAAGAGACAAGTGGCGGGGTGGAACAAATATATCGCCGGTGCTCAAGGGGAAGCCAGAATTAAAATTCAAATTTGACTATTAGCGGGAAAACCAACTAGCGGCATTATTTATAATGAAATGGTGGAAACCCGAAAGATATTCAAGTCTAAATTAAAGTGGTGTCAGGATAGACAAGAACAGATAAGAATGGATATTCTCGCCTCAAATCATTCAAAAAAGGACTTCAGTAATTTTTGGAAAAATACTAATAAATTTTATAGTAAAACTGGTATCCCCGTGAGCGTCAACGGTGTAACTGATCATAAAATGATTGCTAATTTATTTAGGCAACAATTTACTGTGCAGTCGTCCTTGAGTACTCCGCTTAGTACTGATAGCGATCCCGGGACCATCGTGACTAGAAAACAAAATATCACTTTATTCTCCGTGGAAAATGTATCAAGAGCTATTAAGAATATGCAAAGGGGAAAATCACCTGGTCACGATGGTCTCAGCGTCGAACATTTTAAATATGCTGGTGTGCATCTGCTAAAAGTGTTGAAGATGTTTTTCACTCTCTGCTTAAGTCACTCATACTTACCTGAGTCGATCATGCATACAATAGTGGTGCTGATATTAAAAATAAGACAGGTGAGTCGTCTGACAAAACTAACTATCGGCCCATCTCGCTTGCGACTGTAACTGCCAAAGTACTTGACAGTGTGCTAAGTGGCATTCTAGAACAACATGTGGACATACATGATGCTCAGTTTGGTTTTAGGTCAGGATTGTCCACTGAAAGTGCCATTCTAAGCTTAAAGCATATTGTCAGGTACTACATTGAGAGGAAGACGCCTGTATACGCGTGCTTCCTGGACTTATTGAAAGCTTTTGACCTTGTTGTATATGACCTTCTGTGGGATAAGTTAGGAGGTGCGAGAGATACCATTTCCCTACTCAGATACTGGTACTCAAACCAGAAAAACCAGGTGAGATGGGCCGGTTCGTTGTCGGACAAATACAGGTCGGAATGTGGTGTCAGACAGGGTGGGTTGAGTTCACCTCTTCTGTTTAATTTGTACGTCAACCAGCTACTTGAGAGAATCAGCAGCACTCATGTCGGATGCTATATCGACGGTACCTGTGTCAACAATATTAGTTATGCAGATGACATGGTGCAACTGGGTCCCTCGATAAACGCATTGAGGAAACTACTTTCTATCTGCGAGCAATATTTGCATCCTTGAGTAGGCAATGGAATAGTGCAGAGACGGGTGATATTTATCTATGGATCTTTTTACGAAAGCGCGGAGCCGCTAGGTTGGTTCGGATTCAGGCCCAGTTTCACTGGTGCATCTCTGCTGTTGTGCTCTTTGCTGTTTCCAATGTCTTCGTCTAAGTTTCTCGCTGTTGTCCGTTCAGGTTTCTTGTAAATCTTTCTAGCAGTCTTCTTAATCTTATCTCGATCTTCACCCGTGTCCATCCAAAAATTATTTCCTTGTCGAAGTCATGTCCTGTTTTAGGTTGTCATTTCAAGTGTAAATAGGTCAGCCGGATTTCTTGGATTTAGTTTTGTACTGCATGTAACGGGGGTGGTTTGCGGCACCTGTGAACATGAGCGAGATAGCATATCCTGTGATTCTTGATGCGTTTGGTTACGGTTTTTCCGTCTAACATATTATGAATTTTATTTTGTCTTGGTTTATGCCTAGCGTGGCTAATCAAGTCTCTCATAATAACTCTCCGCCAGGATGGTCCAAGTCCAGCTTCACCGGTGAATCTTTTGACGGAGTTAAACTGCTTCCTCGACTCTTTTCTTCTTCGTTCTGATGAGTTGTCCGCAGCAGTGTCGAGAACGCGATCGGTCCGCTCCTCGTAGTTTATGTTCAGCTCAAACGCGGTACAAGTTTGACCTGTAGCTCGCCGTTGTTCACCTCAGATTGACGCGATGGCAAATAATATAGTTGTGAGTTCTGCACACTACTTTGGCTAGTTTGGCACAAGTAATTAATAAGACCCCAACAAAAATCCGACCAGCATCGCCCGAATTCTTGTTTTTATGTTCGTACTATCGCGGGCGCGCATATCTGAACACTGTGAGGACTATTTCTGCTTGCAGCGCTCGACCGCTATAGTAACGCTTACCTACGCTCATTAATTAATAGCATTGTAGCATTAGATTTTTACTAAGACCCTTGTTTTTGAAAACGAAAAATAAAAAGATTGTAAAAAACCCGCATAGGTGGTGCGTTTTTTCAATGGAAATAAATATCAATAAGTACTTTCGTTCGGACGTCGTTCGAGCATGATCGATAAAAGGGTATGGGTTTTTATTTTTATGAATTCGTTTTCTATGCTATCAGAAAAGTATAAAATTTGCGTCCAGAGTTGATTTCTCACATTAGCAGATTTTGGATGATAGGCGGAAAGTTTCCATAAAACTTTAAAAACCTAAAAACTCGATAACAATTATTTTATTCTGTAGACAGCAGTTATTAAATAATAAATAAAAATAGTAAATGATAAAAAACAAAGTATGTCGTATTTTACACAGTCTGTACACTTTCACTGTCAGAGTATACAGCACATTTGTTGAGATACCACGTAATGGCTTTCTTTAATATAACCTATACAATTGAATATCTTAAATGTTAAAATACCAATTGCTAGCCTAAGGGTCGGCGCTTAAGGGTTGCACCGCCGCCGTTGCCGCCTCCACTACTGTTGCTGTCGCCGCCGCAGCCACCGCGGTAGGGCCCTCACAGGGGGCACGGGAGGGGGCTGACATGGAGTGCCAATAATGGCCTCCTCCAGGCGAACATCAACCACTGCGCCGCATCTCAGGATCTGTTGCTCCAGAACATGGCGCAGTGGTCGATTAACATCACCGTGGTCACTGAGCCGTACTTTGTCCCGCCCAGGGACGACTGGGTGGAGGACTTGAGCGGCTCAGTAACCCTAATTTCGTCGGCCGCCGCCAGTACTCCGTCCCTCGAGGCTGTTAAGAGAGGATGGGGTTGCGTTGCAGCACGGTTCGGGGAGATTGTTGTGGTAGGGGTATACGTTTCCCCGAGCCGAACTCTTGCCGAGTTCCACAACTCCCTTGCGGAGTTGAGAGTCGTCGTCGTCGGGTTCTGTTCCCTTCCCGTGTTCGTCCTCGGGGACTTCAATGCCAAGAATGTGGCTTGGGGTTCCCGGTATACGAACACACGGGGCAGGATGGTGGAGGACTGGGCTCTGGAGACAGGCCTGGTCATCCTGAACCGGGGTTCTATCCCCACATGTGTACGGATGCGGGGTGAATCAGTGGTGGACATTTCGTTCGCCAGCCCCGCTCTGTCGCCGCGTGTAATTGACTGGCGCGTCATGGAGGGGGTGGAGACCTATTCCGATCACCGGTACATCCGGTTTGACGTCTCCGCCAAGACCTCGAGCGCGCCCGGTCCGACAGGCCCCGAGTGGTCCGCGGTGGGCGCTGAAGCAGCTGGACCGGGAGCTCCTCCTGGAAGGCTCGATCGTGCAGGCCTGGGTGTCATCACCGGACAGGCCTGCTGACATCAACGACGAGGCGGAGTGGTTCCGGGAGGCCATGTCCGAAATATGTGACGTGGCAATGCCCCGGGTCCAGCCCGGACGTGCCTCGCGCCAGGTGTACTGGTGGTCGCAACAGCTGACGACACTGCGCAATGCGTGCGTTGCTGCGCGACGCCGGTACACCAGGCACCGCAGGCTCCGTATTCGTCCTCCGGATACGGAAGCCATTCAGGCGGAGCTGTACGAGGGGTACAGAGTGGCGAAGACCGCCCTCCAAGCGGAGATCCTGCGGGCCAGGGGAGTGGCCCGCGAGGAGTCGCTGGAGACTCTGAACAGACACCCGTGGGGACGCTCATACAAGATGGTGCGGGAGAAACTCCGCCCATAGGCTCCCCCGCTGACGCAGAGTCTCCGGCCGCAGCTTGTGGGGGACGTGGTGAGCGCTCTGTTCCCTTCGAGAGGGGAACAAGCCTCCCCGCCCATGGCTCCGCCTTTTGCGGTGCCAGATGCGGACCACACCGCCGACGACGACGACGATGCTCCGGAGGTGACCGAGGTAGAGATGAGAGTGGCGGTACGTAGACTGAATGCCAAAAATACCGCCCCAGGACCCGACGGCTTACCTGGGAAAGCCTGGGTCCTGGGCTTGGAGGCTCTCGGGCCTCGACTAAGGGGGCTCCTAAGCGCATGCTTGGAGAGGGGCCAGTTCCTACTACGCTGAAAGACGGGGAAACTGGTCCTCATCAAGAAGCCGGGGCACCCTGCGGACTCTCCGTCCGCTTACCAGCCCATCATGCTGCTCGACGAGGTGGGCAAGCTCTTTGAAAGAGTCATTGCAGACCGCCTCGTCGGGCGGCTGGTGCGGGTGGGACCGGATTTGGCGGAGAGCCAGTTTGGTTTCCGCAGGGGGCGCTCTACGGTGGACGCCATCATGCGCGTGCGAGCCCTCACGACGGGGGATGCAGTGGTCCAGGGTGGGGTCGTCTTGGCGGTGTCTCTAGACATCGCCAATGCCTTCAATACTCTGCCCTGGAGTTGCATCAGGGAGGCACTCCGGTATCACCTACCTCTGTCGTGTGGTCGAGGCTTATTTGACGGACAGGGCCGTCATCTACCCCGGTCACCAGGGAGAGTGGAACCGGCGAGAGATGTCGTGCGGTGTCCCACAGGGTTCGGTTCTGGGGCCTCATCTGTGGGACATCGGATACGACTGCGGACTCCCTAGCGGCGTCAGCGTCGTTAGTTACGCTGACGACACGTTGGTCCTGGCACAGTGGAGGTCGCACCAGGCGGCGGCCGAACTAGCGACACACGGGGTTGCGACAATCGTGGACAGAATCCGGCAATTGGGACTCGAGGTGGCCCTGCACAAGTCCGAGGCCATGTGTTTTCATGATCCTCGGAACGCGTCACCGTCGGGTTCCCAAATAACGGTAGGAGGAGTTCACATCGGCATCGAGTCGACGATGAAGTACCTAGGAATCGTCCTCGACAGCCGGTGGAACTTCGTGGAGCACTTCCGACGTTTGGCTCCCAGACTGGAGCGGGTCAGGGCTGCTTTGAAGCGGCTCCTGCCCAATCTAGGGGGTCCAAACGCCTCCTGCCGGAAGCTATACGCGGGGGTCGTGCGGTCCATGGCCCTTTACGGGGTACTGGTTTGGGCGCGTTCATTGAGGCGGCGGCCAGCTCGCCGGTTGAACGCGTCCCAGAGGGTCATGGCCACCCGGCTGGTCCGGGGATACCGCACGGTCTCCGGTGAGGCGGCGAGCCTCCTTGCCGGATTACCGCCATGGGAGCTGGAGGCAAAAGACCTCGTGCACATCTGGGAGTGGCGCGAGGAGTCGAAACAACGGGGCATAACTCCGTTTCCGCGAGAAATCGCGGCACAGCGGACAGAGCTCCGGCGGGATCTCATGGCGTCTTAGAGAGTGCGATTGTCGCAACCCAGTGCTGGGCACGCCACTATTGCGGCGATAAGTCCCCTCTTTGAGGAGTGGCTAGAGAGGCACCACGGCGTCCTCACCTTCCGACTAACGCAGGTCCTCACCGGACATGGTTGTTTCGGGAGGTTCCTGTTTCGTATCAGGCGGGAGGAAACGCCCGGGTGTCATCACTGCGTGGATCGCCCGGAGGACACGGTGGAGCATACGGTGGAGGTCTGCCCGGCTTGAGCAGAGCATCGCCGTGTCCTCGTGGAGGCGATCGGTGGCGGGGATCTCTCGCTTCCGGCCCTGGTCCAGGCCATGGTACGGAGCAAGAGGGCATGGGAGGCCGTCACCTCCTTCTGCGAAGCAGTAATGCTCGCGAAGGAGAAGGCAGAACGCGTGAAGGAGAGGTAAATTTCGCGCGCTCACGCCCCTAGCCGCCGCAGGAGACGCCCTGGGCGTCGGGAATCGCAGGCAGGGAATCGCAGGAATCGTGAGCAATGGGTAGCTCGCCGTCCGATAAGGACCAGGCCCGGGTCGACTGCGCGTTGTGTTCCACGCGCGCCTCAAAGAGATAGGACCGATGCCTGCCGGGGTTGCGGGAAAGTCCGAAAGGGATACCGTGGCCCCTGGCAACGTACAGGCAACGGAAGGAACACGGGTGGGTTTGAGTTAGTCAAGTCAGTAAGAGTCTGACACGCCCTCCCGCTCCACCCAGAGCGGGAGCAGTTAATTGATAATTTCCAATCCAAAAAAAAAGGGTCGGCGCTGGCGCACATTTGGCGGGCTGCTCGGAATTTTGTTTTCAAAGTTGAGGTATGCGTGCCCGGGATAGTAAAAACACCACCCACAAAAAAAACTCCCTTGAACTCTAAAATGATTTTGAAACACTGAACATGCAACGAAAATATTGATGGATTATCTTTTAACGACGTCGCCGCCAGATTGGTTGATGACCAGCTTCACCGGTGTCTTTTGGCGGGGTTAACTGCTTTCTCGATTATTTTCTATGTCACTGCTATGCTGTGTTACACGTTGCTTTTTCCATTGTCTTTGTCTGGCTTCTTACTCTTATCTCGGTCTTCAGCCGTTTTCAACTTCACAAATAATTAAATATGTAAACTTAACAAAAATAACTTCACAAAAATAACTTTACCACCCAAATAAACACAAAAACTACACTTGGCTTCGAAGATATAAGGTTCAAAATCCAATGTTAGAGTCAAGAGCAATATAATCTAAAAGAAATGCTTTGTTGGTTAAAAACTACCTGCAACCCTTGACTCACTACAAATGTCTAAAAAAGAATACGCACTCGCAAAAAAAACAAAGACCCAAATAGTTTTGGTACACTGCACTGCACATAATCACACATGTAAAATATTTTAATTTAAAGTTAGTCGAACAAATTATAAATATTGGCATATACGATGTATGGATTTATAATGAAATCCATTCATGAATAAAATAACGATTTTGCAGAAGGAAACACGCCCTGAAATATATATTATGGAAAGGTCTCACCAGATTAGATCAGGATCGCACGTAGGTAGGCACCTCACTTTAACACTATTTTAATGTATTTATTTGGCGGCTAGTAAAATCACAACAGTATCAAAACATAGAATCACTGTTCGATTTCGCCAGCAAGCGAGCACATGTGCAAGACTCTCTGCCCCAAAGGTATCGTAAAAAAAAATTGGGATGGGCTCGCGCCCAGAACGACCGTGTTCTCCGACGTCCAACGACCGAATCTCAAATCATATTATATAGAATATGACATAAATTATGATTTCTTGAAAATATGAAATTGAAGGACTTCATTGCTTCTTTAAATAGTCCGGCAGTTCATAGGTTAGGTTGAAACTGTGACCAACCATGCGAGAGCTGAATTGGTGGTTGTAACTAAGTCAGACCACCCCAACTAAATGGGTTAGGTTAGAATTGTAATTGTATTGTTGAACTCCCTACCTCCGCCGTATCGTTAGGGCTTATTTAGCGGAAAGGTGTGTCACCTACATGGGACGTGATGGCGGAAACCAGCGCCATATGTCGTGCGGTGTTCCACAGGGTTCGGTCGTGGGACCGCTCCTGTGGAACATCGGGTACGACTGGGTGCTGAGGGGTGAGCTCCAGCCGGGCGTGGACTTGACGTGTTATGCGGATGACACGCTGGTCACGGCCCGGGGGAGCTCGTACAGGGAGGTAGCGTTGTTGGCGACGGCTGCGGTGTCACAGGTCGTGACCCGTATACGGCGCCTAGGCTTGGAGGTGGCCCTCAACAAGTCGGAGGCCATGGTCTTTCATGGCCCCCGGCGGGCGCCGCCGCTGGGATCACATATCGTGGTCAGGGGGTCTCGAATCGCTGTCGAGTCCACCATGAAGTACTTAGGATTGGTGCTCGACAGCCGGTGGGATTTCGGCCTCCACTTTCAGCGGCTGGCGCCCAAATTGTTGAGCGCAGCTGGGGCGCTGTCAACGTTGCTTCCCAATCTGGGGGGCCCGAGCGCCACCTGTAGGCGGCTCTACGTGGGGATCGTGCGATCAATGGCACTGTATGGGGCCCCGATCTGGTCGGCAGACCTGACGGCCGGCAGCATCGCTATCCTGCGGAAGCCGCAGCGAACGATGGCCGTCAGAGTCATAAGGGGGTATCGCACGATCTCCTACGAGGCGGCTTGTGTACTGGCCGGATCCCCGCCCTGGGACCTCGAGGCGAAGGTACTCGCGTCACTGTATCGATGGCGCGAGGACTCGAGGGCGCGAGGCGAGAGGCTGACGCAGCGACATTTGGAGCTGCGTCGGTCACAGCTTCGCGCAGCCCTGGTGGCGGAATGGCGGGACAGGCTTTCACGCCCTACCGCCGGCCCCGTCACCATCGGAGCGGTCCGGCCGGTGCTCGAGCGCTGGCTCGGGAGGAGGCACGGCTCCCTGTCGTTTCGGGTGACGCAGGTGCTCTCGGGGCATGGTTGCTTCGGGAAATACCTGTGTCACATAAACAGGGAGCCGGACGCTCGGTGTCACCACTGCGTCGACTGTCGGGAGGACACGGCTCGGCACACGCTGGCAGAGTGTGCCGCTTGGGAGGAGCCGCGCCGTGCCCTCATCTCAGGTGTCGGCAGTGACCTGTCGCTGCCGGCCGTTGTCAACTCAATGGTCGGCAGCGAGGAGTCCTGGGACGCAGTGGTATAGTGGTATAGTTATTTCGCAGAAGGAGACTGCGGAAAGGCAGCGGGAGATTGCTTCCGCTAACCCGATCCGCAGCAGACGCACCGGGCGTCGGTGGAGGGCGGATAACGCCCTCTTCCAGCCCCCCTAAATGGGTCCAGGGGCGACGGATCTGGGGAAATCCGTCGCCCCCTACTCCTTAGGACCCGAGATGGTGGCGCGTAGTATTCCACGCGCGCCTCTTTATGACGTAAGGGGGGAGTTTAACACCTCACTCCCCCCTAACTCGAGGTGGCCCGCAGAGGCGGGCCGGCACTAGCCGGGGATCGCGGAAGTCGCATTAGATCCCGTGATCCCCGGTGCAAGTGTGAGACGGAACACCGGGGTGGTTTTAGTCAGTAAGAGTCTGACAGACCCCTCCGCCCTCCCCAGGACGGAGGACATCCATAAGGATTTCCCCCCGTAAAAAAAAAAAAAAAGGTTAGAATTGTGACCAACCGCGCGCGAGCCATACGAGAGAAGCGAGCGGGCGGTGCCGCGGTTTCTATTGATTTGTTAACGGGCACATGTTTGTTTGAATGTGGATCTTTGTTTTGAATTTTTTGTGAAAATTATTTCGACTGTTTAACTTTGAAGTAAGTTTGATATTTTTATTTTGTCTTTTAGAATAGCCTTAGTTTGCCCGTTAAGTCGTTTTACCGCTATCTAAATATTATTTAATTACCCATTTAAATATTTGGTATGGCTCATTTTTATTTAGTTTATTGCTCGATTTTTAGTGCCGAGCTTGATTATAAATGCATTTTGCAAACTACAATACACAACTGGGTCATACACTGGTTCGAATAAAATAACTTAAAAATTTACGACAGTAACTGAAGACTTTTATTTTTTAGTTAAATCATTGTTACTTTTCTGTTACTCATAATATTTCAAGCTATGAAATGATATTTATTTATAAAAAAAAAAAACTAAATGTTTCAAAAGTCTCTTCGTGTGGACTGTTCAGATTCGGGGTATGAGTGATTGGATAGATGTAGTTAATTATTTTGTACATATTTATCAAAACAACATTGTCGCATTTACGTGGTATATAATGAATATTATTTTTATTAGATAGTTGTTAATAATTGCACAAGATATATTTTTTTATTTCCAATAAACATGCTGTTATACGGATTTAGGTCTTTTTGGTGGACCTATAAATCAACCAAATTTTAATTTCTACTAAAGCTATTATGTATCGAATATTTTTTTAACACGCTCAGTGCGATATGAGGTTAAAAGACCTTATGCATGAACTCGCAGTCAGTGCGGAGCGCTTATATAGCGTTCTCCCTCTGTTGCGGACGCTGTAACTTAAAGAGCTCTCTTTGTGTAAAAGAGACAAATATATATTTGTGATCTTCTTTTGAACGGCTACTTATTTTTGTAATAATACTTGTATAAGGCCTTTCCACCTTATGCCGCACTGAAAGTCAAAAATTGCAATTCGTTGCGGATACAAGGCCTAAAGACCTTATGAGCAGCACAACGCCTATTAGCCTTACAACGCACTGATTTAAATAACAAAATTAAATAGTGTTGTTTTGACTTTCATTGTGAACACACGTGCAGTGAAAGTGCCATAAAAATGCATAAAGTAAATAAACGTTGTCGGAAGATGTTGGAACTATCTTTTGAAAAAGAAGAAAAAGTAGCTGACAATGCTCAAAATGATAACTTGAATAGTGAAAAAGAAGAAATTGAAGAAGAAAAAAGGAAAAAAAGAAAAAAAAAGGAAAAGAAAAAAAATATAAAAAAAGAAGGAATTGTGCAGGATGTTATAATAAGCTTCGTAATACTTTGAATAGTAAAGAAGCCCAAAAAAAGACAAAAAAAATAAAATCATATTGCCTTGAATGTAACAAAGGATATTGTAAGAAATGTTTTTATGAAAGTCATTTGTGAGTTAGAAATAAATATAAAGTAAAAAAAAAAATGTAAAAAAAAATATAAAAAATAAAATTTTAAAAAAAATCGGATAAAATACTGTTTATGATTTTTCCCATCACTAAAATTATTTTACATGTACCTTTAACTAAGTGCGGTTAATGGGTCGATAAGCCTTGTGTTTGTTTTTCCATTGTTTTCTTAAAGTACTTGCCGAAGCAATTTGCGACTATAGTATAACGTAAATCCACTCTTTTACAATAACTTAGTCACAAAATTTATTATAAAATAAAAGTCATCGCAAAGATTTTTGAATTTGAACTCACCCATTTAAAACAAGGCTTTTCGGCCCATTAACGCACTGGTAGAAAGTTTAGGTCAAAGGCCTATAGACCTTGTAACGCACTGGAGAAAACAGTGAATCTAATACTTCCCGCAGTTAGCGTGTTAATTGACAACACTGGATAGCCGCCATTTGTTGGAGTCATTGTCAGTAAAGCTACGTCCCATTTTCTAATTTACGAAGTTTTAAAATAAAATTAAGTGTTTTTGTCAAAGTTCAGTGCGTCTTTCCTGCTTGGGTTGTAATTTGGTAAGTTATTATTTTATATTTTAGTAAATAATGCGCCGATATGCCTTTTGAGGAGTATTTTCAAAGTTTCTTTTGTTGTTTTTCTAACCTTAAAAATAAAATGGTTGCTTTGATTTTAGTTTGAAATATCTCTCCTGTGGACATCTTTCCTGTGAACATAAATGTCCACAGGAAAGATGCATGTCCACAAAAAATAACATTTTAACGGTTTTCTATGCTAATAAAGCTACAATGTTGGTCAAACAAACGGGCAGGCTGAGATAGCATGATTAAAATACTTCATCATTGGTATCGGCATCCGAAAAAGGAGCATGATTTATTTTTTGCAAAATGTGGGGTGCTTAGCATGGTTGCGTTTGTTTCAGGTACAATGCCTCGATCCAGTCGGTCTAGAACCCTATTAACTGACGAAGAGAAGAAAATACGTCATCGTGAACAGAAAAAACTTAGCATGCGAAGAGCTAGAGCTAAATTAGATGCTACTGCCATAGAAGAAAGACGTAGAAAAGAACGCGAAAGATATCATCTAAAGAAACAAAATGGATTATTGAAGACAATTAAAGATTTTACACCCAGACAGCAGCGACAGATGAGAAAAATGTGGCGTGAAAAAGCCAAGCTAAGACGTGAAAGAGATCGACTAAGAAAACGAACGGAGGAAATTGTACGCGTGAATACACCGCTTTCTTCTCCCAGTTCTTCTCGCTCATCACACTCACGTGTAGAGGTGGGTAAAGCAATACGATTACGAAATCGCCGGATATTGAAGGCTCAAAATCAGTTTTTAATAGAAAGATTAAATATTTTAGAACAAAAGCTCTCTAAATATAGGATGCGAATAATAAGATTAAAAAAAAGTAAAGAACAGAAGATTATCATAAATATTGGCTTAAGAAAAAGGATACATGATTTTTTAATCAATGATGAAAATAGCAGACTAACAGCTGGTAAAAAGGAAACGATCACGCGCAGAAAAGTCAAAAAGCAAATACGTCTTTTAAATGATACGCTTCTAAACCTTCACAAAAAATTTAATAATACGACTGGTTTGAATGTCTCATACGAAACTTTCCGCCGACATCGTCCATTCTGGGTAATGTTCCCTAAAGCCGCGTCAAGAAATACTTGCCTGTGTGCCGTTCATACGAATAATGATTTTATTGTTCGAGCCTTACACCAAAATAAGATATTAAATCATTATTCTGCCACAGATTTAGCAAAATCTCTTTGCTGTAATAGTGCTTTAAGTGTTCCTTGCTTGGAACGGAAATGTTCACAATGTTCTGAGAGAATTCCAAAGTACACTTTGTTAAATGGCAATGATACAATAATTTACCAAAGATGGGTAACTAAGAATTATACTGTAATAATAAAAGGCAATGAGAAGATTTGCAAGAAAACTGTGAAAGAAAGCGTAAAGACATCGCATCAGTTGCTTGTTAATATTTTAAATAAAAACCTACCTATATTCATGCAGCATCTTGCCAACATCACTAATCAGTATAACGCTATAAAATTCATAAAACAAAGTCTTTCGCCATCTGAGGGGTTACTACATATAGACTTTTCAGAAAACTATGCTTGCAAGTACGGATCTGAAATTCAATCAGCCCATTTTGGAGGATCGAAATCGCAACTTTCATTACACACGTGCGTCTACTATTCTGCTAATTCAGAACCGCCACAAAACGTAATAAAAATCACGTCTTTCTGTTCGGTATCTGAAAATTTGAGACACGATCCCGTTCTTATTTGCGCACATCTGACACCTATAATTGAAAAAATTAAAATTATCTCGCCACATTTGAAGGAATTACATATTCTAAGCGATGGGCCTACAACGCAATATCGGAACAAGACTATGTTCCATTTAATTGTAAATTATGTGAGTAAAATCTCCAATGCAGAGAGGATCGTGTGGCATTTTAGTGAAGCTGGTCACGGTAAGGGCGCACCTGATGGAGTTGGTGGCTGCGTAAAACGGACGTGTGACAATATTGTTGCCCATGGAAGAGATATCACAAATATTGACAGTTTTGTCAGTTGTTTGAAAGACCATTGTAAAGGTATCGAAATTGTTCCTGTTGATGATACTCATGTTCCTGAAATACAGAGAATAGCGGATGCAAATAAATGTCGTCCATTTAAAGGTACCTTCCAAATCCACCAAGTTGTATGGAACGCTACTGAACCTAATTTACTGCACGCCAGGAGATTAAGCTGTATTTCATGCGCCACTCACGTTCGTTGTCCTCATTTTGAAATAGGACAAATTCATATTGAATGTGTCTCAGATTCTGTAGAAGATTCGTCAGTAGGCTCTTCAAGGCCTTCGTCAAGTATTTCCATGACTAGTTCGCCATCTTCTCATAGAACAGCATCTGTATCAACTATCACTGGACCAAGAACTCCTTCGCCATTGTTGTTAACACCTTCTCCAGAACTTTTAAACAATGTGACGAGTCAACCGTGTACTCCGCGAAAGAGGATTCTCTGTGAGAATAATTATTCTGATGACTCAGTTACACCACCTAAAAAACCTAAAGCACGACCTTCGTTCTTTGAAAATGATGATAGCGATGAAAACATTTTTTGATTTTTCTTATTTTTATGTTAATTTTTCATTAGTTTGACGTTTTATTGATCAATATAAGAGGCTAGAATGAAAAATAATCAAAATATTTGGTATCATTTCAATATTTGAACCCTTGAAAAATTACATTTTATTACTAATAGAATATATATACTATAGAATAAGAAGGAATAAGATTGTTGGTAAGATTTTTTTTGTTTGTATTTTCCAAAGTACCTATAATTGGCTGGATAACTTTTGTTAATTATTACGAGTTTAAACGGCAAGTAAATGTCAATATGACAGTGATTATATTATATTACGAGTAATTAGAAATTAATCAAAAACCAAATCGTTATTCAGATTTCAGCAAGTTATTATTAGGTTAGTCAATGATTAACCTCTCTTCTGTGGAAAGGGGTCTTTTCTGTGGACGTAAAAAAAAAATAAAGTTAAATAACTTGCTGAAATCTGAATAACGATCTGGTTTTTGATTAATTTCTAATTACTTGTAAGATTACCTAATAAATGAGACTGATTTGAAAAAAAAATCAACGACTTTTTATTTCGAATATTTTTATAACCCGTTTTGTGTATGACCCAACTACCGCTTTTAATCAGTGCTAATTTAAATGTCTGGGC